>JAGSMW010000036.1:737580-1475160 GCA_029286795.1 Byasa hedistus
GGGACCCCCATGTTATTAAACAAAAAGTAAACAGCTTCGCTACGAAGCCGGTTAACCACACTATTAATTTATGTAAAAGTATTTAGTACTGTCGTTGATTGAAGAAAAAATATACCTATATGATTTTAAAACATAAAAAGAAAAGACTATTATTTCATTGTAAATACATTTAACACTGTATTGGTGTTAGTTGGCAAGCCGTTAGCCTCACGCCGCAGAGACAAATGAAGTGTAATTATATTTGTTTTTAAAATACCTGTATAACACCACCATCATATAAGCAATCACGGCGACGCTAATAGTGCACAATATAGCCAATAATAGGATTTCCATAGGTGTCGTTGGATATATGGGCAAATCTGTGGCTTTTCGCCATTGATCCGCTTGGCTTTTAGTCTCGATCATCTCGAAATCTGTCAAGAATTAACACCGTGAAATATCATTTGCTGTTATAATATTTACATACAATCACTTTAACTCTCGTTATTCTTCCATAAATAGAAAACACTGTTATTAGACTGAAATTTTAAACTTGTAAATTAATAGATTTCACATAATAAATAATTCAGCATAAATAATTTAGTAACCTTTTTGATGTCTCCGTGGCGTAGTAACTAACTGCTTAACACGGATGTCCGATTCTAGAGCCATACGCTATGAAGCTTAGTTGGTGTAAGACCTGTCTTTCTGTACAATGTTTTAATTAACCATCGCTCTCCCCTATCCGAAGAAGTGTTTTCAGTTTCGAAGTGCTGACCAAAGTCGTGTTTTACGCTCTAGGTATGGTAATACACTTTGCCTTATAGTTTTTTTAAGTCTGGTTACTTTAGGGGTTCTTTCGCTGAGAAGGCTACGCACTTGTGGAATGGTTTACCAAGTGACATCGAAAGTCAGTCACTTGCTATTTTCAAACCTAAGCTGCATAGCCATCTTCTGTACAAAGTCGCTCGCTAAATGTACTATTTTCTTTATTTAAATGTGTATATAATTATATACAGTAAATTTGTATAATATGTAAGTTAAAATTTTTGTAAGTATTATTTGCTTATGTTTGTGTACTTCTTATCTAAATAGAGGCTTTTGTTAAGTAGTTTTATCTTTGTTATATACAATTTTTGCAATTAATTATCCTTGACTTTTCTTGTTACACTGCTATTTAATAATTTATTTTATGTCTCCTGTCCTGCAGAGTTGCCTGGAAAAGATCGCTTGTAGCGACAAGGCCGCCATTGCCCACATTAAGGCTAGTAGGCTATAAGATTAGTTTTAGTCAATTGACTTTACCTACTTTAATGTGAGCAATAAAGTGTTAGACAGGTAGAAAAAAGGCAGAACATTTTTGTAATTATATTAAAATTGTTCATATTATGTGTCCTTATCGCATGACTATTATTCATACTGCTTCTGATAATCAAACAAAAATTGACCACAAAATATTATACACAGGCTTTTACCTGGAATTATGTCAATGGGGTCCAAAGCAGCAGCCAAAGCTTGCCAGCGGAGAGCCGGAGGCTCTTTTTCATCTGGGTTGCGTAAACCCGCCGCCAATTCGGGACTCACACGATGACTTAAAAGTGTTGGAGGCAGTATCACTGCATATTTTCCAGATAGGGACTCATTGTACTGCGACAGAATCGCCGACCAGTGTGACGGCGATAACCTATTTTATTTTAATGAAAGTCACTCCTTTACATTTTTATAAGTGTATTACGAACAATTGAACTTATTAAGCTATAACTAAAATGTTTACTTAAATAAAAGTAATTGTATTTAAATTTTAACATTACAAGATAGTTCCAAGAGTAAAAATTTTCCACTAAGCTTTTAATCACTTAATTACAAAAGATTTTAAATTTTTTATTCTATAAACTAAGACAAGTTGGACATTCAACTGATGATAAATGGTTGCGAAACAAGTATGCAATGTAGTTAGGATGATATGCATTGCACTACATTGTGTTTGTTGTTGCCTTTAGACATAAAATGTTAAAACTTGTTACCCCCTAGATAATTTTTTAACCACAACATCCTCCTAACTGGAACGCAAGAAAGTATACACAATTCTGCTCGGCAGTAGAAACAGGCACCAGCAGAAAACTTAGTCTACTCTGGCAACAGAGACCCCCAATGAAATATTTTTTAACTATAGATTAACGATCAAAAAAACAATAAATTATCTATAATACTTACCTAGACCAAGGACGAGAGTGGGGGGAGTGTTTCAAAAAGATTGTGTCATTTCCATCAACAATTTTGCTATTGTCATCCACATCAATTATAGAAGAAAAAGCCAGAGAATGCTGGTCACTGTTATTATATGTCATGTAAACAGCTTGCTTTGATTTATTTCTTTTGTAGTCGTATTTTGTACTTTCAGTGTCCTTCTCAGTTGTAATGAAATAATCAACTACCCCAGAATTGTACACAATCATTGATATCCACACTAGCATCCAGATCATAAATGCTCTTTGGAAGAACCGTGTCCGTGCCCACATATTCACCAAGCGTATTCTCTTTGGCACTCTATTGTCATTATTGTTAGGACTCTGGTTCCTTTTGGCCACAACATCTGTTGGAGTGTGGTGTGATAATCCATTTAACTTAGGATGAGATTTTGATCTCGTTATTTTTTGCGGCGACGGGTTGTTATCTTCTATGTGCCCCTTATTAAACCTCCAGTTCAACGCATTGTTGGCTATAAAGTATTCCTTTAAATGCATCTTGTTATTTCTCCCAGGAAAATATTCCATTCGTCGTACATCAGTGCCAAGGATCGTAGCAAAGAAAACCATTTGAATGAAGTAATCAGAAATAAGACTTACAATCATGAATATTGAAAACTCTTGTATAAATGGCACAAATGTGAAGAAACTTGCAGTAAGTATGGTAATTTCTGTAAGTAAATTTTTTGTTATTGACCAGCCTTCTCTGCTGAGACCTTGTGCTAGTCGAATCTTAACATCAAGCCTAGAATCAGTTGATGTTACACTTTTCGTTAACACAAGAATGTTTTCTAGACCCACGATTATGACTAAATATGTGAAAATTTCTTTCCCTTGTAGACTGAGAGAAAAACCGAAATAAAAACAAACTCCCATTGACATGGACAAGCTGCCTGCAATTGTAACAACAGCACAGGCAGCCAACCAAAACTTTGATCTAATGAATTCAATTTTTCTTACTGAGAAATAGACATAGAGAAATAAACCAAAAAAGGTGATCACTAATGGAACAAGTTCGTGGTAATTGAATTGTCCAGGGTAGTAAATGAGTGTTACTTCATCAGCCCAAGTGTGTGGTGTTTCTTGATAAAGAGGATATAATTCTTTAAGTTTATTTATAAGAGAGTTTATAAATCTGAAATAAAAAACAGTTTCAATATTATAGTATTTTCCAAATATAGCTATGAAATTGATTCATTAAACAGAAGATAATTAACAGCAATAAGTAATATGTTAGTCTGCGAATTACTATTTCTCCAAATTACCTTTTTTTTAAATAGTACCTTTTTATTATATCCATAATAGACCTTTAAAAGATTACATAACCTAATAATGACTTTCTTTATAAAAATTGTACTTTGTATACCTTTGATTAGCTTCTCTATAGAAAATTGTAACAGCATACTGCAAGACACGGGGGCGAGCTCTCAGTGGATATCGCTTAACACCAGTATCACGGAGATGCATCCCAAAAGCCATTTCAGCAATAGATGCTTTGCCTTTTTGAAGAGTCTAAATTACAGAAAAGATGTACATTTTTTTAAAGTAGTTGTAATGTTTTATCCAACATTATTTTATAGAAATATTGAATGTATATTATCAAATGGAATGGAAATTTTTGTAAGTACTTGACTAGGTAAAATCAATGAAACTGCTGCAACACAGCAGAGTTACAATATGAAGGTAGAAGCTAGCCAGGCAGGTTTCTAATAACAATAAAACTTGCAGAGACTATTACTTGTTTCTTTTTAAACTAACCTGGTAATTATAAATGGTACTAATTATATTGGCATCGTATGAAAATGACTGTAAGTTTTGTTGCCACAGATTTGCAGGAGAAAGTAATAGGCAGCTGTATTCAGGTAATCCTTGCTCTACACTTGGTTTGCCCTCGTGCCGTTTTATGCCTTCAATTTGATAGCAAAGTTGCAACAGTGACTCTTTTCTGTAAAATGGTGTTTTAAACATCATTAATAAATTTTACCGGTTTTCAGATAAAATTACTGTTATGAAAAAAACCTTATATATTGATGAGTAATTACAAGTTAGTAACATGTACCTTATGTATAAATAAAGGTCATAACTATATATAAATACAATGTATAATTATTACACAAACAAATCATTCATCCAATGTGCGGCTAAAGCAATGTATCAAAATAACACAAAAGAAATAGTATGTATGTAATATCATAAACAATATAAATTCCATTGACTATTTGTAAAAAAATTCTTATGATTTATTGATATTTCTTGAAAGATTAGCAGTTGATATTTTTAAGCAAAAATTAGAGATATTTAAAATAATAATAATAATATTTAAATAATCTTGCAAAGCCATAATTATTTTAACCAGTTATTATTACAAAAATTAAGGCCATGTAGTACACAAAATATATTCAATATGTCCATATTTTTGACATGGTATATTTAAATAAATAATAACTCGCAAGCTACATTCAGCACATTTAATTAATTGTTAATAAATTTCATACTACACATACACAAAAATAAATATTATATTGTAAATAATATATAGAGGTAACAGCATACACAAAAGTAATCTTACTTTTTCTTAAACAAATATAGGAATACCCAGATTAAGCAAAAATTTTTAACACTTACGTTTCATCATCTTCATGGTTACGAATTGTTTCTAATAACCGAAAAACTTCTTGCAAAGGACCTCTGAATGCATCCCACATTTTCAAATTACTGTTCCAAGGTGATACTCCTACAATGTTGATAATGTATTTTTAATGTGAGGTTATATTAGAAAGAACAAAACTGTGTATAATACATCTGATCTTACCTATTTTTAATATAATTTGATGTACATAGAACAATGGTTTATCTTTTATCCAAATATAAGGCAGTTTTTGGGTTTTATTATGAATATTGTCCATTTTCAAAATTTCTGTAAAAATTAACATGAAATAACAATTATTCATACAACGATTTTATACATGGCAATATGATAAAACAATTTTTACATCTGTGTTAGCAAAGTATTATACTTACCAAGATTTAAGCAACCATTGGTTTTACAATCAGTAGGAGGTACAACATTATTATGCAGGGGCAAATTTATTACAGTTGGTATATTGCCCGGCAAAGGAACATTCAGCAAAGGAAAGCTGTAAGTAAACAATCTAACTCGATAAATTCTTATGGGTAATAATAGTTTATTAATAGATAATAAAAGCAACATACCAACACAATAAAACCACTGATAGTGCCAGTGTTATTGCAGAAAATGGGTATGAGGAGCAAAATAAACCATACGTATAATATACTTGTGCTACTCTTTCTGGAAGAGTTGCTCCTGCCATTGTTATTACACTTTTTCTAAATTTCTTAAACTGCGTGATTCAATTGAAGAATTTCATGACTCCGTTTAACTCAGGTTTATGTTGTATGCACAAAAAGGAAACCTTATTTAAGATAATTGATAGTCATGTTATAGACATGATTTCTAACATGTCTTGAATTATAGTTGTCATTGATTCCAGTATTAAATTTTGAGCTCAGACATGCCGCTATGCACTATGTACTATTACATCAGTCAGTCATCAAATCAACCACGCAATGTTGTTGACAGTATTCAGCTGACATTTCATTCAATTTAGAACAACAGAATAAATAACTTGTTCTAAGGTTAATATCCATGTTTCTCTATAATAAAGAAATTATATTTTTTATAACATTGGTATTAACTTTCCTATATACTGCCCCACCGAACTATTTAGTGTAACTTAAATTTTCGTTTAGTACATTTTCATGATATCTAATATATAAAATTCTCTTGTCACAATGTTCGTTCCCTAACTCCTCCGAAACGGCTTTAACCGATTTTTATGAAATTTTTTATACATATTCAGTAGGTCTGAGAATCGGTTACTATCTATTTTTCAAACCCCTAAGTGATCAGGGTTGCCCACACCAAAAAATTTTATTTTATTTTTTGTGATTTTTTTTTCGATTTTATTTTATTATTGTGTAGCATCAAAAATACATACAACCCTAAATTTTCACCAACCCCTGCTTTTTAATAGTCATTTTAATATTTGTCTCGCTCGATATCATCAATTATACATGGCCACGTATCAAACCACGTGGCTGTAAACTCCAAAAAAAAAATATTATCATTTGGTAAGTGATCCCCTCCACGTGTGTACCGGTGTCACCTCTCACCAGTACACAGCACGGAGTGGGGATGACAACGAATTCTATTTCTCTCAAACATTATGCCTTCTGTCACTCCCTCTACATAGAAATATATTCCCAAGCAACTTTATTATTTATTTATTAATAACTAATATTATTGAATATAATTTATTATTAATACTGTAACGGGACATTTTCTTGCGGCGTCGATAGATGGCGCCAGTGGTAGGAAGGAGCGCGCTATGGTTTATGTGATCGCGACTCGACATAAGCGCGTGCACATTTTTAGTCATCGAGTCCAAGCAGAAGCTGGATCTCCACATCGGTTTTTGCGGAGTATACGATTGTATCCGACACCCGGAACTCTACGGATCTCTGCAGCACTAACTCGATCTGTTTTTTTGAGCTCCTCTGACCAGTGTCCTTTGGTCAATACACTGCATGTGCTGTGCAGTTGTCTTGGAAGAGCCCACGCCCACGCCCCAACGTGGGGCGCTCCGCAAGAACTACTACAATCTATAATATAAATATGTGCGCATCACTCGACAACGCCTGGACCAATTTGGCCAATTTTTTTTTAAATGTTCGTTGAAGTCCAAGCATGGTTTTTACGGCGAGAAAAATTCGAATAATCGCCGGGAAGCCCCAAAAAACAGCGCTTTTCTTTTTCCTGTACAACGTTCTCTAACTAAATGTAGAGTCAATTTGAACTTTATTACTATTCTGTAAAGTTCATATTAAATTACAAGCTTTCACTGCTGTCTAAACAATGTAGGTGTGTTCCTAACGCTAAAGAGTAATTTACACTTTATTACAGCTACACAAAGTTCAAATTCAATAATTCTATTAAAACAGTGTGCGTATGCGCGTCGGAGGATCTAACGCCGCGTGCTGAAATTAAAACGAAACAAATAATAACATAAATAGTCACAAAATGTAAGAGCCAAAGATCATTACTACTGATTTTCAATAAGACGGCTTCGCGGTATTATTTCTTTTGTTTTAGTTTCGTTTTCACGACATTACATCAGTCAAGCACAAACCGCGTTACCGTCTGGCGGACCTGACAGACTTCATTCTGTCAACAAGATTTGGAATGTGGCAGTTATTTGTTCCTAAAAAATAATAATAGTAATTATATAATTTATGTACTATAATTATAACCTTGGCCACTCTTCTGGAACCCACTAATATTTAAATATTAGTCATTAGATGAACATATATAGCGCTGAACCCCACACACCGCCCTATCACCCGGGTGACGGTTCAGTCCAGATTATTTTGCGCTGGCTATAAAATAGGTAAGAACATAATGATTTCTTATATTTCCGCAAATGTTACACATTTATTAAAACTAACTTTTACGGATTTTATCGCGTTTATTATTTCGTTTGTTTACACGACATTAATAAGTAATACCACCTGCTTGGGATCCTATTATCAATAAAATTAACCAAATCCCAGGCGAACCACTAGAAGACTTCAAGATACAGTGAGCTCTTTCTGCGTAGATCGGACCATTAATAATAATTAAAAAGTTGTGGGTACCATGTGATAGCTGTGACATTTGGACGTCTGTCATCTTAGTCCTCCCGTGACCATGACTGCTGCAAAGCGGTCGAAACGTCGGGAATAAACAAACGAAATAATAAACGCGATAAAATCCGTAAAAGTTAGTTTTAATAAATAGGTAAGAACAAAAAACTGCCACATTCCAATTTTTTGACAGAACGAAGTCTGTCGGGTCAGCTAGTAAACTATAACTATATTATTACATGAAATTTTTATTATTTTTTTAATTATTTAGTTTTAAACTATATTTGCAGTGTATATATATTTGTATGAAAGAATATAATGAAAGTGCAAAATGTAATAGTTTATGTGATATAGTAAAGATATAAAACATATTATATATTTTCATCATAGCCATTTAAAAAACATTGTCTATGATCAGACTTTATGTTTGATGTCTTGGCTTAAAGGTCTTGATACCAGGCCATAAAATCTTATAAAAAAAAATGTTTGATGTCATTAATACTCAATAGATGGCTACACGTTGTTCTGGTAAATAACGTTGGTTTAAAAAAAATTACTTTTTATATCTCGTCTAAAAAATGTTTAAATAACTTACGTTAAATATACTGTTGCATTATTAGTATTATCAGGTACGTACATCGAGCAAATCTTATGTTTATTTCTTTTGTGTATCATATAATCTATAAAGTTAAATAATACTACTAGTTCGCTATAATTTGGTTTTTCAAAAACATACGACTGTTTAAATTGATGTGATAGTTTTTTTAATTAACAAGTGTTTTAAAATGAATCGAATTAATTATAAGGATTTCATGATATTAACGATATCCGCCAATTCAGACTACATTTCCTCTACCTTTTACCAGGTGGTAGGTCTCTGTTGCCGGAGACCGTCTGGATAGGTACCACCGCAGCTCCTATTTCAACCGCCAATAGTAGTGTGCAAACATTACTGTGTTCTGGTTTGAAGGGCGCTGTAGCTAGTGTAATTACTGGGGTAACGAGACTTAACACCTTATGTCTCAAGGCGACGAGCGCAATGTGGTGCAGTGTGTACCATCTTAACTAGCACCACGTTGTCATGGGCAAGCGTATCACTTACCATCAGGTGAACGTCTTGCTTGTCTCGTCGCAAAGTATATAAAAAAAAAACAGCTTGGAAGGTTGTCTTCTAGCCCATGTCGAAATGTTTATGACAGGCTCCGCCGGGGTAGCCACTTCCCGGATGTCCTCTCGTTATGGCGTACCGGGAGTAGCATCTCGACGAAATGCGGAGTTTGTTCCCGAGGTGACTGCGAGGACCCAGTGCTTCCGATCTCCGGTTCTTGCAAGTGTTCGGTGGTTTTATTAACTCTAGCGCAGGGATCCATAATGATTCTTGGCATCTGACACAAGAAAACGCCCTCTTTGCCTATCTCGAACCGCCTCTTGCCAATCCGATCTGTTGTTTCGGGTGTGCTAGTTAAGGGCCTCGCCGGTAACATTAGAGATGTTCTGGCACTCGCCGCACAAATTCTGATAACAAACGAGCACGCCCGTGATCCGGCGGGTTATGTTCTGCCTGTTCGTGAGTTTGAGCTATAGTGAAAACGACGTTTCCATCAAATCTGGCCATATTTGTTTGAGTTTCATTTCTAATTCTCTGTGATTTAAGCCCATTGCGAATCTGTCTCGAAGAGTTACTCCAACAATTTGTCCTTATCTCTAAAGCAATTCCAAAACTGCAAATGCTCGGTATCGCGTTGTCTTTAGCTCATATAAGTTTATGAGCTCGTTTCGGGTATTTCTAAATATGTGCTCGCCTGAAAATTTGGTGTGAGTGCAGTTTTTATTTCCCTGAAGATATTGGGGGGGATCAAACGGTTTATGAATAGGTCTTTCCTTACTCCGTTGTCTGTCACCCGAAGCATGCCACATTTGACTGCGAAAACTTCGATATAACGGCTCACCAGTCTGCCTGCCATAATTTGTTTTTTTTAGAAACCTACGACTATTTATCTTAATTGTAGTGACAGTTTTTAAATATTTTTTAGAATTGACAAATGTCTCAAAACTAATTGAATTCAAGGAGTCCATAACATAAATATTTTCCATTAAACATTCTATAAATAGTATAGTAAATAATTTTTTTAGATAGCTCACTAGCTTTTCGTTAATGTTGATTATAAATCTTTGGCGAATAGCTACTAGTTCAAATTAACGAGATTACTAGTTAGCCTTGACGTAATGAAATTTTATTTCGAAATTCTGGATTATATATATCGATTAAAGTTAATTATTTCCTGATTTCTTTTACAATTCTGACAATAATTTTAAATAAAACGTGCAGAATTTAAGGAGTTCATTAAAATTATAATGTGCCGTTACAAACCTGTACAAAGATTCAATTTAAAAAATATCAGACGCCGTTTCTAAGTGACAACTGATCTGCGGTGTTCAGATATATGCATTCGGTTCTTGATAAACTCATTCAGACATCGTCATCAAGATCCGTTGGCGTCTTCTCATAAGATCTCCTCCCTGATCGATAGATTTATATGTACATAAATAACTTGTACTACAATGCATAGATTACTGAGGGTGTCAAGGTATCCTCTTCAGTATCATAAAATAACGTCTACTCCGAATAGGTATGCACATCAATTTGCCAAAAGTAATTTCACCTCTAGCCACGTATTAAATGTTTCAATGAAACCCTTTAAGTTTTTAAAAGGATCTTTATGTTTTGCTTCATTTTTTTGCTAGTTTTGTAATATTTTCGTAATTATAAGTTGTTTACCGGTATTTTTTAACGATACTCTCATTCTCGATAGGAAGGTGCACCTTAGACATACACTTCTGTTTTACTATTAACTTGTATTAATAATAAGTTTTCTTATGTAACAATACATAAATTTATATTTAATCTGTTGAATCCGGTTGACTTTGATCACTGCCTATGTATATTTCTTTTATTTACATTGTTATTACTAACGCCGTACAATTTTATTATTATATATTACATTGTGCTAAGTAAACACCTTTTTTTCGTATTTCCATTTTAATAAATTTTGTTTATGTTTAAAATAAAAATAGCTTAATCACCACCAACCATTAGAAACAGAGAAAAGATGTCAACAAAATTAATGAAACTCCTACAGGAATGTAAAATCGTTTTAAGTTTAGACAAATTAGTACTTAGCGAGGGACGTCTTTTAGAACAACACTTGAGTGTAATATTAAAATCCAAACTGTTTGCTGAGAATCAGGCAGGGCTCGGCGAGCGGCGTCTTATCGTGAATGTTTCTCTGCGGAAACGCCGTGGCCACTCGCAATTGCCACAACTGAAGAATTCATGGAGTAGCCGCAACCTTATTATAATCCGAATGTTTTAGTTTTTTTGTTTTGTGTTAATTTATCATCGCCATCACTTCTACATAAAGATGTTTACCGTACAATATAGTTCTCACCTTGCTGGGTAGTTGTCGTACTAACTATGATCACTAGGTTACAACCAAAGTAAAGAATACAACTTGCGGGTAAGTAAGTTGTACTTATCTACATTCGTATTATTCGGAGATATTTGACATGTATTATGTTATATCATCAGCGATTAATGATCTTATTGAATGTCTAATTTTTTATGTACGTCATCGGTTTATTAAAACTAAATTTTACGGATTTAATCGTTTATTTATTATAAATCGCGAGGCTATTGAAATTAAAAAGCATCCTAATTTCAATAGAGAAGATGGTTGGGTAACACCGCCGGCTTCAACTATAATTTAGTTCATAAATGACAAGAGACATTGGCAAACGGCAACAGAGACAATATTTATTATGTAATACCCTCTAGCAACTCCACAGTATTCTCTATTTTTGCCACTCAGTTTTTAACAGCGTTAATAACGGTGGAATTAAAGCGCGAGAGGCCGCCGAGGACGATTTAATTAAACCTTAACGAAGATTCCTCATCCCCCGCGCCGCCCACCACCTTTACCTGCTCACTGTTGCGTTTCCACTTTTGTATCTCTTTATAGTAATGTTTTATAAAACGCGGGATTGCTAAGTAAATACCGTTGATGTTCCTTTATCATAATTATTTATCGAGTGGAACATAGAAAACGGATAAAAGACGAGGGATGAATTGTAGTTACAACTCAAGATTGTTGAATAAATTCGTGTAGATCATAAAGAATTTATTAAATAAAGAAGTAAAATAACGCTGCGTGATAGAATTTGTTGTTTATTTATGAAAGGATTTAATACAAATAATATGCTAGTAATTAGCAGTAATTTTTAACATGCACAGACTGATCAGAACACCTTTTAATCTGTGTATAAATAAAATTGTATTATCTGTTAACACTAATAAAAAGCAGCTTTTTACTTAATTCATGTGCAAGCTTACACGAAACGTATACCAAAAGGACATACAAAATTGAGTTAATTTTGTATGTCTCTGTTTCAGGTAATCGCCCAAATCGCATGAATTTACTTTTACAGAATTTTCATTGGCCTGTAGCTGAAGAGGCATGGCTAAACGTTGGTTACTTTAATAAAAAAGATAAGGATTCCTCACCAAAGAATACACGATGAGAGTGCTACATCTATCGTATTAATCTGATAAAAACAACAGGAGAAAAAGAATTGGAAGGTATGATTTTGTACATTTCGATGGTGTAAAATACAAAGTTATTTAATACTTGCAAGTTATGTAAAGTTATTTCGTATTTTCACTATTGGACCACATAATCTAAAGCGTAGCTTTCCTTTGTCTAAAGGTTTCTAAAATAGCGAATTTAAAGGTGTCTCCACCGCAAGTCCCGTTTGTCGCCTCCTCATTTCGTTCAATCTACTCGACAATCGCTTCGTTTCGGATATCAGAAGCTCGCTTCATTCTGTACCTCATACACTGGTTTCGTATATATCGATTCTAGCAGTGAAATAGACAAACACTTTACAGAAGCAATATGTTTTAGTTTCACTGAACGTAATGATAAATTTCTATTATTTGCCATTTTAATAACTCGTATTAAATACATTTCACTTTTTTAAACATTGTCTCTTGATATCTAACTACCCATTCAAATGGATTTGTTATTCGAAGTATTGTTCGTTGCCAGTATAAAACATAACAATACAAAGAAAAGATTTTGATTACAGTGATCATCATCTCAAGCGATGGACATCCGAAGTTGGACATGACTATCTCGAAATGTTTTCCGCGGTTTTACGCTACTTTAGCCTAGTAGCTCCCAGACGCACTTAATACATTCTTATTTTTATTATATTATACATAATTTTCTTTTAATATCTATGGAATGTAGTTTTATTAAAAAGTTGTATAAAATATGTCTTTACATTACTTTCGCAGTGAGATTTCTTTTATGCTATACATGTATTTTTTACTGTTTACAGTATTGCCGAAGAGAAGCACGTGAACGGTTGGTGTGATATATAATTACTTACATTTGACGCCGGTCTGCGTCACTGATAGTCGGCCCTGATCCCTCGTGATTTACGGCCTCTCAACCCGCTAATGTGCACACAGCCTTGCCGCAACTTGCAGAACCGTACCTACAAACGCAGCTCTTCTACATACCCGTATCACACTGTCCGGTGTGCCACATTACCAGGTAACTTCTCTTACATAATGAAATACTTTTCACATTTATATATAGGTAAACAAATTCTACTTTATTACGTCTTCGTCCTCAATTAATTAATAAAACTTAACATATATAGAAGATATTTCTTGGAACTACTAATAGTGTCTTAGAAAATGTCCAGCGATCACTTACGCTATGTTAACAAAACTATGTTATAATTATGTAAATAGAAAAAAACCGAATAACAAAAACTATATAATAATAAGCATATATTACCTCAGGCTCTAGAATATTAAAAGCGTAACATTTCGTTTATCTAAAGATGTAAAAAATTGATTCAACGTTTTCATTAAGGTGGGACTTGTTCATTTGCAAAATTATAAATATGGCATAAATTATTTCATTTAATATTCAATTTCATTCTTTCGCCGCTGCTTGGGATATTACGGGAGAGCAGGCACTTCGCCACCGACACCCTTTTTACATTTTTTTCCCGTTGTAACGATACTATTTGCCTCCAGACTCTTAATTTTGAGTTCAAACATAGGGGAGATTTGTTCAAAAGAACACTTGACAAATCCAACGCGTGCACCTGAGCTTTTGAATTCGCTAATGTATTGCTACTTACATGTTACATTTTAACTTGACAGTAAATAACATTATTATTTATAAAGATAAATAAAAGCACATCTCAAGGTTACTTATAATTATTTTCATATTCACAATGCTTGCTTAGTTTTACACTCCCAAACTAGTTTCCAACAGTAATTTCAATTAAATAAAGTTAAAAATTTGAATTGTGATGTTATCAAAAATCGAAGGCAAAAATGTTAAATAAAAAAAAAATGTCTGTAATTTCTCGGTTTACTTTTTCTTTTGCTTTCTATATTATAATAATTACTATATAATGTAAAGAAGTAGATCATTTTACTGTCTTTAATTTGTTCACGTAACCTAATCGTAATGAAGACGTATTGTATTTTTGTCAATGATTTTTTTTTATTTTATTACATTTTAATTTTAAATAAATAAATTTTAAAGTATAGGTAACAAAGTCGTATAGAAATTAACAAGTATTTATAAAATGGCAATTTGGACAGAACGTTTAATTGATATTTGATACATTTATCAGTTACTTTCATCACATTGATTATGATAGATCTTAAGTTTGTCCAATTTCGTACTTAATAAAGCTTTCGTAAAGATCCTTAATACTATAGCGTCAACAACGGATAGTTTCTGAAATTTATGACATGTTATATTATAATTTAGTGTCGCGAGGCTGCAGTAAACTTGGGCTTAAAAGATCACTGCGGTTGCTGATCGTGGCCACGGAAAGGCTTACAAGGGGGAAGGACGCCTTCGTCGCTGCGGGGCTTCAGAAGCCGCTAGATATTTATAAAATAATAATATTTTTTATTATCAATAAACTTTATTAGAGTAATTTGATAATACGCAATCTATAATAAATTAAATAGGACTTGTACAATTTTGAACATGTTTCATTATAAATCTCAGCTTTTTGTAGGGATTGAAACTTTACTGCTTCAAAATTACACTGCCGACGCGTCAGTTTTAATAAAATTTTAAAAGTTCTCGCCGCCGTGTCGGCAAAAAATGCGATTAAATATGTTTTGTTCAAGAGCAGGACATTAAAGCGATGTTAAGGGTGTGATAATAAGGGCGTTGATAAGCGTTTATTAGCCGGGCAGGCCCGGGCCGGCGGGCTCAATAACAGCGGAGGCCGTTATCTGGAGGGAGCTAAATCATTTTAACGTGGTTTGAGACACGTCTCCTTTAAGAAAAAAGCTGCGTTACGACGCTTATTTGGCTTTTAAATTGCTTGCTTTGGGGGACAATCGCGGAAGGTCTCCTTTGTTTTTGAAGTAACAATACTTTTAAATTTTCAAAGTTTTTCTTACAGTGAAGCACTGATTGTCTAAAGATGTTAATCACTTTTAAAGCTATTCCGTTTTAAATGTTACTTAAATATTTCCTAAAATACTTACCACTCTCATTTTATTTATTGAACTATAAATTTTAAGTAAACAAATTACAAATCCCAAAAAAAAAAACAATTATCTGAGTATTAGTGAAGAGCTTTGAATCGGGGAAAGTTGAAGATATAAGGGGAGGTAGGAGTGGTAAGTTGTGGAGCAAATCCCGGGCGATGCGGTCACAGGTGTGTTCTGCGGGTCGGCTTAGCGCCCCGAACCGCACTATTGATGCCCCCAGCCTAGAACAATGTATACCGATGATTTACACGCTGCATCGATGTTGGCTGCCGACAGGGGGATATACCAATTGAATTTATGGCATATGCGATTTTACGAATAAGTCAAAAGAAATATTAAAAAAATTATAACATGTTCTCATTAAGATAACTTTTATGGAATTTTGGGACTCGGGGAGAAAATATTTGAAAAGATACACTACTCTCAGTGATAATCCCCTAACTTAAACTGACCTTGCCGTCATTGTATTCAAACACTTCATGAAATATAACACTTAAAGAAAAAACTTAAGTATATTTAGGTAATAAATATATATTGTCTTTTTGACAAAGAGGCTATAATTTGTATACTTTTATATAAATGCTGTTCATAAATTGAACATAGCCATTTACAGGCACATGAAAAATAAGCTCTGGTCGATATTTTTGGTTGGGCTATGAAACTAATAGCGATTTAATACAAAAGTTTTGCCATCCCTCTACCGCTATATTAATATCAATCCATCTCGGCGCGGATTAAAGCTCGGGGGGGCTCGTGAAACATGTCGGGCGCAATTAGTGATCTAAAATTTCAATTTGATTGCTGTAATTGCACCTCTTTACAGGAGAACCGCCGGCACAGTTGTTATTAAGCGTTCTAATTTAATGTAATTTGCATAAACGTGACCTGCGGATCTGTGCAACGAATAAAACATACAGACAGGGGAATGAAATCGATCGCCTAATTACTGGGTAACGAGCCTTCAATTCACAGTGCTCAAAGATTTTTTAATGTTAAACATACAATACGACCAAATTAAATTTTTTTACTAGTAATTGATACGAAGAACTTTGCCAAATTCCATACTCTTGTAAAGTCTAAATGATCAGTAGCAACTAGAAGTAATCTGCAGTAATTAGCCCATTACATCTTGTAGTTTCCTAATTGATTTTATTATGTGATGGTTAATTATTTTCTATCAATTTTGCTCTTTTTTCGGTCTCTGTACCCGTAATTGTTGACCGTCATTATGATATTACGTTTATATGGACGGTAGTTACCCGGTGTTCCCTATCAAATTAATTGCGAAAGAGTACGCGGGCCGGCGGGCAGCGCCGGGCGCGGGCGGCGGTGGGGCCGGCGACGGCGACGGCGGCGGCGGCGGTGGTGGTGGTGGAGGTGGCGGTGGCGGGGGGGCCCGCACACCCCTGTCACAGATACAAATCGCGCGGATTTACGCGCACTCCAGCCCCACTGGAATTTATCCGACGCTTCTATTTACGTATCCTTTTATTTGTTTCGCTCCTATTAGTCCCGATACAGAATTTTTATGTTTGCATGCCCCCGGCGCCTGCCCTCGTAAAGCGGCGACTTGTGAACGCTTTAGAGCGACGATAACACAATTTTCAAGCTAGCGATCGCAATTTATCCGATTATAGAGCAATAACTTAGCGCCTGGCTCCAGTAAATATTTTCGTTTGCATTCGCACGGCTTACCGTGACTAATTATGGCCGTTTGTTGTTTCGAATCCAGGTGCGTTGACAGTGTAATCCTATTGGAGCTGGGTGAGGTAATGAGTCACGTTTATAGCCTCCTTCGGGAACTATCGCTAATTTGATGATACAATTACACTATCATCTAATTTCACCGCCTCAGGTGCGTAAATCGTAGTCAAAAATTTAACATGCTGCTTAGACGTATTTTTTATGGTTGCAAAACATAATTCTACATTTCAATAAAAACATTGCTATTACACATTCTACACGTTAATAGCTGAGGTAGCAAAACTAAATCATACTGACCTCATTTTACAAACCCCGAAAAAGACATTGCTATCTACACAATTAATTAAGGCTTTGTTAATTCAAAATGTTACATTTAGTAATATGGTATAGGTAATGACAGCATATTAGGATTTATTTACATCGCAGTAAAGGGAGAGGATCAACGGGAATCCGGCGAGCAAACATTTAAATTAATGTAATAAAGAGGCGTGAAATGCATGGATTTTGTAGATCGGGGGATTAGCGTGGTTGAATCGTATACTCGCTTAGATTTTATCGTGCTTTGGAGGCTTCGACGATCTTACATATTAGTAACGTTATGATTTATTACCTATTTTTTATTAAATTTGTTTGGCAACCTAATAAACCGTGGCAATAAAAAATACGAAATTTACAGAAGCTATAGTCGCAGCGAATTGTAAGTTTTTGTTGACTTTGTAATATTTAAGTATCTTAGCTTACTTTAAGACATTACTTAAAGAAGAGGTGGATATGTATTATGTAAAAATATTCCGTAAGTATTGATCTCGTCGCTAACATTATTACTCATTCGTATAAACACATTATACGAACGATTCGTTTCAATACATTGAATTGACAGCTTATTTGCAAATATTGTCTAAAATCGATAAAAACATGTAATATATTTTTTATATATATTTAATAAATTATACATAGATTTAATATATTCAACAAAATTGATCAACACTAATAATCTGAATAAACGTTTTAAATCTCTATTAAACTTTACAGTAGCAGCATCTTTGTAATAATAAAAAGTTTCTAGTAGATGACATTTATTAATAAATATTAATGGAATAAATTTTATATATTAACATAAAAAATATACTCTTCGAAAACTATTCAAAACCTATTGTTGTTGTGAAAGTAGGTTTTTTAGTGTTCACAACTACAAGTTATTATTAGTTGGTATCGTTATTTGAATTCTAATGTTCGTTAAGTGATCGGATGGAAATCGTCTAATTACGTTTGTGTCGGCATAAATCGGGTCGCTGTCAACGCGGCTTAACTACCGGTTAAGCCAACCGCCTGATAATGGGGTTAACATGTCCACAACGCTTAAAACTCTCCACTTGTATTATTTTGTTCTGGATTGTTTCCCCCTTTGTTACGTGGTTATAGTTTTAGATGTGATATTTAATAGCTTTTATAATTTATAGTTTTTTTTTTTAACTTAAGATTTATTACTTTCGAATAGGTTCCCTTCCCTGCAGCTTTTTGGTTAAATTCAACTATATTTACGGGCAAAACTATTGTAAATGCAATGCAAATGACCACTTGTACTGTGTGTATATTATTATGAAGTCTTTATTTAAGTATGTATTAAAACCAAATAACAATAACGTAACAATGTACATTAATATAAAGCTTATAAATGTACGTTATCAATATATGTAGTGAGCAACATATGTCACAAAGTCGCGGGGACCGCGCGCGTAACGATCACTCCCATTATTATCAAAGTTTGACGCCGTGGCGTGGCCCACATACGTAATCAAGTAAAAATATTAAAGCCTATATCAAAATAATATCAAGAAATGCAAGTATTAAAACTACACGATTAAACTCTAAATACAATATTAGCAGACTAAGACGGTATCACCCCAGCGACTGTTTATGCCGCTAAGCAGTACTTTACAAACATTAATATGTTTGAGATTGCAGGACAATGTTGTTATAAAATTACTGGTAACGGTACATATAAAATACAACGAACACAATGTGGTGCAGTGTAAATATCTTAACAATTACCACATTGTTATTAGTGATACAACAAAGACCTCCCTCTGACCGGGTTGTGTAAATTTAACCTAATGATATATGTAAATAATTTCTTGTGTAAGTAAGGGGCCAATTTCAATTATTACCAATTAGTACTGTATTCGTCAATAAATTTCTCGTCAGATGAAGAACATACATCTTACCGGTCTCATATGTTATAAGGGTCATATAAAACATTCCAATCACGTTGACTATCATGTTTTACAAACCGATACGACGTGGGCTTTACGCGATACAAACACGGGCCACGCAACTATAGTATTTAAATGCAACGGTGAAAAGCTGAAAATGTAGTGTGAATGTTGCGTTCGCTAGACATGACAATGCAATCAGCGGTGACCGGGCAGGATTTGGTTCATACATGAGCGGATTTGCGGGATGAATAAGTTTCGACCCCACAAAATAACATAGAGGCCTTATATTACGTGTTACGCCTTTCATAAGTCCGTTTGCAAAATTCTTTCAAGCTTTGCGGAGGCCGAATACGGGGTACGGAAATGTAATAAACGTAGCCGTTTATATTTCCTCTTTCTTATCACAAACGATGGCGTTATATATTTAAATACTTTTTAAAAGTAATCCTGCTTTCATTTTAAACAACTTTCTTTTCGGTGAACTTTCTTCTGCCTAAAAACTTGTTAAAATGTATATAAAGGATATATTAGTATTACTGTTACTGTCATAATATAGCTCATTAATCTAAAGTAAACTTATTTTTTTACACGCTGCTAATCAGTTTATAAGGAAAATATCAAAATTCCGTATTAATTATCCTGGTACTTCACCATTAATGTGAATATAGTTTGAACGGTATAGAAGTTAAAAATAAACAGAGACAATTAATGAAGAGATACAAAAAAAATTATGTGGATTAGATCAACGGTTTCGTATATTTAACGTCTCAAACAGTTCATACCGTTTGTTTACTTTTATATGTATACATAAGTAGATATAAAAATGTATTTAATATTATTAATATAGTATATAGTATTTAGTATTGGTCACTTTAGGCTTGCGTATTAGAACATATAGGTTTATATTCAGGCGCGATGCTTTGCAGCGCAGCGTTCCGGATGCAGTTTCCGGCCGGAGATGGTGAATGAAAACGATGGTAAACCGCGACTTTGCTCCAGAATAGGCTTTTTGATTGTTCGCATAGGGAGACGGCGGGCGCGGCGCGGCGCGGTGCGGGCCCGCCGCTGCGGCGACTGATTAATGTCGCCGATCTAATATTCTGACAGGTGTGGTCTCGCCACCAGCTAACGCTGACGCTCGTTGCGGTACGCTGTGCGAGGGACTACGAGAAGTTCTCTTTCTTTACACACATCTGTCAAATGACAAATGCAACTTCCGTTATACATCTATAAATTAATATTCCTGACAAATAATTACAATTACAACCATTGATTAAAGTTTTCCATATTATTTATTATTAGTATATATATATATATATATATATATATATATATATGTGTGTGTGTGTTGTTAATTGCATATAACGAAAACCGTTACTTAAAAATAATATTTATTATAACGGAATAATTAAAACAGTCATTATCAATGTAAAAATTAAATGATAACCAAATAAGTTATTTAACATTCAACAATATGAAAGTCATACAATCATTACCTAGTTTTCTCTTGCATATTTCTTTTCAACATACCATTTTTATTTAATTTTTCCAGTTCCTACAAAAAGTTAATAATTAATATGAGCGCTTTTTGTTAACAAAAAAAAAATATTTGTGTAGTTTCGTATAGATATTTATTTATACGGAAAAAAATGACGCCCGCTGCAAATTCTTTAACAGAATGGTATATATTATAAATGTAATTTTTCGCTTTAAATCATTGATATATTAAACGAGTCTAGATGAAGTTGAATATAGGCTGTAATCTCTTGTAATTTAAAACTAGACAACATTTCTAACGTTAGCGTCGTCAATAAATAACATATTCGCGAGTCTGTCAGCTGTTACTAATCTCCCCGTCCCACATCCCGCATCCCGGCCGGCGTTAGTTGCTTTTGTGGGAAACTGAAATTTTCTCCGCGAAACTTTGTGAACACCATTAACTCAATCTGGTCGTTTTACAGATGTTATCCAGATATTAACGGCGGTACGCTATGAACCATACATACAACCGTGACTTAACGAAACTTTCAACCGCCTTTTGTATTAATTACAAACACAAGAAATTATAAGAAAAATATAACGTCAATTAACTGATAAGATTACAATATATTAATAATAATTAAAAAATCTTTAATTAGTATAGATAACACATCGTATACACAATAACACAAAAAAAAATACATTTCATTGCTAAATCTTGCAAGCTTACTTTTAAGTTTTAGTTAAAAATCTTTAATGTTTTCAAGTTTATCCAATGTTTTTACACAACGCATGCTTTCTCGTCTATTATTTATTCTCTTCACGAAACGCTCGTCAACATTTCACTTATATACGAGATTTGCACCCCACAATGATTCAAGAACGTTACACATTCGTGGAAGACATTTTTTTTATATTTTTTGCGCTTCTTATTGCAAATAGTTTAATTGAGATATAAATTTAATTAATTACATGTAATACATATCTATTTAAATTAAAATAAATAACGCTCTGCTTTTTTCTTGGTGAGGCATTTCTAATGCAATAGTAATAGACACTCATGACACGTTTAAAATATATCAATTGTGTATATCGTGGTTTGAATGTTAAAAACCGTGAAATAGTGTAAAAGCTAACATAGGAACTGTGTAGTGCGTGCAGCGTTCGGTAACCGTAGCGGTCGTAGCTCGTAGCCCCACAGCCCGCACCAGCTGCGTACAAATTGCTTAGACTCGATAATGGCGTTTTCAATTTGCGTGGATTTGCAAAGCTAAATCCGACCATACTCAAAGTTCTTTAAAATAAACTTACATTAATGTTTCTTTTTATTTTTTTCATTTTATACTTCAAAGTTTGCAACTGTAAAAACGTGATATGTACAGAATTTATAACGCTGACAATTTTACTACAAAAAATTTAAAGGCACCATTCGAAGCAAAGATAAACTCAAAAACTTATTAACATATACGCTTGGGATCCGTGAAAACATTTTCCTGTAAAATACGGTGATACGGATAATCCCAGCGCGACATAACAGAGATTGTATTACAGCAATAAGTCCGCTTCGAAGCTCGATAAACGGGAGCTTAATCCCGTCGAGAATTTTTCACACGTCCCCACCGATCCGGGTGCGGGCTGCCTTCGGGAAAACTAATAAAGAAACCATCTTGCAGTCAGCTGAAGCTTGAAATGTATTTTTTATATAATTTACCGCAGATTGATTGCGCGAAACGCAACTGTAAGCTTGTTGTTTACATGTATTTTGTGTCGGCGTTGTACCAATTTAGAAAACTCTTTACGATGTGGTCGGTTTGTGTGTACGATATGTCTAAAAACGTATGTATAGTGTTTTGTGGATAATTTGTACACAGATACGGTTAAAATTACATTGTCGGAGTTGTAAATAGGCAGGCGATGTGTCGACGTGTCGACGTGACGGCGGACGGCGGTCACGCACTAATTACGCCGTCACGTGGCGTCCGCACAAAACACGTCGTCACGGCCAGAACTAGGCGCGCCGCTGATCCGTTCGAGTATCGATGTATCAGCATAAATTGTGTATTTGGTTACATCAATAACGGCAATAATATAATAACGTCAAAGTTATATTAATTTAGCATTACTTTCAACACATTAGTTATACTTTAACGTAACTTATGATGGAGTATAATTAATGAGTGTTAAATCTCAGCACGTTTGCTAAAAAAGATATTAATTATGATCATTCGCAGGTCGTATCGGTGCGGATATCTTTGAGAGAAGTTTATGTCCAGCAGTGGACGTCTCACGGCTAATATGCATAATGATTACTGATAAAAAATTTAAAGTGATAAATAAGCTGCTGTAATATTGTTATTGTGAGCTATACTGTTTGCCAATTTTATTATGAGCTTAAATAAAAATAATTGATATAAAATCATTTTATCGATGTTTTTTAGTATAAAAATAGTGTTGTTAGGTAATATGTAATTTGATTTAAATTTGTTTTAGGGTAGTCACTAGAGACGTGCAGTGAGTGCGGCGCGGCGCGGCGCAGCGCGGTCAGGAGCGGCTGCTGTTCTCTGTGACATGACCGGCCACGGCTGCAAAAAGCCCGGCAAACCGTAACGTTCACCGAGTTGCAACACTCCACCGCATACTGCATCGGACGCTTTCACCACGCTAATATATAAATGGCTAAAATTTATTTGCTATGTTTACACTCGGATTATATCCGTTACAATGCCCTGCAGCCAAGATGAATGCCTGCAGGGCAAATGGAATGATGAAGAGTGGTTTGAACGCTGACCCGGGTTCCAATCCGGCCTGTACCAATGAATTTTTCAATTTATGTGCAGTTAGCATAAAACACCAACTAATATCACGTGCTTTGACGGTGAAGGAAAACATAGTGAGGAAACCTGCATATCTATGTCGTGACCATCCGTGGTCGGACTAGTATGTGAAATGGAGAAGGCAATGGCAAACCACTCCATTATAACTGCCAAGAAAGTCGTTGTGTGTTTCATGACACATGATGACCACGACCCTCAGTCATGAGGAAATACGACTTAGAAGAAGAAGCCCTGCAGTCAAGTTGTTTTGGGGATTGTGACATTAAACGGCCTGCCAAGTTATCAGTGCCAGTGTTAAATTATAAAAAAATATCAACATTAAATATAACGTATAATAATTTGTAAAAACTCTGGTGGTACGTCTCCGATACTGGTGATTGTATAGGTAAGTATCACCGCAGCACCTATTTCTGCCGCAAAACAGTAGTGCGCGTTCCGATTTGAAGGGCGTTTTAGTTAGTGATTTTACCGGGGTAGTGAGACTCAATATCTTATCTCAACTCAATATAAAACAAAACTATATTTGTATGGCATCCTTCTATATATATACTAGAAAAAACCTTGCTTCTTTTAATTAAATCGCGCATTCTATTATTATAAGGAATATTTCGTTAATGGATACTGCATGTAAGTGTTTATAAACATATCACAAGACAAAGCCTGTAACATCACTCACAAATATCCTATCCAAGGCAATAAAAATATAAACACTATAAAGTTGAAAGCTATCTCACCGAGGTTAAATATAAGTAGGTAAAAGAGTGGCAATAAAACTTTATTCTTTGTCTGCAACAGGGCGGAGAGGGAGCAGTGAACATCGCTTTGACTCTCACTTCAAATAGAATTACAGTTAGCGTGAAACGAGGGCCTCAAAACCTTCCCCGTTTACCCGATGAGACTGTGTTTTTATTTGATAGTACTTGTACGCTCGTAATTACAGACAGGGATCCCGCGACGGTATTTATTTTATTCTCTGAAGCTTTCCCGTCTCTGCTGCAAGTGTTGAGAGGCGCGCTTACCTACGAACCCGTTCAATGCGACTAACGTCTTTATTAAACGAAAATAAAACTGAGACATTCAGTTATTGCTGTTACTTTATGCGCTACAAAGGTTTTTTTTATTATTTAAATCGAATTAAAATATTTATATTAACTTTAACAAGTATCTATGGACAGAGATATTACTTTAACGCCATGTGAATATCCTACTTAACTCGTTGCTTTATTGTATGATATACATGAGCACAAAAATAGTTTTTTAATTACAATGCAGCAAAAAAAGTATGGACTGTGAAAGTTATATTTTCGTAGTTCAATTTATTTTTCAAAATATTTATTTAATAAATAATATTAGAACCAAGAAACCAAGATGACGATTGGGTTAATTCTAAAATTTGTTAAATGCACTTTAACCTTGACTGCCTTTGCTGCGCTTTGGCTAACCTTACACACAGAAATACCTCGTTTAATTCCGAGACAACATGTAGTGTTATTTCCTACCCCCCCTGGCTAGCTGCTATCTTTACAGCAACTGCATTGCTGTATTCTGGCTGTTCACATATGAGAGTTAGTGTATTCTCGGTGTGCTGGTAGTCTCATTATTGAACGCAGCCTTGTGAAATTGAAGGCAATTATTAACCCATTGTAGATAAATAAAGTTATATTTTTTGCGCGTGTGTACTACGTATAATGTGTGATACTACGTTTTTTATTACCGTCATATTTCTACAAACATCTTTGTTTACTTATGTCGTGATTAATTTATAAGATTTCTGAACGAAAACGAATCGGGGCCGGCTGATTCAATTATGTCACATTTGGAGTACAGCCGTCCAGGCGAAAGGACGAGGAAAAACGGGAAAAATTTGGGCTATAGATCGCGCTGACGATAAGTGGATGACTTCTCGCATGGTTTACACTCAAAGGGCGGCCATTGAGGCATAGGCGAGGAGTCCGCACCGCTGCCGCGCGGCTATGCGTACCGGCACTACCCGCCATCAATCACTGCGCTGCATTTAAAAATCCCTGCACAATTTAATTACATTAAATTATAAGTAGTAACGTTTTTTATTAATTTGCATATTATCAATTTGATATAATCCTGTTGTATTCACCTTTCTCACATTATGGAATAGAAAAGATTCGCAGCTACGATATTTTAAAGCGTACATTAAACTTTAATGGGCGGCCCTTAAAGTGAACAAATATAATTCTAAGCTTGCACACAATCCCGCATCGTGCGATCGACTTAACCTAGCGGCAATAAAGCAAATCCTCCCAAAATTGCGTGTCGGTTCACACGTCGACCCGATATGTTGCGCGTCGATATTTTAAAGAAGACGATTTTCGCACGGCGAAAAACAGATGGGAGAGTTAGGACTTAGTATCCATTTGCCGAAATTGGCCTCGTTCGAGATAACAACAAGTTTTCGCACCCTCGCCACTAAATGCGCATTTCATATGTGTGTAAATACGCGGTGTAGCTTCCGACACTGAACTTTAGGTGTTATAAATAGAACTGAGTTTGTTCTGTGTGCACAAGAGTTACCATATATCACTAGAGATACGCTGTTATTATCAGATTATATGAAAATTTTTGCGGTATCTCGATATTTCTGAATACAGAATTTTTAAGTTTCTTTTATGCGTGAAAACGAGTTTAACATATTAACTGTATCATAAATGGACGATAATATGTCGCAGTAATAAATCTAAATATAATTTAAACGCGTCGAAAAAACATTTATGTATATTATCGGCATATTGCGCGTATAGTAATTTGAGCAGTTTAGTTATAGTCCTATGAAAGAGGAATGCGAAAAAGTTTAATGTGTGTAATAATTAAGAATAACAGATACCGAAAGAAGACTATCGAAATTTCTCAAACAAGTGGATCACTAGTATGAAGTGATAATACTTTTTTAACATAAAACGAAGCGAAAAAACATAAGCAAGTGAACATGAAAGGTAAAATAAGTACACTTAAAAAAACCATTTTCATTATTTAGGTTTTCTAT
Organism: Byasa hedistus; assembly: GCA_029286795.1. Classification (NCBI taxonomy): domain Eukaryota; kingdom Metazoa; phylum Arthropoda; class Insecta; order Lepidoptera; family Papilionidae; genus Byasa; species Byasa hedistus. The sequence continues at coordinate 764,364 of JAGSMW010000036.1, forward strand.
TTCACCGGCAAAGTAACAGAAGAAATTGGCAGATTCTAAATAAATCACCGATCCTTTATGTTGAATATTTTATGGTAATAACATTGATACCCAATTTCTTTAAAAAAAATAATTTCTTTAATAATCTTTAAAAACTTAATAATTGGGCTAATTTGCAAAAATTTACCTGTGACAGTAAATAAATTAAATAAATTTACGAATGATTAAACACATGGTTTACAAATCTAAGAAAACGAAAAGCAATGAGCTTATCAGCTTTAAAATTTAATAAAATTAAATTAAATATTTCAAAGAAAATACATTTTGTTTCAAACCCTTTGAAAAGACATTACTAAAAACCATTTAATTCTATTTAAATGCTGAATTATAATACTATCTGCTGTTAAAATTACTAATTATTTACCTTATGGTAGAAGCTAGTTTTTAATTGTTTAAAATAACCAATCTGTTTAAAATAATTCTGCGATTCTTACCTGTTTAAAGTCAGCATATACTTGGCAATTGAAAATAATATTTCAGTCTATAAATTGAACTAATTTTATTTTAAAATAATAACTCTATCTATATATCTCTTTAACTCTGTTTTATATTATTATCATTACTTCAGAGAGTTATGTGCTACACATGTACATCGCCTGACGGAATTTTCAGTTTAAATTAATATAAATGAGTAAAACAATACCTATTTACATAATTATTTTGTATACAAACTTTTCAAAGTATTTTTTGTTACTAAAAGCATGATCTAAAAGGTGGAAGTCCTTATTTCAGTTTGCATGTGATTACACACGTGAACGAACAAAGAAAACATTTCAATCACCCTGGCCTCTGTGCATTCTTTCCCTGTTATTGCATTACACTTTAAACAAAACAAGAGTAATATACCACGAAGTGAATTTATATAGATTTGTTTAGCATTTCTTAAACACTTTAGTATTTTACCAGATTTTAAAATGCCTCATACGTAGATAATGATGGTACAGTAGTACATATTTTTATTTTCTATTTATCATTCGTTTATCTATAGTGATTTTACCTATCGCGGACAGAATGTCATGTCCTGTATCTAAATCATTGTTCTTAGAACATCATCATCATTCATATCCTGCGTCCCCTAGATGGGGCAAAGAGCGTCCACAGTGACTCTCCATGGCGTACGGTCTTGAGCTTCACTTTTTCTTCGATCTTCGTTCTTAGAACAAATCGTATCATATTTAGTATGTCATTATAAATGCTTTACTAAATATTAAAAACTGCAGATTGTATTTAATTTTTTTTTTAAAATTTCTGAAACTATCATTATTATTTTATTAATATCTTTAAACTCCTAAACCCAGTTTGTTTATTTTATATTGTTTATTATAAAAAATGCACGTTACGTCAAAAAAAAATACTGTGACTCCGGAATACGTTATTCGATATTGTTTGCCGGGCAATATATAAAAGTTACTGGACATCTTCGAATAACGCTTATTACATGTTCATAGCCCTCTCTACCACGAGACCCGTTCTTATAACTGTCATCTTGTCAAACAACACAGTGCGGAGCGAAGCCCCCGCATTTCCATGCCGCCATATTTTACGCCTCACCAGAGAAAATAAATAACAACGATCATATAAAACATTTTCGGAACCTTTGAGCCGGGAGGAATTTACATATCATTCGTTGACAGAAAAATCCCTAACATGGGTTAATACTAGTTTAGGGGTGGAAATATCAATGTTTGTTTAGGTGATGAATTTGATATTTTATGGCTCTATTTTTGGATATTGTTCGTATAATTTTATGATATTGTATAACTTTCATGTTCTCTTGAAATATTATTTTTATAACAATAGGCGCTCACTACTCATCTTAAAATTTTATACGTCTGATCTATTCTGTATGTTATAAATACTAAAATTCCAAATTCTGTTACAGTTTTTACTCTTAATTAAACAGTTCCTTATGAACTGAATAAATAGACTAAAAACATCACGACTATGGTGATACGATAAAATGCGGCATTTACTACATCCATTTCAGAGTTTCTCTTTTGCACTGATAAGTAACTATCTAACTGATAATAAATAAAAAAAAAGTGAAATTTCAAAGTAATGTCATTGATTTACTATTACAGTTAAGTCTATCTAAATAAATCTATCGAGATTACACAAGATTTGTCTAATAAAACTAGTTGTTACTTTTTAAAACAAATAGAACCATCATTTAAAACTTTATTATTTTTGCTATTGACAGATGGAAGCTAAGTGGGAGAACACTCGGAAACTTTAGCCAGCCACTATAGATCATGTTACAGCCACGAAATATACACAGGGTAGTGTGTTGAAATACCGATACACCTCGCTTTAAACGGCTACACAATTGCGCCTGTTGCCCAACTGCTCAAACTCGTGGTAGGCTCTTAAAGACCAGTAAAAGCGACCACATGTGGCCGCCCCATGCCACGCGCCGGCCGAATAGATTTCCATTCACCATGGGTATCTGCCACGTTAAGGAAATGTTATCTTCAGGGCCCATAACTCAGTTTCTTTAGTCCTCGGCAATAATTATTACAGAGCCTCCAATACTGTTGGTTCTTACGATAAAAAATTTCAACTTTTGTCGCAAGTCTGCATTAATGGCGCAAGGGCGGTTACCATATTTTCCGCTGGGCGGAGCCACAGAGAAAAATAGCCGCCTTTCTGTTGCCACGCCCATATCGTCGTTTTCCTCTGACCATTTTAACCAGGACGGTTTTATTACACACATTTATGTTTATACTTAGCAATATCTATGTGTGAAGCTGGAGCCGTATGTTGCTTTACAAACCACACTCGGAAAACATCCTACATATTAAACAAGAGCTTGGAATAATAAACAATTTAATGGGTCATAAAACTATAGATTTAATAAAAAATTACGTAAAATTTTATACCGTTAAAAATTGTAACATTTTTATTCATAAGTTTATTACTATGGTCGCCGATAAATACAATACTACGTCAAGCCAGATGGGAGAAGAGAACATGAACGAAACCCTGAATACTTACTGTGTTGACTTTATTTACATTGTTGTAGCTATTTCAGCTTTTAGAATCTGTCATGTAAATAAGTTTTGCACTATGTTAGATATAAAATATAATACCTAGTCTCTTTTGTCGCCGTGATTCATATTAAACAAGCCTTCAAGTATAAAAAGTTTTATTGAACTGTACAATATGTGCTCTTTACTTCAGTTAATGTATAGACAACAATGTAGGTCCGATTGGTTATTTGTTGTCCATTGAAAGCTCACATGTTAACAACCAAACAAAGATAACAATATTTTTAATCTGTATTTTGAAATATTACAAAAGTTATAGATCCGTTGTCTTCTTAATAAAATTGAAACATTGAATTGAGTTAAAATTTATGCATGCAATTAGAAACATCAATTTAAATATAAATTAAATCTGCCATACCTCTCACATTCACACATCACCAGTCAAAGAGCTCGCACAGCTCACACCTCGCACACTGCCCAAATACGAATGTGTTGAGACTTACGGTCATCTGTCTTTTATAGTGAAAGGATGTTATATCATACCCTCCCTTTTTTATTTTATTTTTTTTTAAAAGTAGATACAATTCAATTTAAAGAAAAAAACATTGAAATTAGAAACGCGTTTAAATGTCACTTGTTTGGACGTCATTAAGCGTTATCGAACACGAAGTGGTACGTTCCCAAACTTTGAACACAGAGGAAAATTTTAAAATTGTCTAATAAATACCGGTATTTAGATGTGAGGATACCGGTATTACGAAATCATAAAAAAATTTGAAATGCTGGTATTCGGTATCCCGGTACTGCTATCCGTATACATACTCTATATAAAAAAAAACAAAAACCATTAATTTCGGTCCGCTTTATAAATAATTATAACAATTTAAAAAAAAGGGTTGTAAAATCTCTTTATATAAAATATACAATTTACATCATATACATAATAAGGTTTAATGCAAATAAAGTCTTCAATTGCAATGACACTCATTTATTTGTTAATATGATTAAACGAATGCATTGCTCAATTGATTTGTAGAATGGACGCTAAATTAAAAAATTACGACATTTTAAAATTATTTTAAAACCTTTTCCTTTTTTAATTTTTTTTTATTTATTTATTCAGAAAATCAACAGCGATAACAGAAAACTTATACTAGAAAAATTAAATACAATAGTATAGCTACTTACAGGTTTCCCTTAATTAACTTTAAATATATAAGCAGATTCATAAAGTGTGTTGCATGACATACAAAGATTGATTAAGAAGAATTTTGATAATAAATTTTCTTTTTAATTATTCATCAAAGTTACAAAACGTTTTAATCTCTCAAAATCATATGGTTTCTGCGGATATACAATTTCATTATAAATTATTTTAATCGTATAAAGGACATTTTCCAGTTTTAATCGACAATGGGCAGAGAATATTTTTGTAGGTAAGGGATGTTGCAAGTTGAATGAGTATTTTAACCTCATTTTACTTTTTATGTCATAAACTCATAGTTTTTATTTTTATTTATAATTTTGTTCTATATACTTGCAATTAATTTATCTGCATACATATATATATTTACATATTCATTACTAGTTGTATTATGGACGATAAATATTTTTTTTCGTCCTTTGACTTTTCGCTAATTTCTTCTCCTGATTCGTCCAGTAATAATTGTTTGTCATTACATGACAACCTAAAAAATATTATTTTGCCTAGTAAAAAGCATTTGAATATATGCCATATAAACGCTCAAAGCTTGCCTAGCCATTTTTCGCAATTTGAAGAAGCATTCAATAATAATGACATCCATGATGTTCTTATTACTGAAACTTGGCTTAAACCAACACTACAATCTACTTTGTATCCACTTTCCAATTGTGTGCTCATTCGAAATGATAGGATTGATAAAAGAGGTGGTGGGGTTGCTATCTACCTAAAAACATCAATTTCTTATAAAATTGTTTTAGCTTCTCCCTCTACTTATTGTGGCACTGCTGAATTTCTGTTCCTTGAAATCGATATCAAGGGCATAAAGGCTATCCTGGGAGTAGTGTACTGTCCTCCCTCCGTAGATTACTTCTCTTCTCTTGAAATGGCACTTGATAAGGTGGGATTTGGGTACACACATTATATCATCATGGGTGATTTCAATACCGATTTGCTACGCAATACTGTTCGTACACAAAAACTTCGCTTAATCATTGAGTCCGCTAATTTACGTTTTCTCCCTTCAAAAGCTACACATCACAACGTTACTACTGATGATTCCTTGATTGATCTTATGATCACATCCTCCCCTGATCTCGTATTCACCCATAGTCAAATTTCTGCTCCAGGGTTTTCACGTCATGATCTGATTTATCTGTCATATAAAGTGAAACCGCCTAAGTATATTCCTACCATTTTAAAAGTGCGTAATTTCTCCAAATTAGATGTCGAAAAGCTTAAACGTGATGCTGCGTTGATTGACTTACGTGCTAAAGGACCTCTATCGATGACAAATTATTATTTTGAATAACTCGGTTCTCAGGCTATTAACGCTCATGCCCAGTTCATCAAATTAAAGTCAAGCGCCCGCCTACTTCTTGGATAACCGATGATGTACGGGTAGCAATGGGCAAACGTAATCGAGCATTTCAAAAATTTAAAAAAAAAACGCTCAGATGTAAATTGGTCCTATTTCAAATTTTTAAGAAATAGATGTAATCAGATGGTACGCAATGCAAAACGCCGTTATATCCATGAAAATTTAAATAATGCTTCAACCGCGAACATGTGGAAATTCCTGTCCTCTCTTGATATCTCTAAGTCCTCATCAGCTGACTTTGATTTCTCGCTTTCATTAGATGAGGTTAACAATCACTTTGTTAGCGCTTCGTCTTTGTACACCGAAACTCGATCCCGAACAATAGCTTTCTTTGCTTCCATGGAACCTTTGACAATTCCACATTTTGAATTTTCCCCTTTCACCAAAGATGATATCCTTAAAACTATATCAAAAATTAACTCCAAAGCCATGGGTTGCGATGAAATCCGCAAATTTATGGTAAAACCAATCTTAGAGTTCCTTCTAGTACCTTTAACTCACATAATTAATTATTCTTTGGACTCCGGTCAAATCCCATCACTATGGAAAAAAGCATATGTAAGGCCTCTTCCTAAAAATTCAAATCCAACCGAACCCGCTCATTTTCGTCCAATATCTGTCCTTCCCTTTCTCTCTAAAGTTTTAGAAGTATGTGTCCATAAGCAAATCTCTTCCTTTATAACCAAGCACAATTTGTTGAATGAATTTCAGTCCGGATTTCGCCCAGGTCACAGCACTACTATTGCCTTAATAAAAGTGATGGATGATATAAGAAGAGGAATGGATGAACAGAAAGTTTCAGTCGTAGTGCTGATTGACTTTTCAAATGCATTCAACACAGTCGATCATGATATCTTCCTCTCCATCTTAAATTATTTACAATTCTCTCCTACAGCCTTAAAATGGTTTTCTTCTTATCTTCGCGGCCGCCAGCAGTCAGTTCGTCTAGGACAGCAATGTTCTGACTGGGCGAATGTCGACTGTGGTGTGCGCAAGGCGGCATACTTCTCCCATCATGTTCTCCTTATTCATAAATTCTATCACTTCTATTCTCAAGTGTTCGTACCATCTGTATGCAGACGACCTTCAGTTATATGTACATTTAAGTATCATGAATATAAATCATGGTATAAAAAATATCAATCAAAATCTTGAGGCCATTCGAGTGTGGTCGAACAGTTTTGGGATCACAGTTAACCCTTCTAAATGCAAAGTGTTAATAGTAGGTAGTCCAAGAATACTAAAAAAAATTAATTACAACAACCTCGAACAGGTTGTATTCAATGGTACTACAATCCCTTTCTCCCAGTCCATTAAAAATCTTGGGTTACACATAGATGCTACAATGTCGTGGGATACCCATATCTCTGAAATCAGTCGTAAAGTAACTGCAACACTACTTCCCTTTATCGTTTTAAAAATTTCCTTCCAATGAAAACCAACTTTGTTAGTAATGCACTGATACTCCCTATAATTGATTATGGTGATGTGTGCTGCTCAGATATCACCCAAATCTTCTCAACAAATTGGAGCGCCTTCTCAATAGTTGTATTAGATTTATTTTTTGTCTACGTAAATTTGACCACATTTCCTTTATCGTACAAAGATAAATTGGCTTCCCATCCGTCAACGGCGTTACTCCAGAATTTTGTTATCATTGTTTTCCATTATAAAGGATCCTTGTTCCCCTTCGTACCTAAAGGATAACTTCAAATCCTACTCAACTACTGGTCAGGATTGCCGTACTTCTAATCGTTTAAGATTCATGTCCCTCAACACAAATCTGATTTCTTTAATTCTTCCTTCACAGTGCAGTCGATCTCCTTTGAAGGGACTGCCGATGATATCAAGAGAGCACCAAACAGGCATACTTTCAAAAGATTAATTCGATCTCATCTTTTAAAAGAATCTTTATAATCAGTGTTGTTCTGGATGCTATATTACATCTTATCTATTTGTTTTTATGAGTATATATAGATATTTATATATTATAATTATATGTATTTTTTGGATTTTGTGTAGTATATTTTGTAATGTATTTATTATTTGTTTTCAGTCGACAATTTGCTTCTTTTTTTTTTCGTTTTTTCACCTACTTTCCATCTTTACTTCTTCCCCTGGGTTGACTGGCAGAAAATGCCTCACGGCATTAAGTCCGCCCTTGTACCCTTAGCTTAAGGTGTTACGAAAAGCTTAAATAAATAAAAATAAATAAATAAATTTTTACAACACTCTTTCAACTCGTATGCCATAATATTTGTCTAAAATTATTTTATTATTTTATAATTAATTGACTATTTTACCTCAATTGTTTCAACATGTTATAAGGTGAAAATGAATATAATTACAAAGTCATATCCAATCCTTTCAATAATACTTTAATGGTTTTTTACTCCTTTTGGCTTTATGATATATTGTCTATGGCAGAATCATAAACTTTTCATGTCCTTGCCTTGTCCTTGTCCTACTTTTTATAATTTTTAGTTTCACTTTTCACCAATTTCAAATTTCCACAATTCACCAGTCATAGAAATACATAAAAGCTATTTCCGTATGGAAACTCGGAAACAAAAGTTTCTCCATTGTATTAATTGTTTGTACGCATAAAGTGATAAAGTGTGCTAAATGCAAAAATGGATGTAAGACGAAAATGGGCAAGAGTTTTACGTGAAGAATCGAAAGCAGAAGGTAAAATAAGTCACATATTAAAATTTATTTGCAAAAATTAATTATAATTCGCTAATTGATATCAATATCACAAGAAATGGTCGAGGCCAAAATATAGACAAAGTACAATTAATATACGAACTAAACTATAATTAGTTGTAATAATTCATTAAAACTAGATTTAAAATAAACAAAATGGTGGACATATATATTTTGAGTTTCTAATTTTTTATTTAGTAATAACATAAGCCAGTAATCTAGTTTCAGCGTATTTTATTTTCAAATAACCTCATTCAATTAGGTAAACATGTCCGTTTGTCTATTACATCACAGATATTACGAATAAATTAAATATTTATATAATTTTAGGTTATGTTTAAGGTTTTAATTAGATTTTTGTTGTAAATAAATAGAACGACGTTTCAAAATAAGGCATAAAACTTTAGTTTCTTAGAAGATGACCATACATAATTTAATAATATACGAAACACCCGAAATAGCGAAAGACATTGCTCGTTAAACATATATCGTAATATAGTATCTAGAGCTGTATTTTACCTAAAGCAGCGATTGAATTTATGGCTGTATTGCAATAACCTCGTGTCCCGCGACAGACTATTGCGGGGCCACGAACAGCGCCGACGGCGGCCGACTGTAGCCGAGCGCTCCTTCGGCTCCGCGATGCCCGATGCTAGGCAGCCGCTGCAGCCGCTGTAGCCGCCGTAGCCGCCGACGAACTTCTCATGGAATTTTTGGTTGGAAAACATGGCGGACGAATTGACCATGCAGACAATTTTTAATGGATTTGTATTCTTTTATTTTGTACGTCTACACATGACATTGGCTCACGCACAAACCGTGCTCATGCCATCAATTGGGAAGAAGAACTTCTCATGTTTCTCAGCGCGTTTAAAATCGTTTGAAATAAAAAAAACATATTTGTAACGAACAACATATTAGACGATCTTTTTTAGTATTGTTTATTTTTTGTTTAATAATTTGTGAACGAATATTATTCAGGAACAAACAATATTCGTTCACAAATTTTTGATCATTCATGTGCCATGTTTCCAAGTTCGTCAGCGGCTACAGCGGCTGCCAAGCATCAAGCATCGCGGAGCCGCAGGAGCGCTCGGCTACAGTTGGCCGCCGTCGGCGCTGTTCGTGGCTCCGCAATAGTCTGTCGCGGGACACAAGTTATTGTAAACAGGGTTGAGATCCGAAATCCTTTAGTTAATTACCAAAACCGATTTTTTTTTCTGCGTGTAATTAGAGCGAGGCTAAATATTTAATAGTTTTCTGGTATTATGGTAAATCAATGAAAGTTTTTAACGTAATCATATATTATTTATAAAAGGTTAACTTGCCAATTCATACCTATTCTACTAAATCGTAACTTAATACTTAACTAACATAATATGATGATGAGATTTGTTAATATATTTATCAAATCACTGCAGATGAGGCACAAAAATCATATCCTGTAAAATTACTCAGAGCGGAATCACGTGAGGCTGTGTGGAAAATGTGTCTAGATTTAGATTATGATTTTAATGGAGTTGCGGGATTGTCCTGCCAGCAATTAGAAAAATATTTATCCAAGATGTATCGTCTCAAGGACGAGTCTCGTCTTAGTGGTGAGTCTCTTTTTTGTGATAACACTTATTATGGTACTTAGAATTAATTTCTTATAATCACAAAAAACTTCAAAGTATAAATTATCGTGTACCTTAAAGCTGAAAACGCGATACAGACCCGGACGTCGGACGCAGTTTTCGTTGATTTGACAAAGCGGCGAAACATCGGAACCTGTACGCCTTCACTTAAAAACGGGGCGTAAGTTTGGATGATAAGCATTACACCATATTATGCAGTTTGGCTTAATACATAAGATATTAAGTCAATTTCATTAACGACAGCGTCCTTGCAGCCGGAACACAACAAATCAACAATGTTTGCACATGACTTTTTTGCAGCAAAGATAAGCGCCGCGGTGGTACGTACATATGCGGGCTCAGACAAACATCAAAATAAAATTGATAAAAAAATCTATTATCTTCTTTAAAACTTTTTTTTATACTACTGTGCGACGAGACGAGCAAGACGTTCACCTGATGGTAAGTGATACGTTTACCCACAACAACGTGGCGGTAGTTAAGATGATATACACTGCACTACATTGCGCTCGTCGCCTTGAGATTATAATTATATGTACGGGTTGCCCCTTTTTCTCGACATGTGTCGGTATTACAATGCACATTCCGTCCTGAAACTTCAAAAAAATGAATGGCACTTCCCAATATTATCATTATATATATGTATATATTATACAAATTCATACTATTTTTTATATTATAATTTAGATTATAATTATTATAATTATTGAGTTAATGGTTTATTACATTATTTATAGCACAAGAGGATTCACGGTTTAATAAATTAACGAAGGAGCAATTTCCTTTGTTGATCGCCGTTTCCATCCTGTTAGTCGCTAAAGCGACACAAAACCGAGAAAACAAATCAAATCAACAAATTCAAGAATACCTAAAATCTCATGGGATAGAAGTTTCTTACAAAGAAATAATGAAATTAGAGTTTGAAGTGTTTTCCAAGCTAGGTAATTTTGGAATTATATTATTTTATTAATTACACTGTATCTTATTTAAAATATTATAAACGCTATATAACATTTTCAATTGACATTGTTTCGACGTTTTGGTTCGATAAACATTATTTTAAGGTGTTCAATAATAATCCAACTACAAAATGGAAATGAACAACAGCGAGAAAGATTGCTAAACTCGATTGTAACCAAAAATTATAAATGACTAGCTGACCCAGCAAACTTCGATTCGCCTCAAAATCAATAAATAAAAAAGCTTATTGTTAATTCCAGTCTGTTTCAACTTTAGTAAATAATGTGGTGAAAACTTAACCAGAAAAAATAAATCGTAATCAAAAGAAATGCCCGTTATTAATTTGGTTTTTCTATTATATTTAAATGCACACGTTGATTGACTTCGACGACCTAAGTCAGGACGTCTTCTCCTTGGTATTATAAATTGTAGGTAATCAAAGTAAGGAAAGTTCTCGCACTCAGCGGTAAATAGTGTCACTATCACAAAAGATCAACAAAGTAAAGTTAAGACTTAACTACTATTTTGAACCAATCTGAACTTAGGACAGTGGTGTTCCTGCCTGAATTCTATAATCGCTGCACACGAACACACTTATTTACTGCATGATACACTCACATCGTACGTAAAAAAATCAAAATGAACCGAGACAATTCCACCTTTACACCCGATTCCCGCTAAAGTAAAATATTCTTCTTCTTCCCAATTGATGGCATGAGCACGGTTTGTGCGTGAGCCAGCGTCATGTGTACACGTATAAAACAAAAGAATAAAAATACTTAAAAAATTGTCTGCGTGGTGGTCATTTTGTCCGCCATGTTCCCCACTTTCTCGTAAAATATTATAGTTGCAATCAGAAATTGTTGGTTGTCAATGTTAAAATCAAAAATATTCTTTTAAATTGTATTTGGTTTCTAAGTGACGGGACGCACTTCAAATATTTGACGTTTTATGTATCTAAGGTAAGGTGACCAGACGTTCCGCTTTTTCACAATTAATTCCGCGTCACGCGACGTTTTTCAAAAGTCCCGACTTTTAGAATTAAGTTAAATTTTTTATTTATGAAAGTCATTGTTTTGCGTAACATATTGCTTTTGCTACCCAGTTACATTGTATTTGTCTCTCAAATGATACACTTTGTGTTCGTACTGCGTGCTAGCAACCATATAAAATTAACGTAAGTAATTTATTTGTATATTTCATAAATACATAAATTTTCTTAAACTTAGCTTAAAGTACTCGTAGTCTTAATATTTTATATTAATGACAAAAAGTATGTCACCGACCTTAACCCTTAAAAAAATTTAGATAGAAATATGTCAAGGAATAAAATATTATACATTTTTATATTTATAAATTGTACTTATGTTGGAACTAAAAAAAATGTTACGTTATTATTACTCCTTCAAAGTTGTCCCGCTTTGCCTATCTAAAAATCTGGTCACCTTAATGGAAAAGTGAAATTGTTGTTTTTACCATATTCCGGGCACTTTTTCCATATTTTCTCACCTTTTACACCTTCCCTGGACTTGCACGAATAATTCAAGACCACATTTAGCCAAATCGGTCCAGCCGTTCTCGAGTTTTAGCGAGACTAACGAACAGCAATTCATTTTTATTATATAGATTTAAATTAGCCTCACTAGTATCTGTGATATGTATATGTGATCTAACGTGAAAAATCTCATTCACATTCTGAAACATACTTTTGTTGCCCTAATATTTTGCAAACGCTAAATTTAGCTGTGAAACATTGAAAAGATAAAACGTTTCCGGGTTCATAATATAGTTCATTTATTTCAGATTTTCATATTCCGCTCTGGACGAATGTAGATGCTGCTTTTTATCTCGCGCTAGAATCGGGTTTATCGAAAGAAAATCTAGATTGTGTCGGAAATGTAGTAGTATTCTCTGGATACAAACGAGACGTTATAGAAGAAAAAACAATAGCCAAGTTTGAAGATTTCAACATTGAAGGCGGTAAGAATGATTTCACTACGTCAATGATTATAGGAAATATATTGTAAAAGCTGAATCATCAAAAAATAAGCATCAAAAATAGCTGTTGTACAAAATTGAATGGTGATAAGCACTTATAATTTGTACATAATTAAAACTTTGTTCAAACGTTTGTTAAAATTTCCTTATGTAGTATAAAGCAGTTTCCGGAAAAAGACTTATTATGCGATAACATGTATTTATCATATTACAGGTGTGACCTACGTACTTACGTTACATTTAATCGCCGGTGCAATCGCTGGAGCTATTAACTTATTAACCATTCGCAATGCTGATATCGTGCCTAAACTGTCGAGACTCGTGAAATGTTCCGTTAGGAACATTAATTGCATAAGTTCAGTTATAGAATTGGTGATGCATGAAACACCTTTTAACTTTTAACATCCTTTTAAATGAACAGAAAAACGTAACGCTAACAAAAAATTATTTGATTATAATTGTATCTACTTTTGTGTGATTAATAAATCAGTCTTCTTAACAACATCAGACATTAACTAACGTTTAATGAAACAGAATAAGTCGTATGAAACGAAACTTAAAAACAAAATGCGGCTGCGTCTGCAAAATTTATGAAAAAAAAAAGTTATACATAAGTATGTTACAGTTAAAGGATAGTACAGCATAAGCCATGACATGTTATTAAAAAGACTTTTTATATTTTTACTTGTTAATAGTTTATCTGTTAGTTATTCACCCGTTACAGAATTTTACAGTTAGTTAAAACTAAATACAATAAAATAAATATAATAAAATAAAAAAAAGATGACTTAATAAGCTAATAGATTTAGGAGAAAATAAACTTTCAATTTCAAATTATTTGTTTAGTGATAAGAGAACAATAAGTATTAATGTCCTTCCAATTAATTATAAGGAAAAATGTAAACAACATCGAATATATTTTTTATATTAGTTATGACGCTTTATGAACTTACTATACATATGTTTGGTTTTGGTTAGAAGGAATACCATGCCAGCTATCCTTCCATTACAAAGTAACAAAACGTGAGTTGTTTATTATTACGTTTAAACGCCTCTTAATTTTTTGATTGCAGGGTATATTGTTATAGTTTAAATGATTTATTAGATTTACTTACTCCAATAATCTTTGTCGATTGGAGGCTTTTAAATTATCTCTTAATTATTTTTTTTTACTTTAATTTCATAATGAAATAATGGTTTCTGTGTATGTGCTGAATAGACAAAATGTCATTAAAAATTACTTTTTTTCCCTTATATTTGATACAGCATAACTTCTACTTTTTTAATTTTAATACCCACAGCGTAATCAAAACGTAACATTGTTGGCACAATCTATCTAAACTGAAATACCTACAACCGATACCAATATTGGAATCCAAAAAATATTGCGCTTAAAGTCAAGCCAAGTTTCAAAAACGTTAAAAAAATATTATGTAATTTGCTAAACTTGATAAAAATAAACTTTGACTGTTTTGAATATTAAACTGTTTTTCTTTTATTTAACACTTCTCCTTTTTTGTCTATTTTTGTTGCAATTTAATTCTCATCGGTTTTAATATTTATGTAACGTAGAAATTGTGTTTAAAAAAAATGGTTTGACTTCGGCATGAATTACTTTACATTTTTTTCCGTAAAAGATATAAAGTGAAGACGATATTACTGTGTACTGTACTTAGTGAGGGCACACGTACACAATCACGGTTCAACCGTTTGACATCAACGTATGACTAGAAGCAATGTTCAGTCAGATTAAATAATATCGAAGCAATATTCAAAATTTACTGTACGTAATAGTAATTTTTAATTTCATTTTAGTTATATTTTACCTACAACATTAACGTAGATTAAAAGTTATTGTTATTTATAAATATCGACGCTAAAGCAGAAGCTACACAATTTCGTTAAAAACATACTAGACACAAAAATCTAATTCTGTTTTGCAAACTTTCATTTGATTAATATTTTTTAATGAAAATTTTTCATTAAAGTTAACATAAAATGTTATAAATGAAGGTAACATTAATTCGGAGCGATTGTTTTGCACTTATTGGCAACAATGTTGGCATTTTGAATAAACATTGATATGGCTACTGCCGCCGAATATCGAGGCTCGATGAAAATTAAATTTGTGTCGGTTTCCCGTCGGTTGCGCCACTTTGACCAACGAAGCGCGAAATATGGCTGCACCGGCGGAACTCGAACCCGCTGCCTGTGCCGTGCAACGCACTTTCATGTACGCCCATTGGATTTAATATTACATAGCGACAAAGCCCTTCTCGATTGTTTGATTGGAGGTTTCCCCGACTATAAGCGATCGGCGCTTTGGTGTTTTACATATAATCTCTTTAGCAACAGATAAACAATAACGCGAATACCAGCAATTAAAATTATGGTTAGTTTTATATCAATTATTATTCAATATTGTAAACTTATTTAACTTGTCGTAGTCGTAACTTCTATCAAAACAAAGCTATTAAAACAACAAAAGTCAAGAGAATTTAATTAAACGAAAGTCCCCGGTCCGCCGCAAGTAGTCCGCAAAATGTTAACAAGTTATAAAAATTATGAATTAACATCATCGAGACGAGGGTAGGGATCAGCGGCAGGCGCTGAGGGCGACAACAAAGCCGCTGCTCTAGGGCGCCCAATAAAAACTTGACAAATGGCGTTTCATAATCACATCGCATTCCGAGCTTCGTCACCAGTTTACCTTTTTGTCCTCCCCCGGAAAATATGTGCTCCAAAAATTACATTGCCTTGACAGTGCTATGTCATTTTAATAGCGGCTACAAATGTGATGGCGAATACAAAATCAGCCTACGTTCTCAGTGCGGTTAAGCCGTCGGCCGTAGTAATTGTTGGCTATCAGATACCAGATACGAAACATCGGTACATTGCCTTGTCGCGGTTTGCATTATCTCGTAATCCCGTAGCTCTCCTTGCGATGGTAGCCACCCAATACCTGTATTATTAAGTTCTCCGAGTGGGTTCCTGTAATGATATTATGTTAACGAGTTAATTCAATGCGGTTTACACATTAGCCGTTACTAACCACTTAATTATGTAGTGTAGCTCAATATAGTATCTTCCTTCATTAATATGGCAATTATAATTAATACTTTATTTGTTATTAACCTTATAAAAGGTAGTAAATCCAATCCATTTCGTTCTGAGTATATCCCTATTCTCACATAAACTTTTCGTAAGGTCATAAAATGTGTTTTAAGGGCTTATTGTTATTACCCACTAGTTTCCAGTGAAGAATTCACGGTAATAGGGGTTGGTATTAACGCTACGAAAATATTGTCTGCTGTCACCCGCGCCCCCCGCACCAACAGTATTATTAAAAATAATTTCTCATTTTTATTGCCCACCCTTAGTGCAGCGACCATAACTGATTATTACGTTATTACAAGAATACCCGAGCATGTAGCTCCATTTATTTACCTATATTCATTTCATTATATTAGAAGAGTACAACTTTAATAGCAAATTGTCATAAAGGTTTAGATTTTCTATTTCTGCTTATAATTCGTTTTCAGTATTAATTATTTTGATATCTAATTTTTCTAAAATCTTGCATTCTTCGACAATGAGCTAACTATTAACATTTCTCTTGATATTAAGTAACAATCAAGGCGAAGTTGTTAAAGAACGCATGAACCGAAAATTTTTCTACAACAACCGGACCACAGCGATGCTTTTATGCCTGCAAATATGCAATATGAGTCGGTTAAATCTACATGTGTCGCCTGATTAGAACCAAAAGTCTTCCGTATTAAAAGTTAAGCGGTAAGCCCACGCGTTACAGAGAACGTCGAAATTTCTTATAAATCAGCCTTTTGTAGAAAACAGGAGGAGGAAAAAAGTAATTTTGCCCCTGTAAATTTGATATTGAATTGAATTATATATGATAAAGGTAGATACTATTGAATTTTTCGTGTGAAGTAGTATTGTTTATTTTTGGTCAAAAGTGAAACATGACGAAAAGTGACATCTTTTAATTGTTTTTATTCGATAAGACAAAGGCGACTGAAGTTCGAGTACAGAACTCCCATAAATTTATGCTAGAATTCTAATAAAAATTAGTGTTCTGTACAATAAGCAAATATCAAAAGCTCTGATATGTATGTTAAATTTATTTATTAATTTGAAGGATCCTAAAGAAATACAATTATTTTTAGTATTATTTTATACCTATTCAATATTTACATCGGGAAGTTAAAAGCACATAAAGATTTTGTTAAAAAATTGTGCATTAAAAAGTGCGCAAACTTGTATTAAAACTTGAAAAGTAATCATGAAAAGTGAAATAATACGCAGCCACAATATTACAATAAAAAAATTATATATTACATATTCGGAGACAAATTAAATTTATGAATTCCTGGTGACGCTTATGCAATAAGTTATTTTGGAATAAATTAATACAAGGCAGTGTTATCGTTTTAGACCTAAAGTCGTAGCAATAACGTAGCGCATCCCGTAGCATTACATTCGAAATGATTTTGGCTAAAGCTCCTTACTTCGTTGTTAGGTTTTTGTAGTTAACTAATATCATATAAAAATTCTCATTTTAATCTAATTGTTTTTGCTTTTCATGGAGCTGCGGCGTTTAAAATAATTATTAATAAACTTCATTAGTATGGTAATGATATAGTGATACGTCATATTTTTTAGCTCATCAGTTTAATATTTCTATCGCATCATAGTTTTAAGTAAATTAAACCGGAAATTATGCAACGTTAATTGGTTCGAGAAGAGCAGGAATTTCAATTAATGGTAAGTAATAAAAGCTGTCTAGAAAAATTCGGCGCTGACTAGGACTCAGAGCTTAGTCAGACAAGACGGTATAATCAATACTCTAGTCTGGTAACCCAAGCTACATCTTCCGGAACGGAATTTTAAATATAAAAGGTATTTTAAAATGCAAGTTATTTTTACCAGGTTCATTGTAAGATGGAATTAGCGGTCCATAAATATGAAATTAATTTACTGTTGTTATGTTGTGACATAATTGTTACTTTAATTGTAGTGTTTTATTAATAGCAGAAACTTGTCTGTCGTTTACTTGATGGACCGATGGATTATTATCGAAAAGCTATCATTACCAGTGGATCTTGCATTTCCCTTAGCTGTGATACACACATACATATTTAAGATGAAACCGACTGATTTAAAGAAGCTTTTGCTTTGTAGTAATATTTTTTTAAAATTCTTCTTTTAAGCATGCTGTCTCATTATAAAAGTTGGTAACCATTATGATGATGTCTATCACTGAATCCGCAACTCTTAGTGATTTAATTCTTTTAGCAAAGTTAGGCTGTTAAGCCATGATATCCTCCAGAGGGCATGCCTCCGTCTGCCACTTTTACCTGGATGATTAGTTGAAGAAGTTCCTATTCCACATTAATACTTTATAGCACTGCGAGAGCCACTATAAAATAAAGTTAAAAATGCCAACCCTCGACGGATCAATTTGTTTTCTCGTATAACACATCTGCGACTGGGAGTGGTCGTCGCTCCGCCCTATTCGTTCTACGTACTATTTTCCATCGCATTCTTACAATTTGTAAAAATTTTAATACTGTACACAGTTTTTTTTTTTAGATAATTATTAAAACTTATTTTGATATTTAAAACTGACATGGTTATATGAAAAGCGTTTTTTTTTAATTCTGTTATTAAGAATAGTTAAGAAAGTTAAATCATGTAAAGATAATTGTTTATAAATTTTGGTAGGAATAATTTTTTAAAGTTGTGATTTTAGTACAAAAAATGATGGTAAGTGTATTTGCAATGGAAATAGAGAAGTGTAGAGAAGAATTGTGAATGCTGTAATATTTTTGGCGTGGGCGTGTCGCGGCCGCGTCCGCCCAGCGCACAGTTTTCATGCCTGCGTAGTCAGTCAGTCGTATTCTATTTGCCGCGGAAAGCGCTCGGCTCGCTCGGTGTCCACATCGCGCTCTTACGTAGTTTCCCACGTAGACTAAGGTTATCGTCATTCCAGTTGCCAGGTAATTGTTATCATCAAAAAAAAAAAACAGACTACAAAGTAAATTGCATATTATTTTGTGATTTAATAATTATCGTACAATTTGTTATTAAAGTGTAATAATTATGTTATTTTAGCATATTTCAATAAAATTTTCAAGACGGTACTTAGAAAGAAATTTACTTTTATAAATTGATATGTGGTGTGATAATTAGCTCATAAGTAACTTTTGTTCTTATAATCTAAAAAGTTAAATAGAAAAGTAATGTTTTTTTTTTCACAAAATATACCCGCTAATTTTTTTTAATAAAAATTGTAATAGTTGATAATTTATTAAAAACTATATATTGACCAAATAACAATATTGTCTATCTTTTAGCCGTGCGTTTCAATGAACTAAACAAGGTAAGGATCAAACTGAAGTAACACTTAACTTTTTTTCATAAAAAGCTTTGTTAGTTTGTTTTTTTATAAACGAAAAGTTGAAAACTTTTTAATTTTAGAAGATATTTTATAATATAAATACTTTTAATTGAGTTTTTTAAAGATTAAGGTAGAAAATATGTCATTTCATTTCAATATTAAAAGTCATGATATCGTTATTAAACAAACCCAGTTTAATCATTTGACAACAAAGATGTTTAACGACTCCCTTACAAAATTATTTTCAGGTATCAGAAGATGATAGAACCGAGTTAAATCATGGCAGGGACCTCTTATTTGATTTATAATAAATGGTAACCGTTGAAAATATTTATGATTCCTCAGGCTTTGCGAATTTGAAGTGAAAATTTCGAAATCTATTATATACTTTTCGGACGTGCGAGTATAAGAAGGACATTTATTTAAAAATAAAGAATAGTAGGAATTTAATGTGTTAAAATTCTATGCTTAAATATTCTCATGTAATGTAATTTGAGTATACCTAAAGCTTGTCCAAAACTGATCCACGACAAAATTAAAGTGAAGAACATAAAATAACATATATTTATTTAAACATCGAAGATATTTTGTCTGTTAAAAAGTAATTTTATATGTTTGTTGACATTGTTGGAAATTAGTTTTTGTGGTCTAAAGTGATCAACAATTATTTTACTTTAAAAATCTTACAAAACTACAAGAGGTCTCTGTAAAGATTTATTATGTTTTTATATAACCTTGACATTGATCACTGTCATCTATGTCTACATAATTTGCGAATGCCAGAAGATTTTTCTTTACGCACTAAAATAATTAAATAAATTGAGCACATCCTTTTTTTCATAAATTTTATATCGCAATTGATTAATGTTATTTTATGTTAAAAGTCAAAGGTTAACTTATTGCAAATAATATCATAATAAGTTAATATTGGCGTAATTTGATATTCAATTTCATTATTATTGATCATTGTAGTAAACACAATGTATCAAACTAGATTCAATTTCTTGAATAAGTAAATGTTAAAATCTAAAAAAATATATTTTTCTGTTTTGACGTACAGGACCAAATAAATGTGAATCTATTCTATTCTCAGAGCACTATTATCCTTGACCATACCATACTGACCATGTAAACATTAATAAAATTATTATAACAAAAACGTATTCGTCTCCCGGCCAAGATTCATTCAGTCATTCATTCCATTATTTATTCCTAGGCCTTCAGCAATGATATCATAACGATCGGTCCTGCGCTGCCTGCATCCGCAACAAAATAAATAAAAATGTTTAACTATTAAATATACGGCAAACGCAACATACGCATAATAACAGTTACCAAGTTATTATAGACGAGATATAAAAAAGCTCTACAAGAAAAACTGAAAAAAAAACTGCTTATTTAACACTAGAACTACCGACCGGTTAAAATACTTATTCGCAAGATTTTCTCTATAAATTTCATTTCATATTTTATGAAACTTTTATGACTTTTTCTAATTTTAAATATTAAAAAAATCCTGCTTATTATGATTTCCCACTTTAATTATGATATACGTATGTGTTACCTTTTTATACTAACCGGTGGTTATTTTTAAGTATTGTTCATTACATTTACATAAAACATTAAAAAAAAAATTATTATAATAACGTTCGTTTATATTTTAACTGCTACATTTGAATTTTAGTTAAAATCGATTGAATAAATAAATACTCAATTTGTTTGTTAAATATAACGAGTATTACCCATAAATAAATTACACCTTTTTTTAAAAAAAATTACTAAATTCTTAATTCTGGAGAGTTTTTGTAGAAACAGGAAAATAGTTTTCTTTATAAATTTATTTCAATGAAATAAAATTTTTCTTACTTCATCCCATAATTTAAAATCCGTAATGTTAAAATAAAAAGAAAGGTTTCTGTATTTTGTAACGGTGTTGTGATCTGTAATTTTTAAATAAATCATCATAATATCTTCTTTTTACAATCCTTTACCACTAGTAAGCTGCGAAATCTAACGTATTTGTATAATGATGATTATGGACATGTGTGAGATATTAAATAATTTCGGCTAAAAGAATAAAGAACGTGACAAAGGTTATCAAATAGAGCAGTTGAATAAAATCAAGAGAAATTTAAACCATGTGACCGTAAAGAATATTGTATTATAAAAAGTTTGCAACATTATTTAAATAACAAACGCAATTATTTTAAGTCGAAGTCATAACAAACTTTCGATGCTTCCACTGCACCACATAACGCTCGTTGCATTGAGACTAAAGAGGACTCTAGTAATTTAATTGTTACGGTTTCCTCCAATCCGTAACATTGTATATTTGCAGACTATTGTATTGCGACGGGAATCGACGATGCCTCGGTACCTTCCAACAGTCTTCGACAACAGAAACCTACGACCCGTAAACCGTAATGAATAAATAAGTATATCGATTAACACATGTAAATTAAAAATAAAAATGTAACTTGATTTTATCAAATCATTTTTGAAAATCATTAGATGGGAAATAATATAATTATTGTTGGCTAAGTATTCATAACTTCTGCCTAAACAGTTTTAAGCAATTTAATTGCATACCTTTTCTGAAACGACGGCAATGATTCTTATCGCAGCACTTATTGAAAAAGAGGGGCGCATTCCTATCACGTATAAATCAGGCCCGGTTATATTTCTTTCAACCACCGCCGGTTCCTTTTTATTGCCCACTTATTGGCCTATTACAAAGTACTTATTACATATACCAGTAGTATTTCATTCTGACGGTAAAGCAAACAAAAACCAAAAGTTATATTACAATAGAGAAATATTTGTTTAATCTAATTTACAGATAGCCAAGTTAATATCCAATTATTTGATTTTGTCTGCAATCTTCGAATTTTAAGTTTTTATATTCTCTAAATCTAAATGAAAATGTGTTGGAGTTTTGAAAAATTAAATAGTATTCTAATGAAAAACATTACGTTGCAAGAATATATTACATTAATTAAACTTAGCACCTTTTTTAAAGCAATAACTTAATGAAAACAGATAAATGTATGTTGATTAAAATGAGTTATGCCTATATTGAATTTAATTTACGGTGAACAAATATTCTTATTGGTAAGAAACGCGTTTCCACGACAATTAGAAACGACGTTAGAAAAATGGTCGATGTTTAAAAAAAATATGTACTTAAAACATCCCCAAAACATTAAATAATATTTATAGTACGTCTGAATAGTTCAAACGATATTAATAAACTATTGACATCGATCGATCATCGATCGATTATACGTCGATCAAGACAAGACCGCAAAGCGCGGTTACGGGAGTGTTGATTTCAGAGAAAGACGCAATTTATTTATTTATTAAAAGGTATTTGTAAGTAGTCTTTAGTAGTTTGTTATTAGTAGAGAGCCGTGATAGCCTAGTGCTTTTAACGCGGGCCTTGCAATGCGAAGGTACCGGGTTTGAATCCGGCCTGCATCATCGGATTTTTCAATTTATGTGCAGTTAGCATAAAACACTAACTAATATCACGTACTTTGACGGTGAAGGAAAATATCGTGAGGAAACCTGCATATCTATGTCGTGACCATCCGTGGTCGGACTAGTATGTGAAACGGAGAAGGCAATTGCAAACCACTCCATTATAACTGCCAAAGAAAGTCGTCGTGTGTTTCATGACACATGATGACGACGTCCCCAGTCATGAGGAAATACGACTAAGAATAGAAGATGTTAGTAGTAATTATTAACTACTATACACAACATAAACATCATTCGAAAAAAAATCATTAAGAAATCTGTTGTTACTGAAAAAGTTAAGCTTAATACTAAACATTTATTTTATTAAAATAACTATTCCGTTGAGATGTCTTTGTTTCCTTGCCTAAAGAACTGAAGTGTTTCCGAATTCTGCCGCCCCTTCATCCATTTACTGTACTACCAAGGGTTTAGAATTGCCGTTAATTATTCAATTGAGTAGTAAAAACTATATCCTTTCCAAAAGCTATCCTTGCGTAAATGATCGGATTCATTTAATTTAAAATTTCCTAATGGCATTATTTGATCGCAAGCTTAGCGTATTTTTTCAATTGAAATAACTGCTTGTACATGTAAAATAGGTATATTGTAGCCATTAGCCATCAACATTGTTTTGTTCCATTTTAGGCGGTGTTATAGCTTTTGAAATCAATGATACAATGAGACTTTTCGACGAGCGCTTATTGGTGTTGTGTGAATATCCTAGTGCTTTACAATCAAAAGAACGTATTTCTCATACTATATATACTGCTCAATGAACTTCTCGTCTTATAACTATTATATATCTTAAATAGTTTTCCCCCTAGGCAGAACGCACTTCTGTTTGCTATATCGGTATATTACAAGAATCCTACTCTTTTTGTAATAAGCTTACACAATAACACTTAGCCCGTGCTTATAAGCGACTGCATTATATTTACGGTTTCTTTTTAATAAAAGTTTATTAAAAAAACCGTAAATATAATATTTAAGAAAAATGTCTAAAATTACAAAAATTGTTTTTTTATTGTTGTACCTTTGAACATTTACTGTTTCGTGAATTAAAGCAAAGGTATTAAATGGCATAAAAATCCAATTTATCTTTGAATTATTATTAAACGCAGGAATTTAAACGTGGAAATAATGATATCTAATGTATAATAAACACAAGTACGAAAATAGTTAAACGGAACTATAAAGGATTACACCGTATGTATCATTTCATAACGTTTACTTTAG
Organism: Byasa hedistus; assembly: GCA_029286795.1. Lineage (NCBI taxonomy): Eukaryota > Metazoa > Arthropoda > Insecta > Lepidoptera > Papilionidae > Byasa > Byasa hedistus. Next base: position 788,446 of record JAGSMW010000036.1, read on the forward strand.
AGCGAGTATTTATCACCGGCCCCGGCCCGAGCCATACTATTCTTTTCCCAATTGTTTAGGTTTAGTGTAACAACAATAGACCGGATAGCCAGTAACGAGTACCAACTGCCGCCACGCGGAACTATCACTTATCATAAACGTGGTGTTCTTTGCCGCTTACCGGTATGTGTCGGTTGGTAACTTGGTACCGACTCTTTATTAATAGTATTCTATTTTAAAGTGCTATAGTATGGCTTTGTAAGATTATAACGTAAACACGATTTTTTTTATTTCTTATATAAAATGTGTGATATTACGAATACTGCAATAAATATATGAGCGAATCTTTAGTGAACTGTGTGTCGCATATAAAATAATTGATTCGACACGTGGTCATGGTGACCATTATCCAATCTCTTAACCCAGATCTCGTCAAAGAATGTTAAGTGAGAGACAAACCGCCCGGCTTGTACACTTCAAAGTACCAGGTTTGCTTGTAATTGTAAGTAAAGCTGATCGCAATGCGATGCTGCCAGCGCCGGATAGAGAGGCGGGCGAGCCATCCGTGCGGCTGCCCGGCTTGCCAAACTTAAATTTATTTATTTTTAGATTTTACAAAATGTTTACTTTTTTAATTAAATTTAAATTGTTTTTTATTCTTTAATGAAATTAATAACTTCTTTTGAAAAATGAATGAACTAAAAATTTATAATTTTTTCGATTTTTAGCAAGCAATAGTTTTTTTTTTGTATAACCAAATAAACCTCACAGCGATACTTATTTTATTACTGTCAATACATTGATATTTTAATGTGCCGTAAGTTTGTATATTCTTGTATGAAAGGGCGCCAAATTTTGATTTTCCCGGGCGCACAAAACCTTAGTGCCGGCCCTGAATGCGGCTACCTTGTTTGCACTGACGACGTCAAAACGCACCTCTGCTCAAAGGAGACGGCACTGTCTGTTTACATCACAATTGATTACGACAACAAAGTCACTTGGACCGTTATACATTGTATCAGGACTAATTGGAGATTCAAACGAGCTAGAGGAGATCATGGCTACAGGCCGTTGTTGCGGGCACTGATTGGAGCAAACCGACAAACATATCGTGTTACGTAAACACTAATTTAGCATCTTACTGGTAATAGGAGCAGATTGTGGGCTGCGCTGCACGTGAACAAAACTATCATTTAATTACACCTATTAACCAATATGTTATTCTAGTCAATGCAATTACAAAGCTGCTTTACTAAATTAAATGTTTGATGCTTAACGAATTAACATCTAATCATCAAAAAATATAGAAATGTTATTAGTGATGTACTATGTGTCTTTTGTACAGCAGAGTAACAAATGTTTGCATTTACATGCACAATGTTGCATGCAAACTTTTTGCAACACAAAATGAAAATATAAAGTAATTATTTCGGTTTATAAAATAGTAAATGAAAGAAATGCGAACGTGGGTCATCAAACATCACCATCATGTGATAATCTCAACCAGCGCGATTGTTTATGATTTAATCTTTTTTGTTTGAAAGGCAGTTACATACATATTACTCGTGCGCAATAAGTTGACACCTGGGGCCGGTGACGTCACAAACTTCACCGGCGGTTGTACCGTGGACAAAAAAAATATCAGTTTCCACCACCAGTGTTGTATTTGGAACAACGCCGCTTTATATTTATTATACTTGAGCTTTTTAGCGTGCTGAGTCAAATATTTTTTTACACGAGATTTCTCTCTCGCCTGCGTAAAGTTTTACCCTTCATTATAACAATAACTTAATACAAAATATAACAATAAAATATAGCAGTAACTCTAATAACTATTAACGTAACAGTAACAAATAAGATTAGGAAATCGAAGCGCGTCGCCGTTGCGTGCGACGTGCGAAACTAAGATGTTACAAAAATGTCGTTGCCTACAGTACAACGCGGGAGATTGAGGGGAAGTCACAGGGGTAACGGACGGAGAGTTGGATTCCAGACATGTCTCAACTTATCGCGCACGGGTTATACACGAGTTAAACTTATAATATCCCACTTTTTTTTAACCCGAAGGACACACCGTACACATTTGTTTGTACCGTATCCACTACCTCCCATCTTCCTTACGCGACTATCTCGCTCCGCCGCGCCGCCGTGGTTTGTAATATCACGTAATACAATTATTTTAAAAATAACCAAATTTATTACTGTTCTTGTGCGGTTTGATCGTCAACGGCTGTAATTTCAGACGAATTGTTTGTTTGCATTGTAACCCACTTAAATCATGAATTTCCGTGAAAGCGTCATTCGCCTAAAAGATGTTTACGGAGCCGTTAAAATTTCGTTTAAATGTGTTTTACACCGGTCGAAAACGTGTCCGAGAGTAGGTACGGGTGATGAGCTCAAAAGGGATGGTTGCAGAGCATTTTAACTTAAATAATTTTGGATTTTAACGAGGATGTTTGTAATTAGTAACCTTGAAGCATATTGTTTTGTTTCGTAGTTGCATGATATATAATTGATTTATGTCAAAAGTATGATTAGCGTAATATTAGTACGGCAAATTGATCTGAAATATTTTTATCTTCTGTGAATACAGGTATATAAGAAACAAATATCTAATTAAATATTAAACTATTTCAAAGATCGAGCGGTATATAGAGTAACTTGTACTTCTTTCGTTTATCCTGTGATTGTGTTAATGTATAGGCTGTGCGTAAATAATATTCCTCAGTCTGTTTGTTTATTACATAAATATTATTTCTGTAGAGTTCCGCAATTAGTATGGAGGGGTTCTTGCATCATATGGCGCCGCAGTTTCTTCACCCCGCGCTCCAAAGCTTTGGCTGCGGTGCTTTCAGGCCAATTGGTGGTGCTTTCCATCCTCTATACCCGGGCAAGGCGTTCGCAAGGCACTTGGGAGAGCAGTACGCACTTGGACAAACTGTTGGACAAGCGTTAAGAGTAAATAACACATGATTATTATCACAATTTATTTACTTATTATTATAACAATTAAAAAAAGCAAAAGAAATCCACGTTATCTTGTAGCATCTCCAAAGGGTTGGTTTAAATTTCAATTGGAAACTCACAAACATTATTTTGAAGCTAAATCATGGAGAAACTTGCAATGTTTTTGTAGGATTTTATACTAATGCAATGTTCCATGAGAATGAGTTAAATATTGTAACATTAATTCAGTTTTACCGTTTCTAGAGCGCGAGAGATGACACAGGCACACCACCGCTGTACCGACACGGTTACGTCGCCCGTGATGACACCAGCTCACCGGGTTCTGCAGCTTCCGCGTCGCCACGACCCTCCAAGGATGATGAGCCACCCACCACAACGCCCTGCTCCGATTCTCATGACTTCTATTCTCGTGAGTTACTTATGGCATAAAATAATGATTGACAAAAAAATTATTTAAATTGTATAAGACAGATCAAACTTCCGTTTTTTATTTCAACTCAATGATAATCACTGTCGATGGTGACCACAGTTTGATGGCAAGAATGTTCGCCGTCTAGCCCATTTCGTTCACTTACTCCAAATAAAAAAATCAGCTGATGGAGAACGCAAGACATCGTGTGGCGTTTGTGGCGCACGTCTGGGTCCAGGAGTGGCACAAGCTCATTTTTTGCAAGAGTTGCAACACCTGTATAGCCTGAGCGCGTTACCACGTGACCCGAGCATACCCTCCACGCATACCATGCACCACCAGGACGAGGATGCGCGCTGGGAAGTACGTTTTTGTTGTTATACTCGTAATAAAGCATTGTAAACTTGTGAACTATAACCGGAGGGTAATTGGTACGCTTGCACTTCTTGTTGCAGAAAAGTCTACTGCTGTGGAAGGTGATCTATTCTGAATAAAATTTTCAATTGTATGTTATATAAACAATTTTATATCTACTCTAAAGAGGCGACTTAGTGATGAAAGACTACATTTCTGCATTTTAATTACATCTGGGTTGTTTTGGAATATTACCCGAATTCTCAACACTTTATCAGATGTGTAGATATTTTAATTTATGCTACATTATTTAAATTAATATTACTTAGGTAAGAAGAATAGGAAAGCAATTCGACACTATTGTAATTTTTTGATCTATAATTATATACAAATTAAAATGTTATCTTAAAAAGTCTATTTTTATAGAAAGATGGTAAATCCGCATATTATCAAACATCATAGACAGATATAGCTTTACGTTATACGTTTCCTCGTATACAACTAGACATACCAGCGTATCCGAGCGAACCGGCAGCGTCGCTTGAAGTTGCGCACGCGCAAGCGCCATCACACAGTGGAGAGCATGCTTGGGTACGAGCTGGAGGAGGAACGGCGCGAAGAACGTCCACGAGAACCGCGCTACGACGCCGAAGACGAGCCCGTAGACGTCGAGGGGGATTCCCTCGGCTGGCCGGACGCCGCCATCAGCGTCGACGGTACATCATTAACTCAGTTTAATAAACAATTACTTTTTAGTTTTCACAGTTAGGTCATTGTAAATAGAATAATAATTAACTTAACAGCAGTATGTTTAACCCTCCAAGACACCGTATTTTTGAAATAACTATAAGAAATTTATTTACTAACGAAAAATTTACATTAACCGAAACACTGCACTTTATTCGAGGTAATTCGCAAATATAATGTACTCTTAGTATAAGAATAAACATTGCAAGGACATTTATTTCAGACAAAGATCAACGAAACGACGGTGAAAAGCTGCATTTGAGCTACAGCGAAGATTTAGAAATATCTAGCACTAATGACACTATGCAATCACCTGAACGCGTGAGGTATTTTCTATCTTCAAAATCACAATGAATTCTTAAAGATTTATATGAGATTATAAATGTTTCAAATATTAGGTTATTTTGATAGAACAATAATTATGAGTAAAAGATACAAATATACGTTACCAACATTTTAAAGCAGCTTTCTTTCGTAGTCACCAAATAAGATATTTAAAAGTAAACAGATATTCAGAACGTATTTGTTAAAAATAATAGAATTTTTTGGGAATGTAAAAAAAATAAGATAATGTAAATAAAAGTGGGTTAAAATTTATATACATCTTAGATAAATACATGCAACATGAATTTGACAATTTCTGTTCTTAACTGCTAGGATTGAGACGCCGAAGCCACTTTCACATGAGGGTGGGAAGGCCGAAGCAACGGAACGGCCAGCCGAAGTATCCACGTCGGAATGGGCGCCGACCGATTGGCCCACCCTGCCTGATGCGTACCTTCACGCCAGGCACAAGCCTGACGGAGAGAACCTTCCATCTTCAACAGACACCCGTAACTAAGCTCTGTCATTGAGTTCGTCTGTTTTTGTTTTGCAATATTCAATCATCTATTAAGCTTAATGTATTGCAGTTACCATTTGTAATTCACACAATCTAACCATTGAAAAATGTTAAAAAATTATTCGTAATTCCTCACTTTTCCTATGATATTTAAGAAACACTAAAACTCTCTCTCAAAACAAATATACACATCTTTTTAGGTTGTTACATATGAAATTAGTGTATTAAATAGAAAAAGTGAAAAACTATTTTTTATTTATTTATTATATTTAGTCAATCGATGTATGTACTATTATTATCTATGAACTTTCGCTATTTTATAGGTAGTTCATTGCTATCGTTTATAAACATTTTGGATCGTGAATTAATAAAATCTTTGAAAGCGGCTTGGATTGCCTCATGGAAAATGATTTTTTTTTTCTTTATAAAAATCGTCTAAATTCCAAAAAAAAGTTGCAATCTGTTGCAGAAAGGACCGAGGACATTCTAATCGCTGCTCCTATAATTTAGCAGTCTAGAGCAATTGTCCAATCTCGATCGTTTAACGGCTAGTTTATCCATTATGGTTTGCAATTGTTGACAATACAGAACTGCCGTAATCGTCTGGCCAGATCTCAAGAAGCTGCAGTGTATGACACCAGGACTCGTCCACCAGTAACTGTTTCTGAGTAAGCTATCGTTCGGCACAGAATTTTGTATATACCCCTGGGTTCAACCACTGTGATGAACGTTTCGGATTGTTGTACAATAGCCATTTTACATCACAGGTAACGATACAATTTAAAATTTCCTCGTTATTCTGGCGGTTAAGTAATGTAAAACAGCACTCAAGCGTATTTGTTGAAGAGCTTCATTAAGTGATTGATGAGTTGATTTATTAATTGGTCTAACTTTTTTACTTTTCCAATTTCTTTCCAGTGAATTAAAATTGTTTTATTACTCTGACCAAAGCCTTTCTATATCTCTGGCGTGTTGCGATAGATTCGCTTTATCAATCAACTTTAATTCTTTATTATTATCTACCTTAGGTCACGTGTTTTGTTTTAGGGGACAAAATCGCCAGAACGAAAACATTGAAACTAAAAACTTAGCGACCTTTCTTTTACTGTAACTTCCCTATAGACATCATTAATTCTTCGACCTGTTTCTCCAGCGCCGGTACTACGGCGGAAGTCAGATTCGTATAATAACGTAATAAATCTAGTTTTCCAGATTGTAATAAGACGGATGTCAAAGAAAAAACAAACATCGCAAAAATATATGAACCAATAAATTCGAAAAACATGTACAGATGCCCATATTTGAATACATTTAAATTTGGAATTCCTGTCCCAATGCCTCATTGACAAAACGCTAATTTCATATGTAAGAACACAATATTTCAACTTATTATTCTGACTATTTCTGTTGTACTTTTTTGCCAGCAGCATTATGATTGTATGTAAAAAACTCTTATAGGTATTATTATAAAGTAATAACTTCTATTGTTGATTTTTGTAAACGGTTTATTATCAATTTATATATAAGGGTGTTATGAAACCAAGCGAACGATCATTTATTGACTAGTTAATCGATAAAGATCATCAAAAGTTAAAACTTTAAGCGATAGCAGAGCCATACACGTTTTGCCGCATCTATACTCTTGACACTGTGCCTCGTGACAAGGTCGTCATGATCAATAGCTAGTTTTCATTTCAATACACTGTAGTTAATACTGAGGGACAACCTACAACAACCACTTATATCAGTGAATAACCCTTCCTTGATCGAAAACGAATCGAAGTCGAATGATAATTCATCAAAGTTTTTTTACACCAGTATCTGTTTCAGCAGAAACTACCACGCAGCTCTGTCGTCGTTCGATGATCGCTTAACTTCATTGTTAGGAGAGTAGATGGATTTTTCTCTTATATAATACAATAAATTATAAGTAATATAGATTTAAAAAAATTAACGATTCTAGTACTGTATTTAGATTGTCCGCAATATTCTTTTCCAAATTTAGCTTGGATGATAATACGTTAAGGAAAAATTATAGATGCTCTTGTCGTCAGATTTTAAGGTTATTAGAAATATTACTAACATTTAATATAAAGCTTATAAATTGGTCGAAAACTAATTAACATATTTTTAACTTTGCGTATTTGTTATTTTCGTCCATAAATGTCGACGATAATCATTAATTGAATTTTAAAAATTTAGTGAAACGTTTAAGGAATTTGTTAGTAATTTAAACTTTTTCATAAAGTTATTTTTTTGTTAATACTTATTGTTCTTTAATTATAATTATTAACAAATTATTATAAAATCATATATCATTATTGTAGTAACTTGTTTCTGGTATGTGAATTTTTAAGTCTCGTAACCCCGCAACTTCACTAACTTATAGCGTCCTTCAAACAAAAGAAACACAGTAATGTTTGTACACTACTGTTTGGCGGCTGAAATAGAAGCTGCGGTGGTACCTACCTAGACGGTATCCGGCAATGGAGTCCTGCCACCAGTAAAATTCATCACTGGGTGATGCTGTGCCACAGGCGATCTTCCATCTACTCATACCAGTTTAAATGCACATACATGACACCGACAACTTCATGTTTGGTTAGGATTTGATGTCATACAAAAGCCATATGGCTAAAAAATCTTTTTCTAATTGCGTTACGTCAAAATGAAAACTCGAAATATAAATAAAAACGCTTCTTTTAGGAAAAATTACATCAACTAACAAGTTGTTTAAATTTTAGTGATACTTTAGAAAATTAGTAGTTAGTTTTTCATATTAACAATATGTATAAAAGTAATTCGTGGTTTGAAAGTTAACTTTTAAACTGTTTCCACATAAAGATTTGTTGATGTCAATACAAATATGTTGTGTACAAATGATGATCTTGCAACTGTATTAACTAAATAATATGTATTTTATAGGACAATTATAATATTTATGTTTGTGTGTTTTATGTGCACGCTTAGAAATAAGAACACCATGCTTGACATAATAAGATCATTTATTTCTGGCACAATTTATTTATTAATTACAAAAAATTACAAAATTATAAAATTTTCATCACAGAGTATTATTCATAAAACAATACAAGTGAGAAATAACAGTCTTTTTGCTCTCGGAATACTGAAACAAAGGATTTTTAAGTTAAAGCCCATAAAAGAGTCCACTGGCAGAACCATTATAAACAGACACATAAAACCAATACCAAACACAACAAATTTTCATGAAAATAATAATTGCATATATAATTAATTTATTAATCTATTGGCCAATTGAATTCTACACCATGGCACACTCTCAATTTAAAAGTTTTGACACTATATTCCAGTTAATTAGTGCCATCACCCGCGTTGAAATTATTTGTAGAGTGAGGGTAGAATTTATCATCCTGATGTTCATCTGACTGAGTGTCAGAGTCAGTACTCTGATCACCTTCCACCACCTGTTAACATTATAGACAAAATGTCTTTATTATTATTACATTTCCAACCTACTAATCCTCCACATAACACGGCAATGGTTAGTGGTCGAGTAGGGCAAGCTAATAAATTGTGGCAGATAAAGAGTTGTGGACAAATTTAGATTTCAATAGATAATATTTAAATTTCAATGGGTTCTAATTATAGTTCATAATTTAGTAAAGCCTGAGCATGTGCATCAATAAGAATGCAGCGCAGAGTCCACTAAATTCAAAACAGTTTAAACTAATTATATCTTCTAAACTAATCTGACATCATTTAAAACACTATCACTACATATATCTATAAAGCTAGGAGGATTAAATTATTAATGATAATATATTTTAAGAAATGTATGTAATATTTTGCCTCAATTTGTCCAAGATTGTTTTTCTACAGTTAAATAACAGCGGGGAGGAAATGTATGTGGCTTTCTTTATTTTCACACTTCACATCCTCAAATCTGGAAGAAAACATGCAACTAATATTATATTCTAAATTTTAATTCACAAAATACAAACTTTGCGTATCTGCCCTTCTTCAGCCGTGAGCTGCCTTTGTAGTTTGTCACATACAGTTGCTAGCTCCGGATTACGTTTACGGTTCACGTTCTTCCTAAGCGTTTGATATACACGGATTAGATATGCGTACTCGGCTAGGCCTTTCTTTGCTATTTGCGTAGAGCCGCGACCCTCAGAAGTAGAAGCTTCGGGTTCCTCACGATTTGTCACCAAACTGTTTAAAACAAATTTCATGCTCATAATACACATTATCTATATTCACAATACATCGCCAATAATATATAAGTATATTTAACAATCACTAAAATAATTTATGTGTATGTAGATTCTGATAATCAATTGTAACTAGTAAATGTATTAAAAGTATTAAATCAGTTTAACAGTAAATTAATTTAAAATTATTTTTATTTTTATATCTGATTTAAATACACCAGTCCCTTGATTTGCAAGGTACTTAAATAACATGATTTTGCTTTCAAATAGTTCTTAAATCACAAAAAAAAATTATTGTGTTTTTCTGATAGTTTAGCATTATGCCAATTATCATGTTAATACTGATAAAGTACCTTTTTAAAAGCATGATCGAAGTTACCAAACACACGTTTTTCAAAACTTCAATTGCAAATACTAAGGGTTATAATTCATTAGGATGATAAGGCAGCACCACCAAACAAAACCGTCAAATTTTTTAATAATGCACTTAATCCTTATGAATGTTATTTGTTTTTGAATTCTTAAATGTTTTTATTTGGAATGAATATTGTTATATAATATTTACCTTTATGATTTTCAAAAATAAATTGATGTAAATTGAAATTTAGTGAACCAGTTTTCACGTTAATTTTACGTTAACAAGCTAGTGTAATTATTGGGGTAACGAGACTTAACACCTTATGTCTCAAGGCGACGAGCGCAATGTGGTGCAGTGTGTACCATCTTAACTTGCACCACGTTGTCATGGGCAAGGGTATCACTTACCATCAGGTGAACGTCTTGCTCGTCCCGTCACATTGTAGCATAAAAAAAAAATCTACCAGTCTACTTGTACAAACTGCCTCATATCTTCCTTGTAAATCGAAGGGTTAGTGTATAACAATAATGAAAATGTAAAAAATAGCCCTTGTAATTCAAATTATTAAATAAACACATTAATCTACTAATCTATTTGACAGCAGCATCATCACCATATGCCAGATTTAGAATGTCAAATGTTGAAATGTGGACTTACTTATACATTGAAGTGTAGGAACAGTGAGCATCGTCGAAGGAGCGAAGGAACTTCCTAACCATGGTGTTTCCTTCACGATACATCTTTAATAATCGACTGAATGACCTGTACTTATATGTTGGTAGGTGTAATCGATCTTGACCTAGTTTGATACTATTCATTTCCTGGCTAGGTGGCATCTGAAAAGAAATGCCTTTATTAAAACTATATAACTTTACCTGTGGTTCTTAAACTAGATTTATGACAATTAGTATCATACAGAACAGTTTCAATGAGCTTATTATTTAAAAACTAAGACTAGAACAGTTAATTATTTTAATTTATATGAACCTCGAAGCTCATGCTTCTAGTCTACAAGTGAAAAATGAATTATTAAAAACCTTAACAAAAAAAATCATTAGATAATGAATGCCGTAATTTATTAATTAACAGCAGTCGTAAAAAAAGAGATCAAGTTGATAAAGTTTATACTTACAGAATGTGCACTGCATGTTGGTACATTGGTGTCCTCATGAGCAATACCTATAGAACAGAAATGTTTATTAAATGTTGCTCTACATTTATTTCCTAAATTAATAACATTAATTAAAAATAAATTTAATGTTGCTAGGTTCATCAGTGTTGATGCCGGCCAATGGTCAACTGACAGTGTGAAATCAATGTATGTTTGCATTGTTGTTATGTTTATATTGCAACTTATCCACACCAAGTGCAGAATTTATTGTCTGCTATTACATACTTCTTTGAAAAACAATTTATTAATTGTAGGTGTATATTACATATTGTCAAAATGATTAATTAAGATTACATACCCATATGGTGTGCCAGGGTTGAAGGGATTCCTGACAAAGGTTGTTGAACCTTAAACCTATTTAGTACCTAACAAAGAAAAACCAATAGATTTACAACCAGATTAGATAGAAAATTACAGATGTTTGAGGTAGGACCATATCCAGCAATATGCTTTTTTCAGCTGATAATGGAAACTGTTGTTGGAATAAATGATTGTCAGGAATATTCTTACTAAATAAAGTGTTGTTGAAAGAAACTTTGGCTTGATACCTTAATTCTTTTTTAATTTATTGTATTATTTTTGTTTTTAATAATGTAAACATTCATCTGAATTAAGTAGAGGTTATTTTGACATTAAAAACAAACACTTAAAATATATTTGTGTTGTATGCCTTGTTGTATAGATATTTTTATTCAGTGGCCTAGCATTTCTCTAAAGTTGCCTATCGAGCTTTCTTCATCCTTGTACTAAAACTCTACCGCTATAGCAGTATTGTTGTGTTTCTACTGTCAACATAGGAGATCCAGAGTATTCAGGGTAAGGAAGCTTTATTATGTGCAATTGTAGCCAAATGCTAGCCCAAAGTAGATAAAAAAATCTGTGAAAATGTAATGTGACAATTGTTTTGGTTTATTTATTGACAAAATGTACATTTAAATTTAAAAAATACCTGCTGAATATTAGCTCCAATGTTGTGCGAGGGCGCGGTACTCTTACTAGCGATAAACGGAAACCGGGTTCTGTTAGTATCACCAGCCTGAGTACGAGACTTGCTTTGCTTAAGACTAGATGACAAGGTTGGCTTTTCGTAGTGTCGGCGCAGTTTGCACTTTGTTTTACGTCCGCGCGACATCTGTAAAAAGTTTATCATGTCGACATAGTAACAAATAGTGTACATTTCTAATGTATTGTCAATATTAGTTAAGGTTTAAAATTTGAAATGAAAACATTATCATAACACACCAAGTACTGTAAGATAGTGATGTGTGAACTTTGCCATGTTCATAACATTCCTAAACAAACTAAACTACTAAAATATTTTCACATACTAATAATAAATTAAATGAAGAATTTTAAAGCTAACACATTTCTACTATCATTAACTTTTATATTGTTAATCACGGAGACAGTGTTTGTCAATGTGAACATTATGTTGTATATGTACATCATATTTTAAATTAATGCAAATATATTAACCTTTGGTGTTGCAAGTTCTTTAGGTGTATTTGTTGTGTTCTCGGTAGTGTTCTCGTCCGCAGTGAAGTCTACTCCTAATGCAAAAATTAAAAAAAATTTATGAATAATTACTACAAATAGAAAACTTGGAATAACTGGCTCATCAATGACATTAAAAAGTGGCACGGAAGGCTATTTATTAAAAGCAGCCACATTATTTACTTAACATACTGGATAATTGGTAAAATATAATGTAATAGCTATTTTATTACCTTCTTTATTTTGTTTTGTTGGTGATTTTCTAGCATTTGTAGAATTTTCACTGTGGTTTTTTTTATACAACTCAACAACTGATTCATCCAGATTATGTGGTTTCGTGTTTTTACCCAAGACTATGAAATAAAAAAAGGAATTATTACTCAGTAAAAACACTCTCATTTATTTTATTAAATTTAAAGTTAAGAGGTGTTAAAGTTATTACTTACGGAATTTAAATCGCCGTAAGGCACTTTTCGGTTTAGGTGGTTGAAACTGAGGCAAGTCGGCTTGACCTTATGAAAACATAGTAAGGCATGTAATTAAGATAAAGCAAGTTTTCAACTTTGTTTAAAATAAAAATATTAAAAAAATCATGGTATTTCAGCATAATTTAGAGAGGCATACAATAAAAATGCATTAATATTATTTAATATTTTAATATTTAATGTCAGTTTTAATATCTAATATATAAAATTTTCATTTCACAATGTTCGTTCTCATACTCCTCCGAAACAACTTGACCAATTCTAATGAATTTTTTTTTACATATTTAGTAGGTCTGAGAATCGGCTACTATCTATTTTTCAAATCCCTAAGTGATCAGGGTTTGTCACCCCAAAATTTTTTTTTTTATTTTTTTTATTTATTTTTATTTATTTAAAAACTTTGTACAAACATACAAACTAACAACAATGGTTACACGGAAATGGAATGGTACAGGCGAGCTTAACTCAAAATGAGTTTTCTACCAGCTAACCTTAGCGAAAAAGAAAAGTTGTATAGTGGTAGTTGATGTACAATAAAGAGTTTAAATATACTAAATTTAATATACATGTGTACTCACAAACATACACAAGAAACAAAATACATACAAGTACATATAAATATACATAAATACATATAAAGAAAAAAAAAATAAACAAAAATAATTATCATTTACTAAGTTAAATACGATGCTATGATCCATAAATAGATATATGAATAAATGCTATCACAACAGTAAGGATAAGCATATTATGTGGCATCAAACAATACATACATTCAACACTAAATTTTCACTTTTCTATCACCAACCCCTGCTTTTAATAGTCATTTTAATAATTCAACACCAATTATACATAGCCACGTATCAAATCGCGTGGCTTTAAGCTTATAAAAAAAATACATGTTATACTGCCACGTATAGCGTGGCCATAAACCCCCCAAAAAAAAACCAAACGTTTTTACTATCTCAGTGTAACTCATAACAAATATATATTCTCAAATAACTTTATTATTTATTTATTAATAACTAATGTTATCGAATATAATTTAATATTAATAACTAATAAAATTATTAATTTTGAGTGTAATTCGCACGATCAGTTAATTAAGTGATTTACATAACCTCTAAAACACTCAACACGTGTCACGTGTACTCGCAAACAACAGCTATTGAGTTGTAAGTATAAATTATTTTTATACGTTAATTATAAAATAAAAAATTATTCCTTCTTATTTATAACGAAAATATTATTAGGAATTGTGAAAAAAGAAATTCGGTGAAATTTAGATTTTTATCACAATTGAGATTTTTTTTTTGTTTACTAGTAAGAGCTCTCACTTCTACAGATTTTTTTTCACTATTTCTATCAATATGAATTCTCGATGTAATTAAAAAAAATAAAAAAATTCGCTTTCGTGAAACTATCTCATATTTACATGTATATTTAATGTAATCAGAGATAAAATAAATTATTAATGTATTATTTGTGAGATAAAATAAATTATTAATATAATTTTCATCATTAAATAATTCAATCAGTTCTGTAGTTATTTGTGAGTTTTGTATTGTACAGTGAACAATGCCAACAAAACGCAAAGGGGCCACTTTGAGCGGTGATACAAATAAATTTAGAAGCGTTCGTAATAGAAGAGCCCAAAGAACCGAAGAAGTTCAGGAAGAAAATACTGGAGCGCGTGTGAGAATGGCACAATTGCGTCGAGAACAATTAAACGATACACGAGCTGAACGCAATGAAGTCACGAGGTTAGAACAACGACAATCACACAGTTTTGCTGTCAATATGCGCAGAGCAAATAACCAACAACGCCAACAGGCACATTCCATTTATACCATTCCAGTACGAGCCTGATACTGAATATTATGCTCATTGAAAAGTGGTAATTCGTGCTATCGAATTGGCCCATATTGTCATGCTTTGAAATTAAAAATGAACCAGCCGGGATGTGTTGCCCATCAGGGAAGTTGCAACTGTATGAAATTGAAACACCACTGGAACCATTGGACAGTTCGCTTATCGGCACAGATCCAGATGCTAATGTGTTCTTGAAGTCCATTCGAACATTCAATTCATGCTTTCAAATGACATTGTTTGGGCAACAGAAATAGTTCAAAATACTAATGCAAATGGTCAACAACACAATTTTCTTTCTTTCTTTCTGTTTGATGTTTTGTTATTTTATATTCCCTCATCGTTCATAGTGCTCCATATCTTTTTCACTCATATACTACATCCTTACAAACTTCCAATAAGTTAGTTATTTTTTTATCTACACTAGAAATGCTCTAAAATTATTTACATAGCAAAGCAATGTTTGCCGGGTCAGCTAGTAAATGTATAACTTAAAACTTTAATGAAGTTACTCCTTTCACTTACTCTGCCTTAAAAAAAAGGTATTTAAATTATGGTGGTGGTGTGTAATGTCAGTAAACTTTAACTAAGATTTAAATTATTGACACAGCAATTTATTACCGCTTGTTCCAGCCTGCATACTTAGATGTGAAATGTTTTCTTCTGAAGAATCTGGTGAAGACGGAGCTTGCTCCGTGGTAAGAGATTTTCTTAGAACTGCTAAAGAAAACATATAAGAAAATGAATTGCTAAGAATTAAAATAGACAAATAATTTTTTGACTACAAATCATTGATGTACTAAAAAGTAGCTTATTATTACCTTTATTTAACGACATCTTCTGAACACTCTTTTGCCTCAAAAATTTCTTTTTGAGGTGGTGCATTTCTTCAATCAAGGGTTTAGATCTCTTATATCTCGGCCTGCAAATTTTAAAAATATTTGTTATCACCGCCAAATACTGTCTGGTTCAATGCAGATATCCTAATACAACAACATACAGTGTATGAACATCAAAGTCATATAAAATATAGAAATAAAATAATGGCACTACTAATAGTATTACTAAATTTTATTTCATTTTAAAATTAGATTTAAGCTATATTGTCACACTTACATTTTCCGCGGTTCGCAAAAATAACCTTCGTAGTCTTCGTTCCCGCTCAGATTTCGTTGTGGTTCTATTGTAGTAATTTGCACACCTTGCCCACAAGTACCTTGAAAAATTAAAGAAAGAAGGATAATTAAAAGGTCTGTGTAAGATTTATTATAAACAGGTGTACAATATACGACATAATAAGAATTAAAATCATACCATCACCCCTCTCTCGACCGGTGCGAACTCGTGCCAATCGCCGGGTTATGCCTTGTTCTGCGTTATTTTCGTTATTCTTATGAAGAATACAAAAGAATTTAATTAGTCCGTAACTATAACGATTCACACATAAACATGTACCTTACAGAGCAAAGCAAAAGATGAACAACATAATTACAAGTAGCACGACAAGGATGAATCACACGTGGCGAAAATTGGTACTAACGACTAGTGATATGGATTATGGACATTAAAAAAAAATCGACGTTTTTTTTTCGATTGAGTGCATCGGATTGTACCATCGATGTAATATCGATGTATCAAAAAATACATAAATGTTTTCTATACATCGATTGTTTTTCTATAAGTTAATATGTATTTGGTTTAGAAATAAAAAACAAGCATCTTTAAAAATAACTTTATTACCTTTACATTTATTTTTAATATATATCCCAATAATTTTTATCTGTACTTTGTAAAAACAAGATTTTACCCAATCTTTTACCCTTTAATCTATTTCTTTGTAGACTTTTTGATTTTCGATACAGCATTACTACAAGCTATTGAATCGTTAAAGTGAATTATTTTAAAACGTGGGTCTAAAATGTTTGCTATAGCAAGAGGAGTTACATGTTCAATGGAACCCATTCTTTTCGTAATTTCTTGCAGAGCCAGTTTTTGCACTTCCTATGCCACAGGTTCTCCTGCGACACATTCACTCGGCCATTTGCATTTATATTTTTTATGGGTTGGTTGTAGGAGTGGACGATATAAATCGATGTTTTAAAAATACTCGATGTATAGTAACGATGCATCGAATGAAACCGATGTATTGTTAAGTTTTAAACATCGAGTATACATTGATGTTTTTTTAATCGATGCATCGAAAAGGCAAACAATCAAACCTACCTCTCTCTCTCTTTCTCTACGGTTAATAACTATTTTTTTGACTTTTTCAATTACATTATTTAGAACTCGCAAGGTGTTTCATCAAACAGACAGCATAAGTACTACGTACAACAGGAATGAGCTGTTGTCGAAAAATTTAAGTCGAGCGGGACCTCACTAACTGACCCTTTTGTCTCTTTCTGGCGATGGTGACTATATTGAAATATGATTTCAGGACAATAATTATTAAAAATGATTTTTGATCTGACGTAGGCAGATCATTGATTCACATGGATTAAAATCCGTTGAAAATGCTAATGTTTTTTTAAAATTATTTTAAATTATTAACAATAAAGAAAGGATAAATAGTGTATAGGTAATAATATAATAACTATTAAGTTTTATTCTCTATCGTTATAGGAAAATACCGTCTTAGCATATTTCGATTTGTATATATTATAAACATAAATCTGCTGCCTATGTATTTTCAGTGTTTAAAAAAAGAGTATTTTATATAACGAAGTTTGGAGCTTGTTAAAGCACTCACTAAGCTTAAGATAAAAGTTAATGATCCATAATTCCCTTTACAATAATAACTCGGTTATCAACTTAGGAATATATATTTAATATTTGATCTCACCTTAGTAATTATTCGATGTTGTTCTAAAAGAGTAGGGTCCAAGTATCCCCGCGTCGGGTTTAGAGGTGTCTCTAAGCGGTGTAATCGCGCAGCTTGCGGCATTACTTCTGTACAATTAGGAGACGGTGCCCTTTAGTTAAATGTAATAGTATGCAATAGTAACACGCCAAAACTACTAATATTGACCGTGACCATTATAGTATGTTATTACATTGCGTATTAGCTGTACTCAGCTAATCTTGTCCCAATGTCAATGTAAATTTATTTTTCATACAAACATCTTTGTACAGATGATATAATCGTACCATAGCCATAAAAATCTATGGACGAACGAAATTTATATGTTACAATGCCATCTAATGACATAATATACCAAGGTGTGCGCGCTAAAAACATCTCAAATATCACCAAGTCATTTATTTGTAAATATAATAGCCTGACACTTTTTATAATACCTTACTAGTATTTGGAACTTGGCGGATTAGTAATAAATAAACTTTTTTCCGATAGTTTTTCAATCTTCTGAAAATGAATGCCATAGTTCTTATATACTACTATTAAAAAACTGAATCTTAATGAGTATTTGAGAAGTTAATGTGATTTTTATGGCGATGCACGAAAAGAAAACCACTGGGGTCAGACTAGTTCCAGAAGTTGAGCGACTTCAAAAATCACTCAAGAGACCATTTGAAATAACAATTAAATTTTAAAGTACATAGAACTTTTTTTTAAAACAACAAAGTTGTACAATTTATTTAAAGAAATAATTTGTGACTGAACCTGCTGCGCTCCGTCTAAATATATACCGTTGATAAATCATAGTCGTCATCGGCTTTTTAAAATTTCCAGAAATCTAGAAGTTTTTGGAAGCCTGATGTCTATTTAAAACTAATAATAATTTAAAACACTTACTCTTCTTCGGTTGTGTACGGACGCTAATAAATGGTACATTTTCCGAAGATAGTTGTTGCTCTGCAAGCCTAGTTGTGCTAAAATTTAAACAAATTTATTAAAGAATAGTATAAAGTATTAGCCTAACGTTTAAATGTTTTTGTGCATTTTCAATCATTTATCATTAAAAATTTAACCTTCTTTTCTTCAATTTCCGCTTTCTTTTTAAGTTTTTCACTAAATCAATTTTATCTTGTAAATCTTCACATCGCGCTTCCGCAATAGCGAATTGATCGTCGACTTCTGGGATTGATGCTGAAATATATTTTATACCTTACATGGAAGTAGAAGTAAATGTCAAACACCAATTATGTATGAGTATTAGATGAAAGATAAGTGGTTATAAAATATATACCGTACCTATTATATTATCTAAACCATCGAAGTTATTGAAAAGTAATAAACGCAAATATTAATTTCATAGGCACGCACCTTTTATATCTATCTTTCTTTCCGAGAGAGTTCCATCCAATACTACTCCAGCTAAACTGCTAGAACTTCTATGGCGTTTATCTTATTTGAAAGAATATCATTATTAGAAAATATAACATTTATAACACCTAAGTAAATAAAAGACAAATTATATATTAATAATCGCGTACTGCCTTAATGTATGGCGAGGGAATACTTCATTTTAGAAGTCAAGCAAAGCAAATATTTTTATAATTATTACCTTTGGATAGCTTTAAACTGTCACCCATTATTACTTGAAATTTTCATAATATACAAGTTGAAGACTTCGTATTCAATTTAAAGTTAATTAATTATTGACTAATTATTATAAAAAAGCACTAAAAATCATTACGTCAAAATTGTCAAAACATTACCAGCCATAGAACAAAATAGGATCGTTTTATTGGAAATCTATCAAGCTACTTAATTTTAAACTGGCATACAAAACATGAACTAGAAACTTATTAGACAAAACGTATTTATTTTGTACATAACTAAACAGTGCGATTTCATATTCCTTCATTATATTAAATATTTCCTTTTGGGGAAGTAGGCTAGAAGATAACCATTTTTTTTCCTGCGATGTTTACCACCTTATTGCGCTCGCGTATACGCATGCTAAGCGCTGCGAGTGTTGCAAATATTTTCCTAGATTAGGCTGGCCTATATTCACCAATGACCATCAATAGGATGATGAACTAAGTTATTTGACATGTATTCAACATATATACGCTTTGCAAAAGATAAAACTGCAATGTAATTGACGTGCGAGTGTATAAAAACCATGCGATGTGATATAAACTCAGCCACGCATTGCTGATTACATAATCACATGTTTAGACATAGACATACCTTTATTAATTTTTTATTTCTTTGACTAGTCAATAACTGTACTGACTTCTTACATTACCAATGGTAGTTATATTTTTGATAAATTAATTAATTATTCAACTTTATCCACTCTAAGGCAGATATTCTCCACTAAATTCCTATGCATTCGCAATGTATTTCATAGAATACTCAGTCTAAAAGAAAAAAACATGATTAGCGATTATTTGTCGTAATAGCTTGTTAAACAAGCACAGATTTGTCTTAAATGCCACTGTAATATAATGGATAAGTAGATAGCGGTTTTACTCATGACTCTCGAAACTACTGAATTGCGATTTAGTTAAATAACGTTTTAAATGTTTAATTTATATAAAGTTATTAGTATATCAGAACAACAAATATACGGTTTCATTTGCTAATTACACTTATTTTAGCATTCCATTCTTCTTTTTATGGTATATGCCATGAAAACAGAGGAATAAAATGAAATTAAAATGATTTATCCTCTTTTGTTGTAATTTCTGCTCTTTAAGGATAATTTGTAATTACTTGAAGTTACTCCGAAAACTTCCTTATCGAGAAACAGTTATTGAATGTATATTTATTTTCTAAAATGATTATTGCTTGTGGTTTCTGATCATTTAACTATTTAAATAGACATTTATTAATATGTAATTAACAAAAAGC
This sequence comes from Byasa hedistus, assembly GCA_029286795.1. Taxonomy (NCBI): domain Eukaryota; kingdom Metazoa; phylum Arthropoda; class Insecta; order Lepidoptera; family Papilionidae; genus Byasa; species Byasa hedistus. Next base: position 809,080 of record JAGSMW010000036.1, read on the forward strand.
ATTATTTCATCTATTCATTTTCATTAACAGTTTTAACAGGAACAGGACCAGAAAATTTTTAACCATTTCAAAAAAAATTTTTTAATTAAGCGAATTATACAACTTTCTATAAATGAAATAAAATCCCTAAATTTTTCATCTTATTTTTATTATACCAATATACACCTAAATCTACTTACAAACAAAAAGTAATATAAAATCCAATACATAGTTGAAAAGGACAAGAAAGTTTGCAATACATTAATAATGAATGAATTTCTCATCTTTCTTATTTCATAACTATCCCCAAATATGGTGTGGTCCACGGGCAGTTGATGATGATGGTGTGATCCGGTGGAAAAAAATATGATACATATTAGTTTTTATGCAATGACAAGTTTAAATGTTTCACACGACTATATTTTTTCTTTGTTCAATGTGAAACGGCATTAATAAAATATAACTATTTCATAAGTTTATTTATATTTAAATATCATTATTTGTAAGAGAACATAATTTCTACTTAAATCATCTATTAGTTCTAAGACATTACCTGTCATTGTTATATTTAATGTAGATGCAATAAAAAAATTAAAACTTTTTTTAACTTTTACTTCATTTTCACAAGCAAATTTGACAGTGACCATGGATGATGAAACATGCTCTAATATGTTGACAACCAGAAAACAGTGCTGTATATCAAATGATTTTGTGGTCTAAATGAATCCCACCAGACGCACAACATACTTGAAAATTTTATGCATTTTCCTGTTGTTAATAATGGATCATTACTAAAAAATAAAACATGAATAACTTATTCGGACATAATACATTGTTTTACTTAATTTTACGTAAATTAAGGGTATATTAATAATAAATTGTTTCCAATTCATTATCATCCATTTAGAATATTAATTTATTAATAACAAAAATCAAAGTGCTAACATGTATGAAAACAGAAAATGAAAAGACCCATCATAAACTATAAACTCATTCAATATTGAATTATTCATAGTATTATTCAGTCCATAAATTACATATCAATTATTTAAATATAGTAAAGTTAAATAATTAAATAAAATGCTATTGCCTAAAAATATTGTTATTTCAAACTAGAAAACATTTTAAAAATCTTTTTTGGTTAGTGGAAGTCATGTTGGGTTCCACCTTTTGTTGGATCCAAACCTTTTCTTTACTCCACCAAAATTAAATGTCTAGAAAACTTCTGAACACTCTTAAGTAGTTGTGTAGTTCTCAGGTGACAATCTTTCTAATATCTTCTTTTATGGATGATAGATACGGACACAGCTTTTAAAACATTTTTTTTAACATTAACATGAAATAAAGAATATGCGAATATCACATAAAGATATTCCAATGGACAAAAATTGAACAAACACAAGGAATATGGTCTACAAGTGTACATACACCTTTCATTACGGCTCTGAATCTCTGTGCTCAATGTGCTTAGCAAAATTGTGCATAAACCGTTGTAATTATTTTTTAGCAAATGCATTATAAAAACCATGCAATACTCGCGCTACCTAACCATTCTATACACTATGGTTATATAGAAAAAAACCTTTATATAATGGTATTAATAGGTACATATGACTTAAACATTACAAATAAAGTTTTTAAAAATGACATGGTATAAAATTGTTTTTAATGTGTGTTAAAAATATTAACTACAACATCTTGGGGGCGTCAAACAGATTTCATTAATGTGAGCTGTGAAATTTCAGCTGTAATATTCAATATTTTTAGTTATGGCATAATATTTAAGACATTACAAATTTATAAAAATAAGTTGAATATTATAGTGTGATCATTCAATGTTGTTTTGATGGGAGTATAAGGGAATTATGTTTTTTTTTCATAAATTACAAAATCCTGCATCCCTTTTTCTTTGGTGGTTCTGGAGGCTCCAGTGCTGCAAGAATAGCTTCATCAAATACATTCTTCAATCCTTTCTGAAATTGACCACGCACATTTAAAACAAAAATTGTACTTCAAAATTCATGATTATGAAAAGAAAAGCCTTTGTTATCTAAAGTCCAATAAAACACCAATTCAATGAAGGACTGGAAAGTCATAAAAAATGTTAAGGGAAATGGAATGCAACATATCTATACAAAAATAGGAAATCATACCAATACAAAAAAATCTCAATGTTTTGATTGCAAATACCATTTTAAACAAAGATATATGTCACATGTAATCTCTTATACCACTCTAGGCCTAAGCATTTACCTGGGTAAGAGCAGAGCATTCAACATATTTGACAGCTTTCAGTTCCTTAGCAAGTTTTTCCCCTTGTTCGAGAGACACTGGCTTTTGTTTAATTTTAGCAAGCTTTTCCATAGTTGCTGCATCATCTCTTAAATCTATTTGTGTGCCAACCAGTAAGAATGGTGTCTTCTGCTGATGGTGAGTTATTTCTGGCACCCACTATAAACACATTAATATGGAATTATTAGTATTAAATACCATAAAATTAATCATTAATTAAAATAAAAAAGGATATATATACCTTCTCTTTTACATTTTCGAAAGAACTTGGACTCACCACACTAAAGCACACAAGGAAAACATCAGTTTGCGGATAACTAAGTGGTCTCAGTCTATCATAATCTTCCTGACCTATAAAAATAATTTTTCATAACATTTAATAAATTTTTGGAAATGATTTGCCTTTATAACCAATTTGCTTTGTTCTGATTTGCGTCAAAATCAATAACAGTGTATATAGCATAGAAAATACAATTAATAGAAACTAAACAAAGCAATAGTTAAGAACTAATAAAATAGTAAATATGTATTTTATTACCTGCAGTATCAAAGAGACCTAAAGTGTATGGTTCTCCTCCAATCATAACAGTGACAGCATAATTATCGAAAACTGTGGGCACATATTCAGAAGGAAATTTGTTAGTTGTGTAACTGATTAGGAGGCATGTTTTACCAACAGCTCCATCACCGACTACAACACATTTAATTGTCTGCATGATGATGTTTCGTTTTAATGACCAGCAAACCAGATTGTCTTCTGTAACTTTTGATTTTCTAAACAATTGACAATTTTATATGCATATCCCATTAACAGGATACAAACCTAAAACAAGAGTAAATTGTTGCTAAAAAAAATTATCAGCGATTTACAGCTATAAAGATGATTTAGCCCATAAAAATATAATGATGTCAAATATCAGGTAAAACATAAATTTATACATAAAAACATAAAAAAAAGAGTAAAGATGTTAAGCATGAGCTAAAAATTCCAAGCATACAGTTTTATTATGATATACAATATAGGGAGTGTACTTTTAAGATTAAATAATTATCGCAAAGCAAAAAAAATAAAAAAAAAAATTCAGCTAGTTATAAAGAAAATATTACATGTAAAGCTATGATGCAAAAATCAAAAGGACACCAGCCAGTTTTTTGTTTAAATTAATAACTGAGTTTATTAACTTGATGCCATCGATTTATTTGTTCTTATGAAACTTCATATAAAATATGAACCATGGGTATTATGATAAATCTGATGAACTAATTAAAAAATATAGATTGAAAAAGATAAACAGCAAATTTTTTGATGTAGACTATATTCAAACTTTTATTTTTATCATATGGTATCTGCACAAACAACTGATTGCCATGCATATTTGAATAATTAAGTAATAAGTAAATAAGTATAGTGAATAAAGATCTTGGTCATCAAGTAGGACATTAATTATTTAACTAATAGTTGGTTCAAAACACATTTACTTATGGACTTGGGACTGTAATATTACTAACTTTATCTAAATGTCATCTTCACTTTAAAATGGATTTTGTTATGCACTTACGCCAGCTACGGTCATATCTATGACCAAAATGATAAACCATTAACTACTAGTAGCAGATTACTTTAGATATTTTTTATGAAAAAAGGGGTTATTAGCATAGCCAGTTTCTTATTATTTTTTCTTTAAATACCAATATTTGTATATTCATAATCCTTACTATAATTAAAGCATCTAAGTTATCTAAATATATCAATCAATATATTTACCAAAGCATAACTAAATATACATGCCTAACTTATTTCCTTAAAGCAAATTTAGTATTTTTTTTTATATTAATAACATTTGGTTACAAACCAAATAAGTCGCAGAGCTTATGAAGAAATCTTAGAAACGTCCACAAAAGAGGACAATGACATTAATAGTAAAATATGTTTAAAAAGTGCAGTTTATCTCTATTATTAACATTAAACACTAATATCGCTTCAGAGTAATTACATTGGAGCGTACAATTTAAACAGTAACTACTCATCGCCATGCTCTTCATCGGATGCTATTATAACTGTTTAACCGCATTCCATTGGAAATATATATTTAGTATACCACTATTATACAAACATGGATCCTATATATCAGAGATATTATTAAAGCCCTTTTATAATATGTCTCTATCACCAACTTAAGATATATATTTAGATATAAGGTTTTTTTTTACATAATCACGTCACTATAAGTTGACGTCCATTTTGTAAAGACCGAACAGCACAATAGTTTGATAATTGTTGATATTAATGCATTATTTATATAAATATTTACTTACGTTTGAAATAAATACAACTTAAACACAAACTTCAAATTACAGTCCAACACCCGGGGTGTAGAAAGAATTACAAACTATATGAAGCGGGTTGGGTCCTTGACGATGACGCCATTGATTAAAACATAGATAAATAATAATAAAGGCCAACACATTTGATTTTAACTGCCCACAGACTAAATTATCCAGTAACTTTTAAACATAATTCTCTTACATATAGAATTATTTAACGTTAAAGAAAAAGTTATTAATTTATTTATTTTTCGTATATATCATATTTGATCAAAATAATTTGTTCTATCTACAATTTCAGCTCCAACATTTATCGTTTCGCTTTTTTGTTTAACATCTCGCCAAAAATGTTAAATTAACTGGCATAACTAATAACATACTATTTATGATTCAACACAGGCATGTTCTATGTTCAAGCATTAGGTTCAAGAGGACTTGGATTACGCCGACGATCTGTGCCTGCTGAGTCATACACACCGCGACATGCAATCCAAGTTGGACGATCTTTGCAGGGAGGCAGACCTTGTGGGGCTTAAGATTAACTCACGAAAGACACAAGAAATGCGATCAGGAGTAAGGGACCGCACACCATTGCGGATTGGTACAGAAGACGTGCAGCGCGTCGTCCAATTCACATACCTCGGTAGTGTTGTGACAGAAACTGGAGGTACTGTGGAGGACATCACCTCACGTATTGCCAAAGCCCGAGCGACCTTCGCGAGACTCCGGCCGGTGTGGCAGTCACGGAAATTATCACGTAGAGTTAAATTAAAGATATTCCGGTCCAACGTTAAATCCGTACTGTTGTATGGCTGTGAGACCTGGAAGGTCACCAAACTCATCTCACACCAGCTCCAAGTCTTCGTCAATCGCTGTCTCCGCCGAATTCTCGGTATTCACTGGCCCGAGATAATCTCCAACGAAAATCTCCTGGAGCGCTGCCACGAATCCCCGATTGATTTAGAAATCAGGCGTCGCAAATGAAAGTGGATAGGCCATACTCTTCGAAGAGATCCCGGTCATATACCCAAGCAGGCGCTTGATTGGAATCTGCAAGGCAAGCGCAAGCGCGGTCGCCCCAAACAGACGTGGCGCCGCACAGTGGCAGACGAGGCTTACAAAATTGGGAAGACTTGGAGTGAGATAAAAAGTGAAGCTCAAGACCGTACGCGATGGAGAGTCACTGTGGACGCCCTTTGCCCCATCTAGGGGACGCAGGATATCAATGAATGATGATGATTAGGTTCAATGATACTTTTACTCGTGTATTGGTGAAATGCCAATCTCGTGGCTTTCAACCCCACCAAAACGCAGGCATGTCTGTTCACTGCGAAGAGGAGCCCATTCACCTTGGCTCCCACTTTCTCAGGAGCAGTTTTGGAGTGCACCGACCGTCTTCAGTTGTTAGGAATCGAAATATCAACGAACCTCAACTTCGGGCGGTTCATCGAGTCCAAAGCGAAAATAGCCGCGAGGAAACTCGGAATCCTTGCCAGAGTGCGGCGGTACTTTACACCGGGACAGCTTCTGACTGTATAAAGCCCAGGTCCGATCGTGTGTGGAGTACTGCTGTCATATCTGGGCAGGTGCTGCCAATTACCAACTGGCAGTCCTGGACTCGGTGGAGAGGCGTGCTATGAGAATAATCGGTGACCAAGATCTTCTGGATGCAAAACTCGATAGCTTGGGTCACCGTCGTAGAGTAGCTAGTCTCTCGGTGTTCTATCGAATGCACTTTGGAGAGTGTGCTCAAGAACTGCATGATCTAATACCGCCTTCGCCCTTTTATCATCGGACGTACAGACACACCGCAGGCATCCATCCCTTCGTTGTCGATCTCCCGCGCATTAGGACTAAGCGTTTCGCTTCGTCCTTCATAATGCGTACAGCGAGGGAGTGGAACAGTCTGCCGGCGTCAGTGTTTCCGTCCAGGTATGATGTGGGGGTCTTCAAGAAAAGAGTGAATAGGCGTCTTCTAGACTAGTGCGCTTTACCACCTAGATTACATCGCCGCTTACCATCAGGTGGGATCGTAGTCAAGCACAAGTCTATCAAAAAAAAAAAAATATTCAGTTTGCTAACATCCGTTTCCTTTTCATAAAAGTAATAATTTCGCTGAAAAATGAAATAAATAGTTATAATAAATGAATTTTATTATCAGACTCAATAAATCCATAATGTTAGCAAGTATCAATTTTTGCTTACAAGCAGTAACAGATTAATTGCGAATTTCAAAATTGAGTTATTTTTTACCTAATTGTGCGGTTGACAATGGTACAAAAGAGGTTAGTCATCATTACAATTTAACTAGAACTAGTTCAAATCTGCAGAGCTTCGAAGCAGTCTTTTTTCGCAAAATTACAAAGAAATCATTTGTTTCTTTGGGCGAACATGCAGACGCGCTGCAGTGCAGAGGCACATCCATCAGAATTCTGATGCCATTATTATGTTGGAGAATTCTGATGGATGTGCCTCAGCACTGCAGCGTGTCTGCATGTTCGCCCAAAGAAACAAATGATGCTCTAAAGCATGATAGCCCGCTAGGTATAATTTGTCCACAAGCTCTACGTATGAAAGGCTTGATAAAACTTTGTATAATGTTGTATTAATGGCCTGACTACATTGTGTAAACCTGTGAAAAATCATGTTACATCCGACTGCCAATGCTCTCTCACAATGCCTGCTTGATCTTTAAGATTATCGACAACGTAATGTCCGTCATATTTAAAAATGGTCACGTTTTTCAGTGCACAGCCATTTAGTGTGATGGCTGGTATAGACTCTGGACATTTGCCGTCGATCTTAAACACCAGCAACTTACTTTTATTAATAATGTATACTAGACCATGCTCCATGGCATAACGCTTACAGCACTTTAGCAGCTCTCTTAGTGCCGGCACTGAACGGCTAAGAAGGACCGTAGGTATCAATATTAGATAAGATCTTCCCCTTTCGTAACTTATTCCACAAAACATAATATAAAACGAAGCCAAAAGCGCGAGAGAGGTCAAGGAAACAAGCATAGACTGGTGATCGACGCTGGGTGTGATCTTGAATAGTATGTTTTAGGCTAAGAATTACCGCTTCAGTGTCTACTGAAGGGCTGTCTAGCCCCTTTCCAAAACCAAACTGCACGTCATGAATTGTGAATAATCTTTCTTGATGGATATTTAGTAAACTATAAAAGACTCTTGCCAGAAATGTAGTCAATGAGATGGGTCGAGAGTTACTGTTATCCGTTACGTCCCTGTCATGTTCGACACAATAAATATAATAATGGTTGTTATGAGGTCACATGGAAGATACGAGTGACACACAGAGAATAGAACATAGCCGATACTCGGGATATATTAGGGAAAGTATACCGAAGATGCTCAACACTGAGACAGTAATTACTCGGAGATTTACTCCAAGTCATTTAACTTATTACAGTTGAAACTTTTTTAGCTGCAAAACAAATGAGGTCAGAGCCATAACAATTTCCATCATCAAGCATCCTCGGCAACAACAGTTCCGACGACTACACTTTGAAATGATCGACAAACATATTTGCAATGTTTTTAAGGCAACACCCCTGACACTCGCGGGAAGACCAGGTTTATAATCAAGTTTTTTAATAGCTTTTCAAAACTTTATAGTCTTTACTCATATGATGTCGCGCATTATCACCAAGTTTAATTTTATCATGGTGCTTCCGACACCTTTTAAGCTTATTTCTTAAATGTTTATCGTGTCTAGCACATTTCATCATATATAACATCTGACGTTAGCCTTTTGTGGCACAATCAGACTTGATACATAAACGTTGCCATCGAGTGAGCGTCCTTAACATGCTTATTCCTACTGACGATTTGGGCATTGTTTTCTATGCCGCTGTGCCGTGTGGTTATGTGAGGAGATTTCCGACTAAACAGTTACAATCTTATACATGTCATTTGATACATACTATGTGCAAATTTATCACAGTGCGTCTTACTACACATTTCATGTACTTAGGGATGGTTTTTCTATTCTCGTCCGCTATTACAAATATTATTGAATTCGATTATCTGTTTCTGTACTCTGTGTCCCCAAATTACAAGATTACCAGGTGTATTGATATTATTTACATCCGGCCTAGTTGTACCAATATCAAAAGTTCAGTCGGATAAATATTAATCAACAAAATAAAACAAAAATAACTATCCTGAAAGGCAATCCATTGATACTGTTGTTGGATTAGTTAATATTGCTAATGTGTGTAATGTATTTTTCTTTTTTAGATCTTTATGTGAAATATTGTTTTAGAATGTTTCATTTTATAGCATATTAATTACATACATGAATAGCACATAATACATAAAGTTAAAAATAACTATCACTACTTGTAAATAGGTACTACTTAAAAATAATATTCGAATACTTAAATCGATTATAAAAATATATATGGTATATTTTATAATGTTAATATGTATTAATTTTTTTTTTTCATTAAATATTTTTCTTTCCTTTACACCTACATGCATATTTTACCTGTGTTGACTGACAGAAAATGTGTTTAGGGCATTAAGTCTGCCTTCTTTACTTAAGCTTGGCTTAAAGTACTACTTAAACAATAAATAAATATATAACTTATCAACTATTTTCGAGTTTTACTATCAATTTAAAATTATTTGCTTGACATAACTTTCCCAAAGTTTTAAAAATATTTCGATTACTTTGGGAAGATTAGTCTAGCCTATTATTTGCAATAATTAGTAATTAGTATTTAAACAAAAACAACTCGAAGGTACCGATTTCAAATTAGAATAAAAAAGTAAATTGTTATATTTTTGAAAAAAATACGGAAAAGTTTAAGCGTAATGTAAATAAAAATCAGTATCTTGTCATGGATTTACATAAATATATAAGAACAAGGGTCAATAAAGAACATTGAGTAACATGAATTTATTACTTTAATAAACAAATTTTGACAATCTTCCCATGTGTGCGAAAACCTTTGAACTTAAATAAAAGTTTTTTTATTTAAGTTGTCAATGCACCTAATATTACAGTTTATTAAAGGCACTAATCGATCCTTAATTTATTCTAAGAAAACCAATAATAACAAGTGGTACCACATGAATTCTCTCTCGATTTTTGCAGATTTTTATAACTCTAATAAACATATTATAATATTGATTAATTTAAATGTTATGGCTATATACTTCACAGTCTAAATTTTTAGAAATTACCCTACACTTTTTATTGCTTCCTTGTCAAATTTAAATATATTCTTAATTAGCCATAATAAAAACCGAAACAGATTCACATATACCTTGGCGAATAAGTGGAAAAAGTTAATCAGCTCTACTTGTAGGACAGATTTCTTATCTTTCATTACTATTACAGTGTAACTTACATTAAGAAACAATTCTATCATAATAATATCTGTTTTAGTGATGCAATAATGTTCAATTTGCTTAATGTTTGTATAATTTTATTGCCGACTTTAAAAAACTGAACATGTATTTTTTAAAAGAATAAAATTTTTATGTTATGGACAAATTCATACCATTTTCTGTAGTGATTTTATAATGATACTGGATAATGTGTTAACACCTTATCCTGGTTAAGTAGCCAGGACAACGTGTTTTCAATTTGATCTAAGTTATCATATCTTTTCTATTGAAAGAGTACATCTGATAGATGAGACCTATCTCCAACAATAGAGGCCCATCAAGCAAGATAATGAATCTAATTAATTCTAGTTAATGCATATGTAACAAAATAATAAATTTAATTATGAAATTCATTTATAAAAAGCAACAAATGAATATAAGAAACTGAATATTTGTGAGAAAACCTTTACAAGGAAAGCAACATGTTCCAAGAATTTATTTCGAGCTATGGGTACTGTGCATAAATGTGCGAATGTAGACATTCATTACAGTCACTAGAAACTATCAAAAAATTAACAATATATTAATTATACTTTTATTTTTATTAATAATATATTTGTATATTTGGAAAAAAATATTACAGTAAATTGGTATTCAACATTTATAAAAATAATTTCTTAACACGATATATTAATTCACTATGTTGCTTCTGGACATTGCTTTTATTAACAATAACAATTATTATAATAAAATTCAATTCCAATTTATGTGCTTACTTTTTTATAAAACACTTGATAAATTTAATTAAATCTACAAGTATGAGTAAATAAACTATTTTCTAATGCATCAAAATGCAGTCCCTATTCCAAATATTGTATGAACAAATATTATTATTATTATAAATTATTAAAGTGATTTGCAAAACTATATCAAATCTTATATACCATATATAAAACCGACACCATTACGTAAAAATTTAATAGTTGTATAAGTCAGTTGACAGTGAAATAAAAAACTAATACAATAAAATAATAGTAATGAAGTGGTGTCAAAGAGGTCTAAGAGGAGATTAAGCCTATTAGTTATCACATGAGTAAATATTATTTGTAATGCTAGAGTCAGGCTTCTTTAAAAATATAATGACAAATATTTTTAACCAATTTGAACATTGCTAGGGAGGGGGCAGGCCCAATGTCTTTCTCACAAGTCGCTCGGCAATTTTATTGAACTGTTCACGATCTTCTCTCCACATTTTGGCTGCATCTACATTTGCACCGCTCTCATCGTTGGGTTCTGAAATTAATTCTAAGGAAAAATCACTTGCACACATTTACAGTACAATTTTTTATGTAATTTTTTTATATTCATATTTTGAGACTAGTTCAAGAGTTGTCTTTTTCATAAAAAATGCTGTAATTTAACAAGATTTATAATATTCCTTACCAGCTAACATGCTGACAACTGAAAGGAGAATTTTTTCTACACTCTGTACAGGTGACCACCTTTCTGCACTACTTTCATAGCCCATTGGGTCATCTCCCGGAGCATGTAAAATAGATATGCAAACTCTTCCATCAGAATAAACTGAAAAAAAAAGATTGAATTAAACAATTATATTTCTGCATAAGCTTTATATCTTTAGGTGTTATACATGTTATTATCACAAATCGTGATTTTACAGTGAAGGATAACACAGCAAGGAAAGTGACACATTCTTTCAACATTAGCTTTCATGTACATGTAATGTCTGCCGAACCCACACTTGGCTAGCATCATTAATGGCTTTGTGTCTCTCCTTATGAAAGAAGGGTCAATGTCCTAATAGTGGTCACATTTAAAAGTCTATTGACTTATTTGTATAAGAGAATATGTTTCTAAATAGTTATTGTACAATATAATTGGATAATTTTTGCACATTATGTGTGTACTCATTAATTTTACAATTATAATTAAATATACTCACTGTTGGGATGAAACATTTCACATATAAATTGCATTTTGGGGGGACTTAAAGGATAGTCTGGAGGAAATACTAATCTTGCAGGGAAAATACCACCTTCAAAACATGTGCCCTCTGGTCCCCTGGAATTAATAAATAGAAAACTAAATAAAATATTTACTTGGTCAAGTTTGATGTCTGAAAATGTCTGTCAAATAAACAATATAGGAAACAATGGATGTAATGGGCCTTTCCCTGCCAAGTTTAAAAAAGTAAAAAAAGTGCTATGGACTGATGAAACCAAATTTGAGTTAACTGGTTTAAAAGAATACACACAACATTCTTCCAAAAAAAAATGATGTAGCAGTGTGTAACCATCAAACATAATGGCGGTTCTACTAATGTATGGGGCTGTTAAACATAAAACAGCAACCACAGTGCTTTGTAATAAATCCTAGTTTTTGGTGATAGAGCTTGAAAGAAATAAAAGGGAGCAATGTTCTTTTTCACATAAGGCAATATGCAGTGTTTTGCAAGAAAGTTGAATAAATATTTGGCTAGAGCCAATAAATAAATTGTTCAAGATTCATGAAAAAAATTATGAAGTGCAAAGGGGACACATTAATGAAAAATCAGTTTAAACATTCTATTTATAGTTGGTGACTAGGATCTTTTAGTTACAAAACTGGATAGGGTCTTGGGTAACTAACATAGGGTAACTATCTAGTCTCTTCCCCCAATGGGGTGAGGACAGAGCCGCGCTCGTAGCGGCAGTAGGCGGAGACCTTACGCTGCCGGCAGTGGTTCGCGCCATGGTAGGCAGCGAGGTGTCCTGGTCGGCGGTCTCCCAATTCTGCGAGTCAGTGATGGCCCAGAAACGGGAGACTGAACGGCTGAGGGAGCGGTCGCCGAGGGAGCAGGACGCGGTCGGAGCGCGAAGACGGCTCACCGCCAACAGGCGGGGCCGAGCGCACGATCTGCGTTTGCCTCCTTAGGCAGGAGAACCTGGCGTCGCGACCGGCGTGGGCCGTCGGGCCGGCGCCCCCCCTTAAGGGAAGGGTTCTAAGGACGAACATGGCGGCGCGTCTGAGCCCAGCGCGTCGCCCACACGGACGTAGACTATTTGCGCGGAGGGACGACTTTACATCGATCCCTCAGCAAGGCGGGCCCGATTCTTGGGCGTCGATCGAGGGTCGCGGACGAACTGAAATGTTATCCCGTGACCCTCGAACAACACTTTGTCGACTAGGCCGGAAGCGCTGGGGTTTTAGTGGGTATTTAAATTTAACAGCTCAGTCCCACATAACCGCCGGGCCCGTTGCCCGGGGTATGCGTAAAGGCATTTTATCATCGGATATATAGACACACTGCAGAAATCCATCCCTTTATTGTCGAATCCCACTCATTAGGAAAAAGTGTTTCGTTCGTGCTTCATAATGGCACCAGCGAGAGATTGGAATAGTCTGCCGACGTTAATGTTTTCGACCAAGGGATGATGGAGGGGCTTCAATAAAGAATGAACTGGCTTCTTCTAGACTAGTGAGCTATACCATCAGGATAACATTGCTGCTTACCATCAGGTGAGATCGTAGTCAAGTCTATGCAATAATAAAAAAATATCCCTTTTAAATTTTTAGAAATTTGATTTCATGCATTTCTTTATTTCTGAACTGTTTTTTTATTCTTTAAAATATGCTGAGGTTTTACTAATTTACCTCCATTTATTACAGTGATAACAAACTATTGACTAGAACTATATGTATAAGGGTATTTTTCAAGCAAAATTATAAAAATATTTGAATCCAAAGTTAAAAATATAACATACAACACTTACGTTATCAGAGCTTCCCATTCAAAAAAGTTTTCTTCATTTATTGGTCCTGCAATGATACCTTCAGGAGGATTTAGAGTTAATTCTGTAATACAAACAATAATGACATTCACATTAATTCATTTGTATAATTTCATTGTAACTACTATCATAACTTTATTATAGTCCATAGCAGAACACATTAAATTTTAAATTCTGGTCAGATGCAAGATTCATTGGATACCATAGAAAAAATTTTTGTACCTAAATTTATTTCATTAATGTGAGATATTCGAGATAAAATTATCAGTAATAATTAAGAAAATTAACGGATTGCGATACTGTTAATTAAAAATATATTAAGACAGTAAGCATTTAAATTTCATTTATTACATATCTAAATTTAATTACTTCAAAAGTTAATTCTAGTAATTATTAGGAAAAAATGTAAAAAACACAATATAAATTGATACGGTACCTAGATATGGTGCATATAATGCAGATTTTTTAGCTTAATTTTGATAAAAACTCTTTTTAATCAAATCATCTCAAATTTATAAAGTAGATAATAAAAACTCACGTTTGTATTCAGCCATGAGACGACGTAATGCAGATCCTGCCATATTTATGTTACATAAATCAATCTGGGATTATACAATAATGTTTTAAAAGACACCATTTAATAAAATAAATAGATCGAATGGGTTGATATTGATGAGGATTTTTGAGAAAAAAAAAACCAACCAATAAACTCAACTGCTGTCGGTGATAGCCACACGACTGTTAATCAGTGCTGCCAGTATAAAATTTCAATGATGCCTTTAATAATAATTCGAAATATTATGTGTTTGAAAGACATTATTGGTTTTATTGTATTTTTTGTACACTCCGAATTTTTAAATAGGCGATTTTAAATAATTTAAAACGTTTTTAATAGCGCATGGGCGGATAATTTGGGGTTTCGAAAAAAGGATTACTAGGCTACAGCGTTAAACCAGATCATATCTTTCTTTTTACATATACAAAGTAAAACAAATATATTATGTAATATATTATGGATTACTCTAATCCATTACATTGAGCCCAAAATTTATTGCTCTCTAACTCCGCCGTAAAGGTTAAGGATAGGTAAACAAAGCATATATGAGCTAATAGAAATTAATTGTATAATAAGACAAAAGAGACAAAAAACAAATATTTGGCTGTATATACTCTAGTGCTTTGTCTTTTCTATTAAGGTCGCAGAGAATAAAATAAAACAATATATGCTCTAGTTCTCTCTTAGGACTTACAGTGCAACCAACTTATCTGTGAACTGAAGGGTGTCGCTATCGTCGTTTCAGTGTTGCTAATTAATTCCAAAGTGTACAAAATTCGGGAAGTCGACATACTTTTATTTATATTTAGTTTATATTTACGATAAATTATAACACCTCAATATATATATATATATATATATATATATATATATGTATATATATATATAATATATACATGTTATGCTTTTTATATGTTTATAAATATTTTATATATCTACTGTGATAGCCTTTTGACAAGGAAGTTAAGGGTTTCAACCTAAACGATTGAAACCTTCTTGTTAAAAGGCCTTGTAAAATATTAGTGGTAGGCCTAGTTGGGAGATGTAAGTAAAAGAAAACGAAAAAATAAAATTTTTACGATTTATTGAAAACCACGTTTGCAATAATAGTTAGAAGTTTTTTTTATGGTCTTAATCTTTTTTTGGCAGAATAAAATTCATGAACTTTTCGTCTGATAACTCCCATATCAAAATCATCTACATGAACAAATCCACGTTTTCGTATTCTCATCTTGCCCGGTGTGCTAATTTTGGTACCAGCTACTTCTGCAGCTTGGCTCACGTTAACAATTTTTGCAATTAGCCCTTGACTTACACCTGTAACAAATGATTTGTGATTAAACATGTGTGGTAGAAATAATTTCATTATATTCATATATTTGTAAGAGTTGAGTGGCGACTGTGGAAAGAGCGTCGTTATCAATCATTTAAATGATAACAGAGCGACTATTTTAAAATACTAACAACTGACTTCTAAATATATTATTGATATCCTACTTTTAATTTGACTGAATTTGAGGAAATTTTACACTTCCTAAAACATATCTAAAATAACAAATCGGCCTGTAGGTTGCTTCACCCTTCTTGTAAAATAATGTTTTATATTAATATGTAAGAAAAATTTCAATTTTCATATTTGTCTTCGTCCCTATTATCATTTTGGGTAATTTGTATAGTATAAACTGACAACACTAACCTGTTGTAGCCGAAATCCGTTTGTATATTTGGTTAAAGGGAATGATAGGAGCCTGCAGCCGAGCTTCTTCCTAAAAAAATGATTTCACCGTTAGAATAACACTCCGTGCATCATTTTTTTTAGCTTTCTGCATAATTAACGCTTAAAATACAGAAATATCGAAAGTAGTAGACACTGACAGTCGAATGTCATTTCAACATGGCGACCGTAGTTCCTATTTTTGCCATTTCACAGATAAGTTGGTAGCACTGTACAAATCTTCCCTTTGATAAAATATATTTTTGACAATATAAAAATTAATGTCATTACTATAAATTAACACATTTCTTTGTAAATGTTTTGTTGTCATTATGTAACAATATTTATAGAAACCTGATATATGGCTGCTCTAGAAGATATGGACTTAAGCAAGAACAAAAACACAGCATATGTTGAATATATTTCTAATGTTACGAAAGTGTCACAAATGGTAAAACAATTTTCCAAACACTCGTATATATAATAATTTTTTAAATTTATGCGAATATTACAAATTTATTATAACTAAATTTTACGCATATTATTACTTTAATTCCAATTTTGTAATCCCTAAAATTTACTTTTAATACACTCGTAGATAATCGTTACCATTTTTTATAATCGTAAAATTTTGCTTTGGAACATTATTTTTTAACAAAGGCTAGAAATTCAAATATGTGATAGCGACAGCGTTACCCAGAGTAAATGAGACGTCAAGTTTCATTTAATCAAGAGGAATATTGGAGTTGATAAAATATAAAAACTCCTTAACAAAAAAAAATAAATATAGAAATAGTGAAAATAGGTGTCTAGACTTAAAAAGAAAAATATGGAAGTGTTCGTGAAGTAAAACAAAAATAGCAAAAACTGTGAATTCGATAAAAATCTCTAAAACATCCGCGTAATTAATACTAGTTTATAAAAGTGTGTTTTATTATTTCGTAACTGCGTCTACTCTGCGATTTAAAGATAGGTAAGATCTTTAATTTATATCAGGGAAGGTAGTCTTTGCAATGACAATATACCGATTACGATGAAATGGCGGATAATTAATGCGTTGAATATTTTTTACCTTTATATAGTCACTAAGACCATTAAACTACATGCCTATTATTAACCATATACGTACATTTTTTTTTATATTTTTTCTTAAAGTAGGAATAACAGTTACAAATATTTGTTTCATACTGAGTGCTATTTATGTCAAATGAACTAAATCAACTTAGATTTATGATTGCACACAGCCTAATTAATTTTATTAGAAAAAATTGAGATAATGTATTTAATGATCGGTAATGAGAAATTTCACAATCCTACACGGATTTTGCTTTTATACCTCAAATACTAGTTGTTGACATAAAGTTAACTAATAATGAATTTAAATAAAATCTTAATATTTCTTATCTATGT
The DNA here is from genome assembly GCA_029286795.1 of Byasa hedistus. Lineage (NCBI taxonomy): Eukaryota > Metazoa > Arthropoda > Insecta > Lepidoptera > Papilionidae > Byasa > Byasa hedistus. Next base: position 826,507 of record JAGSMW010000036.1, read on the forward strand.
TAGGAACTACTAGTTTGTGACAATAGGAGCGATAAATAAACCTCGCTTTTTTCCCAACCACTTGTATATTATTCTCTTTCCATAAAATCAAAGGCTGATTAATTGAATAATTTTATTTTTCTTTGACAAAGTGTCTAGACGAGCGAAGCGTTCAGCGCGTTCGTTGATGGTAAGTGTTACGCTTGTTCATAATCTTAAGGCTAGTTTAATGATTTACACACACCACATTGTGTTCGACGTATTGGAACATAAGATATTAAATCTCGCTGTATTTTGACTAGCTATAGCGCCCTTCAAACCGGCTTTAATGTTAGCACACTACTGTTTGGCGGAAGAAATAAAAGCTGAGGTGGTACCTACCTAGTCGGTCTCTTATAACAGATTCAGCATCCAGTAGTGATGTTAAGAGTAGTACGTCTTTTGTCGAATGTAACATAAAGGGTTTGCGAAATTTCTTCCATCAAAGACGTTTACTTACGTGTTAATTTTTAATTGTAGACAAAAATATCAACGAGGGAGGATTGTACACCGGATACTCATGTATGCAGGCTGTGTAAAAAGACTTTCTACAACGCAATTGCTTTGCAAAACCATAAGAACTTGCAACACGACGTTGATGCTTCTAGTAGTGAAGCAGACCAAAATTTTGCACCTTTACAAAAAAATGATCAGGTTACATTTTTATTATGCTAGAGCTTATGTACAATAGGCTAGTTTGCTAATTTTCAAACATTGGTTATTATTAAACCATAATACCAGATTAACCAAAATAATTTATTATTTTACGAAAAATCGGACATTTACAATGTGTATTTTGCTTTTTTAAAAACCAATTCAAATTTACCTCGAAAACGCTTGATACTGTCATGGCGTCTAATATGACGTCAGTCTGTACAAACAAAGAATACTGTGTTTGCGGCAGTTTGTTTTTTCTTCATTAAAAATGAGTTACCCATCTTACAAGTACTGTATAGTACCGCAGTGTGGAAGAACAACTTTAAAGACGCCAAACAAGTTATTCTTCAATGTTCCAAACACTAAATAAATACGACAAAAGTAGCCAAAACTTGCCTATCAATAAATTCAAAAATGCATTTTTATGAAGAACATTTTGATGTAAATGTTTTCTAATTATAATTCAACACAATGCATTTCTAAATTTCTTGCATCGATGACCTTTGTAGTAATTCTTCAAATATCTTGATAAAATTATAATGTATGATTTGAGGTTATTTTGCTAATGATTCAAATTATTTAAACCTTTTAATGGAATGTATATAATGTTTAATGTCCCTATTTAACACAATATATTTTTTTTTAATTAATTTTTTAAAGCTCGTGAGGACCTGAAATTAAATTTTGTTGTTACTCATTTATACTTCACAGATTTAACCTCAAAACCAGTATCAATTGACTCGTAATATGTATGTCTAAACAAAAGGTTATTGTCTTCAAAACTCAGTCATTGGTAATTAGGCATGTAATTAATAATTTAGACCTATGAATACTTACATCGAAGTTTTAACATTGCGAAATTCAGACGAGCAAAAATCAGTAGTTGCCGCAAAAAGTTTGCCAAGCATAACGACGTCAATTTTGGGCAAATTACTACTATTTGCCTTACTAAATCCTGATTCCATGGCGAATTATATTTGTCTTGCAAGATATACCAAATTGCCTACAACTATACTCATTAAAAATAGCTGAAAACTAAAAAATATCAAACAAACTGTTCTTTTCTACGAAAATCTCAACAACAACAATAGCGTTTTGTACATAGTGACTTAACGTTTTTTGATTGGCGTTCAGTGTCACGTGACTGACGAGCTATTTTTTCCAACTTTATTTTATAAAAATACTAGCTGACCCGACAGACTTCGTTCTGTCAATAAAATTGGAATTTGGCAGTTTTTTGTTCTTACCTATTTTATAGCCAGCGCAATAAAATCTGGACTGAACCGTCACCCTGGTGATAGGGCCGTGTGGGGTTCAGCTCTATATATGTTCATCTAATGACTAATATTTAAATATGAGTGGGTTCCAGAAGAGTGGCCAAAGTTATAATTATAGTACATAAATTGTTTTTACTATTATTATTTTTTTTAGGAACAAATAACTGCCACAAACCAAAACCAAATCTTTTTGACATAATGAAGTCTGTCGGGTCCGCCAGGTGGTAACGCGGTTTGTGCTTGACTGATGTGATGTCGTGAAAACGAAACTAAAACAAAAGAAATAATATCGCGAAGCAGACCTAATTGAAAATCAGTATGGTGGATTTTTAGCTCTTACATTTTGTGACTATTTATGTTATTATTTCATTCGTTTTAATTTCGGCACGCGGCGTTAGATCCTCCGACGCGCATACGCACACTGTTTTGATAGAATAATTGAATTTAAACTTTGTGCAGCTGTAATAAAGTGCAAATTGACTCACCTACAAACGCACCTACATCGCTTAGACAGCAGTGAAAACTTGTAATTTAAAGTGAACTTTTGTTTGTTTATTTCTGGTTACTGGTTTCTGGTTACTGGTTTCTGGTTTCTGGTTTCTGGTTTCTGGTTTCCGGATTTTGGTTTCCGGATTCTGGTTTCCGGATTCTAGATTCTGGTTTCTGGTTACTGGTTACTGGTTTCTGGTTTCTGGTTTCTGGATTCTGGTTTCCCGTTTCCGGTTTCCGGTTTCTGGTTTCCGGATTCTGGTTTCCGGATTCTAGATTCTGATTTCTGGTTTCTGGTTACTGGTTACTGGTTACTGGTTTCTGGTTTCTGGTTTCTGGTTTCTGGTTTCTGGTTTCCCGTTTCCCGTTTCCGGTTTCCGGTTTTCGGTTTCTGGTTTCTGGTTTCCGGATTCTGGTTTTCGGATTCTGGTTCCCGGATTCTGGTTTCTGGTTTTTGTTTTCTGGTTTTTGGTTTCTGGTTTCTGGTTTCTGATTTCTGATTTCTGGTTTCTGGTTTCTGGTTTCTGGTTTCTGGTTTCTGGTTTCGGTTTCTGGTTTCTAGTTTCTAGATTTCAGATATCAGGTGTCAGATGTCAGATTTCAGTTTTCAGATTTCAGTTTAATAAATAAAAAATAAAGTTGCTTGAGAATATATTTATATGTAGAGGGAGTGACAGAAGGCATAATGTTTGAGAGAAATAGAATTCGTTGTCACCCTCACTCCGTGCTGTGTACTGGTGAGAGGTGACACCGGTACATACGTGGAGGGGATCACTTACCAAGTGATAACATTTTTTTTTTGGAGTTTACAGCCACGCGATTTGATACGTGGCCATGTATAATTGATGATATGGAGCGAGACCAAAATTTTAAAATGACTATTAAAAAGCAGGGTTTTGTGATAGAAAAGTGAAAATTTAGGGTTGTATGTATTTTTTGATGCCACACAATAATAAAATAAAAAAAAATTTTTGGTGTGGGCAACCCTGATCACTCAGGGGTTTGAAAAATAGATAGTAACCGATTCTCAGACCTACTGAATATGCATAAAAAATTTCATAAGAATCGGTAAAGCCGTTTCGGAGGAGTTAGGGAACGAACATTGTGACAAGAGAATTTTATATATTAGAAGACAAGACTAGCTGACCCGACAGACTTTGTTCTGTCAAAAAAAAAAATTGGAATGTTCTTTGTTCCTGCCTATTTTATAGCCGGGGCAACAAAATCTCCTGAACAGAACCGCCACCCTGGTTTTTTTTTTTTTAAATCTCGTTTCCTTTTGGTGCGTTTGGGCCAAGGATTCGTTTACAATGCATTTTTATCTAATTTAACTACCTTTCATACTTCTTCTTCCATTCCCGTTCTCTTTGTCATTCTGATTCTCTTTGTCACTCATCATCTCTTATACCGTGTTAACTTTATCTTCTCGCTTCACTCCATACGTTCCCTTTCATACTTCGCGCTTAATGAGTTGACCACCATTCTTTCTTTATTAATTCCTTATTCTATTTACATTTCCTTATTCTATACTTATTCCTAGTATACAATCCATTTCTATTTCCTTACTATCTAATATCACAATTTCCATTACTATTTCAATTACATTACACTCTAATATTACATTCTAATTTCCTACTCTATTTATTTCTTATCACATTTACTAGGTCTTATTCTCCTCTATTATCCTACTTATGGCCGTCCTACAAAATTCTAAAAATATTTTCCTTTTCTTTTTGTCTCTCATTATACCCGGTATGGTCCCTTCTCCTATTCCTTCTTCCATCTCTGTCTCTGCGTCGACTCTTTTCGCCCCAAATCTGGGGCAGTCGACTACCAGGTGCTGCACGGTCTGGTCCTTGCCCGGGTCGCAAGTGCACGAGGGACTCTCCTTCAGCTTAAACCTGTGGAGGTAAGCGGAGAATCCCCCGTGCCCCGTTAGCATCTGGACCATGGGCGGGTCCAACTCCATCTGTCTAATAATCTTGTAGGCTGACTTGACGTCCAGGAAGAACACCCGCGTGACGGAAGCCGTAGTCCCTTCCACATAGCGCCGGTTCCATTCGTCAAGCGTGGACTCCCTGAGCTGACGCAAACGTCACCCTGGTTATGGGCGGTGTGTGGGGTTTAGCACTATATATGTTCATCTAATAACTAATATTTAAATATTATTGGGTTCCAGAAGAGTGGCCAAAGTTATAATTAAAGTACATAAGTTTTATTTACTATAATAATTTTTTAGGAACAAATAACTGTCACATTCCAAATCTTTTTGACAGAATGTAGTCTGTCAGGTCCGCCAGACGGTAACGCGGTTTGTGCTTGACTGATGTATTGACGTGAAAACGAATGCATTTTATGTCGCGCGCCGAAACTAAAACAAAAGAAATAATATCGCGAAGCCGACCAAATTGAAAATCAGTATGGTGGATCTTTAGCTCTTACATTTTGTGACTATTTATGTTATTATTTCATTCGTTTTAATTTCGGCACGCGGCGTTAGATCCTCCGTCGCGCATACGCACACTGTTTTGATAGAATAATTGAATTTGAACTTTGCGCAGCTGGTATAAAGTGCAAATTGACTCTTGAGCGTTACGAACGCACCTACATTGCTTAGACAGCAGTGAAAGCTTGTAATTTAATATGAACTTTGTTTGTTTCTGGTTTCTGGTTTCTGGTTACTGGTTTCTGGTTTCTGGTTTCTGGTTTCTGGTTTCTGGTTTCTGGTTTCTGGTTACTGGTTTCTGGTTTCTGGTTTCTGGTTACAGGTTACTGGTTTCTGGTTTCCGGTTTCTGGTTTCTGGTTCTGGTTTCCGGTTACTGGTTCTGGTTTCTGGTTTCTGGTTTCTAGTTTCTAGTTTCTGGTTTCTAGTTTCTGGTTTCTGGTTTCTGGTTTCTGGTTTCTGGTTTCCGGTTTCAGGTTTCTAGTTTCCTAGTTTCCGGTTTCTGGTTTCTAGTTTCGGGTTTCTGGTTTCTGGTTTCTGGTTTTTGGTTACTGGTGTCTGGTTTCTAGATTTCGAATGTCAGATTTAAATTTTTCATTTTCCATATTCAATATTCAATATTCAATATTCAATATTCAATATTCAATATTCAATATTCAATATTCAATATTCAATATTCAATATTCAATATTCAATATTCAATATTCAAATTCAATATTCAAATTCAATATTCAATATTCAATATTCAATATTCAATATTCAATATTCAATATTCAATATTCAATATTCAATATTCAATATTCAATATTCAATATTCAATATTCAATATTCAATATTCAATATTCAATATTCAATGTTCAATGTTCAATGTTCAATGTCCAATATCCAATATCCAATATTCAATATCGAATATCGAATATCGAATATCGAATATCCAATATCCAATATCCAATATCCAATATCCAATATCCAATATCCAATATCCAATATCCAATATCCAATATCCAATATCCAATATCCAATATCCAATATCCAATTTTCCAATATTCCAATATTCTCATATTGCAATATTCCAACATTCCAACATTCCAACATTACAACATTCCAACATTCCAACATTCCAACATTCCAATATTCCAAGATTCCAATATCCAATATTCCAATTTTCCAATATTCCAATTTTCCAATATTCCAATATTCCAATATTCCAATATTCCAATTTTCCAATATTCCAATTTTCCAATATTCCAATTTTCCAATATTCCAATTTTCCAATATTCCAATTTTCCAATATTCCAATTTTCCAATATTCCAACATTCCTATATCCAATGTTCCAATATTCCAATTTTCCAATATTCCATTTTCAATTATGTGTAATGGCCAGTGGCCATGTATAATTGATGATATCGAGCGTGACAAAAATATATTAAAATGACTATTTAAAAGCAGGGGTTGGTGATAGAAAAGTGAAAATTTAGGGTTGTATGTATTTTTTGATGCCACATAATAAAAAAATAAATTATAAAAAAAATACCAAAAAATAAAAAAACGTTTTGGTGTGGGCAACCCTGATCACTTAGGGGTTTGAAAAATAGATAGTAGCCGATTCTCAGACCTACTGAATATGTATAAAAAATTTCATAAGAATCGGTAAAGCCGTTTCGGAGGAGTATGCGAACGAACATTGTGACAAGAGAATTTTATATACACTCGGCGTCAAAAAAATCGCACCGTTTCAAATTTTGACTTCAAGCGAATAATACTCTTAACTTATTTATTGTATCCTACCAAAATTAATATCATTTGAAAGCACAATTAATACACTTTAAAAACGCGTATCGTTCTTTTCTGTAAAAACAATAATCACGAAACGTTAGGGTCTTTAAAAAAAAAGTGCTGAAAAGCTCATTAGAGGACTCACTACTTGTGCCACCTTGGACACGAATAAAAGGGGGGGTAAAAATTAATTATGTGTCATTAGCTATCCAGACATCACAGAAGTCACACCTGAACAGCTCCAGTAAGAAAAAGACCCTGAAAAATGGATACCACGGCAGAAGAAGCAGCTCAAGTGGTAGCACTACTGCAATCAGGACTACGCCAAGTTGATATTGCTCGACAACTCAACATAAGCCGTTTCCGGGTGAAACGAGTATCCCAGCGGTTCCAGGAGACTGGAGGCTACTTCTGGAAGCATGGATCCGGAAGACGACGTTGTACTTCCGACATAGACCACCGCTATATTGTGTCGACGTCTTTGCGTAACCGATTCTCCGCTGTTGCAGCTCCAAACAGCTCGGAGGACGTCGGTGAGCGTCTCCACAATAAGAAGAAGGCTGCGAGAGAAGAAAATCCAGGCCCGTAGGGCTGCTACTGGCCCCAAATTGACAGCAGAGCTTAGGCGAGTCAGACTTCAGTTTGCCCGAGACCACGTGGATTGGACGTTCGACCAATGGAAGTCTGTCCTCTTCTCCGACGAGACTAGGGTATGCCTTTTCTGAAATGATAGGCGTAGAAGAGTGTACAGGAGGCAGGGGGAACGGTGCTCACAGGCCTGCTTTGAAGAAACCGTCAGATACAGAGGAGGATCCTGCATGTTCTGGGGCGGAATTTCAATCCAAGGAAAAACCGACCTTGTGTGCGCCTCCTGCACTGGAGGTGCACGTGGCCAGGGGTCCCTGACTGCTCATCGGTACATCACAGAGATAATGGAGGACCATGTGGTCCCGTATGCTGGTTTTGTCGGGCCTGAATTCACATTCATGCACGACAACGCCCGCTCCCATACGGCAATCATTGTTCGGGACTACCTGAATCAGGTTGGGATCCCCGTGATGCAGTGGCATCCATGCTTCCTGATGTAGCCTCCAGTCTCCTGGAACCGCTGGGATACTCGTTTCACCCGGGAACGGCTTATGTTGAGTTGTCGAGCAATATCAACTTGGCGTAGTCCTGATTGCAGTAGTGCTACCACTTGAGCTGCTTCTTCTGCCGTGGTATCCATTTTTCAGGGTTTTTTTCTTACTGGAGCTGTTCAGGTGTGACTTCTGTGATGTCTGGATAGCTAATGACCCATAATAAATTTTTACCCCCCCTTTTATTCGTGTCCAAGGTGGCACAAATAGTGAGTCCTCTAATGAGCACACCTCTATTCAGCACCTTTTTTTTAAAGACCCTAACGTTTCCTGATTATTGTTTTTACAGGAAAGAACGATACGCGTTTTTAAAGTGTATTAATTGTGCTTTCAAAAGGTGCGATTTTTTTGACGCCGATTGTATTAGATTAAACACCTTTATTCTTTTATGTTAATAATTGTTTTTTGTTGTCTCTATGTCATAATCAATCTTTAGTAACACCAATGCATCCGATTTATTGTTAGCGGAAACAAGCCTATTGTTTTTGTTTATTTGGGAGAAAATAAATATCAATACTTCACTCCCCCCACGACGAAATGGCGGCTGCTATGAGCATTAGAATTGGCGCAAAGTACGTCGTACCTAGTTCTCATACGCACTCAGAACGTATCCAAAGTGCCCAAATAAATTGGTTACTCCGAGCCAGCCATACGCCGAAGCATAGCATAGTAGATACCTCTTTTTAACAGAGGGGCATTTACATATCTTCGTCCTACCATAACCCTTATCAAAACTAGTGTATTTGCCCGTGGAGAACCCCCATATTCTACTCTGCAGTCCACTATCTTTTATATTCCTGAATTACGCAAGAGTATCACACAAGAACAAATTAACACTGCAAACTCTACTCAGAGATGGAACAAAGGTGGAATAAATATTGGTTTAGTGAAGGATTTCAATAACTCAATAATTTATTTTGGCGTTCACCACGTGAAAGGTTTCAAGTACTCTCGACCGTCAATTCGTTCTTAAGTTTCAACGTTGGGAACATTAATTTATTAACCGTTTAAAAAATTTACTATGTTAAAACTGATTTGGTATAAAATTTAATAAAGCATAACTTAATAAGTTACATGACAGGTTGCATTATATACCTTAATCATAATGAACCATTGAGTCTTATTCGTTTCATTGAATATGATTTTAACTGTGAATTTGATACACTAATAAGGGGGTTTAAATAATTAAAGTCCATGAAAGTTTCATATGCTCCGTCATAAAGTAACCAAACGACTAATCATTTTACGCTGATAACAATATTTTTTTTTATTGCCAGATTATTGAAGACCTGTGCGGCTTTAAATTTGTACCACTTGAAGGCAACGTTACGAATACCACATTTCAAATTGACGGCCTCACAAAAAGTAGCTTCAACGATAACACCAGCTATATAATTTTAAAGGTTGAAGGAAACGATTTGGATCCCAACTATTTGAAAAGGTCACGTCTCGCTGGTATACTCAGACGCAACCAAATTAAACAGGGTAAACAGCCTGTTGATCTGAGGTTAATATTGTTTGTTTTTTTTAATGAAATATTATATGTTGCGGAAATGTAATTAATTGTTAGATCTTATTTTGTTCAGCTTTGAACAAGGGATAGGTGAAATAGAACTAAGGTAAGCATTGCCAGTCGTAAAATGTGACTAAAAGTTCTTTAGGTTTACGAGCAATAAGGATGGAATTCTTGCCCTGAAAGCAAGGTATTTTCCGAAGATGTATTGAGATTATTTTTTTAATTATAAGTTATTTTATTATTGTATTTCAGAGGACCATTTACATGCACTTTGCCATCAACGCTTCGGCCAGACCTTCAATGCCGCCAGATATTTTTCAACTGCTGCGAGTATTCCCTCCATTATCGCGAAGAACATACGAAACGACGGAAAGCCGCGTTGCGTTGCCAAGTGTGCGAGAAACGTCTCGATAGGGACTTTTACGGGTCTACGATAATCGCACCGCAAATAAGTGTACCCTCTTGCTTGACGTTTTCATGTCGCATATGCGGGCAAACTTTCCTCAACAGCACTGAATTTGATGAACACAATCGTACTTACCATGCGAAAATGAAGCCGCACCAGTGTTCTATATGCGCCAAGCGTTTCACGCAACAGGGGGGTCTTCAGCAGCACATGCGCATGCACACAGGCATACGTCCATTCGTTTGCACTTTTTGCCCGAAAACATTCACTCAGAAAGCGGGTCTAGATCAACACCTCCGCACTCACACGAAAGTGAAACCGTTTAAATGCGTGATATGCAGCAAATGTTTCTCGCAGTCGGTGCACTTGAGGCAGCACATGCGCACACACACTAACATTCAACCTTTTGTGTGTAATGTCTGCGGAAGGAGATTCAAACAGAGTAGTCACCTAAACTTTCACATGCGCTCCCACGTTGGTGAAGGCAGTGCTTTTAACGCTGATAGATATGCGCAATGTATGCAACCTTCGAATCAAATTGAGTTCTTAAATTTAGCCAATTTGCAACAAGTTCAAGATGGTGAAACTCTGTACTACGCGGCCGAGCTGGCTGAGCCGTCTACCTTACAATCCACTTCCTATGCGTACTCATCTCAAAATGTTTTACCAGATAATCTTCTTTAAGTAGTAAACTTCTTTATTGTTTTTGTAATAATAATTATTTAGAGCATATTAAGGTCAAAGTGAATAGTCAGGTTAAGTCATATTTTAATGTTTTTGTTATTAAAATGAGTTTTTCGAAAAAGTATGTTGATTGTTTTCATATAATATAGGTTAATCATATATTTCTCTTTTATTGTGATTCTGTTCTTTTCTCAACTTGTATATTAGGTTTTTCCCGGTATCAAATTGGAATTCTTGGGATAGACACCTTGCCCCCTAGGAGGAACTTCGAACTATGAGGTGATTTATACTTACTGCCTTTTAAAACCCTGCAGTGATCTTAAGCTATGGTGAGGTCGCGGAATCTTGTTTTGAAAATAACTATGACCTTCCAAAGCATGCTATATGATTTTTTTATCAGCCTATCGATGGCCATTGTCAAACATTGACCTCCTGCAGGTAATTGCAGTACTAGAGACACTTTGCGCATTGGCAAACAATAAGTTCGTAAAGGTGACAGAAAAGCTATTTTCTCTTTTGGTCAACTATTATGATATATGGAATGTACAATGGCCGCTTCACTGGAATCTTCACCACAGTGGAGATTGTTCCAGTGCTTATTCCGGCCCAGTCTTATAAGCTATACTATTACGGCTTTTTACGAACTGTGCTAATTGTGACAGGCAAGGGTTTAGAAATTTTAGTAATAACTATTAGGTTTCTTACTTATTACTATAATAAAACTAGATGACCGGCAAACTTCGTGTCGCCTCAAAATCAATTAATAAAAAAGCTAAACTGTGCGGTCAAAACTTAACCGGAACAATAATAATTTGTAATCAAAAAAAGTCTTCGATGTGAATTTGGTTTTATTATTATTTTTAAATACACATGTTGATTGACTCCGACGACCCAAGTCAGCTCATCTTCTCCCTGGCGTTGTGAATTGTAGATAATAAAAGTAAGGAAAGTTCCCGCGCATTCAGCGGTAAATAGTGTCACTATCACAAACGATCACCAAAATAATGTTGTACGACTTAAATACAATTTTGGAGCATTTGAACTTAGGTCAGTAGTGATCCCGCTTGAATTCTGCAATTGCTGCACACGAACACACTAATTTATTGCATGATACATTATCACATCACACATACCACATTATGCACATAAAAATTAAATTGTACTGCGACAACGCGCCCTTTTGCTCAGATTCCTGCTAAAGTTTGTAATATATTATAGCTGCTGCGATCAGAAATTGTTGGATGTCAACAACAAATCCAGAAACAAATATAAAAAAATCAAAGTGCTCTTTTAAATTTAAATTGATTTCTGAACTTCTTTTAAATTTGATAGATTTCTTAACGACGGGACGAAGATCAAATACTTGTCATTCAAAGGGATAGTTTCTAAGCAAATACGCAATTGTTGTTTTTACTAAATTCGGAGCATTTTTTTTTCATATTTTCTCACCTTTTAAACCTTCCCTGGTCTTCACAAATAATACAAAACCACAATTAGCCAAATTAGTCCTGCTGTTCTCGAGTTTAAGCGAGACTAACGAACAGCAATTGATTTTTATGTATACAGAAGATTAATAATATTAGTTACTAATAAATAAATAATAATGTTACTTGAGAATATATTTGATATGAGAGTTACATTGAGATAGTAAAAATGTTTAACCACTACGCTTGACGCATAAACACCAATAAGCTGAAAACTGTAGAGCGAGTGAGAGAAGGCTTATTGTTTAAGAGAAATAGAATTCGTTGTCATCCCAACTCCGTGCTGTGTAATGGTGAGAGGTGACACCGATAGACACGCGGAGCGGATCACTTACCAAGTGATAATAATCAATAAAATGGCTATTAAAAAGCAGGGGTTGGTGATAGAAAAGTGAAAATTTAGTGTTGAATGTATTTTATGATGCCACATAATAAAAAAATAAAATATTCAAAAAATAAAAAAGAAGTTTAGTATGGGCAACCTTTATCACGCAGACCTACTGAACATGCATAAAAAATTTTATAAGAATGGGTCAAGCCGTTTCGGAGGAGTATGGGAACGAACATTGTGACATGAGAATTTTATATATTAGATAGTACTTTACTAACAGAGGTACGATTGAATTGATATCTACACGCGATCAAATAAAAATATTTTTGTCTAATTGGCAAGAAGATTTTGTTGGTGTACGTACACAAAATATGTAAAAATAAAAATAAATTGGAATGTATGGACAAAGGCGAGCTTAAACAGTTTACTTATAGCAAACTCTACACAAAACTAATTAAGAAATTCTAATAAAATTGAGGTATATATTTGTTATAACAAAATTGTGCAGTGTACATCATTCTGACTAGCGTACCATTAACAGACAAACTTAGATAAAATAAATACCTCTGCCAGCTTGCAACAAGTGTTTAATATGATTTTTATCTCTAAAGCAAAACAAAATTGGTGTTTCGTGTAACTGTGAGGCGTCGTATATATAATCGGAATTTAGAACAGGCAGTATTTAGATGCAATGACAAGTCGTCAAAACATCGTCGCCCGGTGTGTGCGGACGCAGCGGCGGTTACATTTTGGTTTGTTGTATATTTTGTTAGAGCCGCGTATGGCGTATGGCGTTCCAGACAAAATAAAGAGAACCAGCTGACGGTTGCATCCTGGCGAACAAACGTCTCTTTTGTCTCCGTCTGACCTTTGTAACACGTCTTTACGATGAAACACAAACCTCATACTGCAACCCTTATGGTTTTTAAATACTCTTAAACCGTATGTATTCATTAAATAAAAACATTACTGTTTAATATATTTTTTTTCATGAATGTAACGTTGATGTTTGTATAGATTAACATTATACACATCATTGTCAGGATATATGCGATATATAGACATAAAAATAAATTAAATGTAAGAATCCAATTTTAATGCCAAGATAATATTTCACTTAATTAAATTAATACCTGTACCAAAGAAAACCTAACAATTTTGTCTAATAATGTTATCACTGACGGTGTGGTGACTGTTTCAGGAAGTCACTGGATGTGAACAGAGCAGGCTTACCGGCTTGGACACCTTTTGGGGAGGCGTAGAAAGTGTTATATTAAGAATAACTGTTTATGCATTATGGATATATTTTATAATATGTGTGTTTTTCTATCCAGAATATTTTTGTTATCTCGCTCCCTTTTTTGTAGCTCATCTTCCCCAGATGCCGCTGTACTATAGTTTCCAAATTTTGTTTCTGTTGTCGGCCTGGGTTAAATATGTTCTAACAGAAAAGGCATGACTTCTATAGACATCATCAGCTAGTTTACAATAAGTTTGAAGGCTTATAATATTACTTTAGTTTAAAAATGGATATACTTTGATTATGTTCAAAATAAACCATATTTAGTACAATTCACGTTAAGTTATGGCTGTCACGGAAGCATTTAGTGTTTAGTACGCAGGCGCAATTTCCACCGGTGTGCTCAGATATCTGTTTCGCTCAGAGCGTCAATACTTTGTACGCCATCAACTACCCTGTAGTGGAATGAGGTAGGGGTGATTAGGTGATTTTGGGTGGTTAGTTCGTGCGTTACTTATGCTATCCTGGTATTGCAAATATACGATTTTGCCAGGTATATTTATTTGTATTGGAAAAGTTAACTAAAGTGGACCGGACGACAAGCAAGATTTGAGTAATATTTGAATTTACATTTACAGTGGTTTGAAATTTAGTTACTTTTATTATTAAAGTGTATAATACCGCCTGTCCAAAAAGGTTATGGCGCTAGTTAAGAAGATTTTGTTTACAAAGCACATATTAATTTTTGTCACTTAAGTAATTTCATTAGTTATAACAAAACTTGACAAACTGGATCCAGACACTTTTAGCTATAATATTCTTGGAATGGCTAAAATTGGCTCAGCGTTTTAAGCTATAAAGTTTAAAGAAATAACTTTGGACATTAAACTTGCTGTGTTACAAATAATGGAAAAAGTTACAGGTTTTCAACATAATGAAAGGGTGTACTTGCTGATTAAGTATATATTTTTTAATAAAACTTTATTATTTAATTTTAGCTAAATTCAATAGTGTAAATTACTGTAACAAATTACTGTTAACAGTAAATGTCAATTTGTTATTTACTTACTGAGTAGAAAATACATTTTTTTTCCGCAATAAGTAATCTCAGTTTTTATTGATAAAATGTAGTTTAACTCATTTCAAATAGTAGTATTTTTTATTTCAGGAGCCCTTATCTTGTTATATTTTAGGTATTCATTATTTTAATTTTTTTTTTGATAAAGTAGAAATAAACAGGCTCCAAATAATAGTATTTTTCATATCAAGGGCTTTTTTATTTTATGTTTTAGGTATTTGACATATACAGGATTTTTTCTTTACTTTGGATATAGATAAGATTTCTTCAGCCTCTTTTGGCCATCGGAATTTATTGTATTTTAGCATAGTGTTGATGGAAATCTAAAATATTTATGTACTGAATAAAATTTTTTTAGTAGCACAAAAATTAAAAACATGCAAATTCGTACTTTATAAGTAAGGCTTCTTGTAAATGGACATCCTGAAAAGAATCAAGCATAGTTTTCATAATAATTAATTGATTTTCAATCATGTACAAATACCTAGACTGTGTTGTGGCTAATAGGTATAACTGTGGTAGGAGAATAGTTCTATTGTCCTTTGAAATTGTCTTTTTAAAAAATACTTATTAAATTTTAATTAAATTAAAAACGGTGTTATATTTTTCCAGTAATAGTTTTGGCAAAGAAGTATTAACACAATAATAATAAGTGAACAAAAAATTTCTGATCATAAAATAGATTTTTTGGTCTCGGCATTTCGCATCCGTAGCTATAGATACTACTCGTCAGGCATGTTGTAAAACTCCCAGTTTTTGTTAAAATCATACATACCAAGACCAACTAGTAAGTTTTTTAACCTCGACCAACGCACATGTGTGCCCGATGCGCCAAGCATGATTTACATTTTGTTTACATGCGCCGTCCGAGGGTTAAATAGTTACCTATATGATACAGCGGTTACATCCAAAAATGATCTACAGTACCCCACAGTTCCTGTAAATAGTTCGAAAACAAATTTAAGCACATGATAAAATACGAGAGATAATTAGACTTGCAGCGCTTCTTGGTGTTGAATTATTTTACTATATTGTTAAGGTTATATTTATTATCACAGTTACTGATTTTCACCTAACATCTATGCACCTAATGTAGGAATGTAGAATTATAGTTTTTTGTAAAGTTAGAACATAAAATCTTTACAACATCGATGCCGTTGAAAAACTTATGCGTAATAAATTCTTTTCATGGTCAGCTCAGTGAAAATATTTCATTCAATGTGGATATTAGTTTTATGTTATTTTGCGTTAGGTCCGCACTAGGGAAATGTGCAAATTTTCCAATACATCTTTAGAGTTAAACAAAAAATGATTCAACTAGTTATAAATTTTTCTTGAGTGCAGAATTATTCACGTAAATTTTTAGAATCCATAAAGCAATTGTGCACATGCTGATATTAGTCTTCTCCATCAAATTATAAATGTCTGTGAAAAATCATCAATATTGCAGTGCATTTACTACTCATTTTATTATAAATTACAGCTTAACACAAGAAATAATGTTCTATAAATGGTACGAAAATTTATTTTTACTCAGCCGGAATATTTTTGACCGACTTGCATGGACTTTCTACACTGTAGTGTAAACGAGAAAAAACTCCTAGTGCTAAAAATTATGTTTAATCTCTGAACTTAGCAGCGGACGAACAGACAGACATTCTGACGGAACTATAAGGGTTCTTTGTTGACAACAGAACCCTAAATAAACGGACGTGATTATTACAAGCATGACTATGTAAAACAATAAAAAGTCTTAACCCTTTCTCTCCTCGGAATCTAGTAGAGTTCTCATGATATAAAACGAACATCTAACAAAGCTTTAAGCTTCCCGTCGTACACACATAAGTACATCACAGTGTAACGTTTCAATTAAATTTGTCTAGCTCATTGTGCGGCATAGAACAAAAGCTTTAGTAAGGTTTAAATAGCCGTGATTCCTTTAAAGTCGCCGTCAGCAGTGTCGATGTTTACATATTCTGATAATGGATCCTGTTTATTCTAATGTACCCGTAGACGTAATGATAAAAGTAACGGCGACTGTTAGTGTTATATAAATTGTATTATGTGCGTTGTTTCTTGTTTACGATTTCTCTTAATATTCTTGTTATATTGTACCCAAAGCAATTATTTTGATATACAATTTTTTAGCAAAATTTTAAGTACTTAGCGTGCTGTTTATACTTATTTACATTACAAGCAATACTTTCCTAATAAAATCAAGTTTAATTAAGTGGTTAATTATTAATCGTTTCTTTCGGTTTTCCATTCTTTAAGTTAGAGTTTTTTCTTCATATTTTTCCAGAATCCAGTTCGTGTATAGCTACTTTTAGAAAATAGAAGAGGGGAATATGAAAACAGAAGGCAATATTTGAACAATAGACTTCTTCTATTTTTTTGGGTGCTTAAAGCCGCGCGATTTGATACGCGGGGACTTCTTCTATTGAGACTTATCATGGTTTTAATATTTTAATGTTCCCCGTTGAAATGTTTACAAAATGAGGCGCGAACTTTAAATGAAATGGGTGAAATAAATTTAGTTGCGGCTTCCTGAAGTCTGTTTCTTATTTTAAACGCAGGTGCGTATCGTTCACAAAGCTATGCGAAGTAAATGTGCACACAAGTGATGCTGCTGCGATGGATGAAACATTGCAATGAAGGACGCCAAAGCCTGTGCGTATTATAAATAAATTGTTTTGACATAAACGATCGAATAAAAAGTACTCTAAATGATCAGGTGAGATTTAATTTTAGATGTTTCGGAGTAAAGGTGCCGAATAAATATATTATCCGATTTATTTCCAAACAGAACGTTAAATCTAAATTTAATTTACATTAAAGAACGGAATTAAGAATATCGCCCCATATGCCTTCGAAGCTCAACTTTAAATATTAGCCATTTCAAAGCCCCAAATCTGTGCGCCTGTTACCTGTTGACGGACACTATGCACATGGCCACACCGTCATAAAATGTGATTTGCGATATTTCTCAGTTCCCGGCCGGCACATGCGCATTTGTGATTTGCACTCAATGCCAAGAAAGGGTGTGAATAATTTTTATATATATATATACACACATATTACTTGTTACACAGATGATCTTTTAGTATAATTTTACTATGGTAATTGTAATATGGTAGTAATATTGCAGTATTCTTTACTGTCGGAGATTGTCTATTTAGATTCCACCGTAACGTTTATTTCTGCCGCCAAATAGTAGCAGAAAACATATAGCTTACTACTTTTCAGCGTGGACGTGGGTGGATTGTAGGTGTGTAGACATAGATAATATTTTTAGACTAGTACTAAGGCAAAATGAGAGAAATACACACTCAGCGGTGGTTCTTACCTCTATCTATCCAAAATGTGCACTACAAAATCAACTTCACAGAAGGATGGTTAACAAGAGTGTATAATATCTTCTTTTTTTTACTATTACAGAAGAAAAATGATCTCTGAAGTTTGCAAAGGTCTACAATAAATGTTTAAAACAAAAACAACCTGTTTAAAATAATTGTCACTATTAACCTAATAATCATCTTCAACAAGTTCTTTATTAGGTGTACTTTGTATTTTTGGGACTTTTTTAAAAATATGAGGACGTAATTTTTTTAAGTAGCAAACCGGTCAAAAGTTTGGTTCTATAAAAATTGTTTCAATTCTTATGGTGAACATAACTATCTCTTTTGCATCTCTTAATTTCTATTACGTTTCGATTATATCCAGTATCGGTTTTTAATTCTATTTTTTTGTTACAAAATATTAGCACACAATAAATCTTTTTTACTTGCAGGTTTTCTTTTGTTGTATTAGCAAATGTTTCAATAAATAAACAATAACTATATTAAAATAGCACAAATAAGCAGGTTATTCATTTACAACGTATAAATTTCTACGTATCAAGTTGTTAGCGACGGTTTGTTATTAAACCCTTGACATTGTTAACCGATGTAGGCGGCATGTCGCTTTGGGGTCTTGTTTCAGAGTATGCGAAGATAAACTTATTTTAATCTTGTCAGGTCATTTCTTCAAACAATATTGTAGTCTGCTGACATTTTAATCAGGATGTTTAAATATACTAAGTACTTCATACTTCTAATTCTGGGTATAGGCCTGCTTGAAGGTGAATAACAATACAGTATACATATACATATACACAACGAGATGAATCGAAGCATCGAGTAATATTTTTTAAGCTATAAAAAGCAGTAGTTGTAGTTGTAGTAGCAGTTAGTTGTAATAAAAACAATTATGCTAGAGACAATGTAAGTCTCGATTGGATTTCTAGTTAACATACAAATAAATAAAATCAAAATGTTTGTTAGTACCATCAAACGCTAACACGCTTTTGAAAAAAAAATATCTGGACACCTCAGGGTTTCTTTGTGAGTAATTACACTTATCTGTCGATTCACACGGTAGATGAGTTCTTGGAAAAATCTTGTAATACGAAACCGTGTTATATGAGACACAGAGGTCATACAAAGGGACCAGTGTATAATAATAATTTAAATGAAAATATGTACAATAGAAAGTACAACTCCGGGTTAAACTATTTATGTATAAAATGGAACTTTTTTTTTGAAAACGCTTATCACAAAACTTGCCACAGTAGAAACAATTTCCTTGGCGTTAATTGTATTGTATGTTTGTTTGTTATCAATTTTTAGGTATTTTTATAAATTTCTGCCATATGCAGGATCTATGGAGCCTTTTCATACATTTTCTTAAAAGTTATATGTTTTTTATCCTACTGTATTGACTTAAAATTGTATATATACCAACAAACGCGCAATGATTACCCAATAACTTTTGGAAATCAATTAACAACACTCCGAAAGTCTTATTACATCCTTTTGAATTAAGGCGAAGCGGTTAAAAGCACTAAGATAACATCAGTAACAGAATCGTAAACGGCGATGAATGGAGGGTTCAAGATCAGACAACGTGCGGCGGCGCTCGCGCACGGACAGCGTTTCACGCCATCTTGTAGGCGGGGCCTCTCGAGCCGTCCTGTAGCATCCAAGTATCTCTCTCAGACTTGCAACGCTAAGAAAAGACGAGTTAGAAAGAGCAAAGTAGACAAGGCTCAGACGTACGGAGATCACATCGTGAACATGATTTTTTTTTCAGTTTTCAGCCGGCCGGAGCTTTGATAGAATGTATGTAATAGAAATCTTTATATGCTCAAAAGCGCAACGTATTAGTTCAAAAAAATAGATAAGTAGTTAAAAACATTAACAAATGTATCTCTCATATAAACTTGACGAATTTCCGCGAGCAATAGTTGTAGTTTCTACGTTTACTACGGAAGCGATTGTTTATGACAAAGATCAGCAACCCAACGATCGTCTCATCGCTGCCTAGTATTTTTAGCACTGTGTGACTGTTATGATTTATTTATGTATTGTACAATTTTGTTCTTATATTAAATTTAGCTAATATCTTATTAACTTACCACTGCATCTCCCCACGTCCTGGGTTGACTAGTAGAGAATGCCCACAGGCACTAAGTCCGCATTTTGTAACGTAATGTTAGACAAAACCATACATATAACATAAATACAAAAACTTTTCATTAATGAATATTCTGTTTAGTGTTATCTAAGATTATATAATTTTTTACACATTTATGTAATATATTTAAATGTAAACGTTTCATTCTATTTCTTTTCTAAATGATTGTCAATTTACAACGAATTATAAATGTTATCATAGTATATGTGATCGTTAGAGAGTTCGTTCGAGATCGATGGCAAAGAAACACCAAAAGCCCGTTCGGTTATACACGAGAAGAAGTAAAATTGTTTAGGATAAAGCAAAAAACAACACTAGTCTTTTTAATTCTTTAACATGAATTTCTGAAATGTAAAATAAATTAGGTGTACTCACTTACTTTACCTTTTGTAATCCATTACTAGTCTTTCATTATCGTAATCTTTTTCAATCATTTTTCATCTTTTAAAATAAATAGGAAGTTATATATACACAGTAATTACAATTTTTACTATTGGACATTGTTTAATAACACTGCCACCTGTATAAGGTATAAACTTGAAAAAGTTATACTATTCGGCGTTGACTTCCCCAACGAGTTTGTTTCAGTCGCATGAATCACTATGCACACAATGCAGTAACAGGTAAAATATACTCTATCACTTTACAGTTAAGGATAATTTTCATTTGCCAGTGACAGCTTGCTCGAGGAGGAGTAAATAAATCCGGCAAGTTTAATGCAAAACTTTTGGTTTACGCTTTATGGTAAATATTTGGTATACGTCGTATAACTGTTTTATAGATCTAGTAAAATGTTTGCTTTAATTGTGCTAGGTCAAGAGCGGGCGTTCGACAGGCGTCCTTGCGACGGATAAATATTATTGTCTAAGCGGGTTTTCCGTTCTTTAGTGTTTGTATGGGAATGTGGATGATACAGGCTGCGAACTCGGGTGCAACGACCGCAGAAGTGATGCTTCTCGGACGATATAAGAAAGTAGTTGTAATTATTGCTGTGCTTACAATAAATACCGTATTCATTAATTTTTTAAACTTTATATGGATTATAGGTATTAGAAGACTATACTCAAAGGAGTAAATACCTTATATGTTCATACAATATAATTATATAAAATTATGAAAAACATCCAAAAACTCTCAAATGTAATATTAAGTAACAATGTCAATAATAATTAAAGTCGTGCATTCGCCTGTAGTAGATAAAAAGTATTATTGTTAAGAATATTTATATGAGATCTTAATAAAGATGTGTTAAAGGATTACATAATAAATTTGATCCTATTTCGCGAACGTATTAAGATATTACAACGGCAGTTTGTTATGACATAATTACAGCTTTGATTTCCGTAAAAATCGTTCAAGAATATAAAACGGTTTGCTTATAATCAGAGAGGCTTGTGCGCGCGGGGGTGTGGGCGCGCGCGGGAGTGTGTGGCGCGTGCGGGGGTGAGTGGCGCGGGCGCGGACGCGGTGAGGTGAGGTGAGCGGGAGGTGAGCGATAGGGAGAGCGAGAGATGAAGTCGCGGGGCGGCGTGGCGCGGTCTGGGCGGCGGCGAGAAGTGCGCAGTGGGCGGCCGCACTGCTCTCCGGAACGCGCTCTGATGCGCACGCGCACGCGCACGCATGAAGACCGAAGATCAAACCACGGAAGAGGCCGCGCGCCGCGCGCCATCCACGCGTCGACAGGAAAAGCCACCCTTTTCCTATATCGCCTTAATCGTAATGGCCATCAGACATTCTCCGAACAAAAGGCTAACTCTGAGTGAAATTTATGCCTTTCTCCAGCAACAGTTTCCATTTTTCCGCAGTTCATATCAAGGTTGGAAAAATTCTGTTCGGCACAATCTCAGTTTAAACGAATGCTTCGTTAAACTACCCAAAGGATTGGGAAGACCAGGAAAAGGGCATTATTGGACAATTGACCCGTCAACAGAATTTATGTTTGAGGAGGGGTCTTTCAGACGAAGACCGCGTGGATTTCGTCGTAAGTGTCAGGCTTTGAAGCCGCAGTTTGGAAGCGGGAGTTATCTCTGCGGTGGAGGAGTAGCTGCACTGCCTCCATCCCAGCCAACAGGCTATGAATTGGCTAGCGGAAGCGGAACAAGCGCAGGAGGCTCAACTACTATAGATTATGGGTCCTGTGCATATTCACACTCCGGTTCTGGTGGCCAGCAGCTAACGTATGGAGGAGAATACTGTTCGTACGGAGGAATGGGAGAACGTGAGTGGCCACTGGCCTACAGCTCGGTGGAGCCTACCTATCGGCCTCCGCCGCCGTCGCCACCTTCACGGCACGATATTTCAGACCTCATACCTAATTACCAGTACGCCGTCGCTAATGAACATGGTGAGTGTTATCAACATTTTAATTAATATAGTGTTGTGGATCTTATTTCCATTTTTATTTGGTTTAAAATCATCTCATAAATTTATTTTTTAATTTCGAGTTAAATAAACAAGTCTAGTAGTAGTAAAACTTACGAACGTCTACGGGACATTTGTATGAAGTTTAATTTCGTTATGTCGTTTTGTATACGGAAACTATCTCTACAGTAAAATAAACTAGTTCTTAAATGTCAAATAATATATATGTACATATATTACTATGTCAGATTAGTTGTTAAAGGGTGAATATATACACGGTTACACGGTTATTAAGATAAACGGATATTAATAATATGTATAAGAGTTTAGTTGTTGCTATAAACTATAGCATATATATAATATATATAATATATGCTATATATATAATAATAATAAACATTGCATTAGTAATTTTTTCATAAGCCGTAAAGCGTTAATAAGCTTTTTAAATTAAGCTATAGGCGTTTATTTTATCTAACTCTTAGGTTAGGCAGACTATCATTAGGTTACCTTTTACGTAACAAAGTTTTAAATCTGTGGCAACAAATGTAAATTATAATTTTTACATTTATAATTAAATTGTATAATGTACTTTATAATATAGACATGTTTTGTACACTTTATTGCAACAATTGATGCAGATATTATGCACTTAAAAACTATTATTAAATAAATTAAAATAAATCGCTTTAATGATATTGTATTAGACACTTTTTTTATATGACAAACGACGTGACGAGCGAGACGTTCACCTGATGATAAGTGATACGTCCGCTCATAAAAACGATACTTATAAGTAATATTAGCATGTCTCTAAAAATTAAAGATATTTCTTTGTATTGTAAAAGCTATTACTCTTCATACAAAGTCACGGGAAACAAACATCGCGAACTAAGAAAGAATTTTACATTTAATTAGCAGCTCTTAGTAGAAACGCGACTTCAATTTACTTTAAAGACTTTTCAGGATTAATCCATCTTATGTTAAGAAGTAATATATTCGAGTATTCAGTTACGTATAAATAGTTAATAATTAAAGAGGTTATTACAAGTATTTTGTTATCCATTCATTATAGTAAGTCTAGGGAGAAGAGAACAATTGTTTTTTTTTAAACTTGTCCCATAATACACATACCTTACGTAATATAATGTTTGGATGACGTTCAGCTGGTTTCTTTAATAGTGCTGAGTATTTTTATTTTAAAAAAAATATTAATGAAGAGCAATGAAAAAAAAACCGTTAAATTTAAATGAAATACTTATTGTTATCTAAATAAAACTTTAATTAATGCCACCGTGGCCTAGTGGGTAAATGATTGGACAGTAACGAGGTCCATGTTCGCTTTCGGGGTCAGTAGTGGTAATATTTAGTTAGTGGTAGGGTTTTTTCAAACACGCCTGGTTCACCAGTTAACACGTAAATAGTTAAAGTAATCTCTCAACAACACTCAATATCGCGACGGTGAACATTTGAGAGCCCGAGTATTCAGGGCGAGCACTCCACCACCCACGACCACGTTGTCACTCAACACACGGTAAAATAACATCGAGTGTTAGCCTACTGTAGATAAAAAAGCCTGAATTTGTTACGTTAATCTTATTTGCATGAGAAGATTTCAAATTTTCATAACAGGTACATATACGAGAAGGACTCACAAAAAATAGCTGAAACATAAAATTATTTAACAATCTACCGATCCAGTGTTGTAGCGTGAGCTTACCGCTTCTTTCAAGTTATGTTTTCTTGGTAGTTTCAGCACGTTTTCGCAGCTCTTTTTGTTTCTGTGCGGCGCAGAAGAGGATTTATTATTACTAGGAGAACATACATGTAGAGGAGGTATCGACACTCACACATGCAAACAATTTAAAGCCGAATTGAGGACAGTATTTTCATCTCTTTTCTTGTGAACCTTAACACGACAAGGATAACTGTATTTTACACAGCCTTAAATGGGTGTTGCCTCCCACAACCTTAACAACGTGTAGTTTCAAGAGCCAATGAAAACGAACATTGAACATGAAGCAAGAAAAACATCTTGATCTCTCTTGTTTTCAGGAGAAACAACATTGTGCTACTCTTGCATGCGAATTTAGAGGTTTTTAAATAGGCGAATGATGAAATACAATTCCCTCTTTCTGTTTTATCAGAATTATGCTTCCCTAGCTTATGTTCTCTTAGTAGACTTAAAAAGTTTTTGCTAGAATTTGTGTCCGTTCGGCGCAAAAGAGGTTTTATTTTACTAGGAGGACATACATGTAGAAGAGGTTGAGGAAGGAAGGAGGGGGAGGAAAGTGTAGAAGCATGTGTGAGTATCGAACTCACGCATGCAAACAATATAAAGCCGAATTGCGAAAGCTATTTTCTTCCCTTTCCTTGTAGACCTTAATACGACAAGGATAACTGTATTTCACACAGCCTTAAATGAGGTGTTGCCTCCCACAACCTTGACAACTTGTAGTTTCAGGAGCCAATGAAAACGGATTGAACACGTACTAGGAAAAATACCTTGATCTCCCTTATTTTCCGGTATAATGTAAATGCATTGTGCTGTTCTAACAAGCGAATGGTAGTTTTATAATGTCGCGAGTATGGATAAATAACTCCGCGCTTAATTGCGGACGCTATTCCTCTTTACTAGTAAACCTGAACACGATAAGGATAACTGTATTCCACAAAGCGCTAAATTCATGTAGTTTCGTACAGCCTGAAATTCATGTAGTCTCATACAGCCTGAAATTCATGTAGTTTCATACAGCTTGAAATTCATGTTGTTTCATACAGCCTTAAATTCGTGTAGTTTCATACAGCCTGAAATTCATGTAGTTTCATACAGCCTTAAATTCGTGTAGTTCATACAGCCTGAATTCATGTAGTTTCATACGCTTGAAATTCATGTAGTCTCATACAGCCTGAAATTCATGTAGTTTCATACAGCTTGAAATTCATGTTGTTTCATACAGCCTTAAATTCGTGTAGTTTCATACAGCCTGAAATTCATGTAGTTTCATACAGCTTGAAATTCATGTTGTTTCATACAGCCTTAAATTCGTGTAGTTTCATACAGCCTGAAATTCATGTAGTTTCATACAGCTTGAAATTCATGTTGTTTCATACAGCCTGAAATTCATGTAGTTTCATACAGCTTGAAATTCATGTTGTTTCATACAGCCTTAAATTCGTGTAGTTTCATACAGCTTGAAATTCATGTAGTTTTATACAGCCTGATATTCATGTTGTGTCATACAGCCTTAAATTCGTGTAGTTTCTGGAGTCAATGAAAACAGTCATTGCACATGTACTAGTAAAAACACCACGATCTCTCTTCTTTTCAGGTGAAACAACATTGTTCTATTCTTGCATGCAACTTAGTATTCGAATAGGTCAATGTCAGATTAGTTGTTTAAGTGTGAATATATACACGGTTACAAGGTTAAAAGATATACGGATATTAATAATATGTATAAGAGTTTAGTTGTTGCTATAAACATCGTAATAATAATAAACATTGCATTAGTAATTTTTTGATAAGCCGTAAACGTTAATTAGCTTTTTAAATTGAACTACGGGCGTTCACTTTATCTAACTTTTATGTTAGGCAGACTTTTATTAGGGGTAAGTATTAAGTAGCAATGTTTTAAATCTGTGGCTGCAAATGGACATCATAATTCTTATAATTATATTCAAATTGTATACTGTACTTAATAATATTAAAGTATTTAGTACACGTTATTGCAAAAATTGATCCAGATATCTAGCGCTTAAAAATTATTACTAAATCAAGAAAATAAATCGCTTTAATGTTATTTTAAACATAATTTTTATACGACAAGTGACGTGACGAGCGGGACGTTCACTTGATGGTAAGTGATACGTTCGCGCATAACAACGATAATTATAAATAATATTAGCATGTCACTTAAATAAAGAAAATACTTGGACATAAATATGGTTAATAGTTTAAATAAATAAAAGAAATAAAACATAATGTATGAATACAACTCCCCTATTTGAGGCAAATATTATTACATTTTTAATTGATTTTTAATATTTTTTCGAGGTATTTTATTATTTTTTCTTAGTTACCCTCTGTTACATCAGTTATCTGCAAGTAAAAGTCCTGTAAAAATTGGTCCAACCGTTTCAGAGATTAGCCGAAACAAACAGACAGACGGTCAGACAGACATAATCATTTAAAAAAATGTGGTTTTGGTATGTGTTTCGTGTATACATCGAAATGCACTTAGTAAAAAGCGCTTATATTAATGTTATAAACAGACACTCCAAGTTTATTTATTTGTATAGATGAGAAAAAGAGCAGAAAAGTTGTATTTTCCACAGTTAAAAACACGGAGCAAGATCAACTAAGCTCTTTATTGAATCTGTTAAATTTTTTGTATGAGTTTTTATGATATGTAGCGTTCGAGGATTAATTAGTCAATTAAGAATTTTTGAGTATTTTTTTCGTGTAAACACTGCAGTGATACACGGATACCATAAATGACGAACAAAAATATTAATAAGTTGAGAAAGTCAAGTGGAATTGAAAAATGATACCTAATAGTGGCATTTCAGAATCCTTGTTTATCTCATACTAGCTGACCCAGCAAACTTCGTATCGCCTAGTATTTAATAAATAAAAGTGCTAAACTATGCGGTCAAAACTTAACCAAAAAAAAAAAAAGAATTCGTAATCAAAAACTTCGATATGATTTTGGTTTTATTATTATTTTTAAATAAACATGTTGATTGACTTCGATGACCCAAGTCAAATCGTTTTTTCCTTGGCGTTGTGAATTGTAGATGATCAAAGTAAGGAAAGTTCTCGCGCACTCCGCGGAAAATAGTGTCACTATCACAAAAGATCAACAAAGTAAAGTTATCTGACGAAACCTGAACTTAGGACAGTGGTGTTCTCGCTTGGATTCTACAATCGCTGCACACGAACACGCTAATTTACTGCATGATACACTCACATCATACATTCCACCGCATTATGCACAAAAAAATAAAATTCAACCGAGACAATGCGACCTTTACGCACAGATTCCCGCTAAAGTTCGTAAAATATTACAGTTGCAATCAGAAATTGTTGGTTGTCAACGTCAAATGTCAAAAACATTCTTTTAAATTGTATTTGGTTTCTACATGACGCGACGCACTTCAAATGTTTGACATTCAAAACCAAACAAGTATTATAGTATCTAATGTAAGGTGACCACACGTCCCGCTTTTGGTGGGACAATCCCGATTTTTCACAATTTGTCCGGAGTCCCGCGACGTTTTTCAAAAGTCCCGACTTTTAGAATCAAGTTAAATTTTATATTTATGAAAATCATTGTTTTGCGTTTTAAGAATCCTACGGGCTACGACGCCTAACATGTTGCTTCTGCTATCCAGTTACATTGTATTTGTCTCTCAGATGATACACTTCGAGCTCGCACTGCGTGCTAGCAAGCTAATTACACAAATAAATATTACAAATCCAAACATAAAAAGATACCAGGTGGTAAGTCTCTGTTGCCGGAGACCGTCTGGGTCGGTACCACCGCAGCTCCTATTTCAACCGCCAAATAGTAATGTGCAAACATTACTGTGTTACCGTTTCAAGGGCGCTGTAGCTGATGTAATTACTTGGGTAACGAGACTTAACACCTTATGTCCCAAGGCGACGAGCGCAATGTGGTGCAGTGTGTACCATTTTAACTAGCACCACGTTGACATTTGCAAGCGTATCACTTACTATCAGGTTAACGTCTTGCTCGTCTCGTCGCAAAGTAGTAAAAATATAAAAAAAAAAATCTACTTCTTAGCATAGTTTTTTTTTATATATTTCATAAAATCATAACTTTCTTAAGTAGCTTAAAATTCTTTAGAGTAGTAATCTTCATATTTTATATTGATGACAAAAATATATCGCCGACCTTAACCATTAAAGGAATTTTAAAAAGAAATATACAAATAAGAACTTCCAAATATTTTAAGTTTAACTAATTTGACAAATTCTTGTAAAGATTTTTTCAATATTTTATAAAATTACAACAATCTACTGAACACATTCAAATAAAAAACGTCAAGGCATAAAATATATTTACAAATTGTACTTATGTTAAAACTAAAGTAATATTACGATATTATTACTCCTTCAAAGATGTCCCGCTTTACTCATTTAAAAATCTGGTCACCTTAATGTAAGGGAAAAGCGAAATTGACGTTTTCACCATATTCCAAGCATTTTTTTTTCATATTTTCTCACCTTTTAAACCTTCCCTGGACTTCCAGGAATAATTCAAGACCACATTTAGCCAAATCGGTCCAGCCGTTCTCGTTCTCGAGTTTTAGCGAGACTAACGGACAGCAATTGATTTTTAGATATATAGATAGGTAGATATGATTAACCGCATTAATATAGTTTTTGTTGTTTTAGCTAATTCGTCATTTACATTAAGTACGTTACGTTAAAGTATTTTGTAAATCAGATTCTTTTCGTTCATTATAGCCAGTCCAAGGAGTTGAAAACAATTTTATTTTGTTTCGTATTTGTCCCAAAACACATACAACTTAGTGATGAGTAAAGTTGAATACTACATAACAGTGTTATGTTCAGATGACGTTCAGCTGGTTTCTTTGCTAGTGCTAAGTATTTTCAAAAAAAAATTATTACTTAAAACCAATGAAATAAAAAAAAACCGCTGACTTTAAGTAAAATGCTTATTGTTATTTACATAAAAGTTATTACGCGAATCTGGTTCACATGCGAAGCTTTCATATTTTAATAACAGGTACATATACGAGAAGGACTCACAAAAAATAGCTGAAACATAAAATTATTTAACAATCTACCGATCCAGTGTTGTAGCGTGAGCTTACCGGTTCCTTCAAGTTATGTTTTCCTGGTAGTTTCAGCACGTTTTCGCAGCTCTTTTTGATTCTGTGCGGCGCAGAAGAGGATTTATTATTACTAGGAGAACATACATGTAGAGGAGGTACTGAAAAAAAAAACATTTATTGATTACACTCACACATGCAAACAATTTAAAGCCGAATTGCGAAAACTATTTTCTTCCCTTTCCTTGTAAACCTTAACACGACAAGGATAACTGTATTTTACACAGCCTTAAATGGGTGTTGCCTCCCACAACCTTAACAACGTGTAGTTTCAGGAGCCAATGAAAACAGACTATTAACATTAACTATGAACAATACCTTGATCTCTCTTGTTTTTAGGTGAAATAACATTGTGCTACTCTTGCATGCGAATTTAGAGGTTTTCGAATAGGTGAATGATGAAATATTGTTATCTCTTTCTGTTTTATCAGAATTATGCTTCCTTAGCTTATGTTCTCTTAGTAGTCTTAAAAGGTTTTGGTAGAAATTTGTGTCCGTTCGGCGCAAAAGAGGTTTTGTTTTACTAGGAGGACATACATGTAGAGGAGGTATCGATACTCACACATGCAAACAATTTAAAGCTGAATTGCGGTCGTTATTCTCTATCCTTTTGTAAATCTGAACACGACAAGGATGACTGTATTTTACACAGCCTTATTTCGTTAATTATCTGTTGACAATGAAAGCAGACATTGAAAATGAACTAGGAAAAACACCTCGATCTCTCTCGTTTTCAGGTGAAATAATATTGTGCAATTCTTGCTTGCGAATTTAGAGGTTTTCGAATAGGTGAATGATGAAATATAGTCCTCCCTTTCTGTTATATAATACTAGAATTATGCTTCCTCAGCTTATGTTCTCTTAGTAGACTTACAAGGTTTTGGTAGAAATTTGTGTCTCTAAAAGAGAGGTTTTATTATATTTTACTAGGAGGACGACATACATGTAAAGGAGGTATCGTCACACAACTTGCATGCGAATTTGCAGGTTTTCGTATAGGCGAATGATTAAATATAATTCTCTCTTTTTGGTTTCTATCAGAATTATGCTACATTTAAGTTTTTTTTCCTTTTCGTTGTAGTGTATTTGTATAATCTTACTGACCCATAAGCAATCCTGAATTTTAGAATTTTCTGTAGTCAGTGAAGTAGAGATTGTACATAACCTACGAAAATTCTTGTATTCCTTCTTTTACAGGCAAGGCAGTATAAATTTATTGTTCTGTTCTTGCAATACAACGAAGTGGATTTTTCCACAAAGATGCCCGTTTTTTTTATTATTGATAAAATGGCAGCTGTTCCTTTTTGTTTAATAACCCATTTTTCTTAATCACGTTTTTAATAACAACGGTATTTATTAAAGATTAGAAAACATCAGCATACGTTGTATAAATAAAACACAAAGGAAGTTAGCTACTAGCTATATGCGGCGTTTCGCATCTAGCGGACGGAAGTACGCACACGGATGCTCGACAGATATTAATCAATGACAGGACCTTTGTTTAGCAATTAAGTAATAAACTCTTTTCTCAAAATCTCTGTAAATGTTTTTTTTATTATTGTTTACATTTAAAAGCTAGAGTAGCAGTTTAAGAGAAGAAATTGGGTATTTTTTTATACTACGTAGAAAGAGAAAGCTGAGCGGCTAGAAAATTTTCCAATTAGGCTTTGTAGCAAATTAGTTGTCGCTATCATCAGGTGACTGAGATATTTTTACATGAGTGCTTTTTTCCACCCAATGCGGTGCTATTCTATATTATTTGTAATTTTTTACAGTGTGAAGTTAACTTTAAGAATGATCTTATAATTTCTGGGGAAGTTGGCTACAAGAAATTGTTTTATTTTGAAAAAGATGTTTTTACTGAACTTAATTACTTTTTCTTCATAAAAAATAAATACAATGAAAGTTAATAATTTTAAATATGTATATTTAGACGGTGTGTAGGAAATACAAGTTTTAATTTTTTTTACATGAATTAAACAGTGGTGACAGTCGCACAATAAATTCTTCGTAGCTGACGATGTTCACTTTCCAAGATATTTCCTTTGTATTACCGAACTTATCCAAATGTTTAACTAGTTCCGAATAATCATGTATTTGTAGTATACATAAACATATTTTTTAATTCAATACAAAAATACAATTTAAATATAATCCGAAAATCAGTGTGGATCATTATGTTCTGTTGGGAATTTATGATAATTAATATGTCACACCAAAGGCAGAGTTACCGTAGATAACGTAGATGTAAGTAGATACTACACCTCATACTGACGTTAGCATTTCCCTTTCAATGCGCTTGACAAGGGGGATGAGGTACAGCTATGTATGCTGGGTCTCTTTGTATGTATATGTATGGTGCTGATCTGTAGCAGCACGATGGACGTTAACCTCTTAAAGTTTATGATTTCCTGTGAAAGATGCAATGAAATGATGCAACTGTTATAAAATAGCGAAGAAATAATGTGTTTTATACATTCCGGAAAAAAGGTATACGATGAAATATTAAAAAACATTTAATCAATAAAGCGTTTTTTTTATTAAATTTATAAAGTATGCTGATTTTTTTATAACAGTTGCAACTTTCATAAGTGTTTTCCGATAAAACACTTCCTTAAAAACACATAAAAACATAAACGGTTTGATATTGTGGTGTTTAATATCTGTTGAGATTGTATGTTTTTAAAAGTTCCTTTTGATCAAAGTTATTTTTTTACATATAAATTATATCAAACAAAAAATTTAAAGAAAATAAGATGTTGAAGTTCACATGGACAGACATCTCTAACAAACATTAGTAGCGAGCGGGCTCGGGACCGGATAATCGACGATTTATTGCAGTCCGAGTGTGTTTCGGACTATTTCTCAGAAGCAGAAACACTACCTTACGACGGTCATAAAAGCTGTGGTAACATGTGCAATGGTTGCGCTTGCAGGGCCTCTCTCATACGTTCGCTTTGTCCATTTATAAAGTGTAGTCACAGAACCGTACGTTTACAAATTAATTATTTCTTATTTTACGTAAATAATCCCAAATTACTTTAAAGTACGCGGAGTGTAAATATTTAAACATATTAAAAAAACACTAAACAAGACATATTTTAAATTGGATTTCAGAGCATTTTGTTTAAGTTAATTTAAAAAACAAAAATTATTTTAGTGCATGGATGGACATTTCTAATTTTATTTCATGAAAAAACTTAAGATTATGAGTTTTGTATGTATATACGTTATAACTTGTGAGAAAGTATTTAAACACGAAGAAACGTGTGTATTTAGTAAGTAGTGTTTTTTTTTTTTAAATTGTTCACACATTCTTCATATGGTTTTAGTTTTAGTTTGTTCCAAAAATCTTCAGGACGTCGTAGCAACGAAATTACGTTTCTATGTAAGCCCTAATAGCGAGCAACTGCGCAATAATATAACAATGTTTCTGTTCAAATGTTAGGTTAGTTTCCCATAATATTGAAAGAAAAGTAAGTAATATTAATATCGATTTTGTGATACCCACTGTGTAGAGAAAATACTTTATTAAAACTTTTTCTAGTAGTCACCATGTGAATCCAATTCACTTGATATTAATAACATATATCTATAGTATAAATATATATTTCATTTTAAATATACTAGGGGATTGCTTCCGTGATTATAAAATCGTAAAATTTTACCTTTACGTTATTTCACTTCGAAAGTCAAAGCAGCAAAGAATTCACATCCATTTTTACACTGTCGTTGTCAAATACTTGTATGACGTGTGATTATCTTTTTAAATGGCCTGTTAATAATCTTTTATAATTTGATGTTATTTAGTAAACGGTAAGATTTGTAAAAAGAAATGTTTTTATTAAATAATAGCTTAACAAATTTTAAATAATTAATGACATATCTTATAATATTTTAAGCGATAAAAGACGCGGCCCGGGTCGATTTAATGGTAAGGCAGATAGTATAGATAGTTGTGTAGGTACAACTGTGCACCGTAGTACCTACACCGTACACGACTATGTGTAGGAATGTATACGATCGTATGACGCGTACTCATAAAAAGTACGCACGAGTTAGATTGATAACCTCCGCGTTTTTTGAAGTTGCTTAAATATAAAAGTGAGCGTAGACGGGAGCGGGGTGATGTGTTTCAGTTTACGCAGAGATAATGGCGTGTTACTTTCCGTACGCGCCTCGGCGGCTGCGCCTGCGCCGCTTGCAGGCGCGTATGATCTGTTTACACATATGCCCGTTTGTTCGAGCCGTTTGATCTTTATAAATGCAATAGGTATTTCAAGAATACCGCGGAGGAACTCACATACGCGCTTGCTTTAATGAACAAAAATACGAGAGTATGATTTTTAAGAACGACAACCTTGATACACTGTTTATTCTCAGCTATAGGTGTTCCGTTTATGAGCATTTTTTGATTTAGCGTAACTGACGTTTGTTTGAAAGTTTTAATTCAGTTCTGGGTGTAAAAAGAGCGTTTCGCTCAACCATTTTCAATTTGTTTTTCATTTCGTGGCTCACCTACTAAGTGATTTACTATGGTGTGTTAAATAATAAATTTTGCGATAAACAATTAAAAGTACTAGTTTTATACTATAAGTTATAATTATATCCACCTTACCTATAAACACGTTTATAAAGATTTTGTTCGCTCTTACATTCAATTAACTAACATATATATACGTGTATCTATACTAAATTAACTATGAACATATAATTCAAATCATAGTGGTACGTTTATGAGTAATTGTTTTTCGATGTTTATCCGTATAAAGTAGATCTACCACTGGATAGAAATTATTGAAACAAAATAATAATTTGTGATACGTATCCTGTGTTTTGTAACTTCGAAAAGTGACCAGCGGTTTATTTTGAATATAATATAATATAAAACATAAAAGTGTTTTCTATATTTGTGTATCAATACATTACATTGTTTCATCGTAAAATGATTAGAAACTTATATTGCCGTTACTCAGCCTTTTGCTAATTAAGTATGCTTCCGTAACAATTCATCAACAAGAGTTCGCCGAACACGAAGACTAAACAATGTAAATGTATTTGTTGCGCCATAGTATTGGCTCCGATTTAGAAACTGTTTTAAACAAGTTAAAAATAGTATGTGTAATTGACACTGAGATCGATGCATTTCACAGTTTTAACGCGATGTGTGCGGTCCGGGCCACGAGTACAGTAATCTGTATAATGTTTCTCGCACGACGGAATGAAACCCCGCACCCAACTACTGTAAATACATTAAAAAAAAACTTACTAATCTTCGGTACCGCTGGACCAGATGATCTGCGTTCACCCTTTTACCCGTCAACCCTTGATCTTTGTTTATCTTCCAGTTTTTATAACCGTAATTTAAAATGACGCAATCATAAAATACGCATAATTTGTCGTCTTTGTCTTTGTTTCGTTGGCTGCATATTAAAAATAAGATTTCAATTACCTGTTCTACGCTTTTTAATAGAAATAAAATTTTAACAAAAAAATACTGTTTGTCATAGCTTAACTTATAATGAGCAAAATGTATTTAAAAAATATTGTTTAATTCTAGCGCATTCTAATCTAGGGAGGATCGAAGGCGCAATACCACATTACCCTCGAATTTTTACATCCTTCGTGACCTGAATATATGTGTCTCTTCACGATCTCGAGCAGGTACTAAAATTTATGTAATTGATTAAAGACAAAGCGAATTGGAAAAAAAATCTGTCTATAATTTAATTAAGAAACAAAGGAAGTATATTATAGGTTTATTACTTACTGCACTAATAGAATTGGCGAGATTTATACTTCAGTATTTATTGTATACAAATTTTTGTAAATTAATTTCATTGGCATATTGCGTCCTCGTGAATCCTTAATGTCTAACTAACCATAAAACTCCTTTGTTTATTTATCGTTTATTCACAGTAAAATAAAAATATTGCAAGACGGAAAAAAAGATTATTTTCCCGCTTTGATATCGTAAAACAATTTTAATAGGAGAAAACGACATTAGTATAAAACGTATAATTTACTTTTTATTGCTGAAGTGACTACCACGCGCACCGCAAATATCCGGCATTCAGGATTCACATAACTCGCTGGCGATTATACAGATTAAAAAAAGAAACAACTTTGCATTATTCATATTTGCTGTGCGAATTATGCGAATTCTTTCAAAGTATTTTTTTCGTACTTTAACTTTAATGTATTTCCAACTTACCTGAGCACATCTCTTAAAAAACTATAAATCTGTAGTAAAGCGTTACTACCGAGTTGGGGCAAACCGCGGCGCGCGTCACTCGTCGCCAGCTAACTTGAGAGCAATTTATGTCGTCGCCGAAGCCCTCGACTTGCTACTACGATGTGAAAAGTGATGACATGTACCAGAGAGCCGACGAACTCTTTAAGTGCACACTTTAGTTTTCGATCACCAAATTGTAAGTCATTTATCGAAAGAAATTCCGCATTCACCGCCTTTAAAACTCCAAAGTAAGCGGAAGGTCGTCTTATTTATTTTCAAGCAAACACTACTTTTAAATATAGCCGGACCCGGGCATCGTGGTTTATGAAATTATTTATCGCATCTCCAAGTACTTAACACATGTCAAGATTCTTAGAAAGAGAAGTTCCACAGCAGGATTTTATTCCTAAAATCGTCCAATTGGGAGCTTTGTTTAAATTACAGCTATTAGGTATTAGGAATGTTCCACGTGGCCGACAACGGACGAGCAGCAGGCTAGCCGCAATCGATGGGAGCGCGTAAGGCGTGCAATTATAGCTGGCTGCTACAGATTTAACATGAAACATGTAGCTATATAATTTTATGCGGCCGTTACATGAATCAACGCGTTGTCAGTAAAGCGACCTGTACGAAGCGAAGCGACTTACTTTTACCTTATTCTTTAATTTCTTGGAACGGGATTCAGTAATATTATAAAATTTGCGTTGATAATTCTTATTCCATTATTTAGAGATCTACATGTTTATAGAAAAATAGTACTGTAATGTTTTAAGTATAAATTTTAGTCAAAAGCAAAAAAAAAATTTAATTAAATAATTAGAAAAGTTCTATACTACCAGACGAACGAAGCAATGCTCTGTGTAGACAACAAAGGATATGGTGCGTACAAATATTGGGTTTGTTAAGATTAATAACTTAGTGTTGGTAGTTATTCTTTGTAGTGAACTTAACACCTAACAAACCTAATAATTGTGTGTTTAGTTACATTTCATTTTTTCACATTCTTTTAAAAATAAATGAAAGTTGTTACTTTTAAACATGACTGCAAATAAGTGTGCGCCGAAATTCTCACTTGAGGATCACGATTTCTTTCTACATGTTACAATATGGAATTAAAACGGCCGTCCGAAAGCCTAAAAGTGCCAGGTAATGACGAAACATTCAACACAAATTTTACCACCGAACAATGGAGTAAAAATTTATTCTGCTTTAAAGGTTATTAATTACTTAATGAGTTATCACCTTATATCTTAAGGTGAAGAGTCTTAAGTAGTACAAGATTGTTTCAGAAAAAGAGATTACCATGAGGTAAACATGCTTCCCGTGTGTTATTATCCATTATTTTTTAAAAATAGGAAATTAGATAGAAATAGCATATGCTTTTAATTGTATTTTGTATATAATGTATAAAAATATGATATTTTGGCTGTTTTTGTTTAAACATTCCATTATGTTATGTGGTATTTTAAACTACAAGGTTAAATATTCTATATTACAAGGTCTTGTATGAACCAATTAATTATTTTTACACGCTTAGATTTCCCATTTCAGTTCTTTTTTGCATTCATTATGATCATAATTTATTTTGATTAAAGCTATTTTTACGTGTGCAGTATGTTGGTACTAAATAAATTTATGATACTTCTATAATTAAATAGTATTAATTAAAAAAAAATCTAATTTTTAATTTCATAGACGATATTACCAAATTTTATAATTGTTTTCCATATTTTGTTATCTCAATATGGAAAACAATTATAAAATGTAATAGGTCAGTCTGTGTACACAAAAGTTAGAGCTTTTGATTATTTTCTACGTATATTAGTGAAACTTAGTGTTACAAAAATGTATTATTTGTTCCATTACTGCAATGTATCCCTATGTTTACAAATAAAATGATTTTGACTTTGACTTTGATAAAATAATTAGAGATCTTTTTACACCATCCCGGGGCTGAAAGGAATAAACAAAACATGAAGTTAAGCGTATAAGAGATTCGAGATTAGGGTCAGAGGAGAGTTAGAACTGTATTGTGTTTAATATTAACGTCTGTCAGCTAAAATATAATTTAATGAAAAGGAATCTAAGCGCATTGCAATCTCATTATGTAGTAATTACATTTCACTTAGGTTTACATTTTTTAATCTGTTAATATGGTTTCAAGGTTTCATCTTGCCGTTAATTTATATCATAAAAATATTTTATAAGCTTAGCGAAAGTATATTTTATCGACCGATTACACTATACTTATTTAATGTTAAAATAATTTTTTCATTTAGGTGCGGCGCCGATGTTTGCTGGGATGCGTGGCGTACACCAGCAAATTCTTTCGGGAGGAACGCTTACAAGTTCATCAATCAGTGGGCTTGGAGGTTTTGGGCACCACTTGTCCTCGCCTTTACCCACTCTTCCGCCGGACCGCAAACCAACTACGCCGTTGCCGGGCCTGGTTCCACCAACATCTTTAACGCCAACACCGGCTCCTCCTCCAGCAACTTCAACAGCTGTACACTCTTATTACGATCATATGATATGATTGAATAAAATAAAATTGACTATGTATTTCTAAAAGCTTTGTTTAGAATAGTTGATTCTACCTTTCGCAAGATATTTTCTGTCCTAAGTAGGAAAATTTCAACGAAAGGCATTTCAAGTAACTTAGTGACTAATGGCACTTGTATGGGAACACAGGACTATTCTAGTCGTGTGAAGTATGGAACAAATTAGTTAAAAGTTTGTGTAAAATTTACTTAAACTGTAAGTAATGTCGACAATTGTTTAGTTTGTTGGTCTGGTATTATTTTTCATTTTTTTTTGTAAAATCGCTATTCGTTAAAAGTGATAATTTAAATTGTTTAAGAATACTTAAGTTTTTCATTAAATTCTGGTAATATTATATTACTAAGCTAGAATATTTTATTAAGTAATACTAAGTTCTTAGGCGTAATGAGAAGCACCTGAGTTCATAAAGAATGCGATCTCAAATCTGATAGATATCGGTTAAAAAGATTAATAAAAGATCCTCTCATTATTTTGTTATTACTCAACCGCTTTTCAAGAGTATTTCGATTAGTAAAACTATAATGCATTTGGAATTTACATTTCAGACAGCATATGTTAATACATATGCATAACAATGCATTTATAATAATTTTCAAAATAAAAATATATGCCAAATTTTGACAAAAACATGTTTAGTCAATGTCTTTTACGTTAAAATTAGTACGTACATTCGCAAATTTGCTCGAATACGTACTTAACGAAAACTACAGAAGGTAGTTTTTAGAGTAACTGTTATATTTAAATGATTAGTGAGTTGCTAGATAATTTCCAATCTTATGATGTCATTTATAATGTTATAATAATTATAGTTTTATTGTAACACGTTCTTTGTAAGACCGTAAACATATCTAAAACAATCTATTGTCAAAGTAATTAGAAGTAAATTATATTTGTAAGTTTACTGTTTCTTTTTAATATATTATCATTATAAAAATTATGTTTTTTTATCTATTACCCAATAGCGATAAGAAAATTTACATAACTATAATATAAGTCCATCGGTTGAAATGATGATGATGATGAATAAAATCCGGCTTATGTTATACGTTTAGAATGGCATTTTTGGACCAAAAGATTTAAAATTATTTTAACATTTTTTATGTTTAAACAATTTTGACTTTAATATTACTTTATTTAATTATATATTATATTTATATTATAATATATATATTATATATAATATTTAATTTTACTATCTGCAAAGAAAAAAATTCAAAAGTTTTAATAAAATATTTTGGCCAACGCAGATTAGTTTTTAAAATATACATAATCATTGTTTCCATTTATAAATGTTTTTTTTTAACAAAATATTAGATACATTTTAGATTTTTTTATACAACTAAGGTGACAAACAAGGCCATTTGGTGTTAAGCAGTTCCAATAGCCTATAAACGTCATTTAAACCAGAGTTAACACTTGTCGTTCCTGAAAATACTTTTTCATGTTCATTATAAATAATTCGTTCTAACGTAAACTGAGGTACGCCGGTACGGTTCGGGTGTGTGCCGTTAAACCTCCTGCCAACGGCAACCATTTGCATCAAATACAACCAGTTCATCGAAAACGAGCGACAGTAACACACATACAAGTCCCTTTGTAGACTAAGTGTTTCAATATCGGCTTGTTTGCTTATGCACCGTGACAAGGGTCCTATCTGACATCTAGGTGCCCCCGTCCAAAAATTAAAACGGCACTCCATATAGGTCGAACTTATTCTTTATAAAATAACAATATATGCCTTTACTACTCTACTAATTTGCCTCATTAAGTACACTAACCTGTCTAGATGACAGGTTTTTTTGTAAAAGTGTTTTCTGCTAATTCTTAGATTCAGATCACACATTGTATTATACATTGTTTTCAAAAATATAACACCCAATACTATTTTTGACAAAAAAAAGTTATTTCAGGAATAAAAGACGACATAGTAGCAAGATAAACCAGTAAAGTATATCTTTTGTTTAATTATTAATAATTGAGTTTATCTAGGCTGAATGATCAAGTTAATTATTTAACATTAAATGGAAGAACTGTCAACTGTCAGGTTGACGCATAATGTTATATGTCGGTTTAGCTGAGAAGCTATTTATTATTTTAGAATATTCAATGTCAAAATGAATGAAAAATACAAATTGGTTACAAAGATTTTAAAAATTACCTCAATTTGGGGAGGGTGCGCAATGATTATTACTTATCACATTCGACAAACATGTAAGTTTTTAGACAAAATTGTAAATCCAAGTGTACTTGACGCGGAAAAAAAATGTATTCCCGAGTATATTTACATTGATGATCCTCAATTTGATTTGAAAATGGAACAAGCTAAAGAGATTGAGCAGTCAGTTGGATTAGCCCGCATTTGGAAAAGTTTGAGGCACTCACTAGCATGTAGGCTTCTTTGGTTATGTCGTCATGGTAATCAAGAACAACGGAATTTAGCCCTAGACCATCTCGCATCTTTCAAGAATAATAAAAAATGGGATTGCCTTAAAATAGCCCAAGCTCTTGATAAAAACACCGCTGTATTACTTGCACGAACTTGTGGTACTGACTTGCGGTATTTTTTGCCACCCCCGATCTACGTTCGAAAAGCCGCTTTAACGAACGAGCTAATGTCCTTTAAATTTCGTGACATGATTGTGGGAGTTCAGAAGATATGTCCACATAGCTGTATTCAATATTTTTTATCAAAATATTTTGCTAATATTCAGGAGCAGGCTATGGAAGCTGACAATATACCTGCCAAGCCAGACAGCATCAGTGAAAGAGATTTATGTATGATGTGCCTCGATGCTCTGTATCACCATGTTATTTTATTTCATTCTAATAACTACAATGATGATAAATCATCTTCAGTTCTAGTCAACATGGGTCTATTACCAAGTCTAGCTGAGTTATTATTAAGATATAAAAATGACCCCGATTTAGATCTTTCAGTTCTAAAAATCCTTACTGTTTTAAGTATGCACACATGTTTGTTAAATGACTTTTTCCAAAATGGTCTAATTAGAGAATTATGTAGGTTAATTAAATCTGATGATGTCCGCTTAGCAAGTTCAGCTGCTGTGTGCCTCGCCAATCTATCTGGAGAACATTGTTTTAGACCTGGATTATATCTTTTACATCCATTATATAGAACAAAGAGTAAACAGCTGTGTGATACTGTATTAATACATGGATTAAGAGGAGGAGTTTTTGTAACTTGGCGCCAAAGAGATCCCAAATGTGGAGAGCCATTAGTTATTACTGATGTGGTTATATCAAATGTAAAATGTCATAATGTTTGTGTTGAAGAACCTGTTGATCATAAGTATTTAGACCTTGAACTTAAAGAGGTTCTAGAAGATTTAACAGAGTTGGATGAAGAATCCCTTTTGTCAGACATAGAAGTTGTGTTACAAGATATACCTATTGATGCTAAAAGAGACCAATCTAATATCTACAAATTTACTGCATTGAAAAAAAGAGTTGCTTTAAATGAGGAAAAGGAAGACAATTGTTCCTACACACATTGCTGGCCCAAAGATTGGTTACCAAAAGATTGTAACAATTTAAGAGTTTTAGGGGTCAATTACTGGAGTTCACTTTCTGAATGGTTAGAAGGATGCCCATTGCAGAGTGCAGATATAGCCACGAGAGCCTGTGAATTAGCACCAGCTTTGATTGATGCTAAAGTAGGACAAAAAAATGTACCTATAATTTGGTTAGCTCATTCAATGGGAGGTCTGATAGTTAAACAGCTTCTTATTGATGCTTCATGTAACCAAGATAATTTTAAAAGTCTCTGTGAGCAAACAAGAGCTATTTTATTTTACAGTACCCCTCATAGAGGTAGTGCCCTCGCGAATATGCCTCGGGCAGCTGCTGCTGTCCTGTGGCCATCTCATGATGTGAAACAATTGCAAGAAAACTCTCCTATTCTTCTAAAGATACAAAATGAATTTCTAAAAATAGCTGATGTATATAATTATGAAACCATTAGTTTTGCTGAAACTCTCCCTACTTTAGTAACTTCATTCAAGGTTCCTATGCATTTTGTACAAGCACATTCAGCTGAT
Organism: Byasa hedistus; assembly: GCA_029286795.1. NCBI lineage: Eukaryota > Metazoa > Arthropoda > Insecta > Lepidoptera > Papilionidae > Byasa > Byasa hedistus. The sequence continues at coordinate 868,662 of JAGSMW010000036.1, forward strand.
TTGGGACATGGTGTATTCTACCAATTGCCATTAGACCATTTAACAATATGTAAGCCTGCAACTAGGCAGTCTATTCTGTACACAACAGTTTTGGATGTTATACAAAAAATCACAAATGAAGATTGTGATTTAGTATATTCCAATATGTTTGTTGACAAATTGTTCAATCTGTTTTGGTGGACTATGAGAAATAAAGCTAAGGAAGTTATTGATACAATAGATGACAAACATAACAATCAAAGATGCAGATGGTTTGAAAAATTTTTACTTGAAACTTTAACAAGCAGTTTTTCAGACTAATAGACATTCAATGTTTCTTTTATTGTAATTTAAGCTATGTGTAGCAAATTAAAGAATCTTGTTACTTGTGTGTAGTGATGAAATTGTTCTTAAACATAATTCTCTACTATTTATTGTAGATTTTATAATGATGACAAAACATTTTAGCTGTATCAGATTTTTAAATATTATGTGCTTAAATTACGTGTATAAAAAACTGGACCTGTTTATTTTACTATATTATATAACTTCCTTAAAACGGTATTGAATTTTAAAGTACATTTTCTTATTTTTTACTTAAGTCCTATTGTTTTGTTGTTTAATGTTTTACTCGTAGAAGAAAGTTACATTATATATTTTCTAGTCATCATTTAAATTACCTATTTACTTATTGACTTACACTTGGAGATGTGTATAAATTATGAATAATTATTTGTTAGGTTGTTTATTTTTAACATGCAATGTATTTTAATTTACAACAATAAAGAAGTTTTGAATTCGCCTTGTTTTTTTCCCCGCATACATGTTCTTATTAGAAAGTGATTAAATGTTGAAGATACTGTTTTTACGAAAAGATTAAATTTCATTTTCTAAGTCGTTTTTCCTCATGACTGAGGGTCGTGGTCATCATGTGTAATGAAACACATGTCGACTTTCTTGACAGGTATAATGTAGGAAATTGCCATTGCCTTCTTCATTTCACATACTAGTCCTGCCACGGATGGTCATGGCATAGATATGTAGGTTTCCTCGTGATCTTTTCCTTCATTGCCAAAGCACGTGATATTAGTCGATGTTATACAAATAGTCCTGTGTTGTACATTTAGTGGAAGAAAATTATTGTAGTATTCTTACAGAATTGGCTGTCTCAAATCTCGTAAAGTTGAATAATACCTTTTAATCAAGCATTCCTTATATCATATTTATGCTGTAAATTCATTAGCTAGAGGTTTTTATGCTCATTTATACCTAATAACAAACCTAGTTTACAGTGTAGACCTACTACAAATTTTAAAATTCTACAGCTTATAACTGGTTTTTTACATATGTGATTAGCAGAAGACAGTAATACAATATTTAAAAAAAAATAAAAGTAGTTTCATATCAGCGACATCTATTTACTTTCAAAAATACTATCGACATGGACAACTACCGCTCTATAGTATTTATGAAAGCTAACAGATGTCGGTTTCGTATTTTAGACATCAGTTCCACACGGACTACCTAGATGGCACTAACAATAGCTTCAATTAGTAGTTTATTGATAGCAGATCTCTTTTGCTGCATATCATCTAGGTAGGTACCACTGCGTCTCCTATTTTATTACTGTGTTTTGGTGTAAAGGGCATTATAACTCATGAAATTAATACGCAAACGAAATTGAACCTCTTATGTCGCGAGGCGACGAGCTTAATATGGTGCTTTGTATGTCATCCTAACTATAATCCGTCAAGATCTTTTGGCACGTGGTGAAAACTGGAACTTACGCTGCTACCTTGAAAACGTCACTACATGTAAGTTCGTTATCAATATGGTCAGTCCTGCGATTTTTTGTGATTTTGCTGTTGTAAAATTATAATAAAATGCTGGATGTGATAAGAAATGTAGTAACAAAGGTATTACTTAACGACAAAGAGCTTTTTCAGAAGAAAAACCAATCTATCGCCTCGATAATTTTATTTGAAAAGAATAATGAGCGAGTTGCCACTGTGACAGACAAATAATACCATAGGTACTTTTTATTTTTACCCCACTCACAATAAATATTTTTAATCGTAATTAAAACTTTTTTAAGTATTATAATAAGACTGTTTCAGGTATTTCCTTACGTACTGTAGCAAGAATTAAAAATGAAGGAAGGTCTGCTGAAGCATCTTTAAGAAAGATATTATTCCTCTATTATAGTAATCCTGGAAAAAACGGAAAAACCAAGAGACTGTATTGTAATGGATGATTTTGACATTAGAGTACTCCAAAAGAAAATTCCCGAGTTTTATACTACGAGGAAAGAAATACGTATTGTGAAAAAATAACAGTGTACAGAAGAAACTGATTTCCGTGGCAGTTGATAAAAAATTAGGCAACACATAAAATTAATATGAAGAAAATGAAAACTACCATAAAAATACTTACAGAACGGAATGATATATCTGCTTGGTTTGCTCGTTATGTGCAGGTAATATTCATCAAGTATTTAGTTTGAATATGAATAAAATTTTTTGCTGTTGACTGAGTAATACTGACTAACTCAGTTTGTATTGATTTGTCATGTCTTTTTCTTTTAACCCATAAAACATTAATAATAAACGGCTAAAGTACCTATTGTCTACTTAGATGAGACATATATTCACTAAAATCGTACAACAGGTAAATGTTAGCAGGATGATGATGATGATACAGGTAAGTTTTAGCTAAGATTATTAATTAGCTAAGATTATTTAAGGTCACCGCCTTATTGATTCCCTAAGGAATTACTCTTCACTAATTATATTAACGACTACTTTACGAAAAGAGTATTACAACCCATTTCCAAAGGACAAAGGTTTGTCATTGTCGTCTATGCGGGTGGTGAACAAGGCTTTGTGAAAAATGTTTCACTAACATTTAAATCAACAAGTCTAGATTACTATGATGATATGGACGGATGGAAAAATTTACACCCAATTTTACGGAACTTAGTTTCATTATATTGGATTATACGCCGTATCATAACACAAGTTGAAACAAACTCCCATATTAAAATGCAAGAAAAGGCGATATAGAAGAGTGGCCGAAAAGGTACAATATAAAGTACTCAGTATCATACACAAAACAATTATTACTGGAAGTTATGCAAAGAAAAAGCAGAACAAGTTTATACAATTAATACTATTTTGAAAGGATTGGTTGACCAGGTATTTTGTTAAAATAACTAAAGACATTATTCAAAAGTTATTAAATTATTTTCAATCATGATCCGAAATGGTAAATTACTTTCTATGGTATTGATTAAAAGCTTTGCGAGTTCATCAAAATAATTTTATTTTTATTAAGCTTTTATTTATACTTTACAGGTAGAAAGTTGCCGTCTTACTACTGAGATTTAAATCCCATCGAAATGGTCTGAGGATCCATAAAAAGAAAAGTGGCAGAAGCAAACATTTGAAAGTCACTAAAAGAAATTCGAAAAATGGCGGATAAAGCATTTCGTTCTATTTCTGTCATAGAATGGTGCAATTATTGTTTCCATGTAAAAAAGTTAGAAATGGAGTATCGTGAACAGGAAGAACTTTTGTTTGTACAATTGTGCTCTGATTCTGAAGAAAGTAGTGATGATGAAGATTTTGAAGATAATGAAGATTTCGATGACATGTATATATTTATATTAAACATAATTACAGCAAAAAAAAATAAAATTAAGTACATTACAGACACAAACTGTTTTGTTTTGTTTCGGTTATTCTTATCCACCATCCTTGGAAAACTCACCCGGATACCATCCAACGTCAATTCCAATCCATCAACATAAATTACTTATGTTAAAAAAATGTTTTATTTCTGTTGCTATCTATTGTATATAATCTGGATTAAACTTTAAACTTGTGGTAGATTTCTGTTGCCAAGCACTATCTGGGTAGGTACCACCGTAGCTCTTATTTCTGCCGCTAAATGGTAGTGTGCAAACATAACTGTGCTCCGGTTTGAAGGACGCTGTAAGTTAGTGAAGTTATTGGGGTGACGAAACTTGGCACCTTATGTTACAAGTCGACGAGCGCAATGTGGTGCTCTATATTCCATCTTATCAAGCGCCGTGTTGTTATGGGCAGGCGTATCACTACCATCAGTTGAACGTCTAGTTCATCTCGGCGAATAAGAAAAACATGTAAACTACTTTTCATGCCAAATTTCTCTTAATAAAAATGTAGGTGCGGTTAAAACAGCAGGTTGCGGCTAGTAACTAATATGTATCATGTATTTTGTAATGAAAAATAGAGAAAGTGAAAACTGCTCAGATCTAAGGAAGTTTTGTTAACTGGTAACCCAAATAACACTCACGCCCCCTGTCAGTGTTACCCAAGTGCCAAAAGATCATTGTCACACAATATCACCACGTTGTCTTGGACAAACGTATCACTTATTATCAGGTGAACGTCTTACTCACATCGTCGCCTCTTTAAAAAAAAAATGTATACATTTATTATTATGTAACTATTCCGAATGTTATATATAAACATAGAGTTTATAAGCGCATCCATCATTTTTATTCGTTTTCTATTTAAAATACTGAATATGACTACATATAAAATACCTGGATTAAAATCAATTTCCATTTTTCATTTATTTTTCATATATCATTTTTACACAGACGTAGAAGATTCGTTACACGTCACTTTGTGAATTGTAGAAAGTTAGAAAAAAGACGATGTGAGCAGAAAAATTATCATATTGTGATAAATTTTATTATTTTTGCATTATAATAGTACGCAGACCATAATATTGTGTTATTAGTAAAAGTATGTTACTGGTTGTGAGTAATTTTAAAATCTAGTTATTACTGCTCGGTGATAGAAATAAAAGCCCCGTGTCCTTATACGAGTATCTCCGGGCTATCATGGAGACGACGGTGAGATTCTAGGAAAGGAATCTTTCTCTTTGTGGTCTGAGAACCATTGAAAATACGTACTTTTCTTTTATGTAAATATTTATTTTTTATTTCCATTACAGGTTTCAAACTTTTCTCATGAGAATAGTGATATATTATTCTATATTAACACACAACATATTATATAGTATGTAGTAATATTAGATATCTTTATTATTTCTATATTAACATACAATTAAACTTACTAATCCTATAATGTCACTTACAATGTAATAAAAAATTGTTGGTATAATATACTTTTTGTGCATTAGCATTTTATAATGGCAATATTTAATTTATTGTTACGTTAAAGTTGTAATTATGAAAAATGTTTAATAAATTAATTTTCTAGAAGAATGTAAAGCAAAGGGTGGATTAATTTTGCAGATTCTTTTGAAAACTAATTAATTATCTTGGTTTTTGATAAAGATACGTAAAGGTGAATATATTTTTGTATAAAATTTTGTTCATGGGATTGGAGCGACCTCAAAGTACGCTCATGATAGCTAGCTGTAATAGGATTAAGCCGCTTTTGCTGGCTGCAACGATATCCTCACAAGGACGCTTCTTTTACTGCAGTGCCTTGGACTTAATCGGGTATTAAGTACTGGCTCGGTTATTAAATTTAAATCCAATAAATTTTAATCTAAATTCTTGTCTTTTAAAAAGTACAAAAAGAGAATGCCTATATTTTATTGTAACGATATACTTATTTTACAATTATAAATGTTCATCGCAATCAATCCAAAAAAAAAATTTAAGTCAAGAACAGCACAGCTAATAACTATGTGAAATGAATTTCGTACAATTTTTGATAATTTTTTTCTCAAAATTTGTGTAGCTCTTTTTTAATTTATTTAGAAGAAAACACTTCAACGATCACTAGAATATCTCTTAAGTATTATTAATTAATAAACCAAGTTAGCCAATATGTATAACGTAAAATAATCGTAGTTCACTTGACTACACTAAACACAAAGTTTAATCAGTACTTTTGTAATGTTTTAATGAAAAGTTAAATCTAACACCTATCCTTGGTAATTGTACGTTGTCGTTGAAAACAAAAAGATACAGGATTGCCGCTGCTCGGGAGACCGCTGGAAGATCAATACTGGGTTAAACAGAATGGTTACCATGGTGACAATGTCTTTGTGGCGGACTTTTCGAGGAAATACTTAAGGCAAAGTACATAAAGCTTAGCGGCCACAATAATAAAATGTCTATAATGTGCTCAATATACAGAATGCTATTTAGTTTCATGATTTGTCGTGGATAATATTAAATAATACTTTCTTATACGAAAGGTAGGTGCAAATTGGCGTATACGGGATACATATACACATTTGTTCTTCTCTTCGCCGACAGTGACAATTTATATTACACTTTACCACACATTTATTCGATTAAGCTTCAATGGCTACTAACTTTATATACGTATAATTACAAATTTTTAATGGAAATGTCTTTACATTGCGTGGGCAGCAACGAAAGGGCTTTTCCCTGCCTAAAAAAATTATAAACTGTTAACAAATAAAATTTCATGAAAATCTATTAGTGAGATAATAATTATACACAAAAAGGAGTCGAATTAATTAAGTAATCATTTCGATTTCTTAACCTACCAACAAATTAGTCACATATCCGCACAAAGACTGGTATGACCTTGAATTGAATGCCACCTTTCGTTGAATAGATAGCGACACATGCCCACCTCCTCGCCTACGTTCATGGTGGAAAACTCCCGAATGAAATTTTAATTTTTACCCTACGACGTTGGTAATAAGCCTTTGTTTAAATTATAATAAACCAGCACCGTGCGATTAACAGATAAAGCAGGAAGTTTCGAGTTCCTTCAAACAAAGACCTTCGATGAGTATTCGGGCTTGTTGCCATAGTAGGTACCCTATAACCCTGTTTAATTATGTGTTAGGAAGGAACATGTGCGCTCGATACTTGAGCGGGTGACGTAATGAAATGATGTCAGAAGGCCAACCAAGCCTGCGACTTTGCGCATTCCAGCTACGCATTATCGACCGTGCTTGCTAAAATTATATTTGTATTCGAACATAGGGGGATTCGCCAAACGCTGATCAGGAAAACACTTCCTAAAAATAGTCGCTTGATTAAGCAAATAATGTACTGACGTAAGTAAGCAACTGTTGTCAATATGGACGTGAAGATTATAATACTAACATGTTACAGCCTTTATTGTTTAAATATTAACATCATATCGTAGCGACAGGCGCAACTTTTACTTTTAACTTATAAAATTACATAATTCATTACTATTAAATTAAGTATATATTCATTTAAGTACATCGTGCAATACTGTGCAGTGATATTTAATAATTCTGTTAACGATATCTTATCTCAAACTTATTAATTTCTATTTCCACGAATGTTACACATTAATTATAACGGAATTTCTCGGATTTTATCACGTTTACTTAACTCAATATTAGCTTATAGCAAAGCGGCTGAAAATTAAATATATTGAATTAAATAAACACGATAAAATCCGTAAAATATACTTTTAATAAAAGATATCACTAACTATCATGGGAAATAGAAGTTTGTTGATATTATGATGCGGCAATGTTTTGTTAATAAATACTTTTCTTTCAGGACCGCATTCGGCATTCAATTGAGTAAAATCACGATTCAATACAGTGCGTGGCTGTCAAATCGCATGAAACACGGTAAAATTGTCAGGATCCTGTAATCAGCGCAAAATTATTTATAACATTTTTATGGACATCATATATAATATTTCTATTGTACGTAATATTGCGCAATATTTGTTATGAAATCCAAAGGTTCGCTTTCCTCCGTGGTTGATTTATGAATGGTGATAGTAGATAAACCAGATCCCCTTAGTCTTTCGAGTGCTCATTTTGCCCTCATGGTATCTGCGAGACAGAGCTCGGGGGAGTTTATTGCTTGAATCGTGTTAATATAGTTTTATAAACATAAAAAAACCCGTTACTTAAATACTATTTACAGTTATCCTTTTCATAAATACAGTTGCGAAGCCATTGGATAAAGCTTACGCAAATTTCTAAATACATATAAATGCAGAAGCGTGGAATCACAATGAAGCTGGTTTGAAACGGCGATAATTTTGATGTCACTGCTTAAAGACGATTCCTATTCTTAATATTACGAACTGCTAAGGCGACTGAACTGCTATGTACTAATATTTCGTGTAATAAAAATTATGAGTGTACACAAAATACATTTTAATTTATATTAATAAAAAGTTTTCCTTAATCGCAGCGAATATTGATATAACACTTGCGCGCGTATTTTTTTATGTTAGTAATAACATAATGTTTTTACAAAAAGTAATTTTGTATTGGAAACAATGGTCTGAGGAAAGTTTTTTCATCTTCGCGCTTCTTATTTTATTTTCTGATAAAAAATATTTTAAAAATATTTTGATACAGTACATCAAACATAGTCGCTGGCTTAAGTTAGTCGACATTAGAATAATTCAGATTCAAGGAGACACGCTTTTTCTAGCCCGTTTTCCACTGCCTGTGCAGAGTATTGATTTTAAAATGTTCTTGACCTACTTTCAGATGATCGCAGTCCGCTCTGGCTACTTTATATCTTTTAGTATAAATGCAGCGTTTTTTTCAGGTTGTATTTTTTGCAATCATTCGTTAATTAATGCAAATAAATTAAAGAACTCATAATAATTTCTTAATAAGTTAATTGTCATAAAAACCAAGCAACTCGGATCTTTTGTAAGTAGGGCCGGTAAGCAACCCATGAGTACCAACATACATGTTTAAGTAATTATTATTGGAATCACGGAACGTTCTGTTAAACTGAGAAATTACTTAAACTTAGCGTTTATATTTAAATGTCTGCTAATTGTTACCGAGTTAATCGATTTTAGATTTGTCGGTTCAATTAATAAAAAGTTTTCCTTAATCGCAGCGAATATTGATATAACACTTGCGCGCGTATTTTTTTATGTTAGTAATAACATAATGTTTTTACAAAAAGTAATTTTGTATTGGAAACAATGGTCTGAGGAAAGTTTTTTCATCTTCGCGCTTCTTATTTTATTTTCTGATAAAAAATATTTTAAAAATATTTTGATACAGTACATCAAACATAGTCGCTGGCTTAAGTTAGTCGACATTAGAATAATTCAGATTCAAGGAGACACGCTTTTCTAGCCCGTTTTCCACTGCCTGTGCAGAGTATTGATTTTAAAATGTTCTTGACCTACTTTCAGATGATCGCAGTCCGCTCTGGCTACTTTATATCTTTTAGTATAAATGCAGCGTTTTTTTCAGGTTGTATTTTTTGCAATCATTCGTTAATTAATGCAAATAAATTAAAGAACTCATAATAATTTCTTAATAAGTTAATTGTCATAAAAACCAAGCAACTCGGATCTTTTGTAAGTAGGGCCGGTAAGCAACCCATGAGTACCAACATACATGTTTAAGTAATTATTATTGGAATCACGGAACGTTCTGTTAAACTGAGAAATTACTTAAACTTAGCGTTTATATTTAAATGTCTGCTAATTGTTACCGAGTTAATCGATTTTAGATTTGTCGGTTCAATTAATAAAAGTAGCAGTATCTTAATTAGGTGAGCGGTTACATAAACATGAATTTTAATCTAAATAAGTTTTATTTATTTAAAGGTTACGATGTTAATGTTAAATTTTATTTTCGACAACTTTACCAAATATTATGAAAGTTAAAAAAAAATACTTTTCATTTGATGAGATATCTCTAAATTGTATTTTTGTTCCTCTTTCGGTTGTTTTTTTTCTCGAGCCCTTCCGTTCACTTCTTTATGGTTCTTGTTCAATTAACATGGTTTAATGTATTATATGTATTGATAATTTTAGAATCTCTTGACCGAAGACTCTTTAAATGTCTATGCAACAATGACCTAATGTACCGTAAAATTGATAACCGCGTATGATTGCCTAAGTGACTGGCAGACGTGCACCGATGTACACGTTGAAATCTAGAGCATTTCAATCAGACCACATTTATTGTTGAATAGTCAGCTTGGTACAGCAACACTATTTCCAACTTGAATCTTGGGGCTCGGCAATAAAACATAGATTTACTAGTTTATCATCTATGCCCTGAATAAGGTACGATCAGAAACGAAGCGGGCTGGTATCTACTAACACACTTGACGGATTATTGCAAAAGTTAGTTACGGAGAAATGATTTAACTAAGAGCGCTGGGAACTAGGAATTTTAAACGGACTGCTAAAGAATAAATTAATTTTAATTATAATTTATTTACGTTCTTTTGCCTAGACGTCAAAAATTATATATTATACGGTAACGCAGTTTTTACAATTCGTGTTAAGCCTTGTTCCCATAGTAATTACAACTTTTGCAACGCCTTAAATCGGAATACAGGACACTTCTGTTTGGCGACAGAAGTATGGGAAATACGCGAACACTGAGTTGGATCTTTCTACGGCCTCTGACAAAGTCTTGTCGCAGATAATTTTTATAAACCATTTTTGTTTTGTTAAAGGTATATATAGTTAAGAAATATAATTTAATTAAAAGAGTTTAGGCAATTTGCTGATTGAAATGTCATAAATTCAATTCAAGTGAAAAAGACCGGCAACGGTGTATTTTATCAAAGTAAAATTACTTTATCATATGATAACATAATTGTTATCGTCACCATCAACGACCTTGGCCCAGATATTTGCGTTCTGACCACACAACTTTTTATATATTTTTTTTAACTATTGCATTTGTGATGCTATCACATAAAGGAAATTGAGTCAGCTACGTTTACAGTAACAAATGAGCACTTGAACTATTTTGATAAAACAGACATCTATTTACTTATGAATGGACACATTCCTTGTTGATAATTCACTTATTAACAAATATAAAAGTTATCCGACGATTTTCCGATTAATAATTTAACGATTTTCCGGGTTAAATTATTTCTAATTAATTGTGGTATTAGTTGAAACAACTCGGATCAATATTAACTACATAACTGTGACTATTAAACTTTATACAAATACATAAGTAAAAATGTGTTAGCAAACATTTTTAACACAAACCTATTATGAACCTCTGAAAACTGTAAAATGTAAAATTGAATACTATACGTTCCAAACTGCACAATGGTTTATGAATACGTTCCTAAATAAATAACGATAGTTGTTTAAACAAAATAATAGTTGTACTTAAAAGATATAACCTTTATTATACACGTTAATATCACTATAAAGATATATTTTTTATTTTTAAAATTAAATTGATTTACATATTTTTGTCAAATTAGTGCTTATAAAGAAAACTCATGATATTAAAAAATGTATATTCAAGTGGTAACATTTAATTCAAACTTTTTCATTACCGTGCAGGAATCAGTTTGCTTACAAAAAGTCCACTCGTCAATACTATTTGTTTTTATGTTGAAAAATTTATAACAATGTTGGAATTAGTCCAATTTCATTAAGTAAGGTACTTCGTGCGTATGGTAAAGTGTTTTTGTATTTTTGAATGTGGTTGTTGATCATTGCCATGTAACTGTAGCTACATGACGATGTGTGTGTTCGTTATATAAATAATATTAAACAGGTGTAAAGTGATTATAAATTAACAAAAGGTTAAATTATGTCCACAATATGTATCTCCCATGTCCTTGTGGAATACAATATTTTTTTAATTCTTTAACATTCTACTTAATGTTATAAACATGTTTCGTTAAGGTAAATATTCTGAGTAGTATAATATTCATTACTATTAAATTTCATGCAGCAGTGAAATAAACCGAAGAAATTTACTACCTTGGTTTTGAGGGGTAATATTAAATTGTAAATGATACAAGCACAATATATCAAATATATATGTCGAATATCTACAAATTCATGTAATGATGTTTACTTGTCGACGTGTTCGTGTTAAACAACTATTTAATAAATAATCATATATTTGTAAAAAAAAATCAGTTTGTTTTGTTTTTCACAAAGTGTAACTGCGGCTGAATATATGGAGATTTAAGAAATATCTTGAATTATTAATATATATGTATTTTCATTATACGAAATATAAAACGGAGCGTCTATGCGCGTTTTTTTTAAAACATGTACTGTTTAAAATTTATTTTTTTTAATTCTTTAAGGTTTTTGTAATGTACTAATAACACAAGAAAGTGTAACTGAAATGTATAACTGCATCGTATAGAATATTTAATAGATCATGTAATGTGTATTATTATACATGTAATTCGTTAGTAAAGTGGCACAAATGCGAACGGAGACTTGGGTCTTGACAGCATTTAACATGGCCGCCGCGCTGCGTATACAGTGGCCTTGTACGTACTAAGTACTGAACGGAGCATCTGTTATGTATTGCGACTTAGGAAATCAGCATTAATTTAGCAATATTAAATGCCAAACGTTTGGCAGATTCTCTATTAGATATTTGTTATACCCATAAGTGAACATTGCATCGGGAAATTTATCATGAAAATTATTATTTAAGTATCAAAATAACATAACGTGATAGATTTAACCTCAAATTTTAATTTCTTATTTAAATTGTTTAGCGTTTACAAGATTAGAAGACAAACAACGTTTTCAAGATAAAGAACGTTTTGATCTACTTCCAACTGGTATATAAATACACGTAAATTGATAAAGCATGTAATGCATACATTTTTAGTTTTCCGCACGTCTCTTAGTTATATGTGATCTTCTTTTTTTTTTATTTAATTTATTAGATTTACCAACGCTTGTATACATCAATACTTTTACAAAATACTTGCAAATACAAAAATCATAATGTAACAAAACACTTAGAGGTAAATATAACATGCATCTATAAACTATTATACTAGCAATTATAACATATGTGAAAAGAAAACATACCTTGTAACAATTCAAAATTTAAGGTATGTAAAGCATACTATTACGAATAACAATTGTTCAAGAAAATGTCGCTGACTATTTGGCGTAGCTTGCTGGGTGAATCACCGTGAATGTCCAGGAAATCGCTACACTCGTTGAGTAATTTGGAAAGCCTCGCAACCGGGGAGTTTGATCCAAAAACTGTTCTACGATAGGGTGGTTGGAACGGAGTTATTTTGAATCTAGGATATCTAACTGGCACACGTAACTGAAAGATTTTTAATAATTCAGAACAATCAAATTTATTATTAAAAATTTTTGAAGCGAATAAAAGGTCATTTAGTACACTGCGATTAGCTAAAGAGATGATTTTAAAGTGTGAGAGTTGGCTATTGTATGACCGGATTTCACGTTAAGGAATACGACAGGAAAACTTTAAGTGCCTGACGAATTTTTTTTGTATCCGTTCAATTCTTAGGAAATGGGTAGCGTAGTGCGGCCTACATACAACTGAGCAATACTCCAAGGTACTACGCACTAGGCTGTAGTACAGGATAATTTTGGATTTGCAACGAAAACCTTTAGAATTACGAATTATAAACCCGAGCATTTTTGAGGCGCGTTTAGTAATATTTTTGAGGTGTGGTGCAAACGTTAACTTGCTGTCAAAAATAACTCCTAAATCTCTAATAACTTCCAATTCTTGGAGGTCATTTCCTTTTATGTGGTATTTATGGTAGACTAGATTACTTTTCCTCGCATATCTAACAACGAAGCATTTATTGCTAGTAAGGTTCATGCCATTGATATCAGACCATTCAGCCAGGGAGTCAAAGTCGTGTTGCAGTTTAAGGGAATCATCCATGGTTTCAATAACTGCTCATTTTGAGGTCATCAGCATACATAAATATTATAGAAAATTTTATGTTATCGGGTATATCATTAACAAAAATATTAAATAAAATAGGACCCAAATGAGACCCCTGAGGTACTCCAAACGTGATTCCACGTAAGCTAGATTGAAACCCGTTTACAGCTACAAAGAAATCAAGATAGGATTTGATCCATTGCAAAAACATACGCGATATTCCGTAAGCTGATAGTTTTTGCAGCAGGATGTGATGGGACACATGGTCAAAAGCCTTGCTGAAATCTGTGTAAACGACGTCAACCTGCCTACCAGAGTCCAGCGCTTCGATTAATCTCTCAGTAAGGTCTACAAGATTCGTGCTTGTTGATCTGAGTTTGACAAACCCATGTTGCTGATTATTTAACAGCTGGTGAATATGATGATGTATATCTGGACATAAAATTGATTCGAAAATTTTTGCATAACTAGATAAAATTGAAATCGACCTATAATTTTTAATGATCTTCATTATTTGATTTATAGATGTTAAATTGACAGAAGTGGTTCCACCAAGAGATTCGCGCATTTGGCTAAAAATATAGGTGGCACACCATCAGGACCAGCTCCGTTGTTTATATCTATGTTCTTTAATTTATTCAAAAGTAAAGACTTTTCGATGAGAGGCAAGGGTAATGGGCAGATATTAATTTTCCCAAGCGCAAGGGAGGATGTTTCATCATACTGTGTGGCTGGCTACGTATGAAGTATCATTTTTATCACTGAAAACCGAAGCAAAATGTGAACAGAACAATTCGCAAATCTGTTGGCTATTGGAAGTTGCAATGGCTCCATCTGTCATTAAACTAGGACAAGAACTCTGACCACCTCGTTTCGATTTTATATAAGACCAAAAAAATTTAAGGTTCTTTGTAATTTGGAACTCTATATTTTTAATATACTGGCTGTGACATCTTTTACTTAGATGAGTACAACGAGAACTTAGTAATCGTAATTCCAATTCATCCATGGGATTTTTATATTTATTAAAGCGACGTCTAACGGTTGTATTTTTCCTTTAAACATCTAATAAAATTTTGATTAAACCAGGATGGATATTGATTTCTTTTATATTTTTTGTCAGGAACGAACTGGTTTATTAGTAGGTTTAATTTATCATAAAAAAGTTGCAGACGATCGTTGACGTCATGGACTTGTTCAAGCGTCTCCTCCCAATTACATTCTTCAAGAGCTTCTATGATTTTTTGGTAATTAGCTTTATGAAAATTGAGTTTAACTGTGTCACTATTATAAGGAAGTTTTATTTCATTCACTAGGGGGATAATAACACCAAGCGGAGGATGTAGTTGATCTATAATACTTTAAGTGCTTAAAGAGCGTCTGACCGTACAAAGAGATATATTTGAGAAAACCAAATCGAGTATTCTGTTAGAAGAATTAACTTCAGAATTATGATGGATAAGGCCATTAACGTGCATAAAGTCTGCAAAATGTTGACATAAGGTGGGAACAATGTATTGCGCAGTGGAGTCACTGAATAAGCTCCAGTCTATACTAGCCAAATTATATGAGGTGTCACTTCGATCTCTTCTATAGACTATGTATCTTTGGTCAAATAACTCCTCGCTAGATATGGTACCATTCTACCAGGTTTCAGTAAGAGCAATAATGTCGTAGTCATTACACCGTACTTGCTGGTAGTAATCATGTGTTTTAGTTCTTAGACCGCGTGTATTCTGGTAATATACGTTTAGGCTAGCGAGTTTTATGATCAAAACTACCAGTGAATAGCAGCAAATGACATTAAAACAAAATAGACTAAGCTATGTGATTCAGCATCTCCATGTTCCTTACCAATATGTGTTCGGTTTCGTCACTTTTTCTGATGAAGACCTTGCCATTGCGAATCCACACGTATTTGTATCCCACTTCTTTAGCTTTGGCTCTGGCAGCCGCATGAAGCACCTTGTTTATCGGAGATAAATGTTCCGTGATGAATATGGGTGATGACTTTCCGAATAAATTTATATGCGTACTGTTGAACTTGTCTAGTGGGTGTGTCTTATTAAATTTTATTACCAAGGCCAAAAACTCATCACGAATTCGCGGAGAAGCCAGTTGAGCGACCATGGAACGAGGGCGAGGTGTCGTGCGATTTACCTTTGACGTACGCGTAATGTGTGTTTAGTCGCTATCGTTCAAACAGCGGCCAACCACTTTTCCAACCTCTATAATAATTTGTGTTAAGTTTTCACTCTTACTCTCAGGCACACACTAAAGTTCAATGTTGTTCCGGCGGCCCAGTTGTTCTAGTTGATTTAATCTCATATTGAGATCATCAACTGTGGTCCTCATTTTCTCAAAGTTTGTAGTCACTTCAGATACTTTTAATTTGATTCCTTCAGATTCCTTCTTAAGGTCTTCGTATCGACAGTTTATAAAAGTCATGGATTCCTTTATTTCTTTAAGTTTGAATTCGGCGTCAAAAGTCATTCTTAAGTTATCTTGTATCTTACTAATAATATCATTCGTGTTTTGGTTAATCACATCCTGCACAATTTCGCTTCTTCTTTCCTCATCTTGCTTGCGATATGTGTAAAAAAAAATATAGTTTTTCTTCTGTGTATATAGAAAAGAAATAGGAAAATTGCTCGCAAGTCTCTAGTGTAAGTAGAAGCAATGGAAGTACATAACCGTCCAACAAACGTGCGCCAGTACTGCGTCGTTATTCTGTGGCCATGTTATCTATTTAAAGATTTACCGAATGCTATATTACGCTCGACTATCGTATGGTAATGTTATTATATAATTATTTTCTTTTCAGACATCAAAACGCAATACTTTCTTTATCCACATCATTTTCGTTATTTTGTAATACTAAAATTTTAAATTGTTGCACTATAATTTTTTAGGCCATTTCTTCTTCGTAAAATTGACTTAACTAGTTGTGTACATTATCTTCGTATTTTAGTGTTACTTAAAATCCATCTTTGGTTCTGCGGCCTTTTGGTTCGTAATTTCGACTTTCATTAATGTCGACTTCGTTACAAACACAAACATTGAAAATTTGTTAAACTGTAATAAACTAGCAAGTTATTTTTTTGTATTTTTAAGGGTACAGAAAAAATTATTGATTGATTATTCCTCCATGATTGTAAGATCTGAAGCAACGTTTGTGTTACTTGGCTTTGCTAAAAGATGAACTAGTAATGTATACCGTATGAGCTTTAGATTAGTAAAATATTTGTTTACAAATAGAAAAAACTTCACAAGTGTTAGTAATTCACTTGAACATAGTTGTAGGTCATATTATATACTAACACAGTGATAGGCACGATGAATGGTGTTACGGAGCAAATTAAACCCTGTCCCATTGTAACAAAGGCATCCGTAATAAACAAAACTTCAAGCTCAGATAAGTACCTAGAATTTTCTCAAGGCTAGTTAACCTGTAGTGGAGAGAAAACTTGGTCAAGGTTCTTTAGCACCGAAGTTGTTCAAAATTCTATTCTGTATTTTTTTTATTATCTAACATTTTCATTACACAGATAAGAAAATGCACAAAAGTGGAGTAACGTTTCCCGGCGTATCAGTTTCAAATTACTGCTGAGCTAGTATAACTTGATAGGCATGAAAAAATTATCTTTACGAATCGTAAACTTTCAAATATGTTATTATTAGATAAATATTCTCTTTTTTACTTTGTGTGGTTTTGCTTGTTAGTTTAAACCATCGACAGTTTTATTGGCGTATAAAGATGAGCCTTTGTACTCGATCGTCTAAATAAATGTAAAGACTAACGAAATGATGACCAAATTTTGAATATCTGATAAAGAAATTAAAATATTAACAAGTTATGTTTTATTTTTTTTTCCATAACTTTGTGGTGGCCATGACCTTAGCCAAACACACGAAGAAATTTTAAGTATTTTGTACTACTCATAAACCTACAGAACATGTTATTTATCCCCAAAGTATTTATATAAAAGATTTCTTTTTTAATTATTTATTACTAACATACACGGTTATGGAAAAATATTTGCTAGTTTTTAATATAACACTAGTTCTTTTATTAACGCGTAGTGTATTTTTTTTCTATACACTTTGTCATTGATCAAAAATACAAGTTACGTTTACACAAAACGTTGCACATTTTACTGTTAATGAAAAGGCAAACCTGTATCTTACCTGTGTATTATCTGTAGCTTTCAGTTTAGAGGAGAGGTTGACCACAGAGAAAATGGTGTTTAAAAACGGCGTCATTAGTGAGTCTATACCGTGAAGTTTCTAATTAAAACGATACAAATGAAGAGCGAAAACAAATTTTTTCAAAGCCTTTCATGTGATTGTGCAAAGGGTAACTCAAACGTTTTGAAACTATAGCAACCGCCAAGTTTCTCCAATGCTCTTTGAATTGTTAAGGAAACTTTTCATCTGTACAAATTTGTTTCTTTCGGTTCGTCTTTCGTGTCGCAATTTATTTATTTGTTAAAAATCTTTATTGACTTACGTAAATTAGGTTACAAAAGCCGGAAATAATGCCTGTGGGCATATTCTACCAGTGAACCCAGGACGTGAGGAGATGCAGAAGTAGGTAAGGTATAATGGCTAAATTCAATAAAAATACCGAATTAAACGTGAAGACTGGTAAACAATGAAACCTTCCCACCTTTACCTTACCTACCTATGATTTCAGCTTATTGATTTCTACTGTTAAACACCGGCCCACCCAATGCGGTTTTGCGATCTCAGAACAAAACTATTACGATAGTAAGTATCGAGTCAAAACTTCATTAGAAGATTGCTGTAATATAATTTGTTTTCAATTATGTATGCATTAGTAAACTTACAGTCCCATAAGAAAGCTGTGAAATTCCTACAAAAATAATTTAAAAGACTAACTTAAATATTGCCTTTTTCCTTGGAATAGTTTTTAATTATCCTCTTTAAAATATTATAATTTGCATGAACACGGCGTGGCACCGTATAATCTTCTACACAATTTTTGTTTGTTAACATTACGTATTTATAACGAGCATTTTTCCTTATACGTTAATTATTACAAACTATGATTACTCCTAATAAATATAACAGATAAGTTTTTGCCGTTAATTTTTTATTTTTTTTTTATGCTACTTTGCGACGTGACGAGCAAGACGTTCACCTGATGGTAAGTGATACGCTTGCCCATGACAACGTGGTGCTAGTTAAGACGGTACACACTGCACCACATTGCGCTCCTCGCCTTGAGACATAAGGTGTTAAGTCTCGTTACCCCAGTAATTACACTAGCTACAGCGCCCTTCAAACCGGAACACAGTAATGTTTGCACACCACTATTTGGCGGTTGAAATAGGAGCTGCGGTGGTACCCACCCAGACGGTCTCCGGCGGTAATTAAGAAGTATTGGGCGATGTATGATTTTTAAAGAAAAAGGCGAGCATTCAGTGCATATTACTTAAAACTATCGTTGAAGGCGACAACATAAAAACGAGGTGTCGTGAAATCACAAAGTTATGTCAGTATATTATATAGAGATTTGGATTGATGGTATTTACTGTCCCCAACAGAAAACTCGTGGAATAAAATAATAATTCTTATACTGCTTATTTATTTTGCAAATAATTTCGTTGCATCACATATTTGCTTTTGTTCCTTAGTTATTTGTATATACTTAAAAAGATTAATATTGTTATTAGTATAGAGTTATATAAGTAGTTGTTTTGGATTTTTATGGAATTTATTGTTTAATAACATATACTAAGAGTATGTTATTGAATAATAAAAATAACATGCACAATGCAATGTAGACTTTGTGATGAGTCTACTACAAATTGTGATAAAGTTTTAATAAAAAAGGCATAATACAAAAAAAATGTGTCTAATAGTAAATTTAGCCTCGAACAGCTTCAAAATTCGTTCATAAAATGTCAGTTGGTGTTGGTACGTTTAAATATAAAATTGGAGAATAGCCAACATGTAGAGCGCGACAAACCGCTGCGCTGTCTGCGCAAAATTATAATTAGGTAATTTGTATATATAACTTTACACAGTTATGGTGCCGGATTCTGAACACCATAATGTGCCTCCAATACTTACCCCAGCTTCATTGTATTAATTAAACGATCAGCGGTTCATTCATCAAAGATTTCAGGAGTTTAGGTAGACAAATTGTTGCTGATATTAGGGTGAATATAAATGAAAAGCTTAAAATTTTAGGTAACAATGTAACAACTAAAGACGCTCAAAAAATTATAGATCGTTTAAAGATAATCGATATAGCTTAAAGCACGTATCTAACAAAGTTTGTCTATACATTTAAACATGTTGTAATTCTTCTCCTTCTTTAAGATTATTTATTTATTCACATAAAAAGTAATTTTAATAGCACTTCAGTAGTGATAAAATTTCAGTAACGCTTAATATATTATTTATACAAAAAATATATGTTTCAAAAGAAAAGTGGTTCTCATCTTTAATTCCTGCCATTACCAATTGGCAAAGTTTTAATGGGAATTTTTGTAGTTTTTTAACAATTATTAATTTACATTATTGTAAAAAAGTTATGACAACCTTTTTTTATTTCTTTAATAATACTTTTTCTATCTAAATAAATTCTTGTTTCATTTTATTACGAATTAATATTGCTTTGAGCATGATCAATTCATTAGCGTATTAACACGCTGATATGGCGATAAAAACCATTTTGTAAAATATATAATACACATAAATAAACTCTCTTTGTTACATTATATTAAATTTTTATATCCTCGTTTTTATCAATTAGCACAGACGTTACAATATTTTGTTATATATACAAAACAAAAACTTATAATAAAAAATAAATAAAATAAAAAGGTGTACACTAAAAATAAAAAAATGTTTCTTTACATTACAGATGTAATACGAATAAAATTTAAATCAAATTATGATTGAATACTCTGGATTAATCCTTAACTTTCCTTTGAGACCTGAATTTGATAGATTTAAAAGTATTTTAGTTAATACTAAAATATGTTTTGTCCATATTTGATCAAATTTTTACAATGAAAGTAGTGCCGCTAGAGCAATAATTCCGAAATCCCGTGCGGCTGTATTTATGGGAGTGATCGTGGAACTTCGAATGTTTTCAGTCAACTTTTACTTTATCTGTGTGCCCTGAGTGGAAATCGGTGTTCACGGATTGGTTTTTATTTTAAATCGTGAAATCGGTAGCTACATCTCGCCTCAGCTTTTTTATGTTATATTTACAAGGATAAGCAATATTGTTGTGTCAATATTTTTGACGTATTGTATTGTAAATTCGTACCTATAAACATAAAATAAAATTAATTAGATTCCACAAATATCTAAGAATTTATTAAAGGCAGCCTCTTTTTTGAGTAAAGAAAAATTATAACTAAAAGTTCAAAGGGCTTAACGTAAAAATGATTATAGTATTGTATATCCTCGAACAAGCTCTGCCAGATAATAGAGATAGTAACAGATTGTGTACAATAAGTTTAACAAGGTGATTGAAAAAAATGTTGATTGGAGAGAAATTCCAACAGCCAATTATACCGTGTTTATAATAAAACAGATAAAAACGTTCTTTTTTTTGCACAGTTCTTTTAATGAATAAATATTTGCTACGGCGCTAGTGTGCATCGTGACAGTGCGGCACTCTTCAGCCTCGAGCTCTACCGAAGAGGAGCTAATTAGTAAAGGCACATCTCTCCGCCACTACACAACTTTGAATTGCGGGCTCACTGAATAACTCGTAACGCACTAGGTCACCACTACAAACTGCTATCGTAGCAAATTAAAGATACCCATTCAGTTAATAATTAAAACAAAAAAGTTTGTAGTTTTTTTTACCTTATTAAAAAGTATATATACAGGATATTTATGAACATGACTACATGTTACAATGTCAAATTTTAGGGAACCTAGTGCCTTATTGATGAAGAAGAACAACGCAGAAACACCGTCTATAACTTAGTCGAGTCAAAAATTAAACGTAAATACAACTGATTTAGGACGTTATGTGTTCGTCAGAGTACTATAAATAACAGATTTAATTTTTTTAAATCGCTATTTTTCGAGTTACAGTTATTGTTTAGAAAATGTATTATTATAAGTTTTAATAATTTTTGTGCCCAGATGAAAATAAATTTTGCAATAACATAGACATTATATTGTACAAAAATAACTTTGGTTTACTAAACAATTACCAAATATTTAGATTATAGTTAAGTGTGAACCAAAATTACATCGTCTCTTTTATTTTTTTATTATACAAAGTATTTCCCATAGGCTAAAACGTGTTTGTAATTTTTTTATAAATGTAACTGTTTTTAATTACATTCTCTACCTTCTGAACACGCAACAATTTGGTGTTTTGTCTGTATCTTTCACGGGATTTAATATCTAGGTTTATACTTTTGTAAAAAAGTTATTTATTTGTTCAGCAAGACAAATAGCGAATCGGATTAAGAGAAATTTTTAAAAGTTTGTAAGGCAAGCGTTGCGTTGCGTAGTGTTGCGTTGCGTTACGGTGGGCAGCGCGCCGTGGCCGATTCTATCGAAATATCATTGTAAGTAGGCCACTCAAGTGCGATGACACCGGCGATTTTCGGCGTAAGCGCCTCCTCTTGCCACCGGCCGGATGTTTCTAACGTCCCACAACGTACCGTATAACTACTTTTATATTTGTCTATTAATCCTAACAAAAAAAATACACTAATTTTTTTTAAACAATTTTTTTAAACGATTAAGTAAACCATGTTTATTATTTAATGACCAGAGATTTTAATCGTCACCGTTTTCGTTGCTTATAAGCAGATATAATAATACAAATTCGCCCGAAAGGCTGGAATAAAATTATTCAGCGCCATCACCGCGCGTTTATAGCATAATGGGGATCAAAATAGTGACTAAATTGGCTAAACAATAATCGGAGACGTCTCGTTAAGCGAAAGCTAAAATGACAGGGTGACCCCGACGTGTTTAATAAATACACACATTAAACATGATATTATAATGAAACAATGGGTTGAAGGATAGAACAAAGGTTAGTTGAGTGCTTAGTCGCCGTCTAACCTACAAGCTGCGTGAAGGGTCAAAAATTCAAAAGGGTCAACATAATAGAGACGACTTGTACCACACAGTATAAAAATACTGACAAATATTATCATTATAAATTATTTGAATTATTTCCGACGAAAATTCGTAATGTTGAGCAAAAGCCATCATTTAGCTTTTGTTAAAATGTCTATCAGTGTCATTATATGTTCCATTAATACTTAAATATAATAAAGGTTTCAGGAAAAATTGCAATGATTTATTATTAATTGACAGCTTTTACTATTAATAACTGAAACAATAAATACGAGTAGATCAGTCGTCATTGCTCTTTTAAAATAATCTGTTTCTCTCCGTTTTTCCTATCGTTCTATCAATGTATCTTTTAAAAAGTAATTAACAATATAAAAATGTATAAACACAAATTGATCGGAATTTCCCTTCTGCTTTTAACAATTTATTAAAAAATTTAATATAGTTTGATGTATTCATTAATGTTAATAAAACCCTTGAATAATTTCGAAAACGATTTCGAATCTTTGAACTATATTCAAAGGAGCATATTTGACTTAAAAATGCAAGCGTTATAAAGTCAGGCAAGTGTATTGGTAACTTATAAATTATGCATAACAAATTGAACACGTCACGTTGTAAATGTAATAATTTTCCTTATTAGTTCCATTACGCAGATAAAACATACTCATAACTACTTTAACTACTTGTTCCCGCACCATCTAGTACAAGATATTTTTTCTATAACTAACTATCTATTAGTCCACAGTCTATTAGTCTTTAACAAAGGTTGTTTGTGTCGCTGTTTTATAAAGAAGGCATATTTTGTCTATCTGCGGCCAAACAATAGATTGCTTAACAGTTTACTAACATGACGTTGACAGCTACATCCATTATGTACGAGAATTAATACCAAGTTATAAATTAACACTACAAGATGACTTGCTGTTGCTATTTCTCAGCGACGTTATTTTCAATTTTTTTTTATGTCATATAGAGAATGTTACCTTTTACAACGTAAACCGAGACATGTATTACTTTAATAAAAGCGACCCACCTCACTAATAACAACGTACGATGTAATATTGTATGTCGTATTAGCCCTGTTTTTATTTTTCTAGCATAGATGTTAATGTTTAAATTGCCATACACAATCTTACGATGTATTAGGTATTAAAATTGTGAATATACAATAACATTATTAAATTTATACTTCTTGATGATATTTTCTTTTGAATTCTTTTTGAAAAGCCTTGGAAATTCGTTAAAAATAAATGTTATCGTCTTACTGACGCACGCCAAATTCATGAGGCGTTATGAACTATAATATAAGAGTAATGGTCGGAAGTGAATAACGTAACAAAGAGATTATCTGCGATCGATGGATAAGAATTGTAAAAAGAATAAACGTCAAAGTTATGCTTTAGGAAAAACGTTTATGGGAATACTCGTGTTGAAATTAAGTACTTACCTATGCGCACCGCTTACATAAACGGGTTTACTCACAGCATAGCGAAGTTTCACAACTGGCTTGTCAACTCCCTAAATGATATTAAAGCCAGGAGTGGGATTAGAAAACATTTGTAAGGTATGTTCGAATTCTGCACATAGGCAATGCTGTGTCAATTCGAAGGGGAAAGTTAAAGAGATGCTGTAAAAGCAAGTTTCGCGCCAACGTTCCGTCTATATTAGCAGTTTGCGAAAGGGGTCTATAACCTTTTCCTGGTAGCGGTATTTACAATCTTGTCCTAGGCACATCCAATAATTTTATCGTATAATGTGGACAAAGCAATTAAAAAACCGTTATTTGACAATTTTCGCAGTTAAAAATCTTCGCTGAAATAAAAACTTAATATTGTCTATGTAATTTATACAATATTTTTTATAGTTGTGTTGCATATGATTTATTAGACTATGTTAGGAACATTAATAGAAATCGGCACATGACAGTTATACAATGTCTCGCAGTCACTCTGTTAGAAAGGTCGGCACGTTTTTCCACAAACTACTTTGCAGTGAAAGTCGACACTGGTCGACGGTGAACGGACATTTTTTGGCATTGGCAAATATCATTGTTCAGAAACGGGCCTCATACAGCGTTCGCCTAGCGACTAGTGTCCGTTGGTTTTATTTTATCGTTTTATACTTTAACTCTGTTAGATCGCATCTGACTCACAACTTAAATTGGTCTTTTTTCTCCTTAGCACGTTACGTGGGAGTCATTATGTTCATTAATTTTGGTTGTTTTTTTTTTTACGTGGATACAATTTTACACGAAACTACTTCTACATGTTCAAAATAATAGAAATGGCAAGTCTAAAATGTATCGTATTATTACAATTTTTATTTAAAATAATATGTACAATTACAACTTTTGCTTTTTAACCATAAGCAATTGAGTTTCGATACATTTTTAAAATATGAATTAAAACGTTGAACGAGGTTTAAACCACTTATTGTACAGATTTTAATATTTTCTTGTCCAAAGATTAGTTTTTATTCGACCTGTATATAAAATTAAAAAGTATCAGTTTCTACCTACGTTGTGGAAGCCAGATCAGTGTTTGAAGTTGAACAATAAGATTATTAGAGAGATATCATCTGAGGAAATATTTTCTGATAAGGATTTAGGCTTTCTTTACACAGAACGGAGCATTTTTTTCTAAAGGAGAGTTCATGGATGCAAAAGATAAGCTAAAGACTTAGAAGTGAAACGTTTGTTGAAAGTGAGGGTGAGATCATCATTTAACCAGCGAGCCAGATGTCCGTTAGCGGGTTTTATATTTTCTACACTAACATGGTTTGCTGTCCTCAACTATATCTGTTAAAAAAAGTTAATAAAAACAATATGTCGACTGATGCAAAGGACTGTACTCCGTTGGTTTTCACTTTACCAACGATAAATAAAAATGCAAAGCGCCGCTAAATGTAAAATGATACCGCTGTATATGTCGTGCAATATTGTAAAACAAGTAGTAATGAATGTGATTGTGTAACACTTTCTATTAAATCAACAATATTTCTAAGTAATAAATGCTAACAGAAAAGCGACACAAGTCGAAATGATTTTAAGTCTTTTTAAAGACAGATTTTGTAAGACATTGTATGTTAAAGCAATACCTAAGTATTGATTGAAAGCCGAGACACGACGTTGTTTAATATTGAGGACGTCATCGCCGGCATGCTCCTCATTGCTGTTAAATAAGATTGATTGACACTTTGTAATTGATAATGCACACGGAGCATGCAATGTCTGCGAAGTACAAAGTACGTTCATTTATACATAAATGTAACACGTAACGTCACACCGATTAGTAGCACGAACTTAGTAGATACTTATATAACATAAACTTTGTAATTCTGTTGAATGCGAATCTATATTATGTAGTTTATAAACTCTTTTCTAACGAATTTTTTAAATAAAATCTTAGTGATTATTTACAGATTGTTTAATTATGTATTGAAGAATTAAAATTGATAGTCAATGTACCAACATTTCATTCACATTTCTTATTGTGCAAAATTATGACGAATAATTGGTTTTTGGTTCATTTAAAGTTATCCTTGTATTATATAGACATTTCCCCTTAAATAATTTTAAATAAATGTAATACATTATTAGAGTTTACCTTTATATTTGTAAATGAACACACATAAACAAATATAACAGTTACGGTCAAATATATACGTAGTTAATGATTTATGTACCCAATTAAGTTCTATTTCATCATTTATATTCATTAAACCTGTTTTGTTATGCAGTACCCCGTTTTACGTTTTATAAAAAGTCTACAAAAATTTATACAAAGCGGTATAAAAATTATTGTCGATGTCAATTATTCTAAAATTTTATGTTTCTATTTTTTGGTACTTTCGTTTATAAGTTTTAACTTAGATATTTTTGTAATGATAATTCGGAATCTCTTTTAAATCTATACATTTCACGTGGATGTTCATGAGCTAGAAGTGTGAATGAAAACGGTGCACATAATATAAATCAGTCATTATAACTGTACGCCATTTTTCGGCACAGGGGCGCGCTACAAACAGACCACAATGAGTATTGATACGCAAGAATGCACCATATCGGCCGTCCTATTTTTGCTTTATTAGATCAATCTGTTTGTCTCGTTCCTGCACGTTTCACCTCCAAACGCTATTCGGCGAAGTCTGCTATTCCAGACAGGGCTGGACTTGTTGGACAGGTTTCTAAAAATAGCGGAAGCGAGCGATTTTTTTGAGTATTTCTTAGCTAAGGTCCAGAGAATCTAACTTATCGAATTTCGCTTCCATTTTTGAGCACAGAAAACCGCCGACTTCAAGATCTACGATTAAAACTGTTTTTAGTGAAAATTTGTATAATTTAAAACCATATTACCATTTATAACCATAATACCTTTCGAGCGACGACTTTGA
Organism: Byasa hedistus; assembly: GCA_029286795.1. NCBI lineage: Eukaryota > Metazoa > Arthropoda > Insecta > Lepidoptera > Papilionidae > Byasa > Byasa hedistus. Next base: position 895,797 of record JAGSMW010000036.1, read on the forward strand.
ACAAGAAACTTGTTAGAATGTAATATGAAAGAGTAGCTGATGAAAATATGTCCAGAGAAGCCGCCGGCGATTTTACAACAAGTGTACTGCGGATTTATGCGTCTAGTAAGTAACACATAAATCGAAATTTAAAGACCGGTCTCTCTTAGACTTACTAATAGGGTTAATTAGTAAGATAGCCGGACCGCCACTCTCGCATTTTCTCCGATTGGCCAAGAATTTAAATAAGACAGAATCGACCCTACAGTTCTTGATATCCAATTTAAAGATCGCGATAGTTTCTAATTGAGATCGTGGGAACATCATTCTATCACAAAACCCCATTTAAATAGTTTGGTGCAACCTTCTCTTTTCTTGTAAATAAATTATCATCTTAGCTGATAGACTACTGATAGGTCTATCTCGATATGTCTCTTGTTACATGTTGGTAGTTTATTCCAAAAACACAGACTTGTGCTGTTGGAGTACTATGGCTCCCAGCAATTCTTGTGTCGTTTGTCCACTTAGTGGGGTGGGAAACGCGCACTTTAAGTCGGTAAGATCCACAGATTTCCTGAATAAGTGCCCCGCTCATTGCTCCTGCATCTCTGCGACTCGTCGTGCTAGGTCCATAGTATAATAATTTAAGCGTCACCCTTTCCACCGCCCGCTGTGTGTCTCTTGACGTTTCATAATAGGCTCATAGTCAGCGACTTTATTTTAAAGCCGTAAGTTATCACTAAACGCAAATAAACTATTTAAAATCAAAATATAAATAAATTTCAACCAGTTCATTGAGTCGCGACTGCCTAAAATATACTGGGAATTATTTTTTGCACACAGCAAAAGCGATTTCAAAGCAGTGTAGCGCAGGCTAATGACCTTTAAACGTTATCATACGCAAATAAGGCTGTTGATACCAGTAGATCTCTCAATTATTCTAGCATACAATTCTCTTACTTGTGCTTCATAACGTAATGTAAAACAAAAACAATGTTTATGCTTCGCTTTTAATAACAACTAAAAGAGTAAGTTAACAATTATAGCGAAAGTAAAATTACCTACAGCGCGGCGAAATATTGCTTAAAAATATTCAAACAAGGAAACTTAATAAAACATGGATTAATCATACAAGATTCATACGTAACATACAACGTAAATCCTGAAATGACAATTTGTATTTTTAATTTTGTACAGAAATGTTCAAAAATTTATATCCCCTATTTATGTTAATGTAAAATTATTTTATTTATATTATATCCAAGTATATACGGTAAGTAAATTTGAACCATTGACACACATTTTTTAAGTTGCATGCAATTTCAGGTAAAATGAGCAGTGCTGTTTGTAAAGCTTTCAAGCGTTCGTTCAGGAAATATTTCAAATCCATTTTACCGTTGATGGAAATGGTCGTTTCATTGAAAGGCTCTCTATTGTTGAAATGGATGTCCTGTAATTTTGTAACAAACTGTGCTAATTAAAGAACTCTTTTACTTTTGTATTTTATTGTGTCATTAATATGAGATACAGTAAACAATCGATACTATATATACATGGACATTTGAGCCGCAATTGACATGATCGAATGTGAAAATTTAATTTATCAAACAAAAGAAAGTATATCTTTTTTTTGTAGTTATTGATTCACTTTCCTCTATAGTTTACCGCTAGCTACATTTATTTAGGGTTTATGTTTGTGCTATAAACGAGAGAATCAAGATAAAGAAAATTGCAATAAAGATTCACTGACTTTTAGTTTTGTACCATATTTTCCATTTTTGAACATTTTAATCAATTTTATTATTTACTAGCTGACCCGGCAAACTTCGTTTCGCCTTAAAAATCAATAAATAAAAAAGCTTATTGATAATTCCAGGCTGTTTCAACTTTAGTAAATAATATGGTGAAAATTTAACCAAAAAAAAATAATTCGTAATCAAAAGAAATGCCCGTTATTAATTTGGTTTTTCTATTATATTTAAATGCACACGTTGATTGACTTCGACGACCTAAGTCAGGACGTCTTCTCCTTGGTATTATAAATTGTAGATAATCAAAGTAAGGAAAGTTCTCGCGCACTCAGCGGTAAATTGTGTCACTATCCCAAAAGATCAAAGTAAAGTTAAGACTTAACTACAATTTTGAACCAATCTGAACTCAGGACAGCGGTGTTCCCGGTTGGATTCTATAATCGTTGCACACGAACACATTTATTTACTGCATGATAACCAATCATCTATCAATTCAAACGCATTATGCACAAAAAAATAAAAATGAACCGAGACAATTCCACCTTAAGCCCAGATTCCCGCTAAAGTAAAATATTCTTCTTCCTAATTGATGGCATGAGCACGGTTTCTGCGTGAGCCAGTGTCATGTGTACACGTATAAAACAAAAAAATAAAAATACTTAAAAAATTGTCTACGTGGTCAATTCGTCCGCCATGTTACTCTCTTTTCTCTTAAAATATTATAGTTGCTTCAGAAATTGTTGGTTGTCAATGTCAATGTCTAAATCAAAAATATTCTTTTAAATTGTATTTGGTTTCTAAATGACGGGACGAACTTCAAATGTTTGACGTTTTATGTATTTACGGTAAGGTGACCAGACGTTCCGCTCTTTCACAATTAATTCCGTGTCCCGCGACGTTTTTCAAAAGTCCCGACTTTTAGAATTAAGTTAAATTTTATATTTATGAAAACCATTGTTTTGCGTATCACGTTGCTTTTGCTACCCAGTTACAATGTATTTGTTTCTCAGATGATACACTTTGTGTTCTGCTTCTTGCCATATAAAATTAAGGAATATTTCATAAATACATAAGTCTGCTTAAACTAAGCTTAAAATACTCTTAGTCTTAAAATTTTATATTAATGACAAAAAGTATGTCACCGACCTTACCCCTAAAAGAAATTTAGATAGAAATATGTCAAGGAATAAAATATTATACATTTTTATATTTATAAATTGTATTTATGTTGGAACTAAAAAGAATGTTACGTTATTATTACTCCTTCAAAGTTGTCCCGCTTTGCCGATCTAAAAATCTGGTCACCTTAATGGAAAAGAGAAATTGTTGTTTTTACCATATCCCGGGCACTTTTTCCATATTTTCTCACCTTTTCAACCTTCCCTGGACTACCACGAATAATTCAAGACCACATTTAGCCAAATCGGTCCAGCCGTTCTCGAGTTTTGGCGAGACTAACGAACAGCAATTCATTTTTGTTATATAGATTTAAGATTAAAGGATTCAGCTTATAAGATTACATAAAACCTAATTACGTAAGTAACATTTTTCGTAAATTTAGATTGCGAATTTCTAAAGCCGTGATGTAATCTGTACAAGCTCATTACGCTTACCTACTCATACGGTGTGCTAATTTTCATTACAAATACAGCTTGTATTGATTCTCAGATTTCTTTGAAAAAAGGTAAAATCAAAAACAATTAACAGCTCTAGCTGAAAGCAGAAAATTTATATCAAAATGATATCAGAAAATTTAAAGCAATGTCCGTTCAGAGGATGCTGAAATTGCAATGTTTTTATGACTTTAATATGTATTATTTGAAACTACTCTTACGGCAAGATTACTCAATGCGTATTGATAATATTATTTAAATGTTTCATGGCCTAAATTCTTTGCGGTTTACGGGCGTGCAATAAAGTTTATTTTATTTTATTCATTAGGTTTATGTCTTGAGGCTGAATGGTGGTAATGAGATTGTTTTGTTGAAAGAAATATTTTACTTGTACAATATACGATGTTTCTATGGCCAGTTCGTGCTTAAAATGTTACTGGATCAATACCATTTCACCTTGTACAAGGCCAAAACAACGTACAGACGGTAACAATGTATACGACGCTTCGTGTCGTTGCTGGCTATTAAGGCGAACTTTTCAATTATTCACAGTGAAAGCATTTCGAATGAAACTTTAAAAGTTTTTCAATGTTCTTTCGAACTCTGTACCTACGGTGAAAGTTGCACAATGAAGAGTTGAATTTTTTTTATGTGCCAGGTTGAACATTCATAGCTAACGTGTAGTTGCGTTACAAACAAATTCCGGTTTCATATCGCTTCGTCGTACACGTGCTATTAAATATTTTAGCATACCTACTTGAACATTTTCAACTATACCAAATCTACATATTTTATTCGTTTAACTTTCGCTGTGTTTATTAATAACTTAAGCCCGCGAAAAGCGTCGCCGCAGTGAGTTTTAAATAAAATCCAGAATTTTGAAAATAACATATATGGTTTGGTTTCGTAGCTAATTAAAGTAGCAGTCGCAATATTTTTGTGGTTTTATGTATGTACGCAAATTATAAACGAAACCGCAGCATTTTACATGTAGCAATAAGTGCGCATAATTGTTATACGCAAAATTACTTACTATAAAGTGAACTTACTTCTCGTAATATGTATGTATTAATAATAAAAAAAATTGGTGATTTGTTCGTTTGAAAAACCTCCAATAAGAAAATTATGACTAAGAGGAGGTCACAATTGAAAAGTCGGGAAAAGACATCAATGTGTCTTAATATTGAATTGACAGAACCTATGGCTTTACCTGGTAATGATACTTTTAGAATAAAATTGTACTCCAAAACGAAATGTTACCTATTAACATGGGCTCCGGAGCCTATACCTAGAAAGAAGTAGACATGAAGCAGAATACGGGGACAAGTTTTTCTTCGACAGAGAGCAGTTGATCAAACATTATATGAGGAAGTTAAATTCATAGGAAACACCAAGTAAAAGAAAGTATCTTTTATTAATTTTTTCATGTTTTAACTCTCGATTATTTTACCATTTTATAAAAAAAAACAACCATTGACTCTGAATATGCATTTAGAATCAATGCTGATTACAGCTGAATAATGCTCATTTACATCAGGAAGTTCTTCTATGATATTCCAGTATATATCACAGAATATACACACATATCAGCACAACTTCTGTAATTTTGCTTCTTGTGCGGAATTAGTTATCAGTATTCGTATTAATCATGGTTAAATCATAGTGCTATATTAATATTTTCTTATTAGTAAAGGATACCGCATCGAGATAGGCGTACTGTGATTTTGTAACAGCCAGATTGATTTTCATAGTATAGTGACTATGATTGTATATGATTGGCATAAGAAATATTTCTTATCACCATTTCTGTGCTAATTTTTGTCTCAAAACTTTTAATTACTCTTTAATCAACTTTATTTAAAAAGTCATGTCTAAGTTAAAAACAATTATATTTCCCAGTAAATATAAGCAGATTGTACATGTTATTAATAGTGTCCGGTATAAGATGATGCGCAGTAAAGCCTCATCATGTTCGATTAAATTACTGCCAATCCATACCGGCTTCTACACAAATTGCGACAATAATTGGACACGCAATCTAATAACATCATGGATATGTACATGTATGTCCACTTTCGGAAAATCATTGTCAATGCATTCACCACCGTTATTGAGTAGTAAAAGTATTATTTAACAATGTGGTACTTTTTGAAAATATTTAGCAGAACATGCCAATAACTAAGAAAAAACTAAAAAGAAATGTCCATTGTAGTTATGGTTACGTCATTTACAGTTTGTAGCCCACAAGTTGACAAAAGGACCGCAGAACCGTTCGGTTTGTGGCTGATAATAAAGTTGATAAAGTGTAATTTTTATACAATGCGAAATACTCAATGAGTTTCTTGCCTTCAATACATAGTGACAAATACAAAAATACAATTACTTCCATTAAACGCCGTGACTTGAAATGCCTTGAAATTGTATAAGATATTCAAGATTTAATGATAATCGTTGTGGAAAATAACCAGATGTCAAAATGCTTTTGTAAAGCTTTATTTAATTTTTTTGTACGTTGAATAACCAACACTACATACGTTACAAGCGTTACCATCATAAAAGAATTTATTAATAATAAACTCTTTTATAATGGTAATGCTTATGTGTAAAAAGTAAGCATATTACGACAGGGTTACGACGGGTTCATGTTTTAAATAACATTTTACGTATATTCATACAGAAATTTAGTTTTGGAGCATAAAACACTATAAAAATTTATTAAAAAAATAAACTAAAGTCAAACTAACGAGCCTGTAACACTATTTGTTTGTTTGTATAATCCTTACAAACACTTAAAATTATAGACGAAATGTAACCCTTTAGATCAATATCAGCACGTAAATAGTATGCTCCTGGAACATATCCAATTTGGCAAGATTTTAGTAACTACGGTTAGTGGGCAGATTTGCAATCGCAGTCTCAATTCCGACATCTCAGCTGTTTGGCCACTTCTTTTTAACCATTTCGCTGTATAATCACTTTTAGAAAATATAATCGATGATACCAAGCCAATACGATATGTTTCATATCCAATCATAGTTAATTTTTTTGTAAATGATTCGATTCTTTTCGAAAAAAAATTAAAATATGGAAAATTTATCAATACTCTAAGATTTTTGCATTTCCCAACCGCCTAGATCGTTCGCACTAGTCATGAAAAAGTTTCAGTAATTTTTTACTGTTTAACGTAGAAACAGAAACGAAGACAATAAACCTTTATACTACAAGGCGCATTTTAAAATTTAAATGTAGGCCCTCAGGGGCTGTGACAACTTTGTTATGTTCGATTGTTCGAGACTGTATACTATTGTTTCTAGTTCGCAATCCCGTCTTCCTTTATCTTATTTGTTGCTCGATTTTTTGTAAGATTAAACAATTAAATATTATGAAATATATCACACATATATTGCGCTGTGGTAGTAAAATAAATTTTACGCCTCAAGATCTTTTTAATTCAATCTTTACATATTATATAAAAAGCAAAAGTCACATCTATGTTCTCACGTTATGTCCTACGTGTTATTTCACTCAGTACGTTTTGTTGATTACGTATATTTAGAGAATATGCCACATTTATGAATAGTGACATATTATTTCTGTTCAATAAATTAGGTATTTTTTTTACCATTACTTAAAAAATTGCTTTGTTTTTTATAATCGTTGTATGGATATGAGAAGATATAGTTCCTATACGTTTTTACCACATTGTCTGCACGAAGTTGTTAAGATGTGTATGATGTGTATTAAGAAAAGGAATAGATACATTTTAAAAATACAATATACATAATTTCATAAAAAAAGTCATAGTTTTTATTACACAGTTTGATTTGTCAATAAGAAACAATGTTTGACAGTAAAATAAAACTTAAACATTTGTAATATTTTTGTGAATTTTACACATTTAATAATCTAAATGTTACAGATTTTATCGCCTTTATTTACTTATTATATCATCCCCATGTTACGAATATCATAGGCTTGGTTTACCAATATTAACAAAATTAAATCAAACACCAAGCGTAACACTAAGACACAGTAGGTCATTCTGGGTAGGTCGGACTTCAAACAATAATTAAAAAAATTGTGGGTACTCCTTCACTACTATGACCTCTGGACATCTGTTGCCGCAGTCCCCCTGTGACCACGACTGCTGCAAAGCGGTCGAAACGACGATTATAAAATAATTAAATAAAAAAAATTAGTTTTGTTCCTTTAATGGTATTATTAAAAAAAGTTTTTAATTTACTTGTTAAAAAATATTATGAATTTGATGAAAGAAACTAATATTACACAAAATGTATATGTAATTATAATTTTTTTTAAAGAGATGACATTCAAAAATGTAATATGTTATGCCATTTTCTCGAACAATCCCTGTATAATATAAAGCAGGGGACTGAATGAGAAAAAGAACGATTGTCATCCACCAAGAATCTCCACATAGATTGGTCTTGCGCTGTCTACGTGCAGGTCGTTTTTACGACCTTTACCAGATCGTCCGCACGCTTTGCGGAGGGCTCTCCAGGACTACGAGTACGTCAACTGGTACGCGGTCAGCACTAGAGAACCTTACTTCCCGGCTGTCAGGCCTTCGGGCAATCATCGATTATATTATTTTCCGAGTCATCATTTCCTTGTGTTGATTTAAATATGTATTTTATTCGGTTGAAACACCTGGTTGAAATTTTTAATTTATGTTGTGGGTTAACGTGTGCGCCGGCGCACCGCTGTACGATCCGACACTCACGCAACGGCGGCGGAAACTTCAATCACCTGCTGCATACTATTTTTACATATGTGTATATAAGTGTAGCGCGAATTTGACTACGTTTTTATCATTCCCCTGCCACAGGATCCAAACGTTTTTAATTGCAGAGAATGTTTATTGGAACCTCCACACGGCCACGGCTACAAATATATTATAGTAGTTTATATTAAACTAAGCGATTGTTATTCGGACAATTTATTATAATAAAGAGGTATAATAAAATCATTATTTTAAGAAGATCCCTTTAAATACTTATATAAATATTTATGTTCGTCTCTTTATTGTGTTCAGAGAAAAATACATCGTCTTACGGATTAACTACTGCGACATGGGATTTTCATATTTTTCTCAAACGTTTTACACGCGTTTTTTATCAAATGTTGCGAACAAAACGTGAATTTCTTTTGTCATTGACGATGTTGATCGGCAATAAAAAAGAATATTTACTTTGAGGGCAATATGTTCTAATTTAGATGTAACGCACTGCATATTTATCTGCAATGTTTACGTAATAGGTACCTCTTAACCTTTTACCCCATGCCTTCACCTTTCTATATCTATGGCCGACAAGCCGATAGAATGTATAGGTATTCAAATAAATTTAAAGAAAGAAAATTTTGTACAATTAAATACGTTATTGTTTGTTCATATTAATAATCATACAATGCATATCGACCATTTGAGAATTTAATTTAAAATTGTAAACAACGAAAGAAATCCCATAATAATTATTAATTAAAAAAAAACAAAGAAATTAATTGTAATGATGGCTGTTCGTTGTATTGATGGGTGTAAACATCATTTTTTTTTCATCCATTAAGAAACTATTGCCCCTTGTTAGTCTGTTACTTCGAATACTTTATGTATGTATGCATACATAGAAACACTAGATTTTGTGCTCGTTGTACAGCGATAACCTCAGCCTCCGACATCTCTCCAACCTAACCCTTCTCTGATAGTGATATGTCATATGACATGTTAGAGAATATCATTTATAAATTTAAACTATACAAGAATAGCTTTGTTTTTTTTTTCAATTAAACATTTGGCTGACTTGATACTTTGTAGAATTTCCGGTGATTAAGAAAGATTACAATTGATCCAAGAAGGCAATTGCTTCTGCATTCATTTTTCAAATTAAAACCACAAAAGTCGAATTGCTTACCTTATTTGTGCGTTTATATTAAGTATAAATCTTGGTGTATATGAGTACTAATACAGGAATTCACAACTTTATATATGTATATATATTATATATATGAACATAAGAGTGTTTTTCTTGTGTGTAATTGGTGGTAATTCAAAGAGCTCGAGGGAACATCATTTAGTACTGTTCGAAGCCGGGTTATGGTTTACAAAAAAATATTTTATCATAACAAACATCGATACTTTGTTCATACAGAATTTTCATATCAATGAGTTTAAAAATATAATAGATGGTTTGGATTCTTTTACCGCTAGATAGATGGTGAACTATACAAATGTAGTATACATTTTAGTGAACTTTTAATTATTTATAGTTTTTACCTAATTATTACTACCCGCAAAGTTTATTTCATAAATGCAAAAGGTTTTTGATAAATTATCTTTCAAAGTCTCAGGTTACGTACTTGGGTTTGGGAAAATTACAAAAAATTGTATTTTTTGGCTAAACAAATAAGTTTTCAAGATAAACACTTCCAACTTTTCTGAGCCGCTTCGCACTCTACAATTTTTCCATTAAAGTTCATCGATAATGTCGAATTTTTTTGAAATTATACGGCAAAGTTTTTGTTGACAAAAGTTACGAACTTTGCTTGTACTTCCATTTCTTAAGTTAATTATTTTGGACTGGTTCGGTATTTACCTACATTATACATATATAGGTAATAACAAGGAAAAGTTATGAAATATTAACGGCATAACTGTAAGGAGACAATGTGATTAATATTTTTTTAAATGTAAAATGTAATATAAATGTACATTTTTCTTAATGATACTTACGTACAAATGGCCAATGAATTTTTAAAAGTTGAATAATTTGTATCAATGTGAAATAAAGGAAATAACTAATATTTTTTTATTGGATTTCATCAAAATTTTTATAATTGGCAATACTATAAATCAATAAAAGGTAAAATATGATCAATTGATGTGCAAGTACAAACTAATACTACGATTATTTAAGGAACAACTTTTATCTAAAGGAACAATTAAAAAAAATCTTAGTAGAAATATTCACTATTTTAAAATACCATTTTCGCCATGGTTAAATTTCATCTGAAGATATAACAAGCATCAATATAAAATAAGTTTAATGTTAAAACTAAAAAAATCAAGAGTGAGGAAGTTGGAAGAGCTCATTTGATTATTGTTGTATTTGTCATTTTATTAGGTATTAACAGAATAAGGAAAGATAATTCTATAATATTGTGCTTGTAAAACTTCTTCTGTTTGAAGTGAAGTGCTGACGGCAGAGTTTTATGAAACTTATTTTATCCTATTATTGCAAATGTTTTCTTTAAAATTTCTATTTGTTTATTAATATCGTATACTGTATCATTTACTTTAATCTTTAATGTGTAAAGTGCTTTTAATTAAATTTATTTGTGAACAATATATATAACTTGCATTTGAGTCGTACAGAAACCTGGAGATCGAGGAGCGTGTTCGCTAATGCAGGCTTGTTTTTATGTTAAAGTGTGAAATTTTCTAAACGTTCTCATGGTCGACTAGAGCCTTATGTTCGGTCTGCGATTGGGCATTACACAGAGGGGCGGAGCGAGGGTTGGTATCGTTTAACTGTAGCGACAGTTCAAACTTCCAATTACTACATACCAGATATACACCGTGCCATTAAGTTAGTCTCCCAAAAGGCAAATAATAAAACAAAAAAATAGGTTTTCTATGTTTATGTTCTTTTATAAAAAATAAAAAGGTATTAAAAGAATACACGATGGTATCATGCATCATAAATGAAAGGAACGATAATGTAATTAAAGGATAAAACCATTTTGATGTATATTTTATTTTATTAGTATAAGTCGCGTTGCAATACATGTTACTCGCATTATTAAAAGCATAAAAAACGGAAACAATCGCAGTCGGCGATAAAACGCTACGTAGATGTATAAGGTACGAACACCGGACACGGAGGCGAAATATGGCAGGCTGCAAAAAAAAGGGGGATATTAACGAGTTCGTTATCGTAATTGTTCGGTTGAGTTCGCATTGCGGGTCTGAAGCGCGAGAGTTGAAATTTTGGGAACCCGCTGCGGTTGTGCGGAGCAGCGGATGGGCAGGCGGGAGGTGGGGGGGTACGGAGGGCCGCGTCCGCTCGTGTGGATTGCCCAATTCCGCCGCCGGCGCACACCGACGATAATTTCGTCATTTAGGCGCGATGACTCAAATCGAACAATTACGAAATAGATATTTCAGCCACAGCTCGCCGTCTGCAGCAACTGGACTCCCGTGGACCTGTACATCCAAATCGATTTTTTTTTTAATACTTGTGTAATAAGCAGAAAATTCAGTGATTTCGCAGCCGAAACTACAACAGCTTGCGTAATCTCCGATGTCACTGCATACACAATTGCTTGAAGCGTACGGCAGGTGATAGCGCAGCTTACAGCCGATGATTTTATGCCAACCATATAGGAGAGAGAAAAAGACTGACTCATAGTAAAGAAGTCAAGTCAATTTCTCAACCCTACACGGCAGACAAATTAAATCTTCACTCTTCTCATTAATTTCTTGAACTCCAACTGAAAATTAAATTAAAACAAAAGGCGCGACTTTAAAATATTTCGCCGGTTGGCTATCGTGTAATATATGAAAGCGATCGAAAAAAAATATTAAGTTGAAAGAGGCGCAAAGAATTTAAACAAATATAGGAATTACCGTTATATTTTTTCCGATTAAAATATTAAAAAGGCGGTTTTAGCACATAACGGAAGTTTTAAAAGTAGGCCGCAATTATAACACAAAATTTAACTGTACGTTCTCAAATCTTTAACACTTTACTATTAAATGAATATCACAAGAGTTTTCTAATATAACGAAAATTGTTTACTGTATTTTAAAGTTGCGCGGAAAATAAATTTGAAAAGTAATGAATAAAAGTTTCAAGTCCCCAATGGTAGTGTTAGAAGAGGGAACGTCCGAAGTCGACGGCGACCAAAGAGCGAATGGTAGCGCTTAGCGGAGAACGATGCCGTAGTGGCGATCGTCTGTATGTGGTGGTGGTGGCCGGGGAGAGGGGGGGGGCGGGGGGCATGAGGTGAGGGCCGGGCGCGGGGCGGGGCGGGCGGGAGGCGCGCGGTGCGGAGGGTACGGGTCGTGGTGCGCGCGCAGAGAAAGGACGCAAGTGGTGATGTAATAGCGATCGATGCAACGCGCTCCACGAGCCGCGACCACCGCGCTACCGACGAGGACTCCGTCTTACCCGCGCCGTTTACCGCAACAATGTGCTGCAACGGTCATCTCTTTAGCACGAGTAAAGCAACAACATAAAAAGTCTACTTGCTGATTATTAAATAAACGAAGTTTCGGTTAGTGACCCCGCCAACAACACGTGTTTTTTCTTTACCGCACGCGAAGAAGTGATTGGTCGCTCGGTGCTGCATATAACGTGAATGCTGTCTAACAACAGCCTGAATTCAAAGCCTAACCACGTCGCAGGTTTCGTACGGTGTAAGCAAAATAGAACGGAACGCTGGGGAGATAATATTACTAGTATTTAGTATTGATCACATAGTGGCGAATGGTTCGCGAGCTCGGGTATGTTCGTTTGACTCCGCGTACCATCGGCTTTTATCTAGGTCACACGTGTAAACGTTATCCCCACCACGCCGGCCTTGGCTTACTTTAACAATTGGTACCTCCCCTTCTCCGTCACCACTGCGTACACCACCATACCTCGTGTTCTCATCTATTAGTAAACTTTAACAGAATATACTATTTGTATTATCGTGTTCAAGAGTCAATAAACGTAAACTCTACTACGATAACATGCCCTCTCATATAAACAAAACAATAAAATGTTATGTTTTTAGATAATGGCATGATTTATGAATATTTGTTTGCATACAAGTTTTTTCCTTACTGAAATGGTATACAAAATAAAAAAACTCTTTCGCCAACTAAACTACGTACAGTGAGGGAGAGTGTAAACTGTGTACTGTATCCCGAAAGTTAATGTTACAAGTTTACCTATGTTCTTGATTTCCCATAAATTCATATATATATAAATATATGTATGTGTATATACTTCATTTATCACTATCATTAAGTAATTGGAGCTCTGAAAAAACCGATAGGAAACAAAGGCGACCGTTGAGCGAGTCGTTCGGAACCAAGTCACGTTACCGAGTGAACGGCGTACCCAAGTATCTAAGCCGGCAAGTAGTCGCGAGGCCGACCCGCCCGAAGCGGCCCCATCGAATAAAACTAACTGGTGATGATGAAAACGGCGTCGTTGTCGACCCCGTTAGAATCTAGAGCAGCATCAATATAACTAGGCCACCATTAACGCCTGCGCCGTTAACGTTAACTCGTTGGTAAAATTGAGCGTCCGATGGAAGTATACTTCTGTTGGATAATGGGCCCGTTGTTTGTACATGTACCTATATAGATATCAATTAACCGGCATTACTAAGGACAGGTGCTGATCAACATATGCCAACCGACAGATTACTGAAGTCAATTACTTACACTGCTGAAATGTCGCGCTTTATAAAAATATAATTTACAGTGAAGAAGTAAAAGAGTATTTTGTCGAATCGATTACAAGAATGAATTAAAATTTATTCGATTTAATAAGTTGATAAATGAAACAAAGTGCTCTTTATATGTTCTGTCTTTCCTGATGATTATAGGAATAATTACAAAAAAAAGAAGAATCCTTCAGAGTTTTTTTGTCAGAGTGCAGCTCGTGAAATTTGAATTTAATAGTATATGAAAAATTATTAATTGTAATTGTACAAAAGTGATTCAGGAAATTGTAAATAAACAGTGCGAGTTTATGTTTGAAACGTAGTTTTAAGTATCATTAGAGGTAGTACTTAAGTAGTAGTTTGTAGAATTGAAAACAAAGAAGGGCTAACTAGCTGTATAACCTGTTAAATTACATTTATATAAAATAAAACAAACCCAAGTCCGGAAAAGGCGTTAAAGTTTACGTTTCAATATATTATATCATATTATTAAGAATAGCACGCTAAATTACTTAATGTAAATATTTTATTCAACGATGTTTCAACAATGTGTTGAGCTGGTCGTATAAAAATTAAATAACAAAACTCTGCTCAATGAAATATTAAAGGTGTGAACGGGTCGATAGGCTGAGAACCGTGTATTCAAACAATATCGCCATGAAGTAATAACAACTTACCGCTACTACAGTTCGTGTCGAAAGTGAAGGAGGCCGAAGTTACGCACGAACAACGTGTAAAGTAACTATTGAAATATGACTTAGAGTCAAAAACCTACTCTTTCTGATTTGGAAGTCGTCGTAGTGTTATTTTATTTAACTAGAGAATTCTAATTAAAATTTTGGCATTCATTATAGACATTGCTTAAGTATAAATGTTTACTTTTCAAAATAAATTCAACTTAGTTATGTACTAAAATTACTTAATGTTCGCACAAAACGTTAAAATTTTTCTTGTTTGAATAACTAATTGTTAGTTTTATACGATAATTATTGATTGATTTCGTAGATAGTTTTTCGGAGTAGCTTAAATTAATGAAAATTATTACGATTTTACGATTAAATCCGTAAACACTTAGATTTTTTAAATGATTACTTGTTATTTGAGTAATCTTTTAGCGGGAATCGTTATTACCTAACAATAGGCAGTAAATTTAACAATAAGTCACATAGTCTAGTAATCTTTTAGCAGAATTCAAATATATCTCGTGATAGCTTTTTTATTTACTACTAACTAATCAGGTGAAGTTTTGCCTTGAATTGTGTGAAAAAATTTGCGAACTGATATTTAACTATTATGCCATTTTTGAATATAATTTAAATTAAGTAACTATTATAGCTGCTATGATATTTGATAACAGAACATTTTGTAACATTCTATTGTTGCAGAACAGTACATATTTTTTTACATTGGCAGAAGCGCGAAGTAAAGACGTAGTTGTGTGAGAATAATTTTTTAAACGGCGGTTCAGTTACAGATGATCTACGTAGCCGTACATCTGTAGCATTAGTAACAACCTTTAAGTAACTTAATGTTATAAAGTACAAGACGACCAATTAAACATCATATTAAGTGCCACGTTGGCGCCCTTTGTAAGACGAAAAAACATTTTCCAACATGGTAAATAGCGGATCAAACGTAATTCGTTTAGTAAACTCAATTCTTTCATGGACGGGACTAATTACAATGTTTTATTTCTGTAATAGGTACAAATGTTTACCCACAGCGCAGTAACAAATTAATTTAAATTAAACGTACTAGTCCGTATCAACCTTGAGCATGTTACTATACAGCTAACGCTGATAAGAGCTCGAGGCGTGGGTGTATAATTAAAAACTACAGGTCCTATACTCTAAAAGAGAGGAGTCTTTGGCTTTTTGGATAATAATATCCTGTAAATTTCATAGCATGACTCTGGACAGAGGGTAGATTCTCGTAATAACATGAATAGAATTCCTCATCATGTTTAGACGAGTAAAGAGGTAAGAGCACGATAGTCCGCTGTGGAAAACGCCAGCAGCAGAACAGTAGGGAAGGAAATCGCATTATAGATTGTAAGTGAACGCGCAGCGTGACTTACCTGACAGGAAGCCGGAAGCTGCGTCCCCGGCATCGGTCGGTGATGGTGTGGCACCGCCGGCAGCCTCGTTATATATATTTATGTGCGATGCAGGCTCTACTACGCTGGCGCGTGGTTCCACGTCGACGCAGAGCGATGCCGCATTGTGTTCTATACCAATATACGTATGCGCGGCAAATTTCTTTCCACCTCCCCCCCCCCTCCTACCACCCACCCCCGCCTTCCCCCACTTGACACTGTTAGAATCGAAACGACCTAATCGCAAGTAGAACACGCTGGATCGAATTAGTCCCTAATGACGTGGACGACTCAGCAACTACTTCTATCTGTATGGTAACACTGCGGCGGTTTATGTGGCGATCTAATTTATAGCTCATGGAATTCGACCTGCCAGCAAGGATTTAAATACCGGTGTAGAGACGGTGTAATTACTTGGAGGAAATCTCGATAAGCTTATAGAATTTATAGGTATTAACAGCAATGTTTCTTATTATTTCTAACCTTTTGCACTTTATTCGGTTAATTGATTTCTCCCACACTATAATTAGATACCTTTCTACCTGATCTACAAATTCAATGACAAATATGGAGTAACGAAGATAGGAGATACTTTTATTTTTCCTCTACATCATCTGTGAAGAGAAGACGACGATGATTCCTAGCTATCGGCGGACAAGGTAGGTGTAAAGTGAAGCGGAGTACATCATACACACTCCACACAACCAATAGTCATAATATTTACCAATGCTTTAATGTTATCATCGAAGGTTACGAGGCCAGAGTACCCGAATGCTGCGCCCAGTTCCCAGAACAAAGAACAATTCTTTCCATAGATGTAAACCTCCATCATGAGAATGTTTGTTATATTTATCAAGTATACATTAATAAATCGTAGAACCCAAACGTTTAAATTACTCTGCTATCTTTACTAAGAAATACAAAGTAATATGTTTTGTTTATTTACATAAATTTTGATATGCTTGTAAATATTATAACTCGAATAAGCGAAAAAGATCTCCTGCAAAGGTTTCATAAGAAATGTAAACGTTTGAATTTTTTTTAATAAATATACAAGTTTAATTTGATGTAATACTTTACCTGTTGAATAATTGCTCATTAATATAGTGGATTGTATAGGCACGATAAAACCATGGGAATTGACGTTCTTAGGTTTAATCGCATCTTTACGCATTATCATTCGCGAATTTAGTACTTAAATATTGGTATTTTCTTTTCCAGTATCTCGCAGCTTTTTAACGAGCGCTTTTTTATCAATTTAACGTAAAAATATGTTAGAGCAGATATTATAATTTTTTTATCTTATACTATCTCGAAGTTTGTGGTGATTTATCCTCAAAGCCATAGACCAAGTTTTTCAGCACTTTCTTTGGTAGACAGCCGTTTATTAAAAGAAAATGTGAATTACATTTACAAAAGTAAGTCTTTACAGTACTTGTGGTTTTGTAAAACTTAAGCTATAACAACTTTAATAGAAACGAAACCGTGAAATGAGCCTAGAAATAATATGGGAGACGAGGGATCATTATAATTTTTTCATTACATTGCAGCTAGTCGTATTTTATAATTGTCATTCTTACTTAACTTGAGCATAAATAAAAAGTGAAACCTTACTCTCTTATTCTTGTTATAACGTTATTTTAGCTGCTCAATAAACGATAAAAAACTTTGTAATCTACTATTGTTATAACTCTTTGTTTGCAAGCTGTACTTATTGACGTCACAACGCACAAATAGGTTAAGATTAACATGAATGAATAACGGGTTTTAGAATCATATTATCATAACATATTCAAATTTACATTTATTTATTTATACTTTTGTTAGTGCTTAAATAGCGCTTGTACTTTAATAAATTTCTTAACACATAGTAGAAAATTTTTATCATAATAAAATAGTAACTGTGCCAAAGCTTTTCTTCAATTCAAAAGCTATACGTAAAGGCAAAAATGCTAAAAACTCGGCGTCCAGTCGGTATCGAGGTGGGTCGCAACCAGACGCGCGTTTACGAATTTAAAGCTTCTGTTGTGACGTTAGTGGCGACGCAAACCGGTCCCTCGTTCTACGTCATACCTTACTTTATTTAGGAGTTTCTACGTATTGAAATATATGTTCATGTAATTACATTCCGAATGACGTCGGCGTATCAATACGAAAGCATAATTAAAGGAATGGGTCAATAATTCTCATTCGCTTTTGAAACGCTCGTGAAAGGATTTCAGGTCACAGTTATTCACATATTCTGGATTAATTAATATACCTGCTGGGTAAAGCGGAAATTATTGCCGTAATTAATGGCGTAGTTCTTACTCTTATCATATGTAAATCGTGTTGTTTGAGAAGTTGAAAGAGGTTATGTGTATAGGCGTTAGAGACAGAATGTACAGGTCATCTTATATTCAAGCTTAAATTATTATCCCTCTTGGGAATTGAATACGCATGTCTTTGTGTCCGCAAGATGTTATTACAAAAAAAATCCTCTCTCAGTTTCATTCCTTTAGGTGAATCGAATAGGCTGTGCCAATAAGAAGGTAGGAAGAAATATGACCTTCTGGAACCCTTCACTGCAAATCGGCGTTTATTCAATTGTGGCCGCGGGACTCACGACTGACACTAATATGCGATCTCAAACGCCCCGACTTACATGTGAAGGGGTACGAGCACAAAAGACATTTTAGGACCTACTTTATATTCAATACTCTTTTCATAATTCCATCCACGAAATATTTTTTTATGATTATAGTAGCTATGGCAATCGAAAAATAAACTTTGTGTGGATTGAGTTCGTTGTGCACAATGATTTGGCAATTAAAAAAAATGTATCTTTGTAATTTTATTATTTTATAATAATTCTGGTAAAATATCAACAAAACACTCTAAAGCAGGTCTAAAGATATTCAACAATTTTCCTTGAGTTTGTAGCAATTTACACTTTGGTTCTTTACAACAAAAAAAAAAACTTGTGCTCGGTTGTAAAGTTAAATGAATAACATTCGGCAACAAGAAGCCAAATAAATTAGATGAAGCCACAGAAAACCACAGCCGATGTACTTCCCTCTATTGCAAAATCACCAAGACAATAAATTCTTCTTTGAAACAGAGCGTGTTAATTTATTTCATTACGTTAAGATTTTATTAAGTGTCTAAATAAAGGCTTTAACTAAAACACAGTACTTCCAGCTTTATGTCTATCATTTTTATGTGGATTGTTTTGAAAATTTTTTTCGTCTACTCCAATAAATGATCCACGCTAAAACACTATTGACTAACTAGAATAGGTAAAGAAGATTCTTCTATCGAAAAATTGTAATTATCTTGCGAAGTATACTTTTTATTACTGTTTATGCTCATTTTTTCAAATAATTGTAACGGTAAGAGATTTCTCCTACAGAATATATTAATAATATATAAAAGTATTTGTGTATTTTGTTATCCAATTTCGCAAAACAAATTACCTTCAGGAAATGCTAATCTGTAGTTAAAATGAAAAGGGTTTGCCTGGTATATATAGAAGAAGTAATAAATGCTATATTTGAACTGACCGTTGCTATTCAAATAGCATTCAGATTAAATTGAACCAGTGAGTTAGACATCAGAGAGTTGGCAAACTAAAATAAAGTTGCATATCAAACATGATTGCTTGCTCAAGTCGTAATATCCGTTCTCTTCTATTGATTCAACATTTACTATGAGCACAGAAGTAACTTTATTTAAACACGTGGTTATGGCATTGTTACTTTTATTAATGTACGCAAAACGTTACTCTGTAAACACAATACAAGTTGCTAATGATACGAAGAGTATCGCTTCGGAGCTCGCAATTGTTAAGTGTACAAGTTATTTAATTTTATTGACATATTTTTCTATATGGAGAGAGAGCGGCAAACATTATTTTTACGTTATCATTATCATCAAACTTGTACTGTGGGTAAGTCTCTATTGCCGGAGACCATCTAGGTAGGTACTACCGTAGTGATTATTTCAACCGCCAAATAGTAGTGTGCAAACATTACTGTGTTCCGGTTTGAACGACGGCTGTAAGCTAGTAAAATTACTGGGATAACGAGACTTAATACCTTATGTCTCAAGACGTGCAGTGTATACCATCTTAACTAGAACCACGTTGTTGTGGGCAGGCGTATCATTTACAATCAGGTAAACGGGACGCATGTTTCGTGGCCTCGAAAAATAAAAAAATATATTGTTAAAATTACTGATAGACCTGCAGCGTGGCTTAACTAAGTATCTATGGAAAGGAAAGAAAGTGTTCTAAGCAAGCACGCTTCACCATTCACGGCCCCATTGTCATCCACACACCATGTGAAAATTAAACCTAGTGTTCGCTGATTGTAGGTACAAAAACTTTTCTCCCCAACTTTGTTTATTTTTTTTAATTTCTGAGTAATACCGTGTTCATCCAAACTGCGGAAAATTTTGCTACTTCATGAATTTTAGTACAGATTGAGGTTTTGTTATAATTGTTACCTTTGTTTTGTAAAATGTGAATATTTAGTTCAAACAAACAAACAATAAAAAGATAACTTATGCAGGGGGCAGCATGCCCATGTCATCAGGTTCAAGTTGCAGTTTATTTCTTTTACCTAGATATTTATTTAATTTTGGTTACTATCTTCGTTTCCCCGCCGATTTCTCTATGTTATTAAAATTATTATTTATGGAAATATAAGTAAAACGTATGTTAATATGCTTAATTGACAATGTAAGGATCCACATTAGTTTTGTTATATTTATACTTTAATTTAGTTTTTCTATGTACACAAAATTTGTATATAATTCTTTAGAAACGTAATAAAATTTTAACACTTTTTTTAAAAGGATTTTGCTCTAAAATGTGCAATCTTGATAAAAAAATTTATTCCAGATTTCGAATAATAATCCAGAATTGTTTAACAATACAAAAATGTAATATAATAAACCACAGCTATTTAATAAAAATTCAGTAACCGTAAACTAATATATATTCAAAAGTACAAACTTGTAATAGATTTATACCAAAATAGCCTTTAGGGCTAATTTTGAAAATTATTCATTGATTACTTATATCAATGACGAGTTGGGGACGTTTCTCATTTAAAGTTTTAAATAGGTTCAAACTCATATAAAGTAGAGACCCATTGCCTCACGGTAAAGATCGTATAACTTTCTTTTTACAAGTATGTGAGAGAAAACTGTGAAAAGTCGCTTAATTAATTTAATGTTTCGTATGTTCCAAGTTCATTTCAAAGAGTTAATACAAAGAAAAGTGCAGGCAGTGCTTTTAATTAATATTCTGATAGTAAATTTATAAAATTAATATTTTTTATTTACAAGGCGACGAAACAAACGCGTCGTTAGCCTGATAGTAAGTGATACGCCTGCCCATAACAACGAGGCGCTTGTTAAGATGGTATACACTGCGCTCGACGCCTTGAGACATAAGGTGTTGAGTTTCGTTACTCCAACAATTTCACTAGCTTACAACGCTCTTTAATCCGAAACACAGTAATGTTTATACACTACTGCTAAGAGGTTGAAATAGGAGCTGCGGTGGTACCTACCTGGACGGTCTCCGGTAACAGACACCTACAACCGGTAGAAGTTTGTAAATGGATATATAATAATGATGATAACGTAAAATAATGTTTGCCGCTCGCTCTCCATATAGAATAACATGTCAATAAAATTAAATAATTTGTACACTAAACAATTGCGAGCTCCGAAGCGTTCCTCTTCGTATGATTAGCAACCTTTATTGTGTTTTAGAGTTGCGTTTTACAGTACATTAATAAAAGTAATAAAGCCATAACCACGTGTTTAAATAAAGTTACTTTTGTGCTCATAGTAAATGTCGAATCAATAGAAGAAATCCAAATGTTAACAGCCAGAACACGGCTGAAATAACTACCAGGCAGGTTTGAAAAACTACCAGTTAAACTCCTCTAAATGCGGTGGGGAAGCAAACCAGGAACTTCTATGTAAAAAGGCAAGCGGTATTAGTAATGTTTATTGCTAATATTACAATAGGAGATATTTATTTCTTTTGCGGTGCGAAAAAAACTTTAGACGTTTGCAAGCGTATACGTAAGGCGTCCATTTACTTAATATATAATACTTATGTATTAAGTAAATGGAGGTCGACGCGCATGCCGAGCTTATATAAACCAGGAAGTAAATAGGTCGCCCGGGTGCGGAGTCCGCCGGGGTTGGGCGCGAAGGGGTGCCGGGGTGAGAGAGGGGGGTGGGGGGGGGGGGGTTGGCGGAAAACTAGGTGGCCTACATATGCGGACCCTGCGGCACTGCACAGCCGCCGCTTTTTCATCGCAGCCACAGCGCCGTAAATGAAATATTCGAGGATCCCACCGGAGCCGCGGAATCAAACATTTTGTTTCAATCTCAATTAAATCCCCGCTTCCACACTTTGTTTCTAAATACCGCAAATATCTCAATCAAAAACATTTTTTTTTATTCATTTAGAGTACTTCGTCACGAAAGACTACTGCTAGGTTTTATTATTTGAACATTGTAGAGAAAAGATTGATTTATGCGCCGTTTGGTAGCCAACGTAAAGTAATTTTATAAACAAACACTATCAACGAAAATTATCAGCAATGACATGGTAAAATTATTTACTATTTGTGACATATTCCATCCTTCTCCTATCGTTCATAATATCCAAGTTTTCGCGTTTTAAAGGTCTTATCCTAAAATCATATTATACAAGTAAATAATAAAGTAAGTGAAACAAGAGTAAGAAATATTGTGTATCTAATAAAATAAAAAGTGATTATTTTTCTCTACTTCAATGCTCTAATGATTCATAGATAATTATAATTAGAATCATAGAGAAAAAGCACTGCTCGAGTTAATAATGTTTTAGGACATAAAATGTATTAAGACCAGAAATAAAAAAAAAATATTGCGGTTAACGAATGCAAATTTTCCATGGAAACCGTGGAAACTTGATTATTTGGCAATAACACTTAAAATCTAAAGTGGGATGAATTGCAGATTATATCCATCGTTAAATGAAACCCTCACACAAGCATTCAAAATATTTAGAAAACTTTATAAATATATCTTCGTGTATAAATGACCCCATTCAGCGCTTTGATCTTCCTCAAAAACTAATAAAATACCTACTTATAGAGTTGGATTTAAAAATATCGTCTCAAATGATAAGTACAGATTTAAAATAGGTTATAAGATTTGATGTAATGCAATCTTTAATAAATTTTGTATGACATACATATTAGGACAAAAAAAAGTTTGAAAATTTTCTTATGGAAGCATGTCTAGACATTTTCTCCGTTAATACGTCCTTTTAAAACTTGATAAGGTTTTTGGCACCATTAGTGGAATAACTAAGTTTCTTGTCGGCGATCAGAACTTGTGAGTACTTCATCTCCGCAGTAGCGAAGCAGCATGTGCAAGTGGCAATTTGCGGCGCTGCGATTCAATTTCCCTATTTTTAATGCAATTAGTAGTGTAGGGTAAATTGCGTTAGAACTGCTCGACTCTTGTGACATACTCAACTGTGTGTTCTTGCACACATTTACGATTTATAAAACTAGCAAGTTGCAAAGCCATCTAATTCAAGTAAAACCTTCCATTGCATGAATTCGATTTAACAACTCCGGTCGCGTTCAGGATTCGAAACGCGAGTGTCGCACTCGAGGCACGACTCACATGAATATAATACAATCAGGGTCCACTCAACACCTTCAAGTCAAGACGGGTAAGACATACAGAAGACACTGCAAAGAATACTTTTTATAATCTAGGCCACACATTCAAGAATGTTACCATCAAAAGTCGCCTAGAGACCCTGTATAACCGGAAACATTTTTTTACATTCCCATAGATTTCTTTTGTGTTTATAACTGAAAAGGCATTAACATTTATATCTGATTTAAAAAGGGGTCGGAGTGTTGAGCCGACGCGAATTCGCTAGTACTGAATAAAAGAATAGAATATAAACGTTTTAAACACAAAGAAAAGTTCATTCAACCATATTGACTATCAATTCCACGAGGACAAATGTTGATCTATTTAGTTTCTGTATGTACTGCATAATATTTTGAATTTGTTGCTGAAATTTACATCGTTTTTACATAAATCGACACGAAGAACAGGACGTTCACCTATTGGTAGGAGAGCTCTTTATATTTACAAATACGTACTATTGCATAGGATATGTAAATTCAATATTGCGCAGCGTTGAGTTTGAGCTCGGCTGTACTTACATGATTCTGTATAGCACTTCTTTTAACCTAGTTAGTAAACTACCTATCAAACCTGCAAGTTGTTTCATTAGGCTATAACGTTGGACCTGTTTGGTAAACGATGCGTCAGATAAAAACGAGTCATATGTATCAAATACACCTACTACCTAAATTCGTCTGTCAAAAAAGTTAGCAACAACAAAAGTTAAAAAACAAATGATTTATTTTTATCTCAAGGTTATGTTTAATTTTTTTAATTGTTATAATTACTTTTGATATCGTAAACAATATTTTCACAGATGATTTAACATTATATTTGTTGAAGTTATTTAGTATATTTGTTGATTGTTTATAGGTTGAATGGTCAATCATCTCTACGTATGTTAAAAGATGAAAGATAATTGCTCTTAAGTAAAGCAACATAGTTTAAAGAAAAAAATTCTTGGAGATAATTAACGTAATACTTTACGAAAACATGTTTCATAAACTTTAACGTTATTACAAATTTTTTTAAAAAAAAAAATCTCTTTTCTACTTATGTTGCGCTCTCATTTTAATCTCTACTTAATGCTAAGACAGATAATAAATAAAGCTAATTAACACTTAGTCCAACTGAGGTATGAAATATTGTGATGTAGAGATTTCACATAAATTTAGTAACGTTAATGTGTCTAAATTTTTAGAAAGGTATGCCACAATTTCTACATAATTAGGTATTAAACACTTAAAATAAGTCTAGCAACATAAAATAAATGTTCAAGTACTATCTTTGAATAACATAATAAATAATATTATAATGAACTCATAAAAAGTATTTTAGTACTTTGTTGTTCAACGTTTTTATTCTGTTATTATAATTAATAATGGATACAATGTAAATATAAACAACACTATAATTCTTCGTTATCTCGTGATAGTTTTATCTTTACTGTGTTTAACTAGTGAAATATAATTAATTATTGCTCATACAAATCGTAACATATTGTTGAAATACCATTGTTTTTTTAAATTAATTGTTTATTAATAATCAATGAAAGACGGAGATTTAAAAATCACGCTGAAAGGTGAAGAGTAAGTACAATACGTGTATATAAAATGATCTTAACACATTTAGAATTCTGCAGTTTCAAAGAGAACAAAAAGATTTTAGTTACAGAGGACTATGGCGAACGGTGAACACATTTTTAATTCAATGAGCTTAATTAAGCTGGACCCTTTTAGATCCAATCCGACTCTATACATAGAATAATGAAATTGAAAACTTCCTCGCTATTTTCTTTAAATAATTGAGGCAATTTACTTAATAAAAGATGAGCCTAAATAATACGTAGAGCAATGGAAAGGGAATACACAAGATTTCATTTTATGATGAAATGGAAAATTAGGAAATCAGTAGGAATGATTACTAATCTTAATTGTGATCTGGTTATGTTGTTGGAAGACTGCCGGCCAATGGATAGTTCTGGTCTTTGAAAGGCGGCGGCATAACGATAGACGAAATAATGCTAGGCCTTTAACGATTATGTAAAAAAGTATAGCTTAATAAAGATAACGGTACGATTCCAAATTAGTTTGAACAAGTTTCCATTTATTTATAAATGTTACTTTCTGATACACCAGCGTGATGTTGTTCGCTTATTATTCTAGTTAATTACTGAAGTATTAAAGTACAATATTTATCTCAATTGGTTCAATGATTTTATAAGTAATTAATAGTTCGTTAACAGTGTCAATGCATTTTTATTGAACACATTATAAGCAGGATATATATATACATATGTATATGTATTAATATACACTCACATAAAATGTGAGTGTATTATAAGAACAGAGAATATCTCTCTTTTAAAAAAGAATATTATTAATTTCTTCGTTCAATTAATTACTTTAAATAGATATTGTAAAAGAAATCTCATGCTATAAAGTAATACATTGTTTGTAGTACATTTATAATGACAACTTCGGGCATTTACCTGCTATTTTTAAATCGTAAACAGATTAGTATATAATAACAGTTTCTAGTCAGTTTGCCGAGTAGGGTGCGATTTGAGCTTAAGTGAATAACAACAAAAATCGGCCGGCGATTATAAGTGATTGTACAATTCTAATTTAATAAACTAATTATGAGTTTGAATATTTAATACTTATGTAAGCTCCTGATAACTGCACTTTTAGCAAGTGATGTCGTCTTAAATATCACAAGTAATTGAATGGCAAATTTGTTCATTTATATAATTAATACAGGAACGAAAACTTTGAAGAAATTGATTATTGTATAGAGGTATACCAATGAAACACTAAATAATATACTATTCATAATAGTAACTAAATATCATATAGTTACGGGTGTCTGTTATACAAATATCGTGTAGCAACTCGAGAAGTTCTAGTATACAAAGAATTTGCTAGGTCGCCTTTTATCCAATTAAGGAGTAAAAATGACCGACTGTGCACACCTACTCGAGTTATAAAGGCGTTAGTCGCATGGAAAATCAGTCTTCGCTTTAAGATACTTATCGATGGTGTAACCTGGCGTTAATGTATCCGCATGTTACATAAAATAAAAATTTTTCATTGGTATTCTAAATAAAAAAATACTTTAAGTTTTTTACGACGACAAAGATTTATGGAACCCTATGGTCACCTGCGACACATTGGAATAATGTAGAGGAATCGTTAAATTGAATTGGGCACATTTTCTACTATACTAACAAAATGCTGTAAAACTTGTTCGCTGTCCCGGTTGGCAGTGTGAACCAGCCGGCACCCCGATCTAGGTCGAGCGCCACGTCCTACGTACTGAACTAACACACGGATCTAGTAGCACACGTTGTACACACACATAGACGTCGGCCTCGTCCGAGATCTAGGCCGAAAAACTCGCGCATGCGCCGATAGGTCTCTATCTACTATTGTGAAGCTATGACCGACAAGATAAAACGAACTGAATATAGTAATATACTTGCAGAGAAAGACTAATATGTCGGTTCTTTTAGCTATTTGTCTTTTAGCTATCTATTTGTAATAACGACAACCAATTTTTAGTGTTAAAAACGACAAAATCATTTGATAACGGTAATTTCTAAGACCATTGTATCGTTCAACATAAAATGTTAGTTTCTTGACTTTTAAAAAAACTTTCTTCATAAAAAATGGTTTAATATTAAACAAGCTTTTTAAGGAGGTTTTCTTTTATTACACACGTTGTCAAATCTTACCGTTAGATGGTGTTGAAGCATTTCAATTTGTATGCTGTCCAAGCAATCTTTGCCATAATTGGTATCCGTAATTAGGACACAGAATACCTTACCTTCTCTTTTAAGTACTATTTAACCGTTACTTACTACTACTTAACATTGCTATTTTATGGCGTATACTTTTAATAACGTATATTAGAATAATATAATGATAGCGTTTAGAATTTACTTTACTATTAGTTAATATAGTCACAGCAAATGGTGATAATAAATTTGCGGAGAACTTCTATACAATTTTCAACGCAAGATCTATTTCGGCTACTGATGATTACCATGTTCCAATTTGAAGAGTGCAACGTGGTTGATTGTAAAGAAAGATCCGATGTATTTTTTTTTATTCGACGAAGCAACAAAGCGAACGAGGCGTACATGTGATGGTAACTGATACGCTTTTACAATTCAATGTTACACCAGTTAGGATGATATACACAGCACAAGATTGTGCTCGTCGCTATGAGACATTAGATATTAAATCTCATCACTCCGGTAATGTTGACGTTACCATGTTTCCACATTACTGTTTGGCAGTAGAAATAATAGCAACATCAGATGAACGTTTAGCTTCTTTCGGTATACAAGTTTTGTTGTCATATAAAAAAAAGAGGTAATATATTACATCCATAAAATAATACTGTCCGTTGTATAATTCCTATGAATTATAACCTGATTGTATATTATCTTTATAGATAAGTCAATAAATGTTAAAAATAATAAGCCATTTCGTCTTCGTTTGTAATATTGTTTCTGCCTAAACAATTTGGCGTAGCGGAAGCGATCCGATCCGGTTTTTTCATCTAGGAAAATATGCGTATATTAAATCATAATTATTTAAATATTGCGGTAAATATATAAACAGAATGAAAGATATTGTTGAAATAGGAAAAAGTACCTTTTTTTTATAATTACCCAAAAAGGGTTTTCCCGGGTCGTTTATAATTGTGGTATTACAGGTATCATAAGCACAATAATCGATTATCCTCATACGAGATGCGTTTCAGATAGTTATTTTAGAGGTATAAAAGTAAAACCCATAAATTAAGTATATATTTATTAAAGATCATTATTTTTACAAAGTACAAGCAAAGCTGAGGCTTTGACTATATCGCCGGCGGAGTTCAAGAGCTCCCGGCTGCAATCATCAAGAGACACGCTCACCTCACCGCTGACCGATACCTTCACCCTTATCACTTTGATGGCATGATGTATATCCCAGTCACTTAGCTCCAAGGCTTCTAGACATTCTTCTAACGTTGCCTATAAAGATAAAGGTAAAATCAGTAACGTGGTAATATTATAGGTAGCTAGTGTAATTACTTAACACCTTATGTCTCAAGGCGACGAGCGCAATGTGGTGCAGTGTATACCATCTTAACTAGCACCACGTTGTCATGGGCAAGCGCATCACTTACCATCAGGTGAACGTCTTGCTCGTCTCGTCGCATAGCAGTATAAAAAAAAAGATTATACGCTAACACAGCAACAGAAAAGTAATCAAGCTTCCTCTTATTATTATCTGCCGATAGATGTCCACTGCTGGACATGGCCTTCCCCCAAAGATCTCCACACCGATCGGTTCTGCGCTACTTGCATGCAACGATTTTCGGCCGACTTCAGCATCAGATCGTCGATAGATTTTACGGCGTCTTTCTGCGCTGCGACTACCGGTACACGGCCAACACCCAAAGCCCTATTGTTCGTGTGTGCTTGTTATACCCTGCTCAAAACTCTTTTTACGAATTTTAATATTTTTCGTGAAAATGTTGACAAATTCAGCAATTTCTATTTTATTCGTCATCATAGATTTACATCACAACATGGAAGTTTATTATGAATGGGAAATTACCTGTTCTTGAAGCACCTTATTCATAATCCTAACTTCGTCAGACTCTGCGCCTCGTTGTCTACCGCACGGCTTCAGATCTGCGAACTCAAGTAAGTCTTCGACGGAAACGTGGTCTGAAAGGAAGATTTAGCAGTATTAAAGATGTGTGACTAGTATTATAGTCGTAATTAATTACAACACAAACGCCTTTTTTGTCTGCAATGGGCTGACACTTAATCTTTATTTCACATGATGTTAAGCGACAATGGCGCCGAAGTTGGTGAAGAGCGATCGCTCAGAATATTTTGGTTGTCTTACGTTGACAACCGGAACACAATAATGCTGTTATGGTAAAAACCACATTACAAGGCTATGCAGACAGACGTATTTGAAAAAACCCTAACACCGACCAAACTCTACAATAGCACATTGACCCGGAATAGTAACTCCGTTTTCCTACACAAGTAGCGAGCCATTGCGCCACGGAGGCAATCAATTAATAACTCAAATTTAACGTACGTGTACAATATGACCATAAATAATCTAGTAGAGATTACCTTTAACCAGTGATCCTTCTTCGAAGTACTGTTCACCATCTTTCGCACCACCGCGTTCTTTTTTACTAATGATAGTTTTAAGGTAGCAATTGAATGGATTAGCAGAACTCGGTCCGCTGTTATTAGTAAACGGATTTGTGTCAACTTTGACGGCTTCGGGTCCGTCAAAGACGTCGACGCCTTTTTTTTGTTCGTTCTGTTCATCCACCTTATTTTCCTTTCTATCTGTCTGTGAGCATGTAACAGCGTTTTGATATATGATGTAACGTCCGGCCTGATCGTTGCTATCGGATTTATTTATGTTCGCGTCCGTGTTTGGCAGTTTTAGAGGATATTTTCTTATATGTCTTGGTTTGTCTACTAATTTGGGCTTCGTGTTCCGCGGCGGCAGCGGCAGTTCATTTTTGATCTGGTAACATTAGTCACTTTAAGTTTTTGACATTTTTTAAAAAATTTAGCTACTAAAACAATCATAAAAAAAAATAAAAAGTAATTTAGCCAAAAAATAAATGAACTTACGTCTTCAGTTGTTATTTCGTGGTCCACAGTCTCGCCCATGGTCACTGGCCTATAATTAAGATATATTTAGTTTGTCAGTAAAAATTCAACAATGACAACGAAATTTCACATTAGAAAACAGAAACTGCAATAATTAAAATCACTTTTTAATATACAAAAAAAAAAAGTTTATTAAAATGTTCTAATGATGTATTTATATGATTAACGTTTTTTTTTGTTCATCTGTACACTACAATGTTACACTACACCACATTGTGCAGCGTCCTTGAAAGCGGAACGCGTATTGCAGAAAGTGGCACTATGGTGGTACCTAGTTAGTTCATAATGATTTTTAATTAAATACTTACTGATTGGTATAAGATATTTGTTTTTGCAGTGACAGAAAGTTCGCACGCGATTC
The DNA here is from genome assembly GCA_029286795.1 of Byasa hedistus. NCBI lineage: Eukaryota > Metazoa > Arthropoda > Insecta > Lepidoptera > Papilionidae > Byasa > Byasa hedistus. Next base: position 926,470 of record JAGSMW010000036.1, read on the forward strand.
TTTGAGCCGCGGCGTCGGCTTTGGTATGGTGGCAGGTTTGTAGAGTTCCATATGCGGTATCAGGGAGGTTGATGGAGTTGGATCCTCTATCAGGCTCGTGTATGCGTGCTTGCTTTCCTTAGTTATTGTTGACTGCGATACATTTAATAATTTAGTGATAGGAAAAGATTTAGTTACCCCCTCTTATTTGTGTATCAGAATTTCGCGATAGACAATGTGAAGATATTTGGCTTCAAATTATTAATTAGCTCGAGCTTTCGACTAAGAAAATCATCGTAAAGGAAAATATGTCACAATGTTAGCTGCCGAGAACATATGACTTGATATATTTGACATTGACTATCTCTATGTGAAAGAAAGTCCCAACCGTAAAAAAATAAAGTAGGACGCTTGTGCTATAAAAAGTTTTTACTAATATGCTTTAAGTTTCCTAAAAGCAATGAACATATAAGTAAAAATACCTGAATATCTGGTACGCTCTTTGCTTCTTCACTGAAGTTTCGCCGCTCGTTTTTCCCTGAAACAATGAGGTCGATAACAGGCTAGATTCTTAAATGCATCCCAACAAGTTGGAATATTCCAATGTCTGTACTATTAAACAACATTCACGATAAAGAATTCGCAGATATTTCAAAAACCACGTTGACGACGCAGTGTATATCCTTTATGATCGGGTATGAAAAATAGACTTACCAACTGCACATGTTTCATGCGCCGGGTTGTGATGAAGCGAGACTAGTGGAAACTTGAAGTGGAACTTGGACCGGTCATTGGGTGAGCTAGGCGCTTTCTGATCGCAGCCAAGATCGTTCATTGATCTGCAATTAGAAATAATACACGATTGGAATAATGTTTATATGTATAGTATTTGTAGAATATAGAGAAAATGTAAAAAAAAATGTGATGGTCAGTCTCTGTTGCAGTTGTCAGTCTAAGTAGGTACTAATACACACATAATTTATTATAATTTTGTACCCAAAACAAAGATGTACAAAAATTGTTTTGTTTCAGTCAGTGGTGGAGCAAGTGCAAGTTATTGGAGCAGCGAAACATAATATCTCGTGTTTTGAAACTACGAACACAATGTGGTGAAATATCAAGTTGTTATGAATAGGCGCATCATTTACCATCATCCAGCTTTTGCAGCGACCTTCAAGCCAGACCACAGTAATGTTTGTACACTTATATTTGACGGCAGAAATAAGCGCTGCAGTACAACGAACCCATACTTTCTGGAGTAGAAACCTACCACCAATAAAATTAAGTATAAAGTAAGCAAGTCTATATTTATACTTAGTAGTGATTTCGTTGGCAAGTGCTACGGCTGTGTTCAGTGTTTTCTCGTCATGTGCCGACATTGGCTTCATGGTGCTGGTGTTTAAAATTTTCTTTTTCTCGGCTTTGCTGAGTGTATGTGACCTGGAATGATTAATACTCTTACAAAAAATCAATCAAAACAAATTTAGTTATCGTCTGTTAATATGTTTCTATGTTATACTGAAATAAGTAATTAATCATGTCATTTTTGTTATAATAATCAATATCAATTATATCTTACCTTACTGCGTTGTCGACCTCTAAGTGTTTGCTCGTCGTCTGAAAAGTACATATTTTCAAATGTTACTATAAAACTAATCTAAAAACGCAATTGTGTTATACATACATATATAGTTTTACAAACATATAAATAAGTGATTATTTTAAGAAGTAAATCGATGTTTAGTTATTGCGTGATATTACCAAATGCACACAGGTAGAAAGCCGAAAAAAAAAATTGTTACGTAGCTAACAAATCCAAATATTAATAAAAATTAGGTATCACATTAATAATAATGGGTATAAGTAAGTTTAAACGCTACAAGGATGGGTTTCAACAATTGTGCTTTAATAGTGCTTTTTAGACTAATTTCTACGGTGAAGTAAGAGTATTACTACTATCAAAATAAAACGACTTCTAATGGATCGTCGAAAAATCTGAAATACGATGTATAATGTAAATTATTATTTATTATTGATGAGACGAAGAATTAGAGAACTAGAAATTCTTCACTTGATGATACGCTTCTAACAAAAAGTAATCGAGCACATGAATGAAACATCATTAAAAAGGAAAAAGTAGTATTTGAATTAAGTGGACATCTATCTACTGATAATGATAATCCAAATCTAGTGAATAGTTATTAAATCTATATTTGAAACAATGAAGTTTAATTGTATTTAACGATGGTTTTATTATATCTACCTTTGGTGAACTTCTATTATTTTTTTTATCTATATCACATTAACTTAGGTATTTAGAAATTTTTATAAATGTAGAATGACACGCTTATATTACAACTGACTTAGTTACAGAACCTACACCTCACCATTGTTTCCGCAATCGTTTGAAACCTGATTAAATAAAACAAAACTTTTAAGTTATTTTTAATACATTAAACAAAAATATATGTAACTGTGTTGCACATACATTTTCATGTGAAAATATGTTTATTTAATAAATAGATAATAATGTTTAGCTACAAAATTATAAAACAAAAATTCTTTCACAATTTAAATTAAATAGTATCTTCCTTAACGTGAAAATTTAAACAGAACATCAAATACAAACACTCACATCTCGTTTCCTTCCATCAAGATTCCGGAACATTGACTCCATTTCATCCAACAGACTCTGTCCGAAATCTGTGCAGCTTTTCTGTAACTAAAAAAATTTAATCATGACAATCCCCAGAAACAACTAGAAAGAAGAGTAAAAAGTGTACACTTGCAACACAAGACTAGATTTACAAACCTAATGGTGAACATACGTCACAACTCATTTTTGATTAAACTCGTGTAAATATTATAATAATTAAATAACTTAAGTTAAATAACAAGTACTCCCACCCCACATGCAATTTTCAGTCTTCTCTTCGATTCTTTAAGTTAAGTTCATTATAATTTATACGGGTTTAAAAGGTTAACAAGTTTCATGACTTACAGGGAACACAGGACTATCAGTGAGCATAAAGTTATCATCGGCCGGTGTACATTCCTGAAAAATTATGGTTTAACCAAGAAAATAAATAAAAATAAAGTGTGGTAAAATAAATACAAAAAAAAAATGTGTTACTAAATATTTATGGTAAAATTTTATTGATTTATTCATACAAAACTGAAATTGAGGTGAAATAAAATAAAAAAAATGTTTATGAACGATCTGAAATACTGTTTGTTATAAATATATTTTAGAAGTTTAATCGACGTTGTGATTACCGTTCCAGACCTTTGTTTATTTGTACTATACTGAAACTATAATCCATATATTAATAATGTATACCTACATAATAATAAGTTATTTCCAAAATGGTCGATGTATTTTGTCCCTGATTACTAAACTTTGCAACTATTATACCAACCATAATTTTTTTTCAATATTATTTCACGTTTTAAATATCCTCTTCGGCCCTTGGGACAATGGAAAAATTAGGTTGACATTACGTCATCGATTGTACAAAATTTCAATCCGACAGCGTATATATAAAATAAATTTGAAAATTTCCACAAATTTTCATGACTGTATGGTCTATTCTCAGATATGAAGAGATATGGCAAATATACACACACATACAGAAAAACATCCGGGAGATAAAACAGTGGTATAAGTAAACTAATGTTTTTGATGAATGTAAAAACTGATAATATATATGTATATGAGTTTATAGGATGGCTTAAATGGACCGCTGGTACTTTTGACAAGATCACTTCGCGTTTTTTTTTTAATTTTAATACGTCATCTCTAACCCTTTGTTTACGAATGTAAAATAGCCGCCTAAAGCTTCTGTCGTAACTATTGTCTGTCTTACAAATTAAAATAAATCTATCGCCTCCTTTTACATAATAGTGAAATATAGTTAAGAAATAAAATATCAGGAATTTAAACCATTTATAATTCGTACATCTATTTATAGGTCAATTGATTAGATACCTTCGAGATACTAATGTCAAATCTTCTTCGAGATCTGGAATAGTAGAAAGACTCAAATTCCGTTTAGATATTATTCGGCGGACCAAACAGGCAGAAGTAAAGATGCGCCCCGTATGTTCCAAACAAAATGTAAAACATGGAATGAGAAAATTCATATAATATCGTGCTAAATGTCCGGCTAAACCGACCTTGAAGAAATGTGATTATTTCGAATTATACTACCCGAAACGCAAATATTAAGCGTCTAATATATAAGAAACCGCTACTAAATTTGAAGGTTTATTATTTTGTTTGATTTTATGGGAAAAATTATTTAATGAAATCTTTAATTTTTATAATGCTAACGTACGACTTGGACTATTTCTTTAATTCGCGTTACGATTCCTGTAGCAGCACAACGAATCCCATCCGTCGGCTCCGTCCGCAAAGGGTTAAGATCACATTCGAAGCCATCCAGCCAGCTTATCTTCGGGGTAATCCTAAATATCGCTGTTGCTGCTAATAAGTCTATTTAGGGATATTTCACATGACATAATCCCCAAAAATAAATGTTTAAACAATGCTTTTATATGTATTCGATGAATCTTTACTCTCCGCCTTTTTTCAAATTAATTTATATCTAATTTTTAACTGATACATAGGCTTGTTATAAATAAATTATTAAAAAAAAACAATTAACTTTAACTTACAGTTGTCTGATTTAAGATTTTATGAAGATGAACTAACCGTGTCAGTGTCAGATATTTCATGATACTCATGAACTTCTTCTCTCTTGGAAACAAACTCGGGGTCTTCATCAGACTTGTTTGATTGGCCTGGCGTAGTACTTTTAACCTGAAAATGCATTGAAAGAAATCTATTTAATCTATCTATTTTATCATTGAACATAAAAATTGTATGGATGCAGACACATCCTAAAATAAAAAATAATGAAAATCTGACATGAAAGCCAAAGTTATCATACTATTTTAGAATATACATTGCTTCCTCAATGTAATAACTGAATCGATTTTAAATTTATTATTAAACATAGATATGCCATAACAATCATTATAGTTATCAATATTCTCATAATTTCAATCCATTGTCATCATCTTTCTAATCGAGTTCCAGGACAACTGGTCTCATGCCAATTCCATCCTAACAACACCATAATAATTATATAGACTCACCTTATTCAAAATGCTTTTACTACTTGTTGACTCGGAGACCAACTTCAAATGTGACTTTTTCAGATTTTTCGATTTGTTATCGGTATCTGTAAATAACAAGTAAATGTATTTAATAAAGAAAAAGTTCGAAATCCCAGTGTACATCGAAATATGGTAGAACGACTAAATTTGAATTAGTAATTGGTTTCATTTATTTTAACATTTTAGTGCTAACATTGTGAAATAAAGAAAACATGGTTGATTATTGTTATTAGGTTTTGCTATATTAAGAAAGTTTCTGTTATATACATAAGTTGATAGCTAGACCACAGCAATGCTGTTATAGTAGCAGATTATTACATTAGCAACAGTGATATATTGCAAAGTGCAATTTAGCTAAAAAAAACTCTTTGATTTTGATACAATATTGATGTATAGAAAATAATACAAAATATTTAATAGTAATTTATTGAGAGATTTGGTAAAGTTAAAATTATTTGGGATTACATACTTTTTTTTAATAAATACATACAAAACTTACTTGAGACATCCACTTCATTGCAGTTTTTCTTATTATTAGAGTGGGAAGCAGTTAACATTGGATACGGAGATGTGCATGAAGCCCCAGAAAGGTGTGAAGGTGAGTTAGGATTCAAAAGAGGTACTTGCTCCAGGTCCTCGGTCGGTTTGTATGGTGCAAGAAATTGATGCGTTGGCTGAAATAAATAATAGTATTATACTAGAAATTACCTTCAAACAAAAGGTTAAGGGAAACTACGATTATAAAGAAAATTGCAGAGAATCGTTGAACGTAAGGTGGCATCGGACCGGTCGCACCGAAGATCTTTCATAACAAAAACGATTATTTATTGATACTCACACTGCCTGCTGGATCGAGAAATGATATATCACCAAAGTAAGCGCCGTCTAACCCGACGTGGCCCGTATGCTTCACATCGCCCTGTGGACTGGAAATCATGCTGCGCTGTATCGTCCGTTTGCCAGTGTATGTGTGCCGTTTGACGTCAGAGCGTAGTATAGAGGGGCGCAGCGAACGCGACGAGTTGCGCGCGGGATGCGGTGACAATGATCCGGCTCGCGCTCTCTGTGTGATGATATAACAACAAGTATAGCTCCATTTTTGGTGAAGGTTAATTTTCATTCCAAGAACGAATCAGCTGAAGGTTTAACGGATGGTACACTTACGACCGACCATAACAAAGTAGCCCTAGTTAGGTCCCTCTACACTGAATCACATTGTGCTTGTTACATAGAGACATATGATATCTAGCAATCACAACGCCTTTTTTTTAATGAAACAGCAACTTTTACGGTTCGGCGGCAGAAATAGGCGCTACGAACCATCATAACAAAAATACAATTACGGGGTAAATACCATTTTTCTGTGTTCTTGCTATCAACACATGAGTGCCACAGTATTTTGGGGAGACAAGCTTTATTATGCTTGGCCTTTTTCTCGTAACACAATGTGAAACATATTTTACATAAAATATTAGTTTAATTTGAAAACATTAAAATAGAAACTTTGTATTACCTCTGATTTCACATAAGGTTTTGTTTGGGAGGGGTCAAACAAACCGGAAGTACCTCCAGGTAACACTCCATACCACAGCGAAGTTTTAGCCTGAATTCTAAAAAAGAATGAATACATTAGAAACTATGAAATAAGTGTTTTTAAATACAGACAACATAGTTTTAGGTGTAATACCAAATGCATTGTCTGCTATAATAAGTCGCAAAGTTATATAAAATGAGTTACGTTTAAAAATAGTGGATGATGTTATAGATGAAAAGTTAAGATATTGAAACTTACTGCTTTCCAAGAACAGTAATAATTTGACCGACTTTAAACTCCAGAAAGTTGCTACGCCGGCCCTCTTCCGACATCTTGAAGTTTGCAATCGCTTGAACCTGTGATAATTAAATGTTAAATAAACACCCCACTTTATCAATAAATGAATAGAGACCTACCACCAGTAACAAAGTTTAGCATAATGATCTCATAGTCAAATTAAACCCAAAAAGGCAATGTTGTAAATTCAACAAATAGTTTACTTAAGCTATCTTCAGTTACTTTTTTTATCTACAATGAGCTAGCACTTAACCTTAATTTTACAGTGTTAAGTAACAATGAAGCTGTTGATATAAGTGTGCTTATCAAGAATACTGTCTCTTAACATACGAGAGACCAAACAGAACACAGTAACACTGTGTATGGCTGCAGCTTTACAATATGAGAGCGGTAGCTAGCTAAGCAGTTTTAAAGAAATCTTAAATTGAACCTGGGACCTTCATGTTACCAGACAAGCGGTTGGTCACTACGTCATGAAGGTTATTAAAACTTAAGAACAAAAAAATTATAATTACAATGAATTCAGCTTACCTGTTTAGGTTGAATATTATATAACTTTAATCCAAGATCTTTAAAATTCGGTCTTTTATTTGGATCATGTGACCAACATTCCAACATTGTTGTGTAATATTCATCTGGACAACATTCTGGGCGTTCTAACCTCTGAAAAATAATGTCATTAAAATTTAGTGAATATTAAGACTATAAAAAATAAAAAAAAAATCTTAAAAATCAATTATACGGATTTTATCGCGTTTATGGTTTAATTTTATTTATTCCCGACGTTTCATCGTAAAATCCGTAAAAGTGAGTTTTAATAAATGTGTGACATTCGCAGAAATATAAGAAATCATTTTTAAGACTTTGTTCTAGACTAGTGTGCTTTACCGCTTAGAGTACATGTCCATATATTATCAGAAGGGTCATAGTGTAGCACTAGTCTCTATTAAACAGAAATAAAGATTCTAATTTTTTAAAGAATATTTTAACATTATATAGAAAGCAAGAATTAGGTAGTAAGTAAATACCTGAAAGTTTGGCGCGTCTATAGCTTCTAAAATTTGCTGGCCAGAAAAAGCAGCCCACGGCTGAAAACCGTAGGTGAACATCTCCCACAGACACACTCCAAACGCCCATACATCGCTGGCGGATGTAAAGCGCAGGTATAAAATACACTCCGGGGCACACCTAAATGTTAAAAAAAAATTGTAATCATTTCTTTATCAACTTACATGTATAATTTTAATCACACATTTTATATGAAAATATCATCACAAATGACATAACAGATATCTGATAATTATGATCATAAATTTTAAGTCATATTAAAGACCTCTTCCTGCTGAAAATGTCTATAGTAGTAATGATTATGATCAAAATCCTTTACCAGATTTGATATGGTCGAAGACAAATTGATACAGTGGAAGAAAAACACAGTTCTGGTCAGTTCAGGTGGTAGGTCTCTGTTGCCGGAGACCGTCTGGGTGGGTACCACCGCAGCTCCTATTTCAACCGCCAAATAGTAGTGTGCAAACATTACTGTGTTCCGGTCTGAAGGGCGCTGTAGCTAGTGTAATTACTGGGGTAACGAGACTTAACACGAGACGACGAGCGCAATGTGGTGCAGTGTGTACCATCTTAACTAGCACCGCGTTGTCATGGGCAAACGTATCACTTACGATCAGGTGAACGTCTTGCTCGTCTCGTCGCATAGTATAATAAAAAAAAAAAAGTTCTATGTTGAGAGATAAAATTACCATACAAACATTTTTCTTAAATATATATTAATAAACAGAATAACAACTAGGTGTAGATACCTAAAATCCTTATTTATCTCTCAATAATGCTTTTCAAGTGCAAACTCTGCGTGATTGTGTACACAACATGTGTGTAAAGTGAAACAAGTATACAAAAAAATGGCATTAATACAGTACTTGTTTCATTACACATGTTAATGGTGATGAAAACCATCAAGGTAGTAACAGTAGTGTGGTAACATTACTGTGAGTGGTGCTGTAGTTGGTCATCCTAACCAGCGCATCTTTGTTATGGGTAGGTGTGACAGTCTTCAACAGGTGAAAGTTCTTTTAATTTTGTAGCTAGGTAAAAAGAAAAATAGAAATAATAACACTAACCATGCAACAGGTAGTTTGAGATTAACATTATAATTTGTTTGGTAATAATCCTTTCCCACACCGAGAGCACGTGACAATCCAAAGTCGGAAATTTTTACTCTGTCTTTGCTAAACACTAGGATATTTCTTGCTGCTAAGTCCCTGCAAAAAAGTTTATTGTTATAATTACAATAAATACACATAAAAGTAAGAGGCCAAGGGTTTGCCATGTAACATGGAAGTTGTGGGTTCTACGGCTACATGTTGTGAAGTTTGGGTGATGGTTGGGTTTTGTTCTATCACTCCCATATTATAAAAACGCCACCACAACAGCATTACAGTATTCTAGTTGTTAAAAATAAGAGCAAGTTTTCTAGGTAAGCATGTCTTAGCATTCACAGCCTCATTGTCACTAAATACTGCTATGTCAAATTGATAAAAAGTGTTAGCCCATAACTGATAAAGAGATAGAACCTACTTGTATGAATAATTGAAGTAATTTATAAAGATACAAATGTATTAGAAATAATCACCTATGAATCAGTCTTTTGTTTTCTAAATAAGTCATGCCTTCACAGATTTGTTGGGCAAAGTCGCAGAGGTTTGCTACAGGGAAGTGTGGTCTGAGTGTCACATCACGTAAACACTCTAAAAGTGAACGGAGAGGAGCCAACTCCGTTACCTAAAAAGAGAACAATATGCTTTTTTTTAAAAAATACAGTTAATGGAAACAACCAATAGGTACAGAGAATTTTTGATGGGCTTATTTTTATTAATGGATGTCTATTGCTTGGTGATAATGATTGTGATCCTAAATGTGGATATTAAAAACACAAATTTCTAATTTTACTTGACGACCTGGGTTAAAAATATAATAACATAAGCACAATGATTAAGTCTTTTTTTAAAAGGTAAACAATTGAAAATTGGTGACAAAAAAATACATACAGATTTCTTACTATAAAATGAATTTTTTATACTTACCAACATCAAAGAGTCTAAATGTAAAACCACTCCATAAAGCCTTACAATTTTTGGATGTTCTATACTGTGCATAACAGCAGCTTCTTTTAAGAATTCTGTTGAATTTGAAGTCATCCGCTCGTTGCCTAAGCATTTTATAGCCACTTGTAACTAGAAAAAATTTAAATGAACTAATGAAGTATAGATAGTAAAATGGCTATAATAAGAAGATTTTAATACAATTTAACATATTATACTTCATATATGCACTCATAAAAAGAATTTGTTCACTTAAAACCAATACATCATTATAATGATAATATGTCACCAAATGGTGCAGTGTTTTTCATCTCAACCAGCTCCACATTATTATGGGCATATAACACTTACCATTAGATGTGAATTCTGCATGTCTTTTAGCTTTGGCAAATAAAATAAATTGAGGGTTATAATTTTGACAAATAATAAAACCTATTATGAACTTGATTGAAAGATTACTTGGTCAATAATGTTCAAAGAATTTAATAAGTAATTAAAGTATTTAAACAATTAAACAATAGTATTAATGCAGAAACATAACCTACTCTGTGATTCCCGGTGGTCCATGTTCCCTGTTGCACTATTCCAAATTGACCCATTCCTAATTCCTTATTAATAGTAATATCTTCAATAGATATAATATGTTTAGTTGGTCCTTTGACATTGTCGAGAAATGGTTGCAACTCAATTGAAGAAGAAGAGCCATGACCGAGAGAAAACTGGAAAAAAATGTACATTCTACTACATGTATAAAGTGTTCTATAAATGCCGATTTTACAATGCCATTGTACATACTTACCACATCATGTTTTTTATTTGTAGTTAAAAGCTTCTTTATTTTGGAAAAATAAGTATTGGGACAGTATTTGGATAATATTTTATTAAATCTTCTCTGTTCAGGTTTTGAAAGCCCAATTTGGCCTAAATCATCTAAGTTAACAAACTTTAACTGGGAGAGCTTGTTAACCTTTAATATATCCCTGCAAATTAATTATAAATAACTATTCTAGTAAATCAGCTTGCATAACAAACTTTTACATACATAAAATACTCATGCAAATATACTCCCAGACACATCTACAGGCCCACCACCCATTGTTTAGTTTCGATGGTATCTAGCTGAAAATAAATGTTAGGTGCAGCAATTACTTTTAATGCAGTTTTGAAGCAGATTTATTGATCAAGCCTTATGTATGTTTTTTTTTTGTAATTTCGAATTGATTTGGCCGGCAGAAGTGCTACAGCAATTTCAGGCTGAGTATCCATATTTATTGGTCAAAACTGGCTCAAAGTTTAGATTTGCCTTTTTATGGAACCAATAATCGGAAACATCATTAAAAAAATCCAACTTTTGCGAAATAAACAAAGTTTTCTCCATTCCTGCGTTGTTGAAAACAATGAACAGACTCGAATTTTTGTTTTTTTTTCATATTCCTGAATACGAAATTAAAAAAAAAATACATAAAGGTTGACCAAAAAATCAGCTTTAAAACTGCATTAAAACTGATTGCCCCGCCTAACATTTATTTTTTACTAGGCACCGTCAAAACTTTAAACGCTAGGAGGGCCGATTGATGTGTCCGGGAGTATATTTTAATGTTTATGAAAGTACAAAACAGTTAACAATTTTGTTTTTTTTTATTCTACAAGGCGAGCGGCATCCAGATGTTTACCTGATGGTAGTGAAACATCTGCTCATAACAAAATGGTGCTAGTTAAGATGGTATACATTGCTTTACATTGCACTCATTGTCTTAAGAAAAACTGTTAAGTCTCATTACCCCAGTAATTTCATTAGCTACAAACCTTCATACCTTCCTAGACCTACAGTCCTTCAAATGGAATGAAAATGAATGTAATAAGAGCTGCATACCACTGCACCCTATCAAACTAGATAATCACTGCATTTCCTCACTGCCAATGTTGACTGGGAGAGAATGCCCTATGGCATTAAGTCCGCCTTTTTGTAGTTTTTTTTATTTTGTGTACAAAGTTCATAATAAATAAATAATCTCCAGCAACAGAGCCCTGCCACTAATAAGTGTTTCTATTAAATAATTTTAAAATGATGTATAAAAAATGCAAACATCAATTTCTTATGGAACAACATTTAAAGACATGTGACAGTGTGTTAAAAAATAAGTAGACATAAAGACATTTTCAAATAAAAATCTAAATTTTTTAAACACATTAACAACAGATTTTCTAAATATGGAGGCCAGATGTTTCACCACTACTCCAGAAATAAAGATTTCTTTTAAAGATTAAAGCATAGTTGTTGTATTAAAGACTAACAAAAACAGATTGTAATATAAAAAATGCTTATCAAATTAAAATAATTATCATTTTCAGCATACACTACAGATTTTGTCAATATTTGAGTAATGTGTAACATGAACACTAAAAAAACAATAAATTTACGATATAAATAAATAGAGATCCTTAATTAAAATATAGCCGACGCTATAATTTAACAATAAAACGAAAACATGTTAAAAACTATTCAAATTAACAAGTTTGTGGTGATCCATATTGTTATTGTAATTTGTTACGTAAAACAGAAATTATATTGTTTCTAAGAACAAAATCCAACAAAAACAGCAGAATATATTTCACTAAAGAAATTGAAGCCTGTCTTATCATTTACCTAAACAGTTCAAAGTATTGCAGAAGATCAGCTTCTTCGAGAAATTCGGTTAAATTTTCTTGATCATCAACTATACTTTCTGGAAGAAAACAAATTGATTTCATAACAAATTTAATAAAATTAATACAAAATTATATAAACGATGCTGTTAATTACCCATAATCGAGGCACCAAAGTAACTTGATATGGAGGATACACTTTTGGTATAAATTTAAATATTAAAGACAAATATAAATAAAGGTACTAAATTCATAGCACTTGTGACAAACACCTACTGACAACAGTATCCTAGATTATAAGCACAAACGACAGAATATGTAAAGCCCAGAAATACATAAACAATTATTAAAAAATGAAGTGTTAACTAAACTTAAAATATTTAATTGCGTAGGTGTTCGTAAAATAAAAAAATGTTTTAAACAATATATTTTAATTTTAAAAAGCAGTAAAATATTTATTTACTTTCAGGATGAAAATAATCGAGTATAGAAAGAAGAAAAATTATACATAAATCTTTCCTCAAAAATAAAAGAATAAAATCCTGGAATAACAGAAAAGACAGTATAAGAATAAAGTATAAAGTACTCTTTTATTTATTATTAGTTTAATCGTCAAGTAGTTACTAAATATTACATACATGTATGCGATCTTCTTATTTTTTTCTCTTTTAATATTTTTATATCTCTATTTATCCATATATCTGTAGCTGTTTAAATATAGTATATTTAATTCTGACACACCCGCGTGTAAGCTTCAATCATGTCCATTTACGAGTTGTATGGAAGAAACCGCTTTAAGCGATAATACGCGTCTTCTGTTACCTTAGTTATATGTATTTTTTTACTTTGTTACTGATGTAACAATAAGGAATAAAATTAATACATGATTTAAGAATGAAACATGATGCTTAACAAAGCTGTTTGTTTGATGAGAATTATTTGAAAATAAGTATTATTTTCAAACATAAATTCAGTTAGAAGCAACCTACCCTGCCGTCTCCAGGTAAGCTCTATTAGTTCTTGTATGATATAAGCTTGTGAGCCTATACATACTGTTTTATGCACCCGTGGTGGAATAACGAAGGCGGAAGGATTGTCATCGTTACGGTTAGCGGTTTTTCCTACCCGCCTCAGCCGTTGTAATGAGTAGCGGCGGAGGCCAATATCAGAATCGCCACAGAGAGCTGGAAGAGTTCCCTCTCCTGGCCTTTGGGCGATGGACTTTGGACGGCGAGGATTTTATTGGCGTAAGTCCAATATAACTTGTCTTCGGCTAGGCAAGAGCGGGTATGGAAAAGCGTTACCCCACGGCCCCACGTTAAAAAAGTACAAAGAATATAACTTTAGTATATTATACGTACGTTATTATGTGTATTAGTTTAAAACTGGGGTTATAACTAGTGTTATAATTATTCTGTGTTCAAATGACAAATTTTTTAAAGCTTTAAAATTTTCGGAAGTGGCAATAATCAATATGAAAAAGTAATAGAAAAATATTTTATTGTATGTATTATAGAATGATCACGCGCAGAACGAGCAACGTCTGTTTATTATACTTAGTTAATGTCCCTGAATCCAAATCATTGAATTATGTAAGTAGGCGTGACCAAGGTACACAGTTTTTGGCAAGCTATTTTATTGACATGTCAGGTCTGTTTCCCTTTAAACGTCTGTGTTTTATTTACAGTCCTGATTAAAATTTAAATTAAATTTAATGTTATAATTACGAGTTTATTGTGTTTTCCTTTTCTATGTCAATTTATAACTTTAAAGATGGCAACTTTTCGCACAAATGTCATAACAACTAAATATGGACTAAAGTCCTTTGCCTTTCCCATCAGGGATAAATTAATATCATCATAATCAATGTATGGCTTTGAATCTGTTAACGGTAAAAATACAAGTTTAATTCGCATTGATATTTTGATTTCTGTAGAATGCAGTAGTTTACACGATCAGTAATCAGATGTTCAATATATGACAAAACATTTTTTAAACAATTTTCGGGGTTTGGGGCTGCGTGAATGCTTGTAGGGTTCGAGAGTACAGAGTAAAAGAAGCTCGTTAGCTTGGATTGAATTAAGAGTAAATTTAATTTTTCAAAATGTAATCTTTTTATATCTATGATATCTATATAATAAAAATGAATTGCTGTTCGTTAGTCTCGCTAAAACTCGAGAACGGCTGGACCGATTTGGCTAAATGTGGTCTTGAATTATTCGTGGAAGTCCAGGGAAGGTTAATAAGGTGAGAAAATATGGAAAAAGTGCCTGGAATATGGTAAAAACAACAATTTCTCTTTTTCATTGAGGTGACCAGATTTTTAGATAGGCAAAGCGGGACAACTCTGAAGGAATAATAATATCGTAATTTTTTTTTAGTTTTAACATAAGTACAGTTTATAAATGTTTTTTTTATATAAGTGAATTTGTTTGAGTAGATTGTAGTAATTTTGTAAAATATTGTAAAAATCTTCACAAGAATTTGATAATTTAGTTTGATTGACTTGAAATATTTGCAAAATTTTATTCGTATATTACTTTCTAAAATTTCTTTCGAGGTTAAGGTGGGTGATACACGTTTTGTCATCAATATAAAATATGAAGACTACGAGTATTTTAAGCTAAGTTTAAGAAAATTTATGCATTTATGAAATATTTAAATAAATTACTTACGTTAATTTTATATGGTAAGAAGCAGATTTGTAATATTTATTTGTTTAATTAGGTTGCTAGCACGCAGTACGAACACAAAGTGTATCATTTGAGAGACAAACACAATGTAACTGGGTAGCAAAAGCAATATGTTACGCAAAACAATGATTTTCATAAATAAAAAATTTAACAGAATTCTAAAAGCCGGGACTTTTGAAAATCGTCGCGTGACGCAGAATTAATTGTGAAAAAGCGGAACGTCTGGTCACCTTACTTTAGATACATAAAACGTCAAATATTTGAAGTTCGCCCCGTCATTTATAAACCAAATACAATTTAAAAGAATATTTTTGATTTAGACATTGACATTGACAACCAACAATTTCTGATGCACCTGATATACACATTGGAGAATATAATTTGGTTTCGCAGTTTGAAAATTAAAGACGCAAAATTTTTGGTTTCGCAGGGTGGTGAGAAGGGCGGGTTTCCGCCATTGGATACGGTTACCGCCCTCTCACCACGTGCTGTTGGGTTGCTTTCGCATTGTTTTTAGTTAAGTCGCTGTCGGGTAGATGTTGAATGACATTAGGTCGCAAGGTGGATGCCGTCGGGCATGTCTCTACGACCTGAATCCCTTAGTCGCCTTTTACGACACCCATGGGATGAGAGGGGGAGGCACTATTCTTCCACCGGTGCCACACGGCAGTATTTTTTTTTTGTTTTAACGTGTACACAAGACATTGGCTCACGCAGAAAACCGTGCTCATGCCATTAATTGGGAAGAAGAAGAATATTTTACTTTAGCGGGAATCTGGGCTTAAGGTGGAATTGTCTCGGTTCATTTTTATTTTTTGTGCATAATGCGGTTGAATTGATAGATGATTGGTTATCATGCAGTAAATAAGTGTGTTCGTGTGCAGCGATTATAGAATCGAACCGGGAACACCGCTGTCCTAAGTTCAGATTGGTTCAAAATTGTAGTTAATTCTTAACTTTACTTTGTTGATCTTTTGTGATAGCGACACTATTTACCGCTGAGTGCGCGAGAACTTTCCTTACTTTGATTATCTACAATTTATAATACCAAGGAGAAGACGTCCTGACTTAGGTCGTCGAAGTCAATCAACGTGTGCGTTTAAATATAATAGAACAACCAAATTAATAACGGGCATTTCTTTTGATTACGAATAATTTTTTTCTGGTTAAGTTTTCACCACATTATTTACTAAAGTTGAAACAGCCTGGAATTATCAATAAGCTTTTTTATTTATTGATTTTGAGGCAAAACGAAGTTTGCTGGGTCAGCTAGTTGACAATACAAAATTTCCTTTACATATTTTTAACAATAATTTAAATTGTATACAATTCCGCATACAAGGAGTTTATTAGCTATATACAACATATACACATTACGTAGCTACAGGGGTTTATAGTTCCTCGAAAACTAAGTTACAAAATAGTTCATGTATTTTAATTTGGTGAAATATATCTACCGAATCTAGTATAATTTGCTGACCCCAAATAATCAGTGAACAGTTTGCAGTTGTCGTTTCACGAATACTTGTAACTATATCGATCTTTGAGTAGATTGTGTACAATACAACTTCACATAGGTTTAAGACAATCATTCAAAGAAATGACTGCTTTATAATTAAACCATATCTTCTAATGTAAAGAAATGAAATGCTCAAAAATATATGAAATCAAAGCATAAATGCATGTTACATATTCTTTAAACTTTGTTTCCAAATACATTTACATTTACAACATTTACATATTTTGTATCTTCATTAAATTGACAATGGAAATTTAAGTTGAACTGACTACTTTGGAAGATGTGTTTTAATTTTCCTTATGATAGTATGTTTTAAGTTGAATACATAGGTTGAAACAAATAAAACTGCTATTTATCGAGAGAAGAAAGATTTAATAAATAGATACAATAGTTGTATTCTAAAACAGTATTCGAATCATCAAGATCAATTTTTTTAAAGAAAATTATTTTACACAGGAATTACAAATTGACTATGCAGAACCATCAAATTGTCAAGTTATAATATACATTAGATTAATATTAAGGCCAAAGGTATACAATGGCTTTAATTTCATAGATAATTTGACAATGTTATTGTAATTGAAGAGCAGGGTGCTATCGAAGTATAGATCCACAGTATACTTGAGAAATATTGTGTAGAAACTTTTCTAAGCACATATGAAACAACAGCTAAATGTAACATTTAAGTATAATAATAAAAAAGCATTATGATATGTTTCTCACAACAAGTTAATTCAAACATACATATGAAAACTAAATATTTTTAATTGGTTATAAAATTATGATGAAGTCGTTCCATATTGCATATTTGATCCTACAGAGCCTGTCAGAAACAGATAGGATTCTGTCACATTATTGTTGCTCAAGAGACATATCATATAAAATGCTTAGCAGGCAGAAAATTTGTTTACATTTTCTTGTTGAAACATCTTACTCAATTTTGTACTATAATCATTATTGCAATTTTATTTTAATATTTAATACACCTTACAGTAAACATTAATAAAAGGGTGTAACAACTTTTCTAAACACATTTAAACAATTATGCAAAATTTTAATAAAATCTAAGTTTCTCCTAAAATATACCTCATTTTGTAGTAGTCAAGTTAAACCAACAGAAAATCAATCTTTGCGAGTGTCGATTTTCAGTTGATCAAATATTTAAAAGTGCACTTGAAATCTGCTGTTGGCGTAAATACATACAGTTCCAAATAGGCACTCATTTGCAGCGTTAATAGCACCCTGAATTCTCAATGTAAGAGGTAAAACAAAATTAATTAATAATACATTTGTTATTGATATAAAACAGAAATAATTATTGTAGTATTATTATCCAACATTCCATTATTCATAGGTCATTTAATGCACCATATATCAATAAATGTTGTTATTTTTGTGTATATAGTGAGGTAACTCATAAAAGGCGTCTCAAGCATAAGAATTCAATGTTAAGAGTTAAACTAGAACTAGATTCGTAGATATAAATTTTAAATACTGGTTAAAAGTTGAGATACATGGAACTAACCACCAGCTTATGATCAAATATTTTATAAGCGTTCTTGGTATAATGTCTGTAATAATTAGCACCAATAGCCAGCAATAACTAGTTTAGGCGCTTAATAGAGTCAACTGTTCATTGAAACACATTGAAAATTGGTAAAATTCTTTTATAGTATGGACTTCTAAATGTATTCAGTTTTAGTTTATTTTTTAATGTCTTCAATTTTGGACAGTAAAAACATTGTTGGATGGTGAACAAGAGTTAATTGAAGTATAATTTAGTTTTCATTGAACAGGAAACCTCTTGGACATTATACAGTATTCTTTTTAAGGCACTGAGTGATGCGTTCTGACAAGACAATGTAAAAGCTTTGATAAATTATGTAAGTCTTGGTTATTTTTATTATGTATTTATTTAATGTTTCATTAGCTGTAACAAGACAATAGTAAGAACTATACATTGTTGTTAAAACGTATCACCCTACACTGGTGTTGATTGATTTAATGTTATAATCTGTTTAGTTTCATTACCTATGGTGGAAAAATATGAAAGAAAAAGGAAATGCGAAAGGGCGTTAGATGTCTTGTTCCTTAAGAATACATATTACATTTGCACAAGATAAATTCATTGTCTAATCCACTAAGCTTCATAAAATTTCATATGAACATCCAACAATTAATACATGGTTTAAAATTATCTATTAAAATATTAATCTCTTTTACATTACAACAGTAAGTTGAAATGAACATATTGCTGTGGGATTTTAAAGGCATCTTTTCTACATTATGGATTAACCGGACAAATGCCTAATACAAAATTTTATTCAGCTAAAATATTTGACTTCATTTAACCCATACATATATAACATTATATTAATATATATGTAACACTAAAATATGTATAATGTATACAGTTTTTTATAACACAAAATTTATTAATAATACAACAGCATTAAATTTATAGACAAGTGGGTAAGATAAATTGTGCGGTAGAAACAGATTGTGCATTTAATAAAATGTATTATAGCATATCATGTAAGCAGAGAAAAAAGGGAGTAATGTTAGAAAAATAAGAGTCAGATTAAATAAACGTTCATAATAATTGGAAATGAAGTTATGGATATTAAAAAATAGTCATATGTACTACATGAAACCATTAATCAGCAATGTCAATTTTTGTCTTGTTATCATTATCATAGCTGTTATAAAACATATGCTACCAACTATTGTTACACATATTACAGCCAAATTTTAATGTCTGTACATTACAGCATGTGTCGCATCAAGAATTTTAAAAATGAATATGTATGTATTATTATCAATTATTCAATGTTATAAAAAATAATTTACTTATAAAAAATCATTAATGTATGTACATATTGATATGGAGAAATATTATGAATATAAGTATTTTTCGGAGGCAATAATACATACATTTAGTATTTAATAATACAATCTTATAACTTCAAAGGATTTCATATTCACTGGTCTCATTTTGGCAGAAATAGGAAATGTTTTCAATAAGGTAATTGACAAGCAATTGTCGTTAGTTAAATAAATATATTGTTAGTCAACACACAAGTTATGCCGTAAAAGATTATTTAGTAAAACTGGACATATAATTGTCTCGAATAACATAAATAGGGATTATAAATACTACCACCACTAAAATAAACAAGCTAAGGATAATATCAGTCGAAGTATTTCTAAGCGCTGAGACCGAACTGTACCATGATTGCGAATAGACAAGAGCGGGATAACTTCGATCCAATATGTTATTATAAACAATTCCTTTTAATCTTACATGTAGCTACCTTAGATATGATTTTTATAGATATGCTGGCTATGTCATCATTTAGAATATAGTTCATTATTAATGGAAATCCTAGCAAACCTAGACATTTTAGAAGACAATGTTGAAAAGTCCATAGTTAAAACACATTCAATAAAGCCTTTTTTTCTAAATTGAAAAAGTTACCTAAATTGGTACCAAAAGATTAAAAAAAAATGGGTAATAATATTAAAGTGGCTTTAGGAGGGGACTACATTTTTTTTTGTTAATGTTTTTCCTATAAAACTACATCTTATTAATATTAGCTACACAAATAGTCCGAAGTTATTTATATTTGCTAGATATCAATAATAACAATAACCATATATCATTGTACATGTCTATTTAGTTTGTGGCGGTAAAAATCGTTATTGTGCAAATAAAATAGCTGTATAGCATACCGTAAACAAATTCAGATCTGTTTTCAGCAATTATTTAACCACATTAAAATTTGATATCTAAATATCATATATTCGATGTTATGTTTACAGGAAGACAGCCGGCGCGCGGTTTTAAAGTGACGTCACACAATCGTCCAGTTTTCTATAGTCCATTTGCATACTTGCATATTAAATTGATAATGAAATAATAATAAATAGCCCTCTTAAAGTCCGCACTACTAGGACTCGAGGCCTTCTCTCACAAGGAGATTGTTACGGCCATTTGTCCACCATGCGGGCCAAGTGTGAGTTGGTACAATTCACATGTACTCAAAAGCAGTAGTTTCCTTGATGTTTTCCTTCACCGGTAAGCTCAAGCTCAGTGAGGATCGTATAGCATGTACGACCTTAAAAATTGTGCTATCACGGCTTCGTTAAAGTATTACTACAGATCAATCTATTTTAGATTTTTTCAATTAAATTCAATCGTTATATACATATAATTTTTGTAGTGCATTTTTATTGAGGTTAAAATTGATTAAGACATAATTCGTTTCAGCAAAGATTTTCGATTTATGTGACGTCACACAATGATATCTAATATTTTACTGTCCAATACATTTTTATACATATACATGAATTAGTTTGTTTAACTTTACGGATCGAAGATTAACTTACATACTCGGCGTCTCTCCGTCTATCTATCTAAAATTATGTTATATTCATTACAGAGATGCCTTAATAATCAAATAGCTGTAATATGAAAGATTTTGTTCAGATCATTTGAGAATACAAGTATTTTAGAATCTATTAATTTTCATATTGCGGTCATTTGAGAGAAACTTCCGAATTCATTACAAGGTTAAGTTAAAACAGTATAAAGTAGAAATGAATTCATTCAAAGATTGTTTTTTGTCTGCAAACTAAGTTCAATTTCAACCGTATATTTATTTACGCGTGATATTTAGAGTTCAAAAACTATCTTCTTAAATGGAACAAATACTACCATATGAGAACTACACCAAAATAGCGTTTGTAATTGTCCTGATGTCTGGTTGTTATCGTTAACTATCAATGTATATGTATCAATCGTACAAAATTATTTCATTTAATTTTAGCATTCAATACAGACGCGATTCATATTTCATGAAACAGCTATGTAATAAGACCTAATAATAACATTTACTTGTTTGCTACCAATTAATACTTGTATTAAAATAAGAAAATTACGCTCATTGATCCTTAATGCAATAAAATTATTTCAAAATACTTTTGTGGTAGCACCTAACATAATTAAATGAACTTACCGAAATATTGTCAATTTTTAATATACTTTTACTATCTACGATTAGACCTGGCGTCTTTTCCAAATTACCATAACAAGAAGAATAATTTTATATTGTACAACATATTGTTGCAATGTATATTAGTTATCTAATATGGAGGACAGCCAAGCAACAGGACAAATTGCATATAATCTGTTTCAAGTTCATAAAAGAACGCTTAGCGCCGCGCACTAGCTCTTATAAGCATGAAAGGAAATTATGATAGCTTTTGATACTGCATTAAGTCACGTGGAAAGAAAAAGTGTTTCTCAATGTGCCCTATAATTGCATGTTCAGTATCGGGTGCATCACTGCGATTGAGGATCGCATTGTAACAACCGGACAATGGACGGGTCACTTTTAGCCCCCTCTATGAATTCGTCCAGAGAAAGTTTCCCATCTTTATTCCTGTCCATTTGACGAAATATCTTGTCGGTCCTCTTCTCTGGTGTAGATTCGTCTTCGGGCATCTTCATAACTGATCCGACCATTTTGTAAATTGCCTGAGAAATACGGGATAACGTTTTAAAGATATATCTTTGGTTGTGTCTCTATTCACAGGGTCTATTACATATTTAGCTCGACCAAAAAATGTGGCGCAAGTAAGAATAATAATCATTACAGTACATTGTGCTCGTGGCCTTGAGACAAAAAGTTGTCTCGTTTTCGTGCAAATTATACTACCTACAACGCCCTCCAAATCGGGGATCATTGCAATTTATTAAATCTAAAGTTTACGGATTTTATCGCGTTTATTAAATTATATAAATATTTAAAATAAAGGCGTAAAATTTAGATTTAATAAATGTGTAACATTCGCGGAAATATAAGAAATCATTAGATCATAGTAATGTTTGTACACTACTGTTTGGCGGTAGAAAGAGGCGCATCAGTATTAAAAACAATCAAACACTATCCATGTAAAACAACCTGCACAACATTAAACCCGTGGAGAGGACGAAACTGTTATTTTATATACACATATGTTAGTATACAATTATTGGGGTAAATTTTATTAAGTGACCACCGAGTATACGTACAGTAACAATTTCCAACATCTCTTGTCGCGATATGTACCCGTTGCCGTCGAGGTCGTACATTGAGAAGGCCCATTTAAGCTTTTGCTCAAGTTTGCCGCGGGACGTAACGCTCAGCGCGCAAAGAAACTCCCGGAAGTCAATAGTGCCATCGCCGTTTGCATCAAATGTTCGGAATACATGTTCTGCAAACTAACATAAAGCATAACACCTATAAAGACCGTTGATATGTACATGTACAAGATATTCTAGTTTTTTTTTTATAATTTGTTCTTACCTTACTGGCATCACCGTAAGGAAAGAAGTTGCCATATATTTTTTTAAATTCTTCAACAGATAAATGGCCACTGGGACAATCTTTCAAGAAACCTTTGTACCACTCTTGTATCTCTGCGTCTAAAATAAAAAGATTCCAACAATTGCTCAACTGTCATTTTAACATTAAATTCGTTGATTATAGCTTTCTTACGCTAGCGATCATTGAAAAATTAACCAAATTGGTAACGGTCGGTAGTTTAAACTTGGTTTTATTTGTTGTGAAGGAAAATGCTTTAGCTGTTGGTAATATTATTAGGACAAATAAACATGATATTAAGAAGGTAATCAATTTCTATCATTATACTATGCAATATGAAGATTTCTCAAAGTGATTTCTGCTTAGTGAACAGTCCATTCTCTCAGAAAAAAAAAGACAATTGCGAAAGGTATCAAAATTGATAAATCGATGAAGAAATATTTACCTGAAAACTCGGTGTTTTGCTTAAGGTCCTCTAGGACCTCGGGCTTTAGTTTACTATTTTGTTTTCCCATTTTGTTAATTTTTTTATAGCGCTTAGAAATCTCCACAATACACCTGCGTCTTTTTTGCCACTTAATTAGTTGTTTAAGCTTTGTGCCCTACAACATAAGAGCCTAAACATAAAGTATTTATGGAGGAAATGTATTAGTATTAACATTTAAAACGAAGCAAATAATATGTGAATATAAAAAATACAAACTACAAAAAAAAATATATGTAAGCATATTAGTTATACCACATGTTTATATAAATCTTAACTTTTTTAATTAAAATGTTATATTGTATTGTTAAATTTATTCTCCAAACGTGTATACATATTGGAAATATCTTAGAAAAACAAACAAATTAAAATGTAAATACGAAAATATATAACTAATATGTATTTATACGCAAAAAATATGAACATGATGAAAAATTGCAAAAGAAAAAACATGTTTTACAAAAGCAGAAGCAAATACTTTTCAAAAACCCTAATAGTTTTGCCAAGTAAGATTAAATGCACACGTAACGTAAGAGTGGTTTTGATGTACAGCAGTATGTGTAGTGGAGTAGGTTCCGGATCAGCCATATTAATTTTTTATGTCAAACCGCTAATATATTTAACAATTTTTTTATAGATAGTCTAATGTATGCAATCTCAAGTTTAATAAGGATCAATATCTTTGATAATTTCTCGTTGAACAAAAGATGATAGCGCTCTCAAGATCGCTTAGACAACTTTATCTGGAGTTAAAATTTCTTCGATTACGGCTTACTACGTCGCACAGGAACTGAAAGTACAGACAGATACTTTTATTATAGGTCGATGAGTAAAACTTGCTAATGCTGTTAGTTAAGATCAGGTTAGAACTTAAATAATGATTAATTGCGCATATCTAGTCTACAACCACTCGCTACCTGGCAAAAATTATTATATTAGTAACTGATTTCTGGAAATAAAAATAGAACTGTTCACAACAAAATCGCGACTGTCATCATAGAAATTGTAAACATAGCATGTCGAGGCTAGGTTTCCTCTCGTCTAACTTTACCACAACGGCGGTCTTCTGTTGTGGCAAGAAGCGTTAATATTACTGATTTTGTTATTGTTTTTGTAATATGCTTGGTCCACGTGTAATAGGTTTTTGTTGTACCCACATTAAAATAGTCGCAGTACTTGCTTGTTACTGCTTTTATAGTATAAAAATAAATAAAAATTTTCAACAAGAAATTTAAATTGGTTAGTAAGATTTTTTACAAAATAAAAACCTGTTATTTCTTACCTGTCGTATTCTTGAATTTCTGACGGCACGTATCACAGTCCACACTGTAAAATTTAACGCCCCACTTAGTTATTCTTCAGTAGCGCCAGTTACAAACAAAGATAATCAGAGATTTCGCACTGAATATCATAATTTTTTATTATAAATAGCGCTTCAAACGGAGCTAAACAATAATTCGCAGAGTAAATTTGCAGAAACAAAATATTTATAGTACTCTTTTAGTTAGTTACAAACAAATTGTAATTCGCGTTGCATGTATATCTTCTTACAATTTTATATTCAACAATAAGATTACCTTAGACAATGTGTTTTGAAATTCGACAATACCGTCTTCCACAGTGAAACCAGGAGACAAATTTTCCTTTAGGAGCAGCAATATTTCTGCAAAAAGAGTAATTTAGATATACATAATATAAAAACATGTAATATATTATAATATAAAGTATACAATATATATAATGAATAAACAGCTGTCCCCATGATGCCACAGCAGGGAGTCGGGCCATCTTTCACAAAGAAAGCGGTAAGTTTTTCCGCCACCCTGGTCAAGTGCGGGTTGGTAGATCTAAGAAAACTGCAGTTCTTGGAAGATGTAGATTTTCTCATGATGTTTTTTATCTAGAAATTTTTGCGTCATTGGGGTTCAAACCCGCGCTTCTTTAAACATATACGTATGTACTACCGACCTTACAAATTACGCTGTCATAGCTATAGTATAGAAATTATTATTAAATAAAATTATACTTTTTAAAATGAAAGTGGGCAAATGAGCGAACAGTTCACATGATGGAAAGTGGTCGCTGTCGCCCATGGACAGTCGCAACAGCTGAGGGGTCGCAGCTGCGTTGCCGACCTTTCAAGTAAATTATTGTTACCAATTTGAACGCCAAGAATGAACACGGAGCATAATTCAAAAACTATAATAATTTTATGAACAACACGACAGCATTATATCTATTAATACGTCTTTAAGAACAGTGGTATATAGATCATGTTTTGTTAGTGAACTTTTAAGGAAAAAGACATTTAATAGTTCATAATTAATAATAAGTAATTTAAAGACATTTAGACATATCGATAGTATTATTACAATCCGAAGCATCCCTATTGAGTATATAAGTATCTATTTAATTTTTCAAAAATGTTTGTACTTGCAGTAAAATAATTACTGGGCTGGATTTTGTTCTTTGACAGTTCTATCAGCTTTTCATGTTTCATGTTAAACTCTACATCTATTTTTAAAATAACAGTAACTTCAGTTTATTCTCGATACATCAACTATCAGCCAGTGAGAGTTAGCAAAATTACTTCAGTTTTTACAGAGGTTAAAGTTTTTTCATGCCTTCCCCTATATCATCTAAATATTTATAGACATAAAATGAGCAGTTACTAATTTAGCAATATAAGTAAACACTTGAATTTAATTTATAAGTACTGTTTACTTTAAGACGATCTCAATATACAGATACAATTAAAAGCAGCTTACTGGAAAATGTTGATAAACAAATTGTTAAACGAAAACGATGGGGAAAACCGGAGCGAAAAATATTAGGTATTGTGAGAAAAAATAACTTAATCAGAGGCGCCTTGGACAATTATTTTAAATTAATCAATAATTCGCATTTAGCATCAACAAGTTTATACCAGAAGCAACTTTTTTTTATTTATTTAACTGTCTGGAGTAATACCAGTAAACATAAGTGCAAAAAGAACAAAGTTATAAAATAAACAGTAACAATTATAATGTCATCAAATATAAAGTCCAGTTTCTGACTTTATATTTGTTAAAAAAAAAATCAATAATTTTCAAATCGCATTAAGGTTTTGCTTGAAACTCACCGAAGTAATTTAAAATGAACTCATCGTAACTTAAAATTATAATATATTTTTCAAAAAGACAGTTGTAACCGGAGAAAGAACAAGCGCGAATGTACAAATTGTGGGCTAACGTTTAAATTTAAATGGTTACACATAAAGGCCAAAAAAATTATCAAATAGATCTAGTCTAGACACTAGTTACATGTGTATATATCAAGATATCCAACACGTGAATCTTAAAGGTTTTCTTATTTAAATTTGCGAATACAGACGATAGCTATTGCTGATTTTATATAGACAGACAATATATGAATTACTAAAGCCGAAACGAGTGTGTTTTTCTATCAAATAATATGGGGCATAGTTCACGATTTTAATTTGAATATGGGCTTCGTTCGTTTTTTACACACGAATCAAAAGGTGTACGCATGTTTGTATTTCTTTGTGACGAAATTAGATTTTTTCTGTATTTGCAATTATAATGGAAATTTCGGGGATAAAAGGTATTCTGTTAAGAAGTATTGTCACGCAAATTCGGAGATTAAAAATGATAGAATTTTTATTTAACTCTAATACTTAATAATATAACGAGCAATAACGTGCTATAGAAGAGCTTATTTAAAATAACATATAAAAAATAAATAAAATGAAACCAAAATATTAAAAAGATTTAACCGGTATTTTTAGGAAGCATATGAAGAACAGTGTAAGTCAAAACTAAATCCCTTTGTCTATGCTACCTACCATGATAATTCTTTTTATTTGACTATTACTATAATCTATATTTTAGTATAATCTTCCATCAAGTAATACCGTATGGCGTTGGAATCTAGTATTAGGCCATAATCGACAAAACTACAAATGTAACGCCTTGGCCTTAGAAGTATGTTTGATTAAATAAAAAAAAACCCCGACCTTTTGTTGGCCTAATTAGTTAACAACCTAGCACGAAGAGATGTTATAAATAGCTATTAAGGTCGCGAGCATAAAAAGACGTAACCCTAGCTTATTGCAATAGAAAGTTTAAGTAAACTCTGCGAATTCAATTTAATTTGTACTTGCGTACAAATTTGAACTGAAATCTGACGCTGCATCCGATGTTCATCGTAAATGTCAGAGACAGTACTGAAACAAAAGGATTCTATCACAATGATATCAACATTAAGTTGGCTCCTCGCCCGCTTATTTCTTTTGTTAGTCTCGACGACTGATACTTCAGCTCGTAGTTATATATGTATTCCAAACCCTACTTCAAAGGACTTGTTATAAACCTAAAGCTCTTAAAAATTGTCTCGCAGATGTGCTCGGCAATAATGTACAGCTTTTGTGTAAGGCTGTCAAGGAAATGTATACTTGGTATACATACAATTTACTCGAAAATATAAAAATACGAAGATAGGTTGTGTGTGTGCTGTCTTTTCTTAGAACCAGGTGTAATGGTGAATGGTTCTTCTACATCGGTGAAGTATGCTTATCGAAATATTAAAAAAATAACCGTACATTATATGTGTACGTCCAAAGCCAAACTAGCAGCTTATGTAATAACTAAAGTCAGGACAGATAAGGATGTTTCGTAGCATTGTATGATTTTTAAAAGATTTCAAATCAGATAATTTTTTTTTTACTGTAAAAATCATTATTTTGTAAATCTCACTGTATTTTTAAGAACATTAATATATTTCTAAATTGAAAATATAACACTCAGTTATTTAAAACTCAGTTTATAAAAATTTTAAAACTAATTTGAGATACAACTTCATGAAAATGAAAGTAAACCGAGCCATTTTTCAATGGTTAATTTTAAAAATATATTTTAGTTTAATTTTATTTCAGCGGCTCTAAAAGAGTCTTCATTGATTACGATAAAAGATTTTAGCGGATCCGAAATTCGCGTGCCTTCATTCCGATGCAGCCGTGTAAATTGACGTCAAGAAGACTCACGGCGTTTACTTCAAGCGAAAAAAAAAACCGATAAAAGTTAATAAATCACGACCATCTATTTTTAGATGGTATATTATAAATGTCAGTTTGGAAAAATGTCGACATTAGTCTGTAAGCTTTATGTGTGCATTATGCGGTGAACATGTCATTCCACCAAAGACAAAGTATTTAATAGTCCCATATTAAAGAAATATTTAGTAATGCCAACCTAACATGAAACTCAGTAGTTGTGTTGATGCAAAATTCAAGCATATAGAATTTTATGAAAAACAGCCTTCAGTTAAATGGCTTAACATACAACAGCGTTCTAACAAATTTAATTAATAAACTCATCTCTTTATACACTCCGCACATCTGTAGCTAAGACTTTCAACTAAACCGATGGTTATTTTCATGTAAACATTGGTAATTCATGCCTATAATAAATCTGTTAAAATTGTAATAAGAGCACATATTCATATTACAATATGTGTCATTAAAATAGTTGAATATCCATCGAGTTATTTTGCGCACCTTACATATCCTATGCTTATTTTAGTAAACAGATAATTCATTGTTGTTTACAAGAAAACTTTCCGTCATATAAATGTATACATAAATTTTGCGCCGATGTCTACATGCAGTCTTGTTTGTATGCTATTAAAGGGGTAAAGGTTTGTGGAAGCTTTAAACTATATATATAGGTATCTGTGTGTGATGTAGCCTGCGCAATAATATCCGTATTGACTTGGTTGCAGACTGCAGTAAAAATACAACTGCAAGCATTTTGATGAATGTGAAGCAATTACATAATCATGGCATTAGAGACCAAGTGTCAGAAAATGTATTTATTAGGTGTTCATAATCGTTAACACAACAATGAAAAATTATGTTGTTAAGAATATATTCCGAATCCTTGTATAAATTCACATCGCTTGGTCTTTCTTTTGCAAGTTATAAATAGTTCTTTTGTATTTTTATTATTGATTTTGTCTTGTACAATTATTACGTTGTGGAACTTACGTTTGCAACTGCGATATTTGTTACGTTAAAAATATACAGCGTCACGAGCGAGTCACTGAGGTTGGTGTCGTTCGAACGGGCTGGCCAACGTCCAGCCCGGTCATATTAGATAAAGTGTCAAAGTAAAAATGGTACTCCTTGAGGCCGCTTCCAACTTCAGCCTCAATGTTCATTACTTTAATTAGCACGCCTAATATTTTCTCCCCTCATGTCACTTACTCAGCGAATATAATAATGTACATATTTTAAGTGATGTTTTGAATTGTCGCCATATCCATATACTCCCATGGCTTAGTGTGAAACCGACCGGTGACGCACTGTACTACGTAATAACTCCGTGAATACAGCGCCATGATTAGAAACGCGACGTGCGAACCGCACAATACTTTAATGTGGGCGAGCTAAACTAAAATTATACATTTGAATTTTATCTAGTGATCATATTTGATTCGGGAAAGCTTCTTTGTTCTCAGCAAAAAATAAATTGTAAACCTTTGTTTTAAATTTCCGTGCAATTTATATTTTTTATAACATAAAAATAATATCAACGACTAAAATCAATTCGTTTAGTCTCATATATTCTCATAGTCTTACATAATAATCATAACACGAATTAAAATCTCAGGAACACAATATGAAGACGTAATTGAAAATTTCTCACGGCAAAAAATAATTTCGAAGTCAGATAAAAAAAATATTACTCATATATAAAAAAAAAATACGATGAATCAGCTGACTTTTATGTCTGTGTAGATGATTGTAGTGGACTAGACTGATGTCATACCGTGAAGCGCTTAGAGGTGTACGTACACTTATTTCGTGACATCACAGCCGCGTTTATATTTAGGGTACAAATCAGAGACGGCAACCAGTTTGCAGCACGGGCACGTGTTCTACGTACTAATTTGTAGTCTTAAAATGTTGGAATCAATAAATTAACTGAGAAATAGTCATAAAAAATTTTGTTCACAGCCGTATCGTAATCATAGCGAAGATAATAGAAAACTTATTTTATAGTGACGTTAAAGAAAATTTTAACCCTCGCCCACTTATTATATCTAAATGCTCTTATTTTGAATAGTTACAACGTCTGCTAAATATATAATATTGTTATATTATAATAATGAATAACATTAAGTCACATTTTAAAATATTCTCGAATATAAAAAAGAAGCATAAAAAGAGCTTTAAGCACGGTTGCTTAAAGGTGAGAGAAGCTTATATACGCTTATTTAAGCAAAATTTTCCATCCAAAGGTTGTCTGGAAGAGATCGCTTTAAGCGATAAGACCGCCCATCGCGCATTTAATATTATGTAATTAATGTCTATTGCTAAATGTTATATTATTTTATTTGTTGTTTAATAAAGTGCTTTCTTTTCTGTCCATAGTCTGTAATACATAAAAAAATTGTGAATATATTATAATATCATAGAACAACATTGACCTGGACATTGTACAAACAAAAAATATTGAGTTGTTAGGAAAGTAATTTCATCTTTTCCCGGCTTGTGTGTGAACAAAAAGTAATTAATTGTACGTAGTAGTTTTTGCGAACATCATCATAATTTACGTTTAGTTATTGAAAAAAAATTAAATACTATGGAAAAAATACAACCGATGTGTATGGAGAAGATATATTAACAGTACGTTAGTACTGTTTTGCAAAATATTGAGCCGGCATTTATAACGTCGTATATGCACCATATTCTGAACGGCCGGTTGAAGGTGATAGATACAATAAAGGCATCAATTGATACAAACCAGCCAATATCAACACGAGAACGGTGAGAAGCTAAATTTATTAAATCAATTTGTTTATGTCCACTTGAAAGGCCTGGGCTTAACCTCGAAACTCGATATGGGTCCCCCCTTCCTCTAACGGAGAGAAATTGTTTGTGAAGCGCTTCTCCAACCTTATAAAAATAATAAAATGTTAAGCGTATTAATACTGGAGAGAAAAATTTGTTTATAACATTGTAAAACAAACGTAAGAGAGATGATGGAGCAAAAAAAATTAAACGGCGCATAGAGTTCCGAAATTCATTCAAGATCAATATTTATCAAAATAGGTGTTGTGGTGTGTTTGGTGGTATTTCTAAGGTATCGTTTTTGAACAATTACGGGTTAACACAATAATTAATTTGGGAGTCTACTGTCGTTAGCTGTACAAATTTAATGATGCTCTACAACAGACGAGGAAGTAAAAAATTATATAAAAACTTTTGCCAGCAAAAAAGCAAAAATGTTATGAGCATAGAAACTGCCAGAAGAATAGCAAATGATTCAAAATTCAAAATCGAATTAAACAAAATAATTATTAATTAAAGGATTACTGTTTTTATTCATAAAAAAGAACAATTACGCTGCTTCAATTACATCTCCGACAAAACAAGCTTTAAAATAGGTTAATTACTGATGTTTATTTAGTTATTCAAACAACCATTAAATAGTAGTCTACAAACATTATTAGTAACTAGTGAAAATACAGGGGCAACATGTTCTGTCTCGAGGCGACGAGCGCAATGTGATGCAGTGTATACCATCTTAACGAGCACCACGTTGTTAAGGGTAAGAGTATCACTTACCATCAGGTGAATGTCTTGCTCTTCGCATAGCTTCGTAGGATAAAAAAAACGATGTGGTGCAGTGTATATCATCCTAACTAGTGCCACGATGTTGTGAGCAGGCGAATCGCTTACTATCAAGTGAACGTCTCGCCCGTATCGTCGCTTCGTCTAATAAAAAAAAACTGCACAATGATACGTAAACTTTCCATGCCGTTTATAATTTTAATTTTTTTCTCTGTTTTGTCAAGTTTTGTTGAAGCTGTTAATTAAATTAATGTAAAAAAAATATTAATTACCATTTGTATTATTTTTTCCAATTTTAGGTATAGCTAATGTTGTTGACAAGGTAAGCTTGTCGTCTACAATTAAACAAAATATGGATAACACAATTGACTTTAAAGTACGAAACAAGGTTATTTATAGCTTGGTATGTTGTATTAATATTAATAAAACTTGCATGAGATAACAATGCAAAGTTACCACTAGTGCGACTTAATTTAATCTCTGTGCGACATTTTATTGTAGAAACAACTTTTATTCAACAACAACCTTTATTCTAGAACATTCTATAGAAACATGCGAAATCGGCCGACTAGGCCATCTCCATGGAAATTTTTGCTTTAACGCCTAAATGTACGACAAAACAATTTTTAACTAATGATAGAAATCTCCTATTAAAATGTACAGATTATTAAAGCTAAATATTTATATATTATATTAATAAAAAAGACATGGTAAACCAAAAATTATAAAATTATAACAATTCTTAAAAGTTCATGCAAAGTTTTATTTTTGAGTTTATTGCGACTACTTTGATATAATAATTAAATAGGTTAATGATTATTTACTTGCTGGGGTTAACCGTTGCGAAGGTGTAAACAGTGGCCCGTAAAATATATCTTATATTAACAACGACATAAAATATTTTTATAACCACATACGTTATGTGTCCAGAGATGAGAAGTTACACTAAATGTTTACTACGTCGAGTAAAGGAGCGTCGAGGGCATAAAATGTATACTTTTACGAGGATGGAGTGGGGCACTCTACTTATATAACTGTTAATTTCTATCTAAGACCTTGACATTTCTTAAAACTGTTAACCATGCTTGAAATTAATACGGTATGGGATTTGTTTTAACGTGCCGTATTTTATCCAAATCTCACGTTATAAACCGAGGCATTCGCAAGGGTAGTCAGTTCAGTTCAAAACTACGGATATGTTTCAAATCCTTTTATTTATTTTTTGCACATGGATACTACATAGAGACATGCAAAGCGACCCCTCCAGACGATTCGATATCTTTAAACGACGCAGATATATTTAGTAAATTTAGTTAAACATTACAATGAACTTAACAATTCAAGCCTTGCAAGAACAAAGACGATGAATCATTTTTAAACGGAAAAGTAGGCAACAGCCAGTTAAATAATTAAGCAGACAAGGTAATTTTCTGAAATAGCTTAAGTATTCTAATAATTTAAATAAAGTTGCCAATGAATAAAACGTGCAAATACTTATTTATCATGCTTGTAAGAAACGTTCAACAAGCTTTTTCACAGTATATATATATATATATAGTTGAATTTGTCATTTATGTTAGTAATACGTGCACGATAACGTTGATTTTTAATTATCATCATAAAATAACTCACAAGCGATTTTCAGATCACACCACAGGAAGAGAATTATAGGCACATAGAATCACACCACCCTCTCTTCACTCCGAATTATTGTGACGACGTAAAGGCAGCTGCGACGACAACCGAGGGGCGCATAGGAATAAAAGATATTCGTTGATGCAGCATTTTGTCACTCTTCCTATAAATACGCGGCCCAATAAGATACCGGCTGAGTGAGTCACCCAAGGACACCTTGAGGGCTTGTGTTTATGGCCGATTGAGGTACATTCGTCAAGTACAGCCGGTGCAAGTTATTAATAAACTTTTCTTGTTTCGGAGGGAGATAGGACTAGACGCGCTAGTAATCGATTGGCGAGACATTTGTTCAGCAATGGACAACAACAGGTTGAAATGACAATGATGATTGTATACGCAAGGGAGTTTGGCTGAAACATTGATTTACTTTTATAAGAAAGATAAAATCCGCATTGTAAATTTTTATGTTCAATAATATAATGAAGTAAAACAAATTCGTTAACAATAATTATGATTGAGAGTAGTTATAGTAAGTAGGGAGGTGACAAAGTATCAGCCTATTTTAACGCAAATGAAGAATTTATTATTATTACATATACGGATTTTTAAATGTTTTTACGCAATTTCGCGTAAATAGTATTTTCTATATAGTTATTACAGATTTAAACAAACTGCATTAACTCATAAATTAAACAGTCTACTGCGCTTGAATACACCCGCTGCCGCATTACGGAAAACACAAAAAGCACAGTCATCAGATGAAGTAAAGCATGAATACGAGCGCAACCACCACAAAAAGAAATTATAGTATCAGTGATAGAGTACAAGTATCAAAGATACTGTGTCTATGTAAACTAGTAGTCATAAATAGATTACCAGTATCGTTTAACGAGGAATACTGTAATATTTGTGATTAGCTGTAATGGCAGTTTTTGGCCTGAGACGGGTTGCAATTAAGTAACATTTTTGGGACTACTGTAATGTATCAGTTTACGAAGTTTATCTTATAAAGGCGTCATAATGTTTAAACCGGTAATGTAAGCCCATGTTCAAGTAAAATATCTAAACCGATGCTATTGCTAAGTTTAAGGAGAGAAGTGTAAAGCAGATGTGTATAGTTCCAAAGTTCACCCTTTACTATATTTATTTTTCATTCGTCATACATCAGAGTACCTTGCAAAATAAAAATGAATTCTGCGGTAATTTCAGTAATAACAAACGATCCGCATTTTCGACGTCGTACACAAGGGGCCGTGTTATTGTTTTAGTTTGTTTTCTTTTATTTTCGTAAAAGGGCTCTCGAGAGAACTTAAACAGGTTTTAAGATAAAATTGTGCCCAAAGAATATTAGATATTTATAAATAAACGGAAAGTTCTGCGAATTATTGTGTTGAACTAGAAGAAAGTTTTTATTTTTCCGTAAAAAGCTATCATTTTTTTGATGTCTACTGTCGAACATAAGCCTCCTCAAGAGAGGTTATTTGCTGTTCTTGCAACGTTTGGCTTACAAGTTGACGAGCACGGTATGCTTGTAAAGGTCAACGAAATAAAAAAAAGAAAAGTTTACCGACGTTCTTCTAAAAATATTTTAGCATAGGTATTTTGTTAAAAAAAGTATAAAGATGAAATACCTGTTATAGTATTAAAATCATCAATTGGGTATAAGTGAATTATAAGAAAATTTTAATATGTAATTAATGAGAAGAGAAAAGGTAGCAGAGTCCTCTGAAAGGGGTCCGTACGGCAGCACGGCGCAGGCGGAGTTGTGTATGTGCTAAAATGACGAAGAAGGAACATCATATGATTTTAATCTGTTAAGTCCCACTTAAGATAAGTTCCTGCGAGAGTAAACATTCGAATGCATATCAACCGAGTTAAACTTAAAAAGTATCACGCGGGTCTTATTAAGAAAAGTGACGTACGTTTACGGTTACCTAATTTTTTACAATAAAAACAGTATTGTTTATCTCCCAATAGGAATTTGAATCAATATAAATTGACACAAAGCTTAGTACGAAAACGAAATATATTCGAAATAATGGATCAAATCATTGCAAATGCCGTGTAATGGAACAATCTGGTTTGCGAATTATTTTCAACAGGATGCGATATGTAGATGGGTAACGGGAATCATGCTAGTCTGAATTGGAAATACTATTCAGTATTCTTGTCCTATTAGGGCAAAAGGAAACTATTTGCTATACTAATAGAAGCAAAACTCGCACGCAATACGCTCTTTAAAACTTGTAAAGAGGGTAGTGCGTATGGTTTAGACCTCGATTAGTAAAACAGAATTATCTTTGTAATTCCACACATCTGTAGCCATCGTTTTAGAAATTTGTTGGAATATTAGTATTACTTGAACATATGGTTATAGTATGTCTAACATATGCAAAGTTTGTGATCATATTAGAGTCTACAGGACAGCTGTATTTTGTTTTGTTAAACGTTTTTTCATTAATACAACGCTAGATGTTAGAGCTATAAAATCATAAAGCAGTGGGAAACGATTTCTTATAACAATTCCATATTTAGGTTTCCTTCGAGGCTTTGAATAGAACACAATGAAATTGATTACATTTATGACGTAAATACGCTAGATCATTTTCCTTAGTTAATAAACAATCTAGTTACGTCCTGAATTGTATCCGCAATAAGGAATAATTATCTAGCCTTTGTTTTATGTTATTACCATCAAATACCTATTACTGTTATATAGCTATAGATGAATATATTCATTTCTCTATTATGTCATGATATTAATAACAATTCTTGCGTAAAAGTAGACCATTTATGAATAGGGGTAAAGGTTGAGTACAAAGGTTATAGAGCAGAAATAACTTCATATTAAAAGGATTTCATCTTAACAAAAGGGGTATTAGTTGAGAAATGAAACGCTCCAGTAGCCAAGATATTATAATAAACATATTTTTCGAGTTATATTACTGAAATTAACATTTTAATAATATAATTTTTTACCTTCAGATACTAAATGTTAACGGATTTTTTTTAGAATTTATATTTATTTTGTTCCGATAATAGTGAACCAAAGCAGAACATTTAGTTATGACGAAAATATATATATGTACTAAATTGATTACCACTATCCTTTTAGTCTAAGCCTTTCATTAGCACTTTAAAGAGTAAGATGACTTTGCTATAATTTCATACGTTTATTACATATTACAGACAACTACGAGTCCGGAGAGTGAAATGGAGATGTAGTTTAGAAGGAAAAATGCACCAGTCTAAAGAAGCCTTTTCGCTGTTCTCTTAAAGATTCATAAATTATATCTGTATGGAAACACTGACATCGATATACTTCCAATGCTTCTCTGTTCGCAATATGAAGGAGGAAGCGAAACGCTGTCTCAATGCTCGACATATGGGATTACCAATAGGTGGGATCGTAGTCAAGCACTAGTGTATACTAAATAAAAACAAAAAAAAAATATTAGCAACGAAGGCTTGAATGCCTCTCGTCTGGACTCCCGGTGGTAAAAAGGCGATAGCGGTATTAAATCATGCATTTCTTGGGCACACTCTTCGGAACGCTTTTAGTAGAAGACTACAAGACTAGCTGCCCTAAATCGATGACTTAGGATATCGAGTTTAACACACAACAATTCGAATTAATGGTGCATTATTGAGCATAAAAGAAGGTTTTTGCATCTGTTCGGCCATTCGGCGGCTATTCATCGGCATTCATGCGGCTAAGAACAGAGGACAGCCGAAGAAAGATGTACCCGGAAAAGTAGAGAAATATTGTAACCAATTTTAGTTGACTTGTATTCCCAGATCTGCTTATAATTATTGTTATTCGAGCTGTGTTGATACGATACCAAGAAGGATATCCAGGCCAACAGCATAGAAGAGAACAGGATGCTTTATCGGAAGAATGATGGGTGAAAGTTCAAGTGATTCTAGTTTTGAAAAAGTTATTATAATTGTAATTTATGCTCGCAACGCATTTGTTATGAAACAATTTTTCCAAAATTATAGAATGATTGCTCTGATATGGAAAGGTTTTTTCGTGCTTATCAGAAGCCGTTTCTAGCGAAAGCTTTTAAATATGGGCCAATGAACAAAACAGTTTTATTAATGATCTGTACTACGTTATAATTTGTGGGAAATTAAACAAATATTCATTAATATTTACTGCCCTCAATATTACATGAAAGCCTTCTAATTAATGAAGACCGAGTCATTTTTGAAAACATCGTAGCGGTATTACCTAGACTATTACACATCGATAGATTTTAGCGCGACTTCGTGACGATGACGGTGCTAATACAAAATAACGATCCAGGGTGTGAAATAGAGGGATGTAATATTCTCAAAACTATTCGCGGTTACCCTGAGCGACACTGTACTGGAAGACACAGGAAATTGACGATAATAGCCACAACTAATGCTAAACTAATAGCATCTACGGTTTTCCGAAAAAATGGAGTTAATTTCACAGTTACTGGAATATCTTATTCGATTGCCAAAAGATTTCAATACTGCGCCCCGTAACGTGAGATTGCAAATTAATTTAGCAAAGACTAAAGTTTTATTCAATGGCCTACCATCTAACTGCATTGCAGGTTGTCCTCGATTACTAATAGTGTATGAATAATATCAAGAAATACAATTTTTTGCAAAGATATTGCATTTTAACAATTTGTATTTATAATAGAATATACAAAAAACGTATAATATTATATTTAACTTTCAATGAAAATGCATACTATGTAAATAATTTATTTTATACATTTAATGTCCAAGACGTCATGTTATCGGCAAGAAAATTTTTATAGCATTTAAATAATATATATAATTAAAGTACATATAAATGTCAAATGTGGCGAGATATATAAGATGAATATTATCAAAATTACTAAGATATTAAAATTATAATACAGAAGTTGATTTTTTTTATTTTAAATACGTTCTAGAACATAATTAACATAGCCTGTTATAATTTAAAAATAGTGTGTTCATTTGTACATCGTTACAAAATAAAATATATGACGAGATTCCGAAGTTATGACCAAAATTTATGTACATGAAAAACTCACCTAAGTGGCGTCTTCTTATTTACAGCTGATAAATTCTTGGTACTTGGGTTTTGGAAATCTTGGTAACTGCTTTGATTTTTTTGGCGACATGACTTTGGACACATTTTTAGTAACGGTTCAAATAATAAACTATTGACATATATTAGGAGTAATACATACATTAAACTATATTTATGTTATAGTTATTTTACAGCGTGGACTTTTGTCAAAAATATTAAAATTAACCTGTTAACCACAAAAAATCTATCTTGACAAAACTTAACAAAAACAGAAGTGACAGAGGATTGCGTAATAAAAACAATTAAGATGACGTATGAGCTAATAAACAACGGGTTATTTACTACCACAAATTAAAAAATGGCAAGTGATCGAACGCGATATATTATTTTTGTTCTATAAAACTTAGCTTTGTACCTACATTGCGTACATATCACATTTCACTTCAATGTATTGCCTACACTCTGCAATGATTTTATAAATGATCTATTCTCTGTGCATGTTTTTTAACAAAAATCTGTATTGTCAACTTTAACAAATAGTCTTACACTGCATTTCGTAGACCTATGCGCCATATTTGCGAAAGAAATAGACGGTGTTGCCAGCTTATATGAAACCGGATATGCTTAAGTTTTGTGTAAATTTTGATAATTTATATTCCTTTCAATAAGTAAAATCTGCAGTTGTTTTCAGATTCTGTGTTAAAAACACTTTTAGTTTCCTTTTATAGTAATGAATATGTGGTATTTAAATTGGAACATATCTTAATACAATCTTTTTACTTTAACATGTACCTGAAATGTAGTCTGCCTATTTTTTATTTAAAGGTATAAGTCTTTAAAATATGTAAAATACAAAAACGTGCACGGATGAAATTTTTCATAAAAGTGTGACATGACTAATAACTTATATTTTTCTATTGAAATT
Organism: Byasa hedistus; assembly: GCA_029286795.1. Classification (NCBI taxonomy): domain Eukaryota; kingdom Metazoa; phylum Arthropoda; class Insecta; order Lepidoptera; family Papilionidae; genus Byasa; species Byasa hedistus. Next base: position 966,544 of record JAGSMW010000036.1, read on the forward strand.
ACTGAGAAACACGTTGTCAATTTTTTGATGTAGTAATATCAAATGACTAATTGAAAAAGTTTTCAATGAACTTAACGTTTTACATGTTTAGCCATTTTGTCGAATTTTATTAAAATAAACATATAATTTTTTTTTATGTTACAAAAATTATAAGTAAAAACGAAAATAATGTGTTACCACCGGGCTAATAATTTAGGGGTAAATGTTGAGGGTGGCAAGCATGTTGACAACTGTCAAAGTATGTTTGTGGGTTCAAACCTGCTTAGAGCCCAGTCTTATTATATATATAGTTTTAAAAAGTGGCTACACTGCATATTTTTAGTATAATCAAAAAATGATTACGTGTCGTAAATATTTTTATAGTTTTCTTTGAGATACCGCAAATAAATTTATAACAATTAACAATAATCAGAATGACTAAATGAATTTTGCAGGTTAAATGACAAAAATAAATTTCTAATCATCAGACTTATAAACCATTAAAAATATCGGTACACTCGTAATTATTAAAATTATAGTACAACAAAGCATTAGGGTTATAAATTATTATCCATAATTTTTATGTCACTAGAATTGAAAGAATTTTATTGAAAAATAGTAAACAGCATCTACGATTTGTAATGTTTTAAAATAAAATTATTAATTCTATCTATTTAAACATTGAAACTGTCGAAAATGCAAAAAACTATAACAAAAGGCTTCCTAGGCTCAACGCCATACAATTTTTTTCTATGCTCTACACGTCAATGTGTTCTTTTAGTTTCTTAGAATTGTTATATTTTTTTGTGAAAAAAAAGGATTATTAATGAAGAAGAATAGAATTCAAGATGTTATTTCTAATATTAGTGTGATTACAAGAAAACGTTTATTGATGTATGAATAATCATTGACCAAGTAGAAACTTGGTGAAAGTTGCATGATAATGTATTAAAAAAATCAATATGTTTTTAATACGTTTTGACGTTTTTATACAAAGCTCGCAACATGCATCTATAATTTTAAATCTGAATATGCCTAAGGGTTAGTATTTTATATCCCGGGAGTGTGTTCTAGTTGTCTGCTGTATCTAGTGAAACTACTGTTAGGGGAAAGGTAAATAACCATGTTACATTAATGCAATGAGCGGAATATGTTATTGTTGTATTTTAACTAGCACCAGATGGTTATAAATTAGTATCATTTACCATCTGTTCGTCTCGTCGCTTTGTTGTACAGAAAAAATCTTTTCATAAAATAATACATTGTTATAAAAAATTTAGATACGCTAGATAATGCACGAACCAATTTTATGGTTTTGTTTCTTAAGACATTTAATTCTGAATAATAGTGCCTTACTAGGAAAAGGAAGTAATTTAACGCTACTTTTGCGACGAAGTTACTACAACCGCTCAACTGGGGTAATATAACTTGACACAAGTTACGAGTCACCAATGACTACTTGCTTGAAACTTGAGGCGGTAGATGGCTCTATAAACGTATAAAGAAAGGCTCATGTCATAATGTTTATATAAGAATGATCATTTTTCAATTAATAGTGGTAAATAATTTTTAATAATTATATTTATCAACAGTTCAACAAGCATTTAACATTTATAAGGTAACATATTCTTCTAATTTTATAATTGCTGTTTTATAGACTAACATATTTTACTCGATTCCCAGTTTGACGTAAAAACTAATTAAGACTGTACAACTCTACGAGGAAAGCTGGTTTCGTGTGACCTTTACTAACGTATTGAGCTCCACAACCCATAAGTCGCAGCGCCACCCTTGGCGTGACAAGCACAGCAATTACACTCAAAACAGCCCTGTGTGCAAATGTCATTTGGATGAAATGATGAAGTTAAATAAAGTTTCACTCAAACAAATAATTACTACTAGATATTGTAACGTTTAAATTTTGACTAAACTCTAGTGGAAAACATTTTTAAGTATAATGTACAGGTAGGTGTTCTTGCAGCGCCTACTTTTTCTGTTAAGTAGTATTGTAAAAACATCACTAGGTGTGATATTTCGACGGCGGCTTGCTGTACATATTTTTTATTACAAAGAAAAGTCAAAAACTTTTATTTTTGCCGATGAATGATAACTATTAAGCAGGAAGAAACAGTGGCCGTCCTCGCCGACTCTATAAACGGCGCAACGCTCCCGTACTGCGAGCCCGCAGCAGGTGTCCTAGGAAAGCTCTTCGAAGCTGCTCAATAAATTACAGTTCGGCCGTGTGTTTTAATTTATGCTTTATTATTAATTTCTAGGCCACGGATACATAATTATTTATGCGTGTAGAATAAATTCGCTTTAAAAGTTTCTACATAAATGAGAATCTTTACATTTAACCCTAGATAACTAAACTGTATTCATTGTTACGTAATAACTAAACATTCGTCGATCGGACTACGCATTAAGAAACGTGAATATCTTTTAAAGCTTTCATTATAAAAATAAAAATTGTTACATGGCGCATACGTTATGTTATATAAGAGCAATATAAGTATAGAAAACTAAAAATCTCTATTCGACACACCCTACTACACACGTCGACATTGTGAGGGCCACAAATTGCATTTCTGCATTTCATGCAACGGTGTTTCGTCATCCTGCGCAACTTTGATGGACACAGGTAGCAGATTTTGCGAACGTTCGACACATAAGGAGCTGGGTTTTCTATGTTAGGTACAATACCCAATATATCTTGTATCATTGCCTTGATATCTCGCCTCAAAGTCACAGTTTGTAACCGCTGCTGTAGCCATGGCTCCATAAGTTCGTCACCTAATTTCATGACGAAATCGCGCCGAGATAGTGTTTTTTTTTTATTTCTTACGTTGTTAGAGATGTAAATAGCATATGCGTTAATTGTGCATAGGTTTAGCATGTTATAGAATACGCAAAGCGGCCATCTTTTAGTTTTTCGGTTAGTGCACATATTAGAACACATTTGATCAACAGTATCGACTGAAAATGGATAACCTCTGGTTTTCCTGTAACTTCGTTGATGTTAGGTTGATCATGAATTGTGGACAAAAGAAAAATTACTTTATTTTTTTTTTGCTTTGTAGGAAACCAACGTTTTATCGCCATCGTAACAGAACATTGAAGTATCGATAGCACGAGACTTAGAATATTTTAGTTTTCAGGAATTTCGCGTTTATTACTCCTGAGTGTTCCCACCAAAGTCAAATTATAAGGTGACTTCAACAGTTCATCAGCTAGGGGTACAGACGTGAACCAATTGTCCATCGTAATGTTACGATTAGTACCATGTATAGGCGATGTTATTTCCTTTATACATACACTTTTTTACATCAAAACTGTATATGATTGAGGCTTTTTTACATAATTTCAAATAAAAATACGTTTTAAAATGTAGGATATACATATTTCACGAAGAATAACCGCGTAATTTTACTTAACATAACACAAAAACCAATAAGCAGTAATAAATTTAATTGTTGCATAAAAGTAACGTGGTAACTAAATATCGTCGAGCGGACGACGATATGGTCGTAGCTCATGCCCTAATTAGCGTGTGACTGCAACCGAGTTACGCGTTGCACTATTTTGACCAATTAGGAAGGTAGAGAAGCAGCGGGGGCGAGGCGCGCGGGCAAGTGCCCGATCTCAACATCTGGCAGCAGGTACGTAGTCGTGCGGACGAATGTTTAGTTATCTAGGGTTAAATAAAAATAATACGTATTACTTGATATCTCTAGTATTGTCCAATGCCAAATAAGTGCACAACGTTAAAGAACTCGTAGTAAACTACATAAACGAAATTTCTGGTAATTTTCGGGAATGGAATTACAGCGCAGAAGCTAAAGCCCATTGTAAAGTTGTAGGTAACGTTGCAGTAGTTGCCGTTGTTGGAAAGTCGTCAAAGTTATAATTACAGTATATTGGGCGCCACGTATGTTGGTGAGACTGAGAAAAGCTTATGTGAATTGTGAAGGTAAATTTCGTAGTTACGTGCTCCGTATTTCTATAATAAATCTATAGGGAATGTTTCGAATTTTTGTGACTAATAGTAGTCCCTTTCGCATATGTTAGAAAATTAATTTGTCCTTAAATTACTTATTAACATAAATATTTAAAAAAAATATTTGATACAACGTGTAAATTTGTTTAAATATTTTCAAATGTTTTCGCATAGTATAAAAAAAGATGTTAAATACCCCAGGGGCATAATTTTCATTTGAGTAATAAAAAATACGAACAATTACGTCAGCATTATGTTAAGTTATGGTAATATCTATCTCTAATCTATCTCTAATCTAGAATTTGTTTATTATTTGTATTATATTTAACGTATAACTACTATATAATAATGTGCACCTTTTTTAAAAACTGTAATATATTTTTTTAATAATTAGATCAACTTACATGTCTTATATCTACTTTTACAAAATTTTGAATTGCCATACATACAATAATCATTGGTGTCGCACAGTATCAATAGAAATTGATTGTAACCAAAACATCTTATTTTTCTGCTATGGAGGAAGATTTTATTTTCCTGCATTATTTTGGACTGTATTGATTAATTTTTTTATAAAATACATCTAAATAGGAGGCTTGTGAAAAGTTAATTATGGCCGTACGTGAAAACCAACGAAAAAATCGTGCTGTATAAAGGACTTTTTTTTTTTTTTTTTTTTTTTGTTCTGGCTGGGGAAATGCCTTACGCATACCCCGGGCACGGGCCCGGCGGTTATGTGGGACTGCAAAGGTGTTGTGTATGCTTACCCACTAAAACCCCAGCGCTTCCCGCCTAGTCAACACATAAATTCGAGGGTCACGGGATAACATTTCAGTTCTTCCGCGACCGCTGTATAAAGGACTGAGGCAGGTCCTGTATTTGGTCTTTTAGTTGTCAATTTGAAGCTAGTGAAGAATATAGTAGACAATAGGGCCACATGTTTTTTTACACGACGAATTGACGACACGAGGAACCTTCACCTGATGGTAAGTGATACGCTCGCCCATAACAATGTGGATCTAGTTAAGATGATATACTGCACCACATTGTGCTCGTCGCCATGAGATATAAGATATGAAGTCTCGTTACCCTAGCAAATTCATTAGCTCTCCCTTCCCTTCAAACCGGAACACAGAAATGTTTGCGTCTATAATTGTAATCAGCATTATCGTTAAAAAGTCAGGTATATCCGTGACGACAAGAGATGGACGAATGGACTGCCATTTAATTGTTCTAAAACCCGATGGGGCTGTCTTGTATTAAGTTTAACAATAATAGGCTCCATTGATTTAATGAGATGTTGCTAACAAATTCTCAGTTTATACAGCAGTGATTTTTTTTCGTTAAATTCTTTATCTTTATATTATAATTCCTAACCTTATATTGCGAAACTAAGTATTATGTTTCCGTAATATTATTTGCGAATATTTAAACTGATATAATGTAATGACATAAATTTCAATATTTGTAGCAAAGATGGTTAACGTTGAAATGTGGGACGGCCTTTTATAAAGGCTTCACAGAACCTTTCTGTACCCATTGTCTGGTGGGTGTCGTGTGGGGGTGGAGGAAGGAGAAATAAATAGGGTCAGGTAAAACGCTAGAGTAAGGCTATTTCACAAACATCTGAGTATATGTGGCAAATACATGTAAGGTAAAGTTACGATATCTGATAATTTTACAAATATTAGCACGGTGGAAGTTTGTTGTTGGATAATTATCTAGATAAGACGTTTATGTAACTACTGACTTGGGTTAACGAGACATAACTTGCTAATCTAATTACTGAATAGATGTAACGAGATATAGTAATATGATAGACTATTGTAGCAGTTTTTAATACCGTTACCTTTCCTGCTGCTGGCATGACTTATTTTACTGTTGCTCTCTTCGCTTTCCAGATAGAGCTCTATTTGGAAAAATTCTTGTTTCCAAGTCTGCTAGTTTAATTTGTACAAGAGAACCTAATCGCTTTATGAGGCCTTCTTCTCCTCTCTTGGCGTGGCTAGATGCATTCAATGCTTTCTCAGGACAAGCTGCGCCTTTTGGCTGCTTCCGGAGTTACTTCATCTCCTTTTTGAGACGTTTTTACAACTTTGTAATCACTTGTAGCTCTCCGCGCAAGTATTACTGCTGCCGCTTTCAAAAAACTAACTCCTAACTTCTAAAAGTTGCGGGAACGATCCGCATGATTCTATATTATCAGGAGGTGCTGATCAATTAGAACGCTTCATAGGCCACTCAGGGTAAGTGCTCGTAAGCAGCTGGAGGAACCCTCTGCCACAAATTATTACGGGGAACGTACTCGGAGGTATCTGATACCGCGGATCTTTAACGAGATATTCAGCGAGGACAAGTGTACCAGTGAAGCAATGTTCAAAAGGAAGCTGAAGGAGTGGCTGATAGATGCATACAATAAATAAGAACTGTAAATAATCTATGTATGTATATGATATGTGTGTTTTTCTGTATGTACTATGTGTATTGTATCTAATGAGTTACTGTTATTATTAAATCTATTATGTTGTGGTTGGTTATAGATTCACGTATTTGTTAATATATGTTATCTAAGTGAGTGCATTAACGTATCGCCAACAAACTGCTTGCCAGTTTGGCGAAATATTTGTTTTGATGAATGTGTAAATAAAAAAAAAAAAAATTAAAATAATTTGGGCTCCTCCAGTAGTGGACAGCACAGGTCTACAGTCCATGGCTATTTTTTCGACTCCAGTACTGTACTGTCTTTTCTCTCCGCGGTCTCGCGGGGGCAGGAACCGCTTGAAACTCAGCGGCGACCTCTTCCAAGCGTGGACCTTTTTATCGTCTCTTTCGAATGTTGGTTGAAACCTTAGAAGCCGCCAAAGTAAGAGACACAGGTGAGCCACCAGACTCAAATGCATTGCCTACCGCAGTTAAACTCTTTTGTGGGTCTCGACGTATTGCACGTTTTCGCCGCCCACTTGCCGTCACCTGTGAACGCTCTGCAGAATCTCCGTACTGCCTTTGTCCCGTGATGGCCGGGGAACTTCCAACGATGTAGATGCATTCTCTTTCTGCATTAAGTTGTTACTTCCAGTTGTTGTGGTGGCGCTAAGGCATGGCCCGGGGTTTTACTCTCCTTCTCTTAGTTCACTGTTTGCTGTTTCTTTTTTATAGCTAATCGTACGAAAATGGCACAAAATATAATTATGTTCCGGCGGAGCATTCTTATCCGAACAGGCGTTTATACACCCAGGGATCGGCGGGTACCCAGGGTGGATAGTAGTAGCGGCTGATAATCCCCCCACCATGCGTCGGTTTCCGCTGCTTCCATCGCATGTGATTAGGGTGTTTTTTAAAGAGCTTTTCTCTTCTTAACCCGGTCAAGCAAGGTAAGACCTCCGTAACCAAAAAGAACTGAAAGAATTCCGAATATTGACTATATTCGAATTACTTTAAGTATATTGCAATACGTACAACGGTGCATAATGTACTTGCATCGATGAATTCGAATTTAGATATTCAAAGTGAACCAGTGTACGTCGGGAGAATTCTCTCTACAAAATAGCCGTATTCGAGTCGTTCGAATGAACTATCCTCAGATGCATGCAATATACTTAAATTCAATCGAAACCTACATTTTATCCGTATATCTTAGGACTATGCATTATTTAAAATGATACAGCTAAACAAAAAATAATAATTTTAGTATTAAATTGTGAAACAAGTGGTACTTTGTCGTAACGCCTTTATTAAAAAGGGTTAAAAATTTTGCAAAGGAAAAAGCTATATTAAAAAAACACTTGATGCTATTATAACATGAAAAATGAAACTGTTTTGCAACAACGGGAAAACCGTATAAGTAAATTGGAAAACATTGCAGAACATTTTTCAAGCGTATGATCCTTTTTTAAACACATTGTAACCGTATTCCATTTCAAGTTTCATCTCTGTTGCAGTTAGCAGAAAAAATAACTTTTATCGAGTTTCCCGGAAGTAAAATATTTGTCTTGTATTATTTAAGTTTAATTAAAAGTAAATAAATCTTTTTGAAGTTTTCCTTGTTCTTAATTTTTGTTATTATCACGAATTCTTTGTCTACCATATTCTATTATAAAAAAATCGTTTTGTAGGCGGAAATTCTGGTCTGATATTTAATTTAAGAAAAACATTTACTTTCTGTCCTATCTATCGTTTAAGCAGTATAAATGAACATTTCTCAGCAACTTTACCTTTTGTGTATCGATCTCATAAGTAACTTTTTAAATTAAAGTACTTCTAACTGGTACGAAACTTTTAGTTAGAAAACTTTGCAATTTTCTCATTTAGAGAAAAAAATACATTTTCTGCATGTTTTGTAAACCTTTTAACGTTCACATTACGAGGAATAATGAACATTTAGCTTATGAATGAAGTGTACGTTTACTAATGTTTAAATTTATAAGCCATGGTAAAGTAATAATTTTTTAATTTCACAAATCACTGTCACGGATAAATAGAAACCTATGACGTTGATAACAAATAGGATATACTATATTTCAAGGCGACGAGCGTAACGAGTTGCTGTAAAGTAGTTAACCGAAATTAATTGTATCACACAAACGAATAACAAAAGTGAGAAGTATCTTAATTTTATTATATGACAATTTTTAAAAGTTTAAAAGGTTTATAAATGAACTATAAACGTTTTTGAAAATGTTCCAGTTTTTAATAACTAGCTATCAAATGTGTTCTTCTAATTTGCATTCATAATTTTATGCTTTCATCTATTTCGTTATACGTTCACCACGTATTAAAAAGTTATGCGTTGTGAGTACTTTAATCAGTTAGTAAAACAACTTTGAGCGCTTAATTAACGCTAACTTTCAGCGGTGTATCCTACAATCCTCTTATCAAAATCCCTTTTGAGAATAGTTTGAATGCAGTTATAATATTAAATAGGGTTATTGATAAACTCTATTTAATTAAAACAAATCCTATGTGTTTGTAACTAAAATAATTACTCAAATTATATCAGAAGGTTAACAAAATATATTAGATAATGTTGTGGATATTTGATTATGTCTGTATTTAAGAGCAATATTTATAAGAATTAAAAAGAATGACATGCGATAAGTAAAAGAGAATAAACAAGTAAAATAAATATGTACTACGTATGAAACTTTTTAAAAAAAAAATTTGCGCTTGAATACGAGCACACCTGATGGTAAGCGGCGATGTACAATAGTTTTTTGATGGTGACGGACTGGTCTACATGTAGTAGTCGCTTTTGTTGGATACGCTCTGGGTGGGTACAACCGCAGCGGACAATTCTGCTGCCAAACCGTATTGTGCAAACATTACTGTGTTCTAGTTTAAAGTTCTATACCTGGTGAAATTATTGGATTAACGAGATAATCATTTTATGTTTCAAAGTGCAGAATACGGTGCAGTGTATATCATCCTAACTAACGTCACATTGTTTTAGACGGGTGTACATACTCTCGATCAGGAAAAACTACACCCCATCGCGACGTTCCATCAAAAAAAAAAAAGTAATTGCAATGTAGGAGAAAAAAATGTCAGCGGAAGTTCGGGACATTTTAATTTATTAAGAAATAGAATAATTAATTCGAATAATTCGCGTTGAGTAACAAAATAAGAAAAAAATAAATGATAACATTACAAACTTCAACTGAGATGTCTTTTTCTTCTATGTATATTTAAATTTTCACGAAAAAAAGTAAAAGGTAACTTTTAAATTGAAAGCGGTTTGCGTTTTGAGATTGCTATCTATTAAAAAGCGAAGAGCCTTTGATGTAAAAAGTTTATAATATTCAGTTGATTTTAACTTCATTTTATATTACAGAACTGTTTTAATTGCAGTCATTTCAACGCTGCGTTTTTTTTAAATTTAAAGTTTGGAGTCCATGCCATCATCTTTACCTTTTTACGATACGGAAAGCATTTACATTCACGAAAGCTTCTATGAAAAATAACATCACATCCTGTTCTAGCGTTTTACTTTAATGAATTTACTTTTCTAAATAAATGAATTTTTTTTAAATTTCTTCTGTTGTATCCCACCGACTGTGAAAAGACGAATAATGAACATTGTAATTTTTAAAGGGCAATATAAAAAATTAAGCACTTAAATTTGTACACAAATTATAGATAAAACCACCGCAAGATCTATTATTGATGATACTATTAGAATTTATGCAAATCTTAAAAAAACTGCTACTAAAGATATCACATTTACAATTGTTATAGCAGTAAATAGGTTTAACAGAATTTCATATTTATTCTTATATTGTTGGAACAATTAAATTACACGTAGATACCAATTTGTTAGTAGGTAAAAAATTGCAATGGAAAATACTTAAACGAGTTCTTATCAAAAATTGCAATGATCTTTAGTAATGTATCACTGACAGGGAAAAGTGCGTTTATGATGCACCTTTATATTCGTAATAGACAATAAGGAAATCCAATTATTACCATCTACTGCACACATAACGTTGTGTACGGTAAGATAATTTAGCTACAAAATACACAAGTCTTCCAAAACACCAAAAATCATCCGTATTTCACATCTTTGCAATAGTTTACGATGGAAAAGTTTTCTCCTGTAAATTTCCTGTGTTCAAAGTAGTGAATATTTTATTAACACAATTCGTGTCTGGCGTTCCCGTTGCTGCTTCAAATTATATTCTGATATTTTATTGCACTTCTCTGAGAATCCAATAATATTTCAAAACACTTTAAAAATAGTATTTATAGAATAATATGATATTTATAAAGTAACAAGGTAAGTAGTAATTTAAAACATATTTAAATAGTAAGAAATATTTTTGAACGTAGCTAATTATGTTTTATATCATGGTCAAGTTTACAAATCTTAGAAGTGACGAACATTAAATTAGACAGAGACAAAAATGTAGGAAAATTATTCATCATAAAAGTCATGGTAACAAGAGTGTTTAGTAGATAAACTAGTTAAGGGAAATTTGGGCTCTGAGATGCTATGTCCTTGGCGATCATGAAGATCTTTAAAGCACTTAGTGAAGGCTGTAACTAGTGCAACTATTCGGCTAATGTAAAATCAAAGTGATCTTGTCTTTAGTCGTGTGATGCTGTGCTAAAGTCATCACTATAATCGTAGTTACCACATCTTCATCACTACGCCACATTTATTTACAATAGTATAAAATAAAAGTAATAGTTTGTTCAGAGTCCATCACTTTTTTCATTACAGAATTTAATTTATTTAGTGGTCGGTTGGATTAAAATATTAAAGTGAATTTTATTGTTAAAAGACAGGCGTAAATGGCGGACTACTGAGACTAGTCTTAAATGAGCTTTCTATCTTAATTCCAACCTACAGCGAAAGTTATTTGAAAAGCGGTAATGATCAGTAGCCTTTAGTAGTGAGTTTAAGTTAAAGCAAAAAGACAAAAAATATAACCTCTTTTCATCGACGGTTATCGCACATTTAAGGGATTTTTTAATTTTATTAATTTGAAAGTAATATGTTTACTTTTAAATTGCAGATTTTATATTCATAAAGAATAATTCGTATTTTTAAAATGATTTAACAATGTATATATTAGCAATAAAACATTCATAAATTTTCCAGTGCAAAGATTTAATAATTAATTTAAACTTTAAAAAATCAGCTCTTGTTGGAAACTTGGAGCTGCTAATGAACTTCAGCTATTTAAGATAAAATATTGCTGGATATTGAAGAAAAACTTTTTATAATTCCAAGTGCCTTGACACTATGTGTATGTTATTACTTATTTATCCTTGCTGGGACACAAAGGGCTTAAACCAGATTTAATAACAAAGTAATATTCTCCGCTAGGCAAACCAAGAACGCAAGAGATATTGTAGGTAGGTTTATAATTAAATATAAGCAAAGAGAAAAATAAACCCTTATATATATACAAAAACAAAACGTTCGTGTATCACGAGTAAGAAATAATTTGCTAAAACGTAATAAAAAATATTTGACATTTGTAACAAAATATATGCATCGCCATTTTTTGTAAATATTAAAATTAGTGTATAATTATGTATATTCTATTATTAGATCAATTTTTATTTCACATGAGATTGGCCTATATATATCTAAGGTTTGGTTACAGTCTTGTCAAAATTTATTAATTAATTAATTACATTAACTTTTAATTACTACATTATTATTAATAATCTTATGTAAATGTAGTTTCACTACACGTTTCCAAAATTAAAGTAAAAAATATATTTGTTTCGAGTTGGAAAAATGAGCGTGAGATACTACATAATATATTCTTTTATTATCATTTCTTAAAGATGCTAAATTGTCTTTTTACCACTATTTTACCATTTTTATCATTCAAATATTAATTAACGGAGTAGAAAGCTTTGTGTTAACACATTTTTTTATTAGAGGAGCACATACTAAGCCCCTTAAAGGTTTATAAATAAAAATTATCATAGCTTTGCATTGTAAGCAATACTTATAAAAAGAAATTAAATGATATAACACAACAATGTTGACAAATTAAGAATTAAGTTATATTGAACAGGATAAAGCTTTTATTATTTTATTTAAAATATTCAGAATCTCATTACGTTTGCTAAATCGTATATGGTTAATAAAGGTTATCTCTGAAAGCCATTATAAAATGGCGGCCTTTAAGCAGGTTTCTTGTTTTCTTGACTATATATACATTTTATAGAAATCTAAAATTATAAAATTAGGACTCAGTGTGTAATCTCGCTAAAATTTTGTTATGCTCAATATCGTTATGGATAATTTGAAGACCAAGAGGTTACAACTAACCACTAAATTCTTCAGTCTTAGTGAACTATTTAAAGACAAGAGATAAAGTCGTACTTATCCCTTCATTGTTAACTTAACTTATAACTATTTTACTTAATCTTCACCACAATTTTCTTTCCAGATTAAAAGAGAATGAAGAGCCAATAAACAGAATTATTTACAGTCCTGTATTCTATAAGCTCATCATCACCATCGTTTCAGTTTGTTTTTTTTTTCATGTCAATCTACTACTAAATATATATGAATGGGGATAATTGCCGTATTTTTCAAATATCTACACTATGCCTCTAGTCGTAAACATTTTGTTGCCGATAATAAAAATAAAGCATTACCCTTTTTAATCTGCATATCCCCCGTTTTGCTTATGGTTTGTTTAAAAAAAAAGTGATAGTAAGTGACAATGAGACCGAAAATGCTCTTACGTCGACAGACTTCCAAAAAGATAGGTTGTAGCTAATAATTACTATTTATAAGTTATGCGAAACCTTAGTATTGACTTGTGTTAAGAATGATTAAAGTGTTACATAAATTTTAAGAGCCGGTTTAATATTTGATGTAGAAAATAGCCCCGGTATTTATCGCCGCAGCGCATAATTTTATAAGTTCCAACTTCGAGAACTCTTCGAAGCACCGCAGTCGTCGTGGACGGAAATAAGAACATTGCTGGAAATATTATTATACTAACAAAAGATAATCGAGTAAAGCTGCAAACTAAAAAAAGATGGCTCGATCTATTTCCAAGAGAATGTTTTTAATATTAAAATGATTTCACTAGCTAGTTTTATAGCTGAATATGAGATTAAGAAAATTTAGTTTTTGCAGGAATTGTTTTAAATCTTTGTTACTGATATTGAATAAGAAATCAATAAAAATATAATTTTGCTTGTTGTTATCAGAATAAATAAAATTTGAATATATAATAACGAAGCTTCTATTTGTAATGTATTTTATATTTAGTTTCTTTTATCTAAAAAACTTGACTTCATTTCATGATTTTAAGTGACTATGAAATGTAATGGGAATTGTAGAAGTATTTTTTTTAAAGTCGTGTGATAAACATACAGACTTTATTTCACTTGTCCAAGAAACTCAACTAAGGTAAAAAGCTATTACAACTTTAATCTTCTTCGTCGGTGTAAAATGAAGAATTTATAAAATATTTAAAGTTAAAATTTTTTTACTTCGAAATAAAGAATGTTCTTTAGAATGGATTTAATTAATATCAGATCATTTCAATCCAACCTGTATTCATTTAATTGTTTCTTTTCATATTTTTAGTGTGTCATATCAAAACTTATGTGCGATTTAGGTATGATTAACAGCATTTATGAACATATAATAATGTACAATGTATATATCTTAAATTGTATTTCTTTACATTTACATTGCTGATATTATTTAGTTAGACATACTAATTATTAATTCTAAATTAGCGAATAAATTGCACTGAAATAACAAACTCTAACGTTACGTTAATAACTTTTACAAATCATAATAAGTTTCTTTTATCAAATATTTACGGATCAAAATCTTTTTTTTTTAATTTCCTCCCTTACAATATTATTGATAAGGTACACATTTTTGTACTTTAGATTACTTTTCCGTAAACTCAGGTTCTAGCGGTAAAGAAAATTTTTCCGACGCCTTATACCCGCGACGAATTCAATTTATTTGATAAATTCCAAACTCCTGCAATAAGTTTATGTTGTGAATTGAAATTTCTGTACAGGAAATTTGAAAGAATTTCATGGACTTGGTCGATGCTTATGTTCGAAGTACGTTAAAGAATAAAAAAAATCCTTTTCAAAACTCTCGGATGTGTGCATGTTTGCGAATTGCATGATAGATGAAACCACCAAGTGGAGGCTGGAAATATGCTTCGCTCCGAATCAATATATTGTAAAATACAGTCTGTGTACTACAGCTTTTATGCAACGTTGAAAATTATTTTTCGAATCAAGTTAATCCCAATGTATTATTGGCAAATTACTGCGTTAGTGATCTGAATGTAATCGCGGCAAATGATGCTTATAAAATATTTCCAATTGTTGTTATCAATAACGAACAGTATAGCAATTTGCGATAAAATATAATTTAACGGTAAACTAATTAAAGAAAATATTTCATTGGTCTTTAACGTAAACATGAGTGCAGTTGTTTCAATTACAAATAATACATGCGTTATAATGTAACAAACACTGGTGCAGCGTTTTGTTTGTATTACTGAATGAACATTTTTTAAAGTATTAATTACGATTCCAGGCAGCCAGCACGAGCCAGTGTAATAAGTTCAATGCAATATTTCGTATCACGGGTCGAAGTTGTTCACAATAGAACCACAAAGCGCGCCGAACTACTGGATCCAACTCGTAGTTTCTAACAGCTTATTTGTGGCTAAGGATCATACACAATGAAACCGCGTCCGGCTTTTCGGTTATATTCATAATATCACACGGTTATATAAGATATATAAATAAGTTACAGGAATTTGTGGTACGGCTTTGTAGTGTTAGAGCTTAGCGAGCATTTCGCTCAACTATTTTAATGATCTCATTCGAGTGAGCCGCGCGTTTCTGATCCGATGCACCAGCGCTTCTGTTTCAGTTCGCGTCTACTCCACTTGCATTTATTTATAGCAAATGAACAGAGATGCACATTTGAACGTTCTCAATCACGATTACATTCAAATGGTTCTTTTATTATACGCGAT
Source organism: Byasa hedistus (assembly GCA_029286795.1). Taxonomy (NCBI): domain Eukaryota; kingdom Metazoa; phylum Arthropoda; class Insecta; order Lepidoptera; family Papilionidae; genus Byasa; species Byasa hedistus. The sequence continues at coordinate 982,018 of JAGSMW010000036.1, forward strand.
ACGCTTAGTAATCTTTCTTTATAGACATTGAGTCGGCATTATAAGTTTCAATATCAACTATCGTTTATTTATAAATGAATTGTAAGGAAATGTTTAAGTAACGTAATATATGCAATTCTTTAATACATACATGTATGTAACAATCAATATGCACTATAAACAGCAGTTAAATTGCCGGTTGCCCTTGGCCAATTTAAAAACATATACAAATAAATTGGAAAACAACTAATAATTATATTTAAAACGATTTTCCTTCAAATTATATTGTTTATTTATTAAGTTTTGTTTAATTAATAAACTACAATGCTTAAGTTCAAATAATTATTGCTTCATAAAGTACATTGAAATGAATGATACTTTGTTTTTAAAATTAATTGCAGATGCTTATCTCTGTCTGCCGCCAACTAAAATAAATCAAAATTTACATTTCCAGGAGGTAAGCTCTTAGTTTGTTAGCGCAGTCTATTCAGATAAAATGTACCTTCGTTATTCTTAGAATTAAATTCTAGAGTTTTCATTTAAATAATCATTTTAATAAAATTTATGACCTTTAAACGATTTTGCTGTATGATATAGAGTTGAATTTGAATGAAAACCGATTTATAAGTGTTGAGAAGAATAAACTTGATTAAATTTTTATAGTAATGTGATGAGGAAATTTTACATTTGTATGAAAAACCCCAAACTGCAGGTCTCTATTGTTTGGAAGGTATCTCTTGCTGGAGACCATCTAGGTTGTTATCACTGCCTCCAACAGTATAAACACACACAAACTGTGTTTTGGTTTGAAAGGCACTGTTGCTTATCAAGTCCTTAAGATGTCGAAGTTCAATTTTAACAGACGAGATGCACAATGTGATGCAGTGTGCGACTCCTAACTAGCATTACATTGTTATAGCATTATTGTTACGAGGTGAAATAAAAAAAATGTTGAGTACACAAACAGCTACAATGTGGACGGTTGCTATAGATACAATACAATTAACAGAGACAGTGATTTCATTAAAGCAGTAACTGCAACACAAGTTCATCAACCTTGAAATATGCTATTTTTAAGACAGCGTATTTCAAGTTAGGTAATATTTAAACACTTTTCGGATATTGATATATATTATTTATTTATGTATTCGAATATTAATAGCGGTTAATATAGTAAAAACACGAATAGTACTAATAAAAAATGTCTTGTTTTCTATTTCAGGAGATGAATAGTATGTTTTTAATTAAAAATCAGTTTAGTCGCTGTGACCTGATCATTCACGGCAAAGCGAAATGGAATCTACACGGCCCGTGGTGTAGGGCAGTCCCGTGGGAGCCGCTCCATGTGTGCTTAACGATCCTATTAACAATGGCTGATGGGCTAAGGGGTTAGAATGAACTAGGGGCCGTTGTACTGCACAAGGAGTAGCGGAGGGGAAAGAGTTGTCCACTCTATCGCGTAGCAGTTGCGGCGAAAGTGAATTCGCAGAAATAGAGTATTTTCATTTTCTCTACTTTTTGCAGCCTAATAATAGCCGGGAAGGGAGGTTCAGACCAGAGGCGCCGCAGAGCCCGTGAGAGCCTGTTCTTGCTCTATTGTCTCTGGACGATGGAGTCGGCAGGATCTGCTGCCCAAGTGAGGCTATAAGTGAAAGCAAGCCGTTCGAGTGCGCCTATTTATAAAAGAAGTCATATAGTATGTGCGAATACGTCTCTACGGCCTTGTGTTATTGCTGCTTAGCGTTTTTAGTCGGTGCATATACGACATAACCTGTTTTTGCCACGCGATGGCAGGTACGAGAACGTGAACTTTTGAGGCAAGTTCGTCGCATATGTTTATAAAACGTAATGGTAACATATATACAGGCACAAAAATGCAGTTTTGTTACTTAATGAATAAAGCAGAGTACATTATTAAACAATGTACATAAATTTCAATACATAATTATGATTCTAAAACGAATAAACAAGTTACGTAAACCATTTAATCATAATAGAAATATAAAAGGATTTTATTTCAAGGAAATGAGATGTTTTTGCGTTTGCCTTCGCCCGCATCTTATTGAGTGGCTGGATAAGATTTCAAGTACTTTTATACTTGAAGTTTCCCAGTATTATATTGATCGCCTTCAATATAGTAATTGAATTAAAGCAGATGAAATGGAAATGAACGGATATTAGAAGGTTTCCAATTGGCTGAAAGTGAACACTGTATCACTTTGTATATTAAATTGAAACGTATAAAATATTTCAATACCAAACACAAAAAGTATAAACAAAAAAATAGAAATGTAAGGTGCAGTGGGACATGCTGAAAATTTTTCTGCTATCTTTATTGAGTTATTGATTGCTTTATCTGTGCTATCGAAAAGGTTTGCCCGCATATTGCACCTGAATTTTCGGCAACAAATGTTATTCGAATATTGTGATATGTCACACGAGAAAAAGATGTATTAAAGAAAAATTCATTGCTGACATTACACAGGATTAACATCAGGGATGTTGGCGTGGTGCAAACCGCGCTGGCAGACCCAACATCCAAATTCGCCAAAGACCTGATGTCCTTGGCGAATCTGAATGATATTAGCTCTTAAGTGATTTAGTCTGTAGTTTAGAATGTTGATATAGTCTTAAGATATAAAGGGTACGATGGGATTGATATGCTCCTTCGGGGCAAAAATCCCAAAACTAAAATAAATAAAAAAAAAAGATGTAAATAACTTATGGCATAAAAGCTTTTACATGTGCATTCACATATTGTGTACAGAAATTCGAAATTTTATTAGACTATATTTTTATATTCATAAACGAATAGTGATAAATTATGAAAAAAATTATCTCAGTTAACACTGTTAGCATAGAATGAGAAAATCAAATTATCTATTTAGAATTTATCGCTTTGTAGGTAAAATTGCAAATTAGCGATCTTATATTATTATAGTAGATTTAGAGTCGAAAAGGTTCAGTCTTAGAATGTAGTTTAAAAATTGTTTATTTTGCTTTCTCACTTTTCAATGAAAGTAATGAAATTCAGCTTGAAAGTTTACACGTCAAATTGACTCAAATTCAAACATGCTCGACACCAAACATTCACTGCATTTAATCAATTTCATATCAATGCTGTAGAACGCAAGCTTTAGGTTTCAATTTTAAACTTGCAGCAAAATGAACTTTGTAGTTGTTGTGTCTAATGCGAAAACTGCAGTAATTTACTAATTGCTATTAACTGAGCACTTATTTATGATAATAAACAGTAGTAGGCAAATATTGTTGTATTCATGTTTGAAGGGCGTTGTAGCTAGAGAAATTACTGGGGCAACGAGACTTAACATCTTATTTTTTGTGCGTTTATCTCAATGTGATGTGTATATCGTTTTATTAGCGTTATATTCAATTGCGTTTTAAAAAGCATAAATGTGTTATGACTATCAATCTGTAGTTGACTATAAAGACAGTACTTTTTTCTACCTCTGATTACTATTTCAACTTACCCGATATTTGCAATCATTTACTGTAGAACACACTCGTAGTTAAACATTAGGACTTCCCGTAATCAATCGTGATTAAATTATCAACAATATTAATATTTTTTGTCTTAATCTACTAATTTCATATCATCATCGTGCGATTGACGTCCACTGCTAGACACAGGTCTCTCCCAAAGATATCAACATCGGTCCTTTGCTACCCGCATCCAGCGGTTTCTCTCGAACTTCACCAGTTTATTAGACCACTTTGAGGAGGGTCTTTCAGCACTACGTCTACTGGTGCGCAAATGCCGGTCGAGGGCTTTACTGCTCTTTTGGCCGACAGACCTTCGAGCTATTTGTCCTGCTCATCGCCTAATAAATTTAGCAATCATTTAAGCTCTATCCGAAATATTTCCGAAGGTTAATGTCATGTAATTTTATGCATAACAGCATTAATTTAATTCACATTAACTTCACTTTTCTATAACTTGTGAATTATCTGTATAATATATATATGTCTTTAATTCTCTATTTCTTTTTGTTCTTTTCTATTTCACATCGGATTCTAAAGTTTTGTAAATTGCTGTTTGTTACATCATATTCAATGTCACTTTTACCGTTATTGCAATATTTCAGCTGAGTTTTGCTTAATACGTTATTCCGCAGAGTAATTTTGACATAAATTAAATGTCACTAGAAAATGACGGCTCGGGTAATGCGGAAATGAGAAACAGGACCGAGGGTTTTGGTTGATATTTTAGTATTTACATTTTTATATCGATAGAATACAAACGAGTATCATGTGAGCTATTCGTAAAGTTTTTTATGATGTGCAATACAGCTTTTACAAATAAATTAAAACAAAATAATTTATTCATTTAACTTATCAAAGTTGTCCATTGGAAAGAAAAGGAGATGGTAGTTTTCCGAACTAAATTTTGTGTGACGTATGATATTTATGGGATGGCTGTATAAGAGTTTTGCATCAAAAGTCAAGGCAGGTCGCTGAGCGATAGAATGTGGTCTGTCAATAGCTGAGTGAACAATAGTTGTTAAGCTTGGCTTTGATCCAACTTTTTTTAACTAAGTTATTTACAAACCGCAGATGGTGTATCGACACTCAATAATAATATCTTTGAAACATATTTTCGTCTCTGTGTTCCCCGGAGACGGGTTAGAATATTTCCCTGTCGTTGTACTCGCTTACGCTCCCTGCTTTACATATGACAAAGGTACAAGGCGAGCAAGACATTTATATTGTGGTGAGCAATACATTTGTCCATATCAATGAGCAGTTAGAATTTCTACGTACCTTACCAAGTCAGCAAAGTGCGTTAGATTGCGTATGATAGAGTTAGCAGATTAGGAGGTAATCCATCGGTTGTAATACCGTTTTTCTATTTACCCTTGATGATAGGAGTGAGGAGCGCAATTCCTTTAATAAGAAAATTGTTATGTTTTCATGACACAACCGTATAGCAAAGTATTTTCATACTTTCAACAAGACCGTTGCATGAGTTTTAGCTGGCATAACACCTTCGCTTTTCGGGTTTTCGCAGTTTCAAGTAAATCATAGATTAAAACTTATTTCCATGGTAATTGTATAAACTATAGTGGTCTGTTGTGTACCTACCCATACCATTTTCTTTAAATATGCCTATATTTTGTGACTTTAAAATAAACGTGCACAAACAATAACGCTGCAAAATATATAACATAGCGTGTAATCAAAACCGTGCCTTTATGTTGCCCGTTAATGTTCAATATATTGCGAATGCGCAATTGAACATAATTATGCCGTTTGCCAATTTGATTGTAATATAGGAACGTGTACATGTAAAGGCATTCTTTAGTGACCGAACAATCGATATCCGATTAAATTCCCAGACCACGTGCCGTACTAAACTAACATGTCCGTTCGGTGGAAGCAAGCTTGTCAGTCAACATCAACTACCAGACCGCTGCAAATGAGGTACATGTTTATACTGATTAAAGCGAAAATTTGCATTTTACATTAACTAAAATTCCATTTTATGTTAAACTCTTCCAAAATTCATTAAGAAAATTTCACGAAAATAAACAAGTTTTCACGTAATTATTTCAGTATAAATCTTTCAATGAGCAAATTATTGGAACAAAAAACGAAAATTAACAATTTTATTAGATTAAGTACATAACTTCATTGTTTTGGTACTAACGCTGACAGTAATGCAAAAACAGTTGTCATTAGTTACAGCTAACTTCTTTTTACAAGAAGCAAGTTTACCACATTTAAAGCATACCATAACACAATAAACCAAACCCTGTCATTTAACTTTTTTTAATTTATTTAACACAGTTTAACCGTCTGATAGCGTTTTACTATTTTTTCAATTGTCTAGTAACAGCTATTGCTTTATGTTAGTGCTTTAAACTGCATTTGGGTGCGAAAAGTTGATTTTAAAGGATTTCGTATCAATCGATGAATGATTTCAAAAGCACCGCCGTATTAGCCAATTCTGGCTTCATGTTTAGTGTGGTTCATGTTCATGAATTTAGTGTTTACATAAACTTTAATATTTATTTATTACATATATTGTTTATTCACACAGAGATTCTTAATCAAGATATTATTTTTAGAAAACATTGGCAAAGGGACGAATAGTTATAAGGAAACGAGACTATAAATATTATGTATAAAGTTTATATTTTTATAACACAATATCAACGGAGAAAAGTAAAATAACCTTAATGTTCCTTCTATAGTTAGAGGTGAGCGTAACCTTTTAAATGATCTTTTGATCTTTTACACATTTTCATTTTGTAGAAGAAAGTTTATATTCCAAAGTCAACTTGTACGCAAGTAATGAGGAGAAACTACATATGTAAAGCTTTACTGGGAACTCGTTATCTAAAGATACTATAAAAGAGACGAGGTCTCTTGACATTTATAGTAAATTTTATTTCCTTGGAAAGGAGGTAAAGAACTTTGCGCGAGGTGCAAATGTTTAGGATAAGAGAGTGCCATGTACAATAACAGCATTTACATAGAAAACTGTAAAATATGAAAGATATACTGAAGAAATCATTTCATATCTTTCTCGTATCTGTATTCAACAAATTTACTTTTTACGAGTTAGTAGTTCCGTAATTCTATATAAAAACTTTCAAAATAAACTTTTGTGGTATTGGATGGTGAAAAAATATATTGTGTATGTTTCTACATGCCCATTGTTAAGATATATTGTATAGTGGTAATTATAAGTATTATACTAGTGCGCTTCTGCTTACTCAATATTTTAAGACTACCACGACCATGTTTTGAACTCTTGCGTAGTTCTATACTAAACTTTTATTTATTAGTAACTGTTTCTTCATCACAAAGCCTTCCAAAGCAATCAAAAAGAAAGTCTATTAAAAAATATTCGTTCCAAGTTTAGTTACCCAAGGAAAAAACGTATCTTTGTAACATTTTCTTAGTGAAATAATTTGCATTTAAACATCAATAACATAATTTGCAATAAAACATCTTAACAACAAAACGTAATCGTCGATATGTTAAATTACAAAAAGTTATACAGAGACTGTCCATTTTGTAGATGTTTTTGATATCAAGTCTGTTAAAGAAGAAAAATAACTTTCGACGTTCTGGCTTCTGCGTTAAAATAAAGTCTAAATTGTCATACATACAGACGTTCCCCAGAAAATATGGGTTTAGTTGGCTGTAAATAGAGCGAACATTTACATCAAGATGTACTTGCAATCATGAACGATTTCCAAGAAAATTGGAGCCTGCTACGCTCGCAGATTACTTACTATTGATGCCTTGACGGAGATACTCCTGACCTCATTACAGGAGAAAATCCTTCAAGAAAATTGCGTTCTTTTTTGAATAATGTTTTTAAAGAAAATCTTTATATAAGACTAGCCATATAAGTCTTAATTTTAAAGATGTGATCTACATAACTTAATTTCTATGCGGTGAATATTACATTAAAGTTGCAAAGCACGTACATAACACGTCTTAAAAAAATTATTGAAATTTGTTTATTAGTATAATAAGAGCTCTATTATCAATGACGAATGTTATATCAATTTTAATATGCTTTTACAACTAGCGTAAAAGACCCGTCTGTGACTTGCCTTTATATCAGACGTGAAAGGCAACAAGGAGAAGGAATTGCTATTATTCTTATGTGTCTTCACATGAAGTTTTAGCCTTTTCTCCAGATAGCTTGTGTATCATATCATATTAATAATTATAAACTACAGTAAAGTTGACAGCCAAATTAATTTTGAATAAAAGTAAAAGATAAATATGAAGCAGCTCAAGCGTAATTGTTTCGTTGACATATAAGTTGACATTTTATTGATAAATGTCTCATTAAATGAACCGATCGTATTGTTCGCTTTTGCCCGTTTCAGTTTACAATTGCAGAGACATTTTCCGGATGAAATAAAGTTACTCTTTATTGTTCGCTGGACAATTAAAAATAAACGTAGAGTTCTCGCACCTCGCAACCTGTTTGATGTTTTTTGATTTCAAACGAAATAAAACAGACGAGGGGTAAAATCAGAGCAATGTATTCCATTTCAACTTTTATTAAATTGCAGAAAACAAATTGTTCACAGGCAGAAAGACTTTTGAAAGATAATGTGGCGTTTAAAATTCAGTTGGTTTCACCAACCCGTACTTGGCTAGCGTAGTTGATGGATTGTTTTGACTCTTTTTTTGTAGCAGAAGGTCCTCGGGTCACAGTAGTAGGAAATTTAAAAGAGCTGTTTATTTATGAATTGATCACTTTAGTTTGTAAGTGTTATTGAAACTAAACGTTATTAAAATATTGCTGCGTCTAAATCTTCACTTTTAGTGGCGGTTTGTTATAAATACATTGTTTTTCATTACTGTGTACGAATATGTAACATTATATACACTTGCGAAAACACGCACGTGTTATGCAATTCATAACTTCTCTTTCCTATTAAACTCTGTTCACTGAATTGAATTTCGTTTAATTTGTCTTTTTTTTTAAGATAAATTTTATAATTGTATTACACAAGTGTAATACTTATTTTTAAGCCCATATGCGAGTTTATTTTTAAGGTTTCTTTATTTATTCAGAGCACTTTAGATATTTTTTTAAAACCTTTAAGTATCAATAATGGTTTAACCTACAGTAATTTTTTGCCACAATACAACATAATCCATAGCTATAATAAGATAAAATGATTTAAAATAGTTCGTGTGGAAACCAAGTTATAAACTTTTCTACTCGGTTTCCGCATCTCGCTTTCTTTAAGTCGATACCTCAATGCTGGAGGGGTGGTGATTCTTTATAATTAACCTGCTCTTTATGGTATGCTCGATTTCCTCATAAACCAAGTTAAAAACTTATAAAACACATGACAAGTTTTATTTAAAACAATGCTATGAAATCCGTTTTGATAGAGTTACGGGAGAACACTTGCTGCCCCGCAATCAATAAATGCTATTTTTCTACACTAGCCATAAAGCTTTAAAATATTATATGAAAATATTTTTTAATGGTTAATGTGTATTACTAATGGTTTCAACTTAGTTTGATGTTTTTATTATATATTTAATAGGTAGTTGTTACTTAAAAATTATGATAAATAGCTACACCTACCTTTGTACAGAATGTAGCGCCTGGATCTCCACTTTTCTTCGAATCGATTCAACAGTGCCATTTTGCTAAAGCTTCTCTTCTACAAATCTTATTACATTTAAAGCAGGCGTGTACCTGTAAAAAAATAACGAATAGAAGTGTTAAGAAGAAGTAAATTATTTAGTTATAGCTATCGTATCTGTAATACTACAAAGTTATCTATAAGATTACGTCATTGTTTGCATTGTTTAGAATGAGTAAAAATACTTAACTCCCTTTTTTTGTATGTAAAATACGTGTACGGCTTAAAAACTGAATGCATGCAAAATATAGTATGTATCAAAAAGCAGTAGTATGCCTGTATTTTAAGAAAATCCAACATAAGAGTTTGTGATCTCTTTATTTTCAGAAAACCGGTTCCGTAAGCTGGCTTTTTGACACGATGTAAGCTGATCAGAAGAGTTCGCTACCGACACCGCTCTTACAATTTCACAATTGATTTTATTTCCACGGTCTTCACATCCATGTATGAAAATGTGTGTAGAGATTTTCTTTATACCTCTCCATATAATATTTTGATGATATCTACGAATATGTTAATACGAAATTCACGAAATGATCACTTAAAGGATTCTCAAGCACAGTGAAAATCTTTTACGATGTTAATCCGCTCGACGATGGAATTACAAAAATATTTCTCTATCCGACGACTACGACGACGGTATTTTAAAGTATTATGTAACCAATTCGTTATTTTTTAATAACGTTATTTTGATTGATTTTATTTACTGAGCACAGAAAACTTTAATTTCACCAAACCTGACCGTATACTGTAAATGTATGAGGTCAAAGAGCATGATGTTTATCATCGCCTATGGCATACGGCAATGCAAGCTTCGTATCAGCAACGTTGCAAAAGCTTTGGTTAATTTGAACACGTAAATTAATACATTCCTAAGATAATATCGTTAATATAGACGGTAAGTTAGGTAAGAAAAATGTTAGTTACATCATTCACGAGTCCTATGTTAGACTACAGGACCGGTATTACGAAAGATAACTTTAACTGACGAATTTAGTTACCTAGTGAAGCAAGCAACTCGGTACTAAACTGGTTAGATGTCGTTTGTGGTATTGCGATAAACAAGTAATCGCATTTAGAGTGTTGAAACTCCAGTTTCGTTGAACTCTGGACGGGTGCATCCTAAGTTTCCTATCGCTACTCTTCAGTGTTACGTGTTAAACTTACCCGCTCTTGTTTCCAATTATTAGTTATGAACTTCTCACAACGTGTTAATATAATAATTTATGAAGAAAGTTTATTACTAGCGTTTTAGTACTTACTTATGTGTACTTAAAGTTTTATAATTAATTATATTCTCCATATTGCGTTACAGAGTCGATAGGTATTGGTATCGTCTCGCAATGAATCGGCTTTTACTCATAATCTTTCATACAAAAACATAACTTAATGTTTTATTTAATTGTAGTTAAGTTATTAAATGTATTAAAAGGAATTAAAATATATTTTATTACCGTAAATTCAAATAAAACATTATAGTTGTACATGTATAAATTAAAATTTGTTTAGTAGTTATTAAACTGATTCATTTATAATCCAACACTTTTTTTATTAGGTTCAAACAAATATAACCTCACTTTTGCATCTTTTGCCTGGTGCTATAACCTTGAAAGACTTATTTTATTTTTACGCAGTAGCAGTACTGGTATTATTTATAAAAAGAGTGATTCGTATGTATTATAAAATACTAAACGTTTTGGCTATTTACAAAGCATTTGTTCCATGTAACCATAGGTCAGCTCCGACACCTTTGGCGAGGGGAATTGCTGTTTAGTATAGGAATCATTACATTAAAAAAGTGAAACTGGTTTCAAATATTTTGTGTATAATAAGAAGTTATTTTGAATTTCTCTTTTAGTTTATTTAGTACTTAAAAAGAAAGGACCAAGTATGAATTGTAAATAATGTATCTTGAAACAAAACATAAATTAAATCCATCAGGATTATTGTTCGAGAAAGAAATGTGAATGTTTTATTACGATGAAAGGATATAAACAAAAGAAAAGATCTGTCTTACAGATGCTGGTATACCTTTAAAGATAAGAAATTCTGTTTAAATCACGCTACGTGGGTGAAAACGAGCAGACTTTTGGAAAAGGTTAGCTTGATATTGAAAAAAAACATAGAGATCGCGTTTTTTGTTTGATTTTCTTTTATTTGTTTCTAGTATAAAATGTAAACATAATAATAAAACCATATGTTTTATGTGTAATATAGGTGTACTCCGAAGCACTTAGAACCAGACTGAGTTCGACGCCAGAGATGTAAGGTCTTTACATTTAGCTACTTAGCGGGTCTATTGAAATCAATAGCCATTGTATTCGCTCGTATTATCTTTCTATTGTTATGATATTTTAAAAATAAGAGATATAAGGTCAACGAATGAGATAAAAGCTTTTCAACCTAAGTATATGGAATAAAGCATATGGGATCTAGTAACAGCTATTCATTATACTAATATGAATTCCCCGCGGCGTAGAGGCTAATCATTTGCTTTGTGTTAAGGAGGTCCATGGTTCTATTCCGTGGTCATATGTTGGTGGCAAAGGTTTTTCAAACCTTTTTCGTATTTTATGCCATAATAACGACATTGCTATTATATTAACGCATTTAAATATAATAGCAGATATAAAAGTTTAGAAGTGTACTTATTTGTGGCAGATTTAGTCTCTCTGATTTTTATAAAGGAACCATTAATTGGTTCTACATACATGTAATTTTTACTCTATTTATTTCTAAAATGATACACTACATGTTTGTTACATTCATGACTCTCAAATTATTAAATACAGTTACCTAGCGAAATATTTATTAACAAAACGATTTAGAAAAAAATCATTGCGCTGATGTATTCATAAAAATAGAGAAAAATGTTTCGGAGATCTATTTTTTTCATAATTTAATGAAAGATGATAATTAAAAACTACACACTATCGCTCCTAGCCATTCCAAATGGAGATGGGGGTCAGCTTTCTTTGTTTTTTTTGTCCACTTCATGACATTGTCGTCGGTCACTTGGCACTCTCGTATATCTTTTGACATTATATTTTTCCACGTTTTCTTGGGTCAGCTTGTAGGTCTTTGACCGGGACGGAAAGCTGCAGCGCCAAATTACTAATGTAGTTAGGCAGCCTCCTTTTTACGTGACCATACCATCGCATCCTACTCTTTTCCTCGCACGTACAAAAGGACCGGTCTTATGATAGATGGTCTCATAGATCAACCCCTTAAGTTTCATAAGCATCCTTCTATCGTAAGTTACAGCAGTCACTTCTCGGCATTTTAGCCATGCCGCTGCTTTGCAATGTTGAATTCTATGTTGCCCAGAGCTCTGCAACATACTACACAGATACTTCTATCGATCGCACTTAGTGACAAGTTGTCCGTCGATAGGAATCGGACTATTGTTACTTAGGTCTGGATCATTAAAACACATGTAATGGGTTTTTACAACACTCATTACTGTAACTGGTATTTCCGCCACCGGTCTGTAATTGGTATTTCCATGACAAAAGTGCTTCTCGTAAGTCTGTGTGGCTTTCAGTGCAGATAGCAGCAACGTCGTGTGCATTAATGAAGGTCCACATGGCTGAAGTTTGCGCTATTTCAGTGAGACCAAAATTAAGCAGAAGAGATATGGAATTAGTACTGAGCTTTGGTGTACGCCTTTTGTGACTGCTATTGCTTTTGTCTCACCCGGTACCGTCCACACCATTGAAATCGGTCCCTTGTACATAGCGGCTACGATATTGATATATTGTTCCAGAACGTTTTGCCTGCTAGGGCTCCTCCAAATCGTGTCTGACTTGACAAAATGTATCTTTCTACGTTTAAAGTACGAGGCCAGCTCATGCATTTTTCCAGTAAGTGTTCTAACATTTAAAGTAGCAAAGCGGATTTCTCGGTTACAATTTGGTACTGACGTCTTTAGCCGAATATGTCCGTTACTCGGTAGCTGTGGCAGACTATTCGCAGATGTAGGGCGATGTGTCTGCCCGTCGTTTTGTGGCGACGCCCTCTTTGTTATTCTCAAAGAATTTTGTAACATTTCCATTTCACGTGCTCCGATTTAGGAGATTTTTTTGTGTTTATTACTTCTGTGCCGATTGCCATCTGATGTGCCAAAACCCACCCATTTAAGGTAGGAAAACTCACGGACATTAGATGTCAGGTCCGTGAGGTTGTAGAAGTGAGGTTGACATTTGCAATGGTTAAGATGTAACATTTTTTAATTAAAAACTACACTCTACACAGATTAATGCATTGTTTAATAACTCTAGACATATAACTTACTCCATATGGTTTACATTTGACAAAGTCAAAAATTTTTGCCACATATTATTATACATAATATAGTTGTTACATATATACATGATATACTCTTATAACAAGATTGTCGCTAAATGTAGCTTTAACATCAACTATAAATTGTAAAAGCGATTCCTACAGCGTTTAACATCCTTTTATCAAAGTTCCTTTGAAGTCTATAGTACTAGATTAGTAGATAAGTAATTTATTACCTTCTCTAAGGTAAATCTTCATTCCCGATAGTATCGACTAAATATTTTGTTAAATTGAATTATGCCGCTTACGCGTGCGCGCTTCACATAACATTTGATTAGATATTTGTTATCTAATTTAGACATGTCCCATTAACTACATTAATTAATTCCTCAAAAGACCCCTTAGAATACTAACAATAGGAACAAAACATTGTACTTTTATTACTAAAAAGAAAACGTTTGTGTTTTGAAAAAAAAAATTATTGTACGTGAAGATTTATATATATAATGCTTGTGGTCGTCATCGATATGTACTGTACACATGAAAAAACTTTCTAGTCAAACAATGCTCTGATTAAATAAGTCGTGATTAAACATTACTTTGTTGTGGCTTGATAAAAAAAATTCTCGTCGAAATCAATAGGCTATTGCGAATGTATTAGTATAGCTCTCCTGAGCGGTTTCTCTGGTTTAGGTTAATGTTTTAATAATGCGCAGGTAATAGTAATACTACATACATAATTTTTATTAAGTGAGTTACATTTTTTTCTTAAAATATTTTGAAAAGTCGTTCGCGCCTCTATTTCATAACACATCCAATACCATCTCCCTAACGAAGTCTCGGCGACATCATTTAAAAATTTGATAAAATAACAGTCAGTGAGGACTCAATACGTAAATAAATAAATCAAAATTATTTTCAAGGCGTCTTTCATTAACTTTCATTGTTTTCCAGAGCGTGAAAATGGGCTTTAAAGTTTTCACTTGTTTGGGAACTACAAATGAAAGTGAATAACGGTGCGGATTAAACATGAAAAATTATTCCATTCTTCCAATACTTATAGTGGTTATGAAAAGGCCGGGATCTATTTGAATTTTCATTTGTGTTTGCGAATTTAATCTTGACCGATGAATATTCTGAGTGCGAATGCCTTTTGTACAGAATTTACATCAGTTATTCAATTTGATATTTAAAAAAAGGAAACGATTAAAAAGTCAAGATAATTAATATGCAAAAGGGGTTTTGTGTAGCATTGCGAGGTTGTAGTGTGGAGGTCGGTGGCGGTGCGTGGCGATGATTGATGGTATTGCGTATGCCAAGAGGCCGGCTAAGAGTTCGCGTGCCGCTGCTTGGATCCGCGGGCCGGCGGTCGCGTTGCCTGGCTTTATTCGGCGCTTGGTAGATTGCTGCCTACATTGCTTCGCTGTACACGCCGCGCCTACTTCTCAATGCGCATGCCCCGTACGATCCTCACGCGTCCCCTCTACGTCACCGTTTAAAATGAAATGCGGTTCGGAGTTTCGTCCATTCGCCCGCCGCGCAGTCATAGTAGGACCATCGGTTGATGCGAGAGGTCTCTCCTGTGCCCCGAAGAGTTTGAAAAAACGGTGGGACCGTCGTTCGACCTTATTTAGTTGAGCACTTAAAAGGGAGCGCGGTAGCACTGGTATCGATCTGAGCGTTTCTCGTGGTTGCTCGTGGACTACGCTCTCTCGGAATATTCAGCAAGCGGTCGTCGTCGGCGCCGACCTTACCGCACTATTTGTGCGCCGCGTATACCACCTACACCGCTCGCGTGATCATGCTCGCCGGAGCTTATTGATAACGCGGCACACGCACCTCCTGCTACTCCGAACACCGAACGCACCAGGCACTTTCACTGCCCGCTCCGACCGCGCTAACTTCGTACATCTCTACCAGCAAAACTTTCAGTAAGTCTTTTACTTTTAAATTTATAGTAACTTCCGTTTTTAACTTTCAAATGTTTATTATTTTGGCGCAGGTTGAGCGAATGTCTTAAAAAGGTCTTTTGGATTGTTCTGGTGAAATGCTATTTATTGTATTTGTTTTTATTTGATTTAGTTTCGTTAGAAGTAAGCAAATTTTATGTATTTGAAATTTGATTACTTCTAGTGCAAAATTGAGAACAATGTTTAAATATTTCTTTATAAGAGTTAGCTGGCCATCTGGTTTATAATTCTAAACTTAGATTGTTAAATCGTAAACCACTATCTTGGTATTTGTGGAGCGTTTGGTTCAACACGACCACTTTAATTCAGTTGCTAGGCATATTTTCAAGAGAAAAAGTAAAATTTATTATACACAATGCGTTTTCTGTGTGTCGGCTTTTTATTGAAACAATTTATGTCTAAACAACTTAACGAAATCATTTGGATTTCATTTTTCTGCGCGTATCTTAAACCTATTATACAGAGATGGCTTGGTTATTCTGAAGCTGTTGATTGTCATCTCCATGGTGAAATATTGACAGAACGTGGATAGCTGTATAAGAATATAAATGACGGTTTTTTTATAGCCAAAATTGAAGGAAATTAACGCAATTAATTATTTTGGAAAAGTATTTACCACCAATTTCAAAATTCATTGAACATATTATTTATATAAACTTTAGGTAATCGATTGCTCATTGATAAAGAATACTATTAAAATATATAATAATTAATGTATTTGATAACTTTGGGGCTTGATTAAATCGAAAAACTAAGAATGTTATAGTCACATGCTTATCGTGAAAGTTGATTAGTTATTAATAATAATCACTTTTGAACATGTTATTAGTCAGATATAATACGTAAATAGTTAAGGTTTTAATTATCAGGTTTATCTATTATTATAATATATTCTTTATTAACAATCTAAATCGCACTTTCTTCACGTTAAATCGATTAAAATAACAAATTAATTTTCTTCCTTTAAAAATTAATATATTCAAATTATTCTAAAAATAACTGTAATAAAAACATACTCTAGATATCTAAACTATAAGAATATTACAAGACAAAGG
The DNA here is from genome assembly GCA_029286795.1 of Byasa hedistus. Lineage (NCBI taxonomy): Eukaryota > Metazoa > Arthropoda > Insecta > Lepidoptera > Papilionidae > Byasa > Byasa hedistus. The sequence goes on from JAGSMW010000036.1 coordinate 998,464, forward strand.
ATGTACAACGAAATCTGAAGATTTATAGCTCAAAATAATTAATATGTAAACAAGTAAATAAGATAACAGTGCAGGTTACGAATAATTAGGTGTTATTAAAATATTAAAGATACCAACGTTGTTATTCTTAATGACTATATTATTAGAATAATGAGCAATTTAAATTCATTACAGGGTATTTTTATCACAAAAAAATTAAAACAAAAATCTTGAGGCTAAACTAAATAATAAGCTGTCACTGTGATTTGAAAATGGACGCTTAATTTATTTAATGAAGAATTAGAAGGTAGTTGTATTTGTATAACTGTTTCCTGTTATACAAAATTTTTTAACACAATTTAATTGACCTGTTAAACATTTTCAAGGCAATATGCACGTTCTTCTTCAACTAAAAGTGACTGCCACTTAAACTTATATAAAGTTAAATCTCGTTCAAAATTTTGCGGACGCCATTGGGCGTTGTTAAGAGAGCAGACTGTGAAAAAGGTAAGAACAAAAAGCAACTTTTCTCATAAGCATATAGGAGACAGACTAAAGCCTTATTTTAACTTCTTTTTATAAAACGTTAGTCGCTGTTATATGTTAAAGGATTCCCTAAACAGAGTTATAGATTAACGCAGAGCCTTTGTCTGCAATAAGTACCAAAATTTTTACGCATGTTTTTTTACCTATAATGTGCTTAACAGTTGACTACAATTTCACATGATGTTTAGTGACAATCAAGTTGCAGGTGGTGTAGCATGCTCGCCCAGGATACTTTGGCTCCTATATGTGGACAAACGGAACACAGCATCGCTTTTATAGCGGAATATTTGCAATACGAGACGGTAGCTGCAGCACCGAACTTAAAATCTTCGTGTTATAAGACAAGCGGTTTTCTGCTACGCTACGAAGACAGTTGAACAAAACATGCTTGATTTTAGTCGGAATCCATCAACTTTAAAACGCAGAATACTACACCGGCGGTCTAGGGCAGACTGAAATATAGTAAACGGGCTTGGTGTAATCTTCATATAACATAAGTAATAACTAGTCACCACCTGTAATCTCTGTGTCGAAACAAAAGTCTTGCCATTAAAATGTTTTGCAGTATCTAATTTTATTTTTATTAGGTTGTTCGGAAAGTCATATCGTTTCCTCGCATATATCGAGCTACAAGGTTAAACCAAGGCCTTTCAAGTGGTCATAAACAATTGAATTCGGTTAACTTAAGCTCTCACCGATTTCAAGTGTTATTATTCGCCGGTTAGCATCAACTAATGCCTTTAACAGCTTGAACCTGCCTTTCTGAAAGTGGTGCATCTTCTTTCTTGCCAAACCGAAATTTTTGAAACTAGTTCTCTCACTGTCGTACTGTCAACACATCTCCATATACATCTGTTATTTTTTCTGGCTTGTACCGCATTTTTACTTTTTCTATTGTAAATAGGTGAATTTGACGAATATGCTGCTTATTACTCTCTATATTTCTAATGGCACCAATCAAAAACCTCTGCGTAGATTAAATTGAACTTTGTCACACACAAGTGTCGGTAAATTAGCGCTCAAAAAATGATTATGCGGCAATTATTATATTATGACTAGCTGACCCGACACACTTCGTTCTGTCAAAAAAATTGGAATGTGGCAGTTTTTTGTTCTTACCTATTTTATAGCCAGTGCAAAAAAATCTGGACTGAACCGCCACCCTGGTGATAAGGGCGGTGTGTGGGGTTCAGCTCTGTATATGTTCATCTAATAACTAATATTATATTAGTGGGTTCACGAAAGATCAACAAAGTAAAGTTAACACTTAACTACTATTTTGAACCAATCTGTACTCAGGACAGCGGTGTTCCCGGTTGGATTCTATAATCGCTGCACACGAACACACTTATTTACTGCATGATTACCAATCATCTATCAAATTAACCGCATTATGCACAAAAAAATAAAAATGAACCGATACAATTCCACCTTCAGCCCAGATTCCCGATAAAGTAAAATATTCTTCTTCTTCCCAATTAATGGCATGAGTACGGTTTGTGCGTGAGCCAATGTCATGTGTACACGTATAAAACAAAAGAATTAAAATACCTAAAAAATTGTCTACGTGGTCAATTCGTCCGCCATGTTACTCCCTTTTCTCTTAAAATATTATAGTTGCATCAGAAATTGTTGGTTGTCAATGTCTAAATCAAAAATATTCTTTTAAATTGTATTTGGTTTCTAAATGACGGGTCGAACTTCAAATGTTTGACGTTTTATGTATCTAAAGTAAGGTGACCAGACGTTCCGCTTTTTCACAATTAATTCCGCGTCACGCAACGTTTTTCAAAAGTTCCGACTTTTAGAATTAAGTAAAATTTTATATTTATGAAAACCATTGTTTTGCGTAACATGTTGCGTTTGCTACCCAGTTACATTGCATTTGTCTCTCAGATGATACACTTCGTGTTCTGCTTCTTGCCATAGAAAATTAAGGTATATTTCATAAATAAATAAATTTTCTTAAACTAAGCTTAAAATACTTGTAGTCTTAATATTTTATATTAATGACAAAAAGTAGGTCACCGACCTTAACCCTAAAAGAAATTTAGATTGAAATATGTCAAGGAATAAAATATTATACATTTTTATATTTATAAATTGTACTTATGTTGGAACTAAAAAAATGTTACGTTATTATTACTCCTTCAAAGTTGTCCCGCTTTGACTATCTAAAAATCTGGTCACCTTAATGGAAAAGAGAAATTGTTGTTTTTACCATATTCCAGGCACTTTTTCCATATTTTCTCACCTTTTAAACCTTCCTGGACTTCCACGAATAATTCAAGGCACATCTAGCCAAATCGGTTCAGCCGTTCTCGAGTTTTAGCGAGACTAACGAACAGCAATTTTTTTTATGTACATAGATAGATAGATTAATAATAAATTTAATTCAATAATATTAGTTATTAATGAATAAATAATAAAGTTGCATGAGAATATATTTATGTGTAGAGGGAGTGACAGAGAGCATAATGTTTAAGAGAAATAGAATTCGTTGTCATCCCCACTCCGTGCTGTGTACTGGTGAGAGTGACACCGGTACACACGTGGAGGGGATCACTTACCAAGTGATAATATTTTTTTTTGGAGTTTACAGCCACGCGGTTTGATACGTGGCCATGTACAATTGATGATATCGAGCGAGACAAAAATATTAAAATGTCTATTAAAAAGCAGGGGTTGGTGATAGAAATGTGAAAATTTAGGGTTGTATGTAGTTTTTTGATGCCACACAATAATAAAATAAAATAGAAAAAAAAAAAATCCCAAAAAATAAAAAAAAAATTTTTGGTGTGGGCAACCCTGATCACTTAGAGGTTTGAAAAATAGATAGTAACCGATTCTCAGACCTACTGAATATGCACAAAAAATTTCATAACAATCGATAAAGCCGTTTCGGAGGAGTATGGGAACGAACATTGTGACAAGAGAATTTTATATATTAGACTAGCTGACCCAGCAAACTTCGTTCCGCTTCAAAATCAATAAAAAAAACACGCTTAGTGATAATTCGAGACTGTTTCAACTTTAGTAAAGAATGTGATGAAAATTTAACCAGAAAAAAATAATTCGTAATCACAAAAAATGCCCGTTATTAATTTGGTTTTTCTATTATATTTAAATGCACATGTTGATTGACCTAAGTCAGGACATCTTATCTTTGGCATATAAAGTAGATAATCAAAGTAGGGAAAGTTCTCGCGCACTCAGCGGTAAATAGTGTCACTATCACAAAAGATCAACAAAGTAAAGTTAAGACTTAACTACTATTTTGAACCAATCTGAACTTAGGAAAGTCGTGTTCCTGCTTGAATTCTACAATCGCTGCACACGAACACACTAATTTACTGCATAATACACTCACATTGAACATTCAACTGCATTATGCACTAAAAAAAATTCAACCGAGACAACGCGACCTTTACGCCCAGATTCCCGCTAAAGTTCGTAAAATATTATAGTTGCATCAGAAATTGTTGGTTGTCAATATCAAATGTCAAAATCAAAAATATTCTTTTAAATTGTATTTGGTGTCTAAATGACGGGACGAACTTCAAGTTTTTGACGTTTTATGTATCTAAAGTAAGGAGACCAGACATCTCGCTTTTAGCGGGACAGTCCTGATTTTTTTACTATTAATCCCGCGTCACGCGACGTTTTTCAAAAGTCCCGACTTTTAGAATTAAGTAAAATTTTAAATTTATGAAAATCATTGTTTTGCGTATCACGTTGCTTTTGCTACCCAGTTACATTGTATTTGTCTCTCAAATGATACACTTTGTATCCGTACTGCGTGCTAGCAAGATAATTAAACAAATAAATATTACAAATCTGTTTCTTACCATAGAAAAATAAAGTAAGTAATTTATTTAAATATTTCATAAATGCATAAATTTTCTTAAACTTGATTAAAATACTCGTAGTCTTCATATTTTATATTGATGACAAAACGTGTATCACCCACCTTAACCTCGAAAGAAATTTTAGAAAGTAATATACGAACAAAATTTTGCAAATATTTCAAGTCAATCAAACTAATTTATCAAATTCTTGTGAAGATTTTTACAATATTTTACAAAATTACTACAATCTACTCAAACAAATTCACTTATATAAAAAAACATTTATAAACTGTACTTATGTTAAAACTAAAAAAAAATGACGATATTATTATTCCTTCAGAGTTGTCCCGCTTTGCCTATCTAAAAATCTGGTCACCTCAATGAAAAAGAGAAATTGTCGTTTTTACCATATTCCAGGCACTTGATCCATATTTTCTCACCTTACTAACCTTCCCTGGACTTCCACGAATAATTCAAGACCACATTTAGCCAAATCGGTCCAGCCGTTCTCGAGTTTTAGCGAGACTAACGAACAGCAATTCATTTTTATTATATAGATTATGATTATGAATTATTAAATGCGATGTTTTGTTCGAAAAATACAATTAAATCGGCGTCGAGCAAAACACGAAATCATTTTCTGAAAAAACGCAATAAATAACAATTTTAACATTCCTATTTTTTAACACGTTTTCCTTGTTATAAAATAATGTTCATTTCACTGTAATGACAAATCGAAGCTAACACAAATTCGAAAATAGTTCAATGGCATAGATTACAATTCATTATAAAACTAGTTTTGTTAAGTTGACGAAGAACTTAAAAAAACTAGAAAATATTTCCATCTACTTAATCTCTTCTTAAAAATATCTATTGAGGAGCTGTTTTTAAAGTGTGAAGTTTTATACAGAGATGTACCTGTCGACGAAATCTTATAGCTTTGCGTATATATTGTAGATATCTTTTACCATTATCAAGATAAGCTAAACGAGGAAGTATTACAGTAAGGCTTACAAAAGTAGGTAGGATACAAGAAGCTCAACTTTAATAAAAAGTAGATAATAAACATTATCATAAAACTAAGCTTACTTATCTACAAAAATTCTACCGAATCTAAATAAGAATGAATTTAAGAACTTGTTAACAATAATTAGTAAGAATAGTACTCTTCCCAATAAAAGAAGATTAGAAAATATCCATATTTTTGTGTCATATGTTATCTTGTAAAGTTTATTAAACTGTGATGACTTATACTTTAACTTATTATACGTAGAGTTGCCGTTTGAATAAATGCGTAAATAATTTCTGATACTCGAAAACAACTGTATATGGCGAGCAGTAACAGATATTGGCACTTTAAACTTTCCTAAGATTTCTCTAAGGGATCCCTGAATCAGTAAATGCTTTTTATACACAAGGAATATTTTTTTATGATCCCTTCAACGGCCATCCCTTTTTAAGTAAAGTGAAGATATTCGTTTTTCGTTTCTTGATTTCATTTTACCTTTTTCGCCGGCTTGATGAATATGTAGGTGTATCCATGTCGAAACGAAGGATTTTAGTACATACCGTTAAGCTGATACGCAGCTTACAGACGGACTCGCGTGAAGAAATAATATGAACTCCTCTCGGAAACTATATACAGTAATTTCTTTAAATGTAACTCATCGAAACATGTTTTGGTAGAAGCTTATTGGTTTTAGCTATATTTTTCAAAGAATTTATGGTCGGCCAAAAAATATATGTTAACTGTTATATGGGAGTACTTTACAGTATTAAATAAATTTTTAAAATGATCATTATTTGTGGTAAAGGATATCCCACGTTACATTACATACCAACATCTAGTTAGAACTTATGTAATTACGTTGTATTGATATGTAATACATTAAATTTAATAACATTTAATGAAACCAAAAAAAGACATTGTCAAACAAAAAAAGTTAAGTGACCTTATTACAAAGATAATTTAAATTAAAGTTTTCACAGCAATGCTTACGCGATAATTACTTTTTTGGTGTTAAGTTCATTTGAAACTTGCGTATACATTTAATCGAATTTGTTAATGATTTTTATAATGTTTTAAAATAAGTGTTACCAAGCGGAAGAGCTATTTAAAAAGTCAGATTACTGGACAGGAAGCTTAGGCCAAAAACCTAGGCAATTAATAATGCAAACGGTACAGTCTTACACCAGCTGGAGGAGGTTGCTGAAAGCAGAGCTATTGTGAAGATTTGTACAATGACAATAACCCGAAAATAGGTTGAGCCCTTGAGATTGGAATGAATTAGACAAGTGCCATATGTTCACGCTTCTGCTGTTACCTTAGTTTACGCAACGCGAGGAGAGCACCAGGCTCTGATAGAATTATCGTCGAAGACTTAAAACACTAGGCGACATGGTAAAAAAGCGGATACATTGTCTGGAAAGACGGAGATAATCTCAAAAACTGGTGGTCATTGGCAAAGTGGAAGGAAAAAGGATGCGTGGCGATGTGTTGGTCTGACCAAATCCGCAACACACTCGATTATACGGTCTACGATGCACTCCGAGTGACCGGAGACAGGACGAGATGGTGAAACATCGTAAAGACAAGAATGATGGATGGAGGTGGTCACGACCCTCAGATATGAGTAACACGATTTAAGGAGAACGTGCTAACAAACACAAGATCTCTTTTATGTACAGCATTACTTTTATCTTAACAGCGGTGAGATTTCTTAAGAATTCACAACAAAGACATCGCGATGTTCATGCACAATGCCAGACCTGAATTGCCAGTAGTAATAATGGTTACCTTTATTCTACCTAAATGTAATAAGAAATGTTAAGGAGACCTGCGTATCTAGATTTTATTTGAAAAATTTGTAATTATTATTTATTTGTTTTACCCGACACATTATTTAAAGAAAATTTATTCATGTAAATAAAAAGGACTTCAATTGACATTAATTAATGAAAGTGGCCTTCAGAGGCTCCGGTTTTAATTTCGTGTTTGTATGAATTCGTCCATTGAAAGTCTATATTTATTCTAAATATTATAACCAAAATACGTCTCCAATGTAATAAATTTATTAATTAACTTCAATGGTTCTGAAAAACTTGGTATGAAGCTGCTGTACGTATAACTTCCAATGAAGTCATTTGCTAAGTCCAAATAAATAAGTCAAAAAGTTTAATTAATTTTAATATACAAAGAAAAAACTTGCGTTTAGGTCATAAACAGATTATAAAGAGATTCTAAATGTTATTTGTGAAACTTTATATGTCTATAGATCAGTTCAAAGGTAAAGCCAGCACTGAAATTGCATATAAGTTAGAAAATTATATTTTAGCGAAAAGTCATTATTTTGATTTTTTCGTTGTCTGCTCTTAATAATATTTAATCAAAAACCATTTACATAAGCAAATTTTAAACAAAATTTATTTAAGAAAACAACTACCCGTTTATAAATCCCGTCATATCATCTTAATGGTTTTTAGAGATTCAATTTTTTGATAGGAACGTGTAAGTGATTTGTGAAAATATTGAAGCGAACAATAGCTAAAGTAGACCTTGTGGAAGTTTCGTCAGTCCCTTGGAAGAATGCTAACGAGGAACTAACTCTTTCATTCTCTTTTGTGAACGTCGACCAAGTAAACGAAGTTTTTCCTTTGGGACAACCTTGGTTTTTATGGAGCGAGTAGTGTGTATACTGTAGTATATATATGTATATACTAGCTGACCCAGCAAACTTCGTTCCGCTTCAAAATCAATAAAAAAAAAACGCTTATTGATAATTCGAGACTGTTTCAACTTTAGTAAAGAATGTGATGAAAATTTAACCAGAAAAAAAAAAAAAATTCGTAATCACAAAAAATGCCCGTTATTAATTTGGTTTTTCTATTATATTTAAATGCACATGTTGATTGACCTAAGTCAGGACATCTTATCTTTACGAGGCTGCAGACTCCTAATGCCGGACACAGGACGGTGGAAGCTGTTCGCCCCGTCCTCAGGAAGTGGGTCGAGCGCAAACATGGCGTACTGACCTACCACCTGACGCAGGTCCTTTCGGGGCACGGCTGCTTCGGACGGTACCTGTGTGTGGTGGCGAGGAGGGAGCCGTTAACGATGTGCCACCAATGCGGAGCGGCTGAGGACACCGCCGATCATACACTCGCAGAGTGCCCAGCCTGGGAAGAGCCACGATCCCGCCTCACCACGGTTGTAGGCACCAACCTTTCACTCCCGGCTGTGGTGAAAGCTGTAGTCGGGGGTAAAAGAGCATGGAAGGCGTTGGAGACCTTCTTTGAAGCAGTAATGCGTCAGAAGGAGGCGGCGGAGCGAGAGAGGGAGGACGACCCCACCTCGCAACCGATGCGCCGCCAAAGAGTGGGGCGTAGGCGCCTGGCGCATGACCGTCGCCTGCCCCCTTGATGAGGGCCTGGGGTGGTGGATACGGGGACTTCTACTACCCGTACGGACGGGTCCTCGTGGCGAATGGCGTGCTCTAAACTCCTAGCACGCCTCCATGTTGTGTGTCACATGGTCTCAATGACTGGTGGTGAGTTTGCAGTCGCAAACACTCGTGATGTGGTGCTGGTGAAATAATCTGATCCCACACCACATCAAAAAACGGGCCGAGACGGAGTTTCCAGGGGTTTTAGTGAGTAAGAGTCTCACATAACTTTCGTCCTTTCCCCGCAAGGGCGAAAGTATCCATGAGGATTTCCCCTGATAAAAAAAAAAAGGACATCTTATCTTTGGCATTATAAATTGTAGATAATCAAAGTATGTTTTTCATTGTAGATAAGGAAAGTTCTCGCGCACTCAGCGGTAAATAGTGTCACTATCACAAAAGATCAACAAAGTAAAGTTAAGACTTAACTACTATTTTGAACCAATCTGAACTTAGGAAAGTCGTGTTCCTGCTTGAATTCTACAATCGCTGCACACGAACACACTAATTTACTGCATGATACACTCACATTGAACATTCAACTGCATTATGCACTAAAAAAAATTCAACCGAGACAACGCGACCTTTACGCCCAGATTCCCGCTAAAGTTCGTAAAATATTATAGTTGCATCAGAAATTGCTGGTTGTCAATATCAAATGTCAAAATCAAAAATATTCTTTTAAATTGTATTTGGTGTCTAAATGACGGGACGAACTTCAAATTTTTGACGTTTTATGTATCTAAAGTAAGGAGACCAGACATCTCGCTTTTAGCGGGACAGTCCTGATTGTGTTACTATTAATCCCGCGTCACGCGACGTTTTTCAAAAGTCCCGACTTTTAAAATTAAGTAAAATTTTAAATTTATGAAAATCATTGTTTTGCTACCCAGTTACATTGTATTTGTCTCTCAAATGATACACTTTGCATCCGTACTGCGTGCTAGCAAGATAATTAAACAAATAAATATTACAAATCTGTTTCTTACCATAGAAAAATAAAGTAAGTAATTTATTTAAATATTTCATAAATGCATAAATTTTCTTAAACTTGATTAAAATACTCGTAGTCTTCATATTTTATATTGATGACAAAACGTGTATCACCCACCTTAACCTCGAAAGAAATTTTAGAAAGTAATATACGAATAAAATTTTGCAAATATTTCAAGTCAATCAAACTAATTTATCAAATTCTTGTGAAGATTTTTACAATATTTTACAAAATTACTACAATCTACTCAAACAAATTCACTTATATAAAAAAACATTTATAAACTGTACTTATGTTAAAACTAAAAAAAAATGACGATATTATTATTCCTTCAGAGTTGTCCCGCTTTGCCTATCTAAAAATCTGGTCACCTCAATGAAAAAGAGAAATTGTCGTTTTTACCATATTCCAGGCACTTGATCCATATTTTCTCACCTTACTAACCTTCCCTGGACTTCCACGAATAATTCAAGACCACATTTAGCCAAATCGGTCCAGCCGTTCTCGAGTTTTAGCGAGACTAACGAACAGCAATTCATTTTTATTATATAGATTTATACAGGCTCAATGCTGTTATAGCTATACATTTCGCACTAATACTCATTTCACATATTGTTTAAAAGTTTGTTTGTAACGTTAATCGTAAGAATTATTAAAACTTTTTATTTTTTTTAACATTTTCTTTTGCGCTTAATCTGAAATTCTTCAGCAGTGTTACGATTCGAGGTCGGTATTGATCAAGGATAGCGCGCGGCGGAAGATTTGAGTCAAGGTAAAGGAAAAGGTCGTCGACTTTGGTTTCTCAACATGTTTCTCTGTTTGTGAGTGAAGTAGAAGACAGATGAATAATTGAAATATATTATAAAGAACACCATGTTACCTTACATATGAGTAATTGCAAAATTTTCAGCCGACATTTTAGAACTTAGTAAGTCATCGAGTTCTCATGTCCTTGAAAATTACTCATCATTGTTAATGTATAACCATTATTAACCGACTACAAAAGGTTGTTAATTCTTATTATCTTTTAGTTAATTTCTTACGTTGTGACTACGCATGTCTTTCTTGTTGTAGACAGAAGTAATTTGTCATATTACTGATGAAAAATAAGAAAAACTCTTCAGTTTTACTTTAAATCAGTTAATATTACTTTTAAAACATTGTGTTCTTTTACTTTTGTTAATCGTTGCCTTGATTTTTTGTAAAGTGTTCTTTACGGGCACAACGTAAAAGAAGTTTTAAAAGTGCCGTGAAAGTATAAACTTGAACTGAAGTAGGAGGATACTTTGTAATAACACCGAACTATAATTATCGAAGAAGACTTAAACGTCTTGGTAATATATTACATACGAAATTTGAGCTGCTTCTAGACAAATTAGAAACTTAACGATTAAAAACATTTTAGTGTCTTTAATGAGTGTTAAAATTAAAATTTTCATTCGTCTAAAATTTTAATTATAACAATTTTTTTTTAAACCAGTATATGTTTTTCAGGATTACTGCGCTAAATTAAATGCAATGTTGAAGACAAATTTGGTTTTAAGTTACCTCAAACGCGAAATGCAAATCATGAGCGAACTAACAGAGTGAAATTTAGAGATTGTCTTGAGGAATAATTTTAGACTTTATTCGTTTTCACCTTAACTGATAAATGAGTTATGTATTTAACGAGTATATTAGTTTACAATTATTGGTTAAAATAATTTATGCTTTAGTTGTTACAATATCTGCATTAAGTAAATCGATCGATAGTAATTTTTCCTATAATTCATTAGTAACTTATATTAGTATGGTTTTAACTTATTAATTTTACTTTATAGTCAATTCAGTATTTGTTATTTAATATCCAACCACGATTAATGGCAATACTTAATTTCCACTTTAAGTTTGTATTTAAAATAATAAAATGCACGACAAAAACATATTAATGATATATATTTTGATCTATGAAATGTGCTAGTAAAATTATTGTATGATGAATAATGTTAAACATCCCAAAATTAATAAAAATTGTGTTTACAATTGAATTGAAGATGATACTACGGAAGCATAAATTGCAATCCGTGTCCGTTTCATTAATTTTTCATATATGAATGAAAAAGAGCAGATTTGATGATCCTTCTTAATACTTAAGAAAGATTTAAGAAATAAGAAATTATTTGTCCTTATAAATTTGAACGTTATGCATGAAGGCTGTATATGAACACTTTACCTTGAACTTTTTGGGACGATTTTAGAAGATCCCTGATAAAATTGAAAAGGATGGAGCAAATTGCGATATTCACAAAAGCGTTTACGAGAAAATGAACCGAAACCGCTTGACTGAGTTATTACATAAAATATATATTTTTAGGTGCGTTTGGTCATTGGATCATAGTACTTCTCCACTATTATTTATATACCTAAAATAACTACGTGCGTTGTTGTGTAAAAAATATTTATGGTATTGAAGGACTTTTTAATAAAAAGAGCAGGAAATAAAGGTGATAAAACGGATGTGTGTTATCAGAAAACCGGACATTAATAGAGCATCATATGAATTACATGAATACGCCGATTTTATAATGCTTTAATTTTATAGAACATTTCTTTTTTGTGAAGAAATTTGCCGCGAAGACCTTCTGCAACTAGATAGATAAATGTGGAAAGATCAAGCGTTGCATTGAGCCCTCGAGTGGCTCTATTGTGAGATGAATTGAAACTTTTCTTAAGTTGAAATTGCAAACGATTTCCGATTGGAAACTTATTTTACTTTTATAGAGGTCTTGGTACTTTTGAAGGTCTTATGAACTATATTAGTAATTCAATATAATTAATGGATTTTAAAACGATAGCAATTTACTTTTTTATAGTTTCCCACTTTCTAAAAAAGTTAACGAAGTATTTATATAAACGTAATAATATTACTAATAGTAATAATATTACTAATAGTAATAATATTACGTTTACAGTAAGAACTCTGTACTGTATTACAGTTTACAAATGAATCATTAAATTGCTGTAATGTCAATTCTGATATTAACCGGAAATAAACATTGTGCTTAATTGGTTAATCAGGAACTTGTGGAAAGCGTCAATACCATATATGACAAATTTAATTAATTCTGTTGTTTAACTCGGATTTGATACAATTATAATGTGCATTATGACTAGTCGGCGGTGACTTTTTACAATTTGTATATTTTGCAAGAACGTCCAAATATTTTTAAACGATTACTTAAATGGATTAAATTTTTACCGTCGCAAAAATAAAGCGTTTTTGTTTTATTTGCAGAAATGTAATATATTTTTCTTTGAACCTATTTCACAATATCCATACTGAATTTTCATTAGGTAAAGTTACATATGGAAGTTTAGTGGAACAGAAACCAGTATTAGAATAAAGAAAAAAACAACGTAAACGGCAACAAAGAAAACGGGCTCTTACACTAAGCACTTGAGAGCATAGAACGAGCACGTGTACTAGGGTTAGCACGGAAAGACTAATGCCTCTTTAATGGTACCATTTTAAAAACAGCTTACGTTTAATTGCATTTTTTCCGGTATGTTTTTGGATTACTCACTTTTATCGCTATATCAATACACAGCCTACAGACTCATTACAGTAGCTTACTGCGAGCTTAATTGCGAAGTTAAAATTATTGTTTTATATATAGATACAGTCTTATTTACAAATGTACAGAAAAGTAGCACCTCTAATTTTAAATAACTTCACTAGTGTAGAATATATAATAGAATATAATAATGTCTACTGTGTAATAATGAAAAGGATATAAAAATAAATTTAAGAAATTATCGAGCGATTTTGCTTAAATTTGACTTGATCTTTCTATTAAGTTTTGCCTGTAGATCGAGAAATTTTGATGAATGGAATTAAAAGAAAAACCCTATTGGTTGTATATTTTCTGGATTCTATTTCAAAAACTAGATACTAAATAGGATAGACGCCGGAAATGGCTACAGGTTATAATAGTTCATATAAAGGATTCAAAAGAAAAAATTGTATTAAAAATGGAACAGCTATATTAAAATGCGAGAGTGGTGCAAAAGTTTAAAGCTATTGTATCCTCGCCTTTGTTCAAAGCGCTGAAGCTAACAAACTTGTAACGGCTAAATTTTATTTCGTATTCGACTTGTATTTTTAGCTAACTAGTGTTTGGCTACGTTTTAATCTGTAACACGACCGAAACAGGATTAAAGATATTGATTTTTTTAGTGTAATAGTACTTTTGTTTCATGTTGAATCATTTTATAACGTACAAACTTGAAAACCACTTACTATTTTTTTATAAAACGGATGTGTCAAAAAATTTATTTTATTTTTAGTAAGTAATTGTTCTTTCAATCTTTCCGGATCTTTCAATCGGTTATCTAACCAGAAGGCTGTTAAATGTTTCACAATAAATTTATTATTACGTAGCGGTAATTTCCACGAAGTCTAACACTGTAGAGGAAATCCAATTGCGCAACGTAGGATACGTTTGATGCAATTAGAACACTAGAAAGAATAAAATGTCCTCAGAGCCGTAATCCGCATTTACAATCTTCTCGGAGTCTATTTTTTACACTATATGTTGAATAGAAGTACCGGCAATCATTTGTAATTCAGATCTACTATTCAATCAAAAATCAATATGTAAGCACTAAGCCTCGATAACATATTTAATAACGATAACAATCTACGTACTTAGTAAAACAGGAAAGAGTTCTTTTGTAAAATAACTTCACTTTAAAGATAAGATTATATTACAAAAGAGATGAGAACATGGCTGAGTATGTAAAATATAAGGAGTTAAAGTGAACTCCAGAACACTCGGTCAAACATGCGCCTTTAATATGTGACAATCTGAAATCATTACAATCTACAGTAGTTTCAAACTCCAGGAGTCTCTAAGCGTTCGTTAATATTAGCTGTATTAGCGGTTTGAAGAAAAGTTTTATACGCTTTTTGTTAGAATCGCATTTACTAGTGATATTCTCGATTTAATTTTTGAGATGTTCTTTGTTCATCACACCGTAATTTTGCCTATTGTGTACTTCCCGCAGCACTGTCGCTATTTGTGAATCTATCTAGATCACTGATTATTGATTTTTGTCAAAAAAGTCGAAGAGCACAATATGATGGAGAAAGAATGAACAAATATACTATATCTATGTATTCTGGATACATAGTACAACGACATGGGACTGGGTCTTTATCATTTTACTACGCATAAATTATACATAAAAAATAGTTGTATAAGTTAATGAAACATTCAAATACCAAATAAACTAATGTTTAACACAAAGATCCTTTTTATTGTATACAATATTGTATAAATAAAAATAAAAACTGAAAATGCTGAGGCCCTTTTAAACTCTGGGATACTGGATAACTGAAACTAAGTTAACGGATGTTTTGTATGGCTAACGGGTCTTTTTACAGTAAATTTTTAAAATGCATGACATAGACAATTTTTTTTTGGTATCGCATGCTGTATATTGTTGGTAAATTGATCCGAAATTGAGAGGTTAACGGTCACCAGTCAACTCTGTGTCGAATCGATTATTTCAGTTACCGTGTGCAATAGTCTTTTTTTATCGGCGGTTAGTGTTTGACAGTTTTTCGAACGTTTCTCTTTGCTAGCTTTAACGAGATCACAGTACCCGGTATGGTATTTTTCACCAAAAATCGCTTGAAACATTGCAATGTTCGCAACATTTCCTTTTAAAATCCACCATTGATTATAACGAGAGTTTCGATCACCATAACGCATGAGAGGCGCCCCCGCAGTCACAATTCTTGTAACAAATTTTATTTTAAATATTGAATATCAAATATTAAATATCGTCATGAAGTTTTTTGGTAGAGTTTTATCGTCATTGCAATTATACTCAAAGGTTAAACATCTATGTTTATGATGCCTCATGACCATTAAACAATTTAAAATTGTATCCCTAAAATAAAATACTATTTTGTATTCTGTGCATAAAACATTTTGCTCAGTATCATTCGGTAAAAATTTATTGGACTTTCATTATTATAAAGAACCTAAAGTGTAAGTGAAAGTTATCTATAACTATATTTTCTAGCACTACGAAATTTAAAAAAATATTGTATGTTATTAGTAGTTCTACTAGTTTTAAAAAAATGGTGACTAAATGAAGCCATCGTAAAAGATGAGCTCATATCGTGTGTGTTCATTTTATACAAAATATATGTGATATAACATTTACATAATTATTAATTTAAGCGGCATTTCCAACAGCAAAAGATTTGAAAAAAGTAAGAAACGATTAATGTTAGTAAATTTGATAAATGTTCAGATCGTTCGACATTTGTGGGTTTAAGAAGTTATTAAATAACGTTATCGAGCGATAGACTTAGCAAATTGCGTCATTAGAAGCTGAAGTTGGTTTATGCAGAGTAGTTAGATTTAGCTGGCGAGTAGCCGTAAAAAAGATAGTATATAACTATTATTTATATCACACAATTTAAAAATGAATTAACAGCAAATAAAACACCAAATAAAGCTCGTTGAATACTTACATGCGTTTGTAAAAAGAAAACCGAATAATAAGAATAGAGTAACGTAATTTTGAGAGCTTATATAAATAATTCTCTAAAAAGATATGCTAAGAGATCAAGGAACTATAAGCAAGATACCTTTTTGTTTGATAAATAGTGAATCCCAACACCAATGAAAGATTAAAATCAATTATAAATTGTACATTAACAAAAGAGCAGTTTGTTGTGTACGGCAGCTTTACATCGCGGTGGCGCTGTAGAAGCCGAGTGGCTTTTGTTCGTAATTGCCAATGCCTTTCGTAATATGATTGCCCAGACTTTTTCATTCCAAAAGTACCCCTAGAATAAAACAGGCTCGTATTGCAGATCAACAAATACGTACGGAAGTGAAGTTTAATAAACGGACTGGTTTTGAATTGAAGTTTTTCAGGATGTGACAAAATCGAATTCTACACATTAAAGATTAAAGGTCCTTTGTATAACTATTTGTAACGAATACATTTTGTAACATAGTAATGTATACAGTTGTATTTTACCCATAAACAAAAGGGCCTTCATTAAACTTAAAGTTAACACAAAATTCAGCGTTATTTAAAATTCAATATGGCGGAATTTGAACCGCAAATATTGACATAATACAATTTAGTTAAAGACAAACATAAAACAGCACCAGAACTTTGGTCGAGATATTTAATTAGCGAACTTTACGGAAGTCCTCTATGCTACACGGTTTTCATTGTGTTATATTACTATGAGAAATTCCAAGCATACAATATTACAGAAAATTTATGAATTTATGATGCATTTTCATTTAAGTGAAAACCCACCAGATTTGTACGAATGCGTTTAAATTTTAAACTTAAATTAAATTCTGATATTTTTGTTCTTTTAAAAACTTTAAATTTCAGTGAAAGGTTCTTGTAACGATACATAATATTACTATTGTTATTAATCGAACACATAAAATTCGTATAATGAAATTACCGTTTGTTAAACATTGGATATTATAAAAATCGGAATTTTTAATTATAGCACTGAAACTTTTTTTTAAAAGCTTGTTGCAAAGTTCGTGTTGGCGAAACTTCGACTAATAATTAGGTCGGTAAGCCTACGTCGATCGACGATTCACATTATGGTACCAGCCACACACTACGAAAACCAAACATCTACATAATTCTTTTTAATTTATGTATATCTCTAATTATACCAAACAGAAAACATTTGAAAAAAAAATAGTAATAAGAAAATTTTGGTACAGAGTAACAAAAATAATATCGACGCAGTTCTCATGATATACCTAAATCACATAGTATGAATTTTTATTGAAAGTTTTCTGACGAAAACTCGGCAAATACGAAATATATACTATTTCCCGGTATTTTTTTCCCACACTAGCCAATTAAGCGAATATCCGCCCGCAGAAAACTTAATTATCTGTATGAAATAGTCCATTAACAACAAAACAGCTTTCGTATAGAAAACACTAACATTTTCAAATGAAAGAATAATTTTTAACATTTAATAAAGAGTGTTTAGTAATTTAGCGATCGATCGATTGTTTGTTGCTAAATAGCTTTTAATAAAAAAGCGGCGTGATTTGTTCTAATAGGAGTTAATAATAACGTTTCACCTACTTTTTATAGATTTCAAACATGATTCAGGCCATGGCCGTATATAGTATAAAAACTGTATTCGTTAACAATACACTTGATTTTTTTTCGTTTGTGTTACTATGCAAACAAACAAATATATGTAATATAATTTTAGCATAGTTATTCATGTGTTCCAAATCAAACATTTCTACAAACTGAAATTGAAATTCGCCTATTTCAGTTGCATATCAAATGGTGAACGAGGTAAGTGTATAACCAATTCAATTTAGCTGTCTATTGGCTTCGGGCTCTATTAGTTCGAAGTTGTTGTTAGAAATTGCGGTTTAGTCTGTGTAATCATCTAGTGCGCTGGTTTAGAGATAAACGTGCGAATACTTTAGCTGATAGTCCGACTAGGGCTGCCGAAATTTATACCTTTTATCTAAATACTACACTTACAAATAAGTAAATGTAACGATAGCTATAAAATGTTATCTGTATCGTATTTTAAATACAAACAAAGTTTTTTAGTTTTATCTTATCAGGCTATATATTAAATTAACACTTTAAGAAAACGGGGGTAACGAAATACACTCAAATTATTTCATGACATTACCCCTATTTTCGAGCAATAAAGCTTGGTTTTCAATGTGGTAAGTAATTTTAGTGAATTTACTATTTGATTTGTTAATGACATGTTATTACATTATTTCACTTTGTTTTAATTTTAAGTACTCAAGCGCAAGTCCCTACATTCCTACATTATTGTAACAAAATAATATCTGAACTTAGACAGAGCCGACGTAGGCGATAGCATGAGCAAATGTTAGTTTATCAATAAATAATAAGCACAGTATTAACAGAAAGCATTCTGTTGTTCATCATCTAAAAATAACAGATTGCCTAAAAATAAGTATTGTTATGTTTCAATATTTGTGGGAGAGATATACCGGCTGATGGGCTATGTTTAAAATTTCATACCGCTATGAAATTAATATTTTCACTGCTTCGAGTGAAACTATTTTGTTATTAAAAATGATTTTATTTATATTTACAATGACTACAATCATATACGCTAAGCAATAAGTTATTATACTGTATAATACATAAAAATTAAACATTTCGTTGACTAAAGAAGTTTGCGTGTACTGCGTCAAATTGTACCGCATTGCTTGTGTAGAGTCGTATTGATAAATCAAATGCCAGCCGAGCTATTAATTTAATTGAGACTTGAATTCGAATAAGACAGTGAAACAGAAGCACACTGTAAACCGGAAAATAAATTGAACATCAACATTGAGAAGTAAATTTCATATACTTTATTGAATCTGTAAAGCAAATCTTTAATTAATTTACTTGTATTTTAACGTTTTCAAACGTAATTTCTAAGTTATTCAATATCAGACGATTACTTTTGCTAAACAGTTAATAATTACAACAAAACTAAAATTTAAATAGGAATTTACGTCGAAATTAATATAGAAATTAAGATATTAATTATGTTATTATTTAAACTGCCTCGTTTTAATATTTTTGGAGCGTGTTGGCAAAGGTGTCTTTGTTTTGAAACAGACTGTCTAGAACACTGAAAACATAATGAATGGGTGCGTTTTTGTTAGTTTTTATTAAAAGCTTTCTGTGATTCCAGCGGATCTTTTGTAATAAATGCAAGTTATGAGAGCGCTTTCCTCAGTCTGATCTTAATGTGTGAATTTTTTTTTAATTTTTGCGAAGACTTTTGATGAGTTTTGAAATGATCTATAATTTATATAGGTATTGTGTTGTATTGAACAATAGTTCTACTTCATATTTTTTGTATTTAACGAATCCAACATTCCACAACAACGCGTGTTGTTAGAACAAAATTTTAAACACATTGTATAGTGAAATATCGAATGGTTATTCGTAATAGCAAAACATTGAAAATTCGTAATGTTTTTAGCTTAAGTCTGAAACAATAGCGAGTGACCGTCGCCCTAGCAGCCGTGATTTGCTAGGACACTGGGACATGTGCGCGAGTAATGAGATTAGTTACAGGGGGCTGCAACGCACCCCGCCCGTGTCGGTATCACACCATTAAGGGGCACTAATTACGTTCAGCTCAACGTTAAGCTCCATTTTATATATACGATGCAACCCGTCCCTTAATGCCACATTGAATCAGTCAAAATAAGAAGACTACGTTGGAAAGCACACTGTTTTTTAATGAAATTTTCGGGCAACCTGTAACGTCGGCTACGCAGAGTCGTATTATTAAGTCTCCTCTTCTCGAACAAACGCCTCGTCTCCCAGACGTTACAGTAAATCTTACTGTAAAGGCAGTCAAACTTCGGAACTCACTACCACATGTATGTAATAAAACAGTAGTTACTTAAATTTTTGTCAGTAAATTGTAATACCTATACAGAAATGATCTTCAATTTGAAATAAATATTTGATGAATCAATTTAATACAGATTTAAATTAATTATAGACAAACAATTTGCATACCGATAGATTTAATGACCGCTTTGAAATGTATATGAAATGCAATGAATTTTTCTTTTAGTTTTTTTAATTTATATCATTGTCAGCATCGTAAAACCCAGGTCCTAATGTTTTACGAAAATTTGCCAACATATTGATAAGGTGCTAGCCCTGGTATTCAAATAATTACATGTTTCGCCGGCATCTCGTTGCCAGTTAGTGAAAATTTGATAGAAACCTTTTAAGGCCATATATATCCCAGAAACCTCACATGATTTTAAAATTTTAAGTATCTTTATTAAACTTTACCATAATGATGATACACTTTATATAATTAGTTCCATTAAAGCGGAGCAAAAATATATTTACGAACCATATATAGGTCAGCTTCTAGAATAGAGTGCCCTATATCTAGATATAGCTCAGAACGTTTTTACTTGGGAGAGTTTTGGGCTGCGTAATGGATTGATACGGGCTGATAATATTCACGAGGACTTGCACCTTTATAGTCAGTATTCTACAATAACAATATTTTCAATGGACCAAAAACATTGAGTTTAAAATGATTCGGTTAAAGCTGGTTTACTTTTAATAGTAAAAAAATGTTTGTTAGTGTATTGAAAAAGTTTATATTGTCCCTGGATTTCTGTTGATAATTTGATTGAGATTTATTTACGCCCCGTCATATTATTTTTGTGTTATGTATTCGTAAAGTAAATTGAATTTTTCAATTTCATTACCATCGAACTGAAAACAATTTCAATATTAAACTGGAGGTGCGAAGCGAGCAACAAATTTGCAATAAATGTAGCGAGCTAGGCACGCCGAACATTTCCAAAGTACTCGTAATTCTGTATTTGTAAACGACAGAGTCGTGTCTTTGTTATAATAGTCATTTATTATTCAAAGTCCCCTTTCTGCGACCCCGTTTACATCGACCAACTCTCAACAACGTTTGGATCAAATATGCCAGTGAACTTTATAAAGAAAACATTATTTTAGAAAATAGTTATCCTTCTTTTCATATTTACATTAATTAAACATTTTATTTACATTTATTGTTATAACTAAACTCACTCACAAAGATTAAATATTAACAATGAATAAAAGCATATAATAAGCTTAAAAACTATCTATTGTAAATAACTGTATAGATTTAATGTGCGTTAAAGTTAATTGACAAGTGATTATAATACAACATTTCATAACGACAGATGCCATATTGTGTTAAACAAATAATTTGTGTGCAAAGAATGTAAATATTCACTTTTTTAATGTCCTGCTTGTTTTCGTGCATTATGAATAAAAAAATCTATAAAAGTTTGATATTACATTTTCATTGGGCTAATATATGTAACTTCGAAAAATATTACTCCGTTACCCTATTCACCATGTAATAAAAAGCAGAGCGAGGCAGTCGCGGAGGAATGGAAAAATTGTTCATATTAACTTCATCTTTTCCGACATGCGGGCGTGTTGGTAGTATTCATTCAGTGAAAGCAACTATCAAGAATCTCTCGTTACGAATTCAAATTACATTTTTTTTTTAATAAACCCAACTCTCGGGCTTTTAATAAAAAAGGATATATATTACACTCCTAATCGTAGCAAATATCCTTCGTACTACCGGTAAACTTAAAATAACTTAATAAATATTTATCCAAATTTTTGTTATAAAAGACATTCCGTAACATTTATACCATTTCCAAGAGTTTCAGCAATTGAACAGTATTCATTGTCGCAACTATTTATATATCCTAGTAAATAATATTAAGACAAAAGAAATTAATTTAAAACGATATGGAGAATGGGATAAATTGACGAAGAAAATCAATTTTTAAATATTGCGGTAAAAACAGGCGCTACTGCGGCTTAATAACGGACGTATAATAAAGAGAAGTGTGTCCAATTAAAGATTAGTCTATTGTACAAGGTATGTCTTTTTGAATAAGGCAGAAACTAAAAAACTATGTCGGAATCTTTGATACAGGCCAGCACAGAACAGGCATAGAATTATTTACTAAAAAGATTCATAAAACTTTTTTCATACGTTTTACATTGTAAAATATGATGTTAGAAGAAAATTTAAAAAAAATATTCTGTAATAAATCCGTAAGCTCATTTGTTTAATAAAACAAAAGGGGGAGAGCTATTTACTTGGTCTAACGCTATATTATCATTGCAGCGTACATTTATGAGGGTCTTTAATTATCTACGGTCCTCTTTTCTTACCTCTAATGAAAAAAGATTAATTAAAATCTATCATTGGCAATCAAAAACCTCACTATTACATTAATAATAAGTATCTTCAGTAAGATACTTTTTCCATTCATCACATACTAAAAATAAACTGGGAAATTTCCAAAACGTTACGGCGGCAGATTTAAGAGCTGGCTGGACGGGTTCTGTAAAATCCTGCTATGCACTCTCTAACACTTTTGGCCCCAGGGTCCAATAAGAAAGACTTGCGACTGGTATTTAATAAACTCATTAGTACATTTTCGGTATTAAACAAGCATTACTACAAATTTATAGTTTAATTACGGTTCAATTTGCGAGGAAATGTTGCATGCAATTTTGTGCCGATATGCTAATGGAAAAGCGGGTTCTCGCTTTTGTATTGCACAACTAATACCTTTTTAATTGCCGCGATCAACTATAATAATTGTATTAATTATGTGTCCTCTTGTAAATTATATGAATATATAAAGCAACTCTCTCAGTCACGGTACGAAGTAGCTACGTGATTTAAATTAATTAAAAGCATTATTAGACAAACTTTAGTAAGTGTTATTTCTACTTGCCTGCACGGTGGTGCTTTTACTTTATGCTCTATTGCAGACGGTGAGTAAATAGCATTTCCCTGTACCGCGATGCTTTTATAGAAATAAATATGGTGCATAGTACTCGGAACGAAGCTACGTTCTTATTGGAAAATTTCAATTTACTCTTAAAATGTTGTCGATATTGAAAAAAAATATGCATTAACATACATATGTAACTATGCTGCTGTAAATGAACTAGTGATTGTGGTTTATCTAATTAATTCATTGAGTTTTATCTAATGAAATACTGTTAATGTACTTGTTGCTATAAGCGCAAAAAATTGCTTTGTTCTGAAAAGGTTCTTTTTATGTACCCGTATAAATAAGAGTGATAAATATTTTCTGTTATATAGAGTACTTGCGGGTATGCATCCTTAAATGAAAGATAATTTCAAATTACTACAAAAGGAATGGCAACTCAAAGTAAATCGAGCCAGTGAGTTCTAAAAGCTTTAAATCTAATATTTGTGCAAGGAGTACTCTGCACCGAGCTGCGCTTTGTTGATCTTCACAAGCATACTTAATTCAAATTAATTCACTTAAATTCTACCTCTAATACATTAAAGTCCTATTAATATTAATAGCCGTTGTTTCTATGTAAATCCATAATTTGATTATCTAACAAAAGCTTTTAAAGTGACATAAAAGGATTATCAGGAATCTACATTAAAAAGGTATCCCCTAGTGAGTTAACAAGGATGGAAAAAAATTGTCTCGACGTAATGTAATGAAAGAGGCTTTCACAATACAAAGAGGTTTATTATATTACATGATGCTGGTTTTTGATTTAGTAATTGTATAATAACATTTCTCTAGAAGTTTTCAGTTAAATAATTTGATACTTAGTTTACTGGATATTAATAGCAGAAGCAGTTAATAAATTAATAAAACGTTTATTACTTTATACTTATCGGTCACAGTAAGTGTGTTTCAATTTAAAAGTAATTTCGCCACTCCTCCAAGAAGCGATTGTTGTGAGCGGTTTAGCAGGAACTTATGGTAATGCGTTTGTCTATAATGTCTAATATAAGGGTAGTCTCATAATATTAGTTTTGAAATATATCTTTCAAGTGGAGTTGAGGTTTTTGTATTGTCGATATCCCCACGGCTGATTAATGATCGGCGACAAAGCCAAAGGCCAAAGTCTGAAAATTTTCCATTAGTTATTTCGACATAGCTAAACCACAAGCTCGAGGACATAATTCATGTGTGTCCTGTTTTATTACAGTTTTTCTGAATACTTTGAATTAAAAAAAAACTAAGAACTTTCTTCTTCGTACTTTTGAAAATTAATTTAATATGCTGCAATTGTTTGATTGTATAAGAATACTTTCTTAATTTTTTGTTTAATTTTTATATAGCTTCATAACTATATGGCTTGTTTTTTTTATAAAAAGTATTATTGTAATTTTTAGTGCACAATTTTTACACATTTAAGATTCATCGTACCGCATTACGTACTATATCAAAGTAATTAAATGCATTACGAACTTGTACTCGTAATATATAAAAGATTACATGTTACCTGAGTGCCTCAGAATTTTCAATCTACTGTGAACCTGTAAATTACTTTCCTTTCATGGCTCAACTTTTGTATGCGGGAAATTCCAATATCAACGTTGTGACGTGTTAATGGCCGCGCGTCAATACTTCACATGGAACGTTAGCGTTGTCCCTTTAAAGCTTTAAAATTTTGCATTTGCGTCGTAAAAGCACAATAAGAAGGAGAATATGTTATCAACTATTCTGTTCAACTCCGGTATTAATATAGGGATTCTAAAATTAATATTGAATGTTATTAGAGGAGCTAAGCTTCCAGTATCTAATTTGTGCTATAGATTCGGGCTTGCTGCAGTAATTTATGCTCAAACCCCTTTATTGATATCGTTATTAATTACTAAACTCAGACAAGAACTGAATTAAAAAACATATATTGCAAAAACCTGAAATGATTTTAGTAAATCCTTATGATGAAATGCTCGAGCTCATAATTTATAATTTCATTTAGGAAGAAATTATGCTCTATGAAAGAGTTCATGTACGCATCTTCAAACTACATTCACTATAAAAGACACCTTTTATGTTCCAGTGTGAGAATTTCTAACATTTTTCATAGCTGCTTTATATTAAGTCAAGGTGTAATTAATATCTCGTTCAGTTTTTTTCTTATGTATGTGTTAAATAAAAACATTTATATCACATTAAAACAAGTTAATAGGTTAGACTTTCAAATTATTAAAGTAGCTGTACATAATATCTAATCAAATTTTAGCCGAATAAATTCAACGTATATATTAGAATAAAGTATTCCTTCTTGTTTTAAAACATAGAATTGTAACATAGTCTATTTCAAAGTAGTAAAATTTTCTTTCCTCAAGTGACACGGCTGTAGTTTAATGCGTCGTAATTGTGGCAATAAAGTTATCATTAGTTAGTTATTCACGAAATCGTAAACTGCTGCCGAGGCTGGTACGTGATTAGCATGTGATGCATGAACAGCGTCTGTCCTCAAGACGGAGTGGCGAAATGGTCACCTTCGTACAACATGCATTGACTACCGATCAACTGGATACCTTGTTAACAAAAATAGTTTCAATATCCACGAACAATGTCACAATTGTTTTACTTGGACGATTGTTTTTTTTTTAAACCTCCTAATTAAAATATATTAAAACACTACCATAACTACTTAATATCGAAAACGTTTTGTATTATGTTCTACTTAAAATAAGCGATGAAGTTGCGTTTTGAATGTGTGCCAGTTTTGCTTTTTCTGGCATGCCTGTTTTTAATATTGTATTTGATGTGACCCTATATTTCTATCACTGAAATTTAAATACTAGGTAATATAAATGGCAGTAAAGCAAATAACCCCGTTTTCTGATTTGGTCAAAAGAATGTCAACACCTCAAGATTTATTATGAGGAAATATTAGACTGGTATATAATATATTTGACCAGTTTTATGCAATGGTCTGTATATAGCAATAACATTGTGAAACTAAACGAACTGAATATGATTAATCTATTTATAAGGCGTCCTATTTCACAAGAACAAGAGGAGTCGGATGTCATGTCTGCGATGTTTTTCCGATCGATTATAGTACGCAAGTTTTCTAAAGACTGGGTGGTTATTTTTTTAGCTAGTGCAACACTTCAATTTAAGATATAACATCAGACGAGGTTATGGTCGAGTATTCGCCGTGATAATCTTCATGAATTTTAACTAGTGAAGATGTTAAACCAAATTCTCATTAAGCGGCTGTTCTTGATAATATGAAATATGTAGCTTAATAATCTTAATCTTATTTTGTTTCCGACGTCGTTGCCCCGGTTAGAGTTATTGAAGACATTAACGGCATCATCAGGGTCAAGAATTGTGCGCACGAATTCCACGTTATGAATTGTTATTTATAGTAATAAACACTCAATTGTATGTAATTGCTGACAGACCTGTTAACTATCTAGTTAAATCGTAATCTATTTCAAGCGTTAACTCTATGGCTCAAAGGCTAATTGCTTGGCTTGTAACACGAAGGTCCCATATACGCTGAGAGAATTTTTCTTACTCTAGTTACCATTCTCATATTAATCGGCTACCATTAAACCATTTTTGTGTTCCATCTTCTGTTCTATTCTAGGCGAGCATGCTTCGTCATTAGGGCGTCTTCCTTTAATATCATGTAAAATAGAGGCCATGTGTTACTCCATTGTAGATAAAAAAGCTTAGATGTACAGATAAAGTTTTATTCGCACTACTGCATATTTCTACTCCGCCTCTTCTCAAACATTCAACACACTATGTATTGTTAGTAATCTGTCGATGTTCTACTTTGACGATGCACACTCCATAAACCTTTGAATAATCAAGTGCAAGCTTTCGTTCCTTTCCCGTGTTGTCTTTTACAGTACATTACATGCGAAAGCGTTTTCACATTTTTCATTATACAAAGCATGCTGTAGAAATCGATAACTGTTCATTATTAAATAACAAAACTTTGGAAAATTGTATATTCTGTACACGAAAATTCAAATGAGCTTATGAATCAATATATTAAACTATCGTATGGTAAATTGTGGAATAAATAATGCACAAACACATTTACCACGGATTAATATTGCTTTCAGGGATGAGGTAAGTAGCTAACGATGGTTTTATGATAAAGATTAAATTTCACGCAGTAACGTAGACGCGGTAAAATTCTCATTTCTATTTTAGTTAAACACAATTGTAAGAGAGCTGAGAGCTTAAGATTATCTCATATCCAGTAAAATTATTTCCTTCTCGATCTTAAACTCCCGCTTATACCACATTTCCGTCATCCGCATTTATAATTAAGTTGCGTACTAGGCTTCGTAGACGGCGATTTAATTTCAATATCACGTTACGTCTATTCTTGTTTGTAACTTTAAACAATATTATTAAATCGAATGGAAGTAATTACCGTGGATATTTTGGTGAAAAAATACTCGTAAAATTGATTGCTGAGGAAAAGGATAAAATAAAATCGGAGAGCGGTTGCGGCTCGCTAATTGACATCATTAATTATTAATTTAGCTCAATACTTTTTTTAACCGGACTTTAGTCCCAATCAATGAAATTGACTTAAACCGCAACATATCGTCTATTATCAGTATACTATATCAGAAGCAAAATCAAATTACTTTACAATCAGAATATATGGTAATGGTACAAACGTTACTTAATTACTACATTAAACATAATTAATCCGGATTACAATTTGATACTTAATTTTGTTTGGGTGATTATAAAAATTGCCTTTATAGAATTATACATTATGTATTTGTTCAGTAATTGTATTATTTAAGTGCTTCATATTGGTTGCGTATTATTGTCAATAAGTAAATTTTATGTTCAATGGTAATTTAACCGAGTTTTATGTGAATATTAGTGGATATTAACCTCAAAGGTAAACACAGAATAAATTAAAACCACCTACCAATTAATTAAAACCGTATAGCAGATAGATAATAGAATATAAAGAAGATTGTGTATAACAGTAACAAAAGGGTAAACAAAAACTGAACTTCAGATTGCGAACCGAACGATGTACAAGAAAAAAACCAACTTGAACTTTCAGAAAGTAAAATTGGCTAAAGGCTGACAGACATCGACAGGTATTACGAGGAAAATAAAAAGCGCACGGCTCTTTGAATAGCGTCGGGGTTTTTTTTAATCCAGTTACAGCAACTACTTTTTGTCGGTGAACTAACTTTTCCATCCGAATAACAAGCTTTCGACAATCCTACCGTCAATGTGTGTAATTAAAACAAGCTGCAAAACCGGTACGGGAAAGGTATCTTTTATTTTTGAATTCAATGCTTTACAAGTCTGTATTTTGTATTGTTTTTACACAATTGGCTTTTGTAATTTAAAAACTTATTTATCCTTTACAGCTAGCTGATAATAAGATGAATTATGTGTTCATAACATTCAAGGGACTGATTAGTAAATTTTACTAAAATAAGTTTGTTGTGTTTAATGGATAATTTCATAACGCGAAAAGGGGAATAAAATTTCCCTACCCAACGCCAAAAAGAATTCATTTAAGGAGAGGGCAGAAGTTTTCCCTGACCCGCGCTCCAAGTATTACCTGTTCCTCCTTTTTGTGAGATCTGTATTCGATAGTGTACATCAAAATGCAAACACGATTTATCAGTTATTGGATATCTTTATCGTACCCTATAAAACTTAATTGATCGAGTATAACCTGCGTCGAACAATTTTGAAAACCATGTTAACAAATTATTAACATGTATTTTAACAGTTATTTTTAAAATATACGGTCGCTGCGATCTTTTATAAAAACCTTTTATGTAGTACCTTTATAATATTAATCCAAACTTATTTGACTTTGTACAATATAATATCTGATAAAAATCTCTGGTCTCAAAAAGAACAAAGTAACTAGTATATTAGCCTAACAATTCTTTATAAAGAAAATTCTTTTATCTTCTTTGCCATGATACTAAAGCAGAAGGCGAAGTAATTGTTATTTACTCCCAGCACTTCATTTTCTCAAGTGAGAAAAAACATTAACAATGAAAGAGACGCTTTTTGCTATAAAAACCTTTTAGGGAAATTATGTAAATGATAAAAAGTGTCTTCCGGCGACAGAATTCACTTAAACCAATTGTAATACTAGGTGTTAGTTAAAGATATATACTCTTAATAACTTTCCCAATCATTTACGTTTGTGGATAATAAAAGCAAAAACTTTAAGAATAATATAAAAATCTACAAAATTCATTCCTGATTATTGGTTAATACATTTTAGTATTTTCGCCATAATACGATGCACGAGAAAGCTTTTAGTGATTTAATTGGCTTTAAAACGTTTCGCCAATCTTTCTTGTTTTCCCATAGCAAAATGTTTTTACTCTGCATATTGATAACATTTTATTTTTCTTTACACGTCCCTTATTTTATACATTTTTTTTCCATTTCCACAACACTTTTAACGAGCAACATCGACTAGTAACGTCATCATCAGCCGCTGCCGTGCATTTAATTTAACAACCGTGTAATAAATTTGAAATGAATAAAACGTAATAAAAACAGTTTCACAGCTGAATTTGGAAACGACGGTATTTACTTGGAAATCAGACATCGCGGGATGGTGAACAGTTCGACATTATTTTATAAGATCAAATACTGCCTTCTCTTTTAATTATTCTTAATACAAGTTTTTTAAAAATTCCAGAAGTAATGAAAACCCGTTTCAGTGCGATGCAATCTCTGCTTCTGAGCTGCATTTGTACTGTAAACAACTCTCGGGGAAATTGATCACGCACTACTAAACAGATAGTGTCTCCTGCTTTCCGTTTCTGTTTTATTCTATTACTCCACTCGGCCCGGAAAATGTTCAACGTTTGACAACGGTGATCGGATAAAAGTGATTTTATCACAAGCCGAAGGCAACTTACTGTTTTTTTTTATTTAACGTAAGCTATCAGTAAATGGATTCTTAGATTTTGGGGCTGATGGGGACGGTTGAAAAGTAATTACATACATTTTTGTAACTAAAATTAATGGCATTTCATTAAAAATATAATTCATGCAATATATTAACATTGGTAATAATTACTCATTAACATAAGTCACATGTATTTTTAAATTAACCATTATATACTAAGTATTGATACTCCCTGTGGATTATATATACATATATCTCTTAGAGCGAAGGGAGCGCAGCGCTGATTTCTAATGATTTTCACTATATTCATAAAAAGATCTTCTGTATCTAGTCGTCAATTTCATAATACGTATGCTAAAATGATTTGTTAATATACAGTTAATATAATGTATTTTATTAGAGAATGGTTAGATCGTTATAACACGGGCAATTATGGAAATTACAAGTGCAACTTAAATCTGTGACATTCCCCGGATAGACATTATTGAACGCCATTATATGAAAACTCTTGTGTCAGATAATGAATGCAAATAATCGGTTCGTTATGCGCGGGCACGATCGCCCTTACCCTCTGTCTCCCGTCGGAACGGCGTCACTACGGTTTGTTTTACCTTCGGACGTTATCGTTAAACTATTTCGGTCTTCAGCGCGTTTACAGTCTACCGCGTAAATCACTTAATCTATTTTTCCGCTGTGCTCCAAAATATCTTGAAATAGCCATTCACGAATCACTTTATATGACGTAATGCGGATGCCGCGACCGTGGACGTAACTTTTAGAAACAGAAATAACCTATACCAACTTGACATTTATTCAATACTATTTTGCCTTCTAATTTGTAAAATTCTCTACGAGTGTTTTTAAGTATAACTTTCTTATTAAAATTGTCACTTCTTATTCCTATAAAATTTTGAGTACGATGGCAACAGACAAACCCAGGAAGTTTATTTCCAGTTTATCTCAAAGGAAGGTGCAGTGTTTATTTAAATTAACAATTAACGATAAAAATTACCTAATAATTCAATTTATTAAAGAAGAAGAAAAGAGATTTTGAGTTTGAGTACGGATTTTTATTTGATTAAGATATTATAATGAAATAATGTGCGCAAAAAATATTATTGCGAAGATAATGTATATGGAAACGTTCGCGTGGTACACGGGTAATATACGCATCGCTATACTCACGGAGTATTCTTCGACTATACTCTCATCTCTATAAGCGATATCTTCCAAACAACCTTTGGATAATATGTATATTAAATAAATTTGGTGTGGGTTGTTGGTAAGTAAAAACAACATAAAATAACTATACAAATGAATAGATGTAATAACGCGTACTTATATGCATAGATGAATGCCAAAAGTAACTTATGTTTATGATGACAGATAAAGTTTACGGGCAAGGTTCTTAAAAGCTAGCGGTGACCATGTCCGTCTGCTTTAATGTCAGTTGCAAATGTCTATTGAATGCACCAGTTGGTCAATAGCTAAAAAGTTATAAAACTAATAATGTAAAATGAAGGCGGAGCCATTAAAGCCTGAAAACCATACACAATCAAATGCTGAAAGATTAAAAGTACTGTAGAGTATTATATACAGAAATCATTTAAAGTTATTAGAATATACAGTTACAAACAGTATCATTAACTGAAATTGTTTTAATTTAAAAATGTCTTCATCAATATTCCCTATATTACATATTTATATCGTGTTTAGTTATATTAAATGTATGACGCAGCATTTTACGGAACACCCATCAAGCCTTAATTTATCAGATTTCCGCCTGTTCCCTCCAAAGATAACTTCATTAAATATTCTTCGGCTTTATTGAGATTGCTAGATTTTTGTTACCGAAGTAATTCCGTCCCCTTTTTCTTACGAAGAGAAAGAAATAAAATTTAATTATTGCTATTCTTTTTAAGGTTCGTTTAAAAGAAATCTGTTAAATATTACTGGCGATTACATAAATAATTTACTTATTAATATAGATCTTTTATGCACGAAAAATTTATAATTTATGATCACCAGAAGATTCTAATTTTACCGCACCTTTGTTTGAATGATATTAAATATTTAAAAAATTACTTCCAGGGCTTTATTGACAACTGTTAGCAGAACTAAAGTTTTGTAACGACTAGTACCTTGAAGGTCACTTATAATGAGGTCAAATGTATTTTTTACCTTTAACTAAACCCTTTAAAATACAAATCATCGATTGGTTACAGATCAAATGACGTTGTAATTTGAATAAAAAAAAAAACGGTCTTATTTATCACACAATAATAAATTAGGGGCTTGACTAAATAACAAAAAATAAGGTTATGGAAGGTTTTCTTAAAACATTACATACGCTCGCAAGAAATAGGCATTAGTCTTGCCTGATCTATGTTATACGATGACTGTATCTCAATGGAAGAAACTTCCGATGAGGCGACAGCTGCACGGGATATTTGCAATACATCGAGACCGGAGAACAAATAATTGATGGATCGCAAACATCACTATCGATTCAATGCGAAATATAGAGTAGTGCATCGTCTACTTCACATGAATCAGTATTCTGGTAGCTATTTCTGCCGATCAACGCGAGTCGATAAAACGACTAACTTTTCACTAATCAATATCGAAACTTCTGAACGAGGAAACGTTTTCGAATTCTTGCTCAAACACAAAGTATTTGCTTAGCATACATTCACTGGTGCCTCATTAAGTATATAACGTGAGTGGATTTCTGTGTCTAGTGCTGTAAATTTTCTAACAAAATAAAACTGTTCAACCAATTTTATTCCGTCGATAAGTGGACACTATATAGAACTAAACGTGAAAGAAGTTATATCTTATTTAACTGGAATGCATTATTTTATCAATTGTTAACTTATAACACCATTTTATTTCTTAATAATTGTTCCCTTGCCAAAGCTTTTACTTTGTACCTTAACAACTTCTATAATATTAATCTAAGTTTTATTTATAGCAGTACTTCATAAACATTACGTACTTTCCAAAATCTAGGTCAATGTGCAGGACTATTTATATTTTTTCCTAACTTTATT
The DNA here is from genome assembly GCA_029286795.1 of Byasa hedistus. Lineage (NCBI taxonomy): Eukaryota > Metazoa > Arthropoda > Insecta > Lepidoptera > Papilionidae > Byasa > Byasa hedistus. The sequence goes on from JAGSMW010000036.1 coordinate 1,031,654, forward strand.
TAAAAAGAGTAATGAGAGGTTGAGGTTTGTGACTTTTATTTTGTAGTAGGTTTCAATTTTCGAGTAGTTAATACTTTAATTACAATTGTAATTATTATATGATTGAATTCAAACAACATATCTATTTGTTTACCGTATTATCAGATTCCGTAATATTATTTTATAGAACAGATATTATTTATCAAAAAATTAATTGTATTACGCGACGTTTTTGCTTAGTATGAATACAAATTAATTATATTTTTAAGTAGAGAAATTGTTATTAAGCACATATAAGGTTAAACTATAATTAAGCTATTAACGAAAGTTTTATCAAAGCGAAATATTTAAGCATTTCCCAGGAAACCTTTAATTAATAATTTGATTTAACGCTAATTATGATAAACAAAATCTGTAAAGATGACAAGAAGACAGATAAACAAATCAGTATTTGGTTTTTCGTAATACATAAATTACTTAACAAGAGACAGAATTGTTCAATTTCTAAAGATGACTCACAAACGTTTGATTAAAAGTCAGCATATTTTCTTTCCAGTCTTCCAAAATGTGATAATTAAATGATAACATGGTCGTATAAAGATTGAATGAAATGTACATGTAATAACATACAGTTAGTGTTTTATGATTAAAATTTACATCTTCACATCCATCAGATTCATGTAACACACGACTCCGGCCACATTTATATGCTACACGTATGAAGTGTACGCAAATGAATAGAGAGCTTAAACTATCAAACGCGACACGTGTTCTAGTACGGAACGAGGTGATGGGGAATTAGGTGCTCGTGTCTGAGACAGAGGGAGTGAGGCTTGAGTAGATTGCATCCGACGCCTGTGGAAATCACCCTGCTCAATGACTAACGCGGCGACATTTTCCACTACAATAGTTTTGAAGCTTTAATGTTACCATACATATAGTAACCGTTATAATGTATCGATAAAGTCCTTACAAATTATCGAAAACATTTCAACTCTGCCAAATTCATAACCTACATGGTATGTTATATATTGTATAAGATTAAGAAGCTTATTGGATATATAGTAGTAAAAGGCGAAAAATAACCAAGTAAATATTTTTTTTTTCATTATACTAGCTTTGTAGATATGAAACAATAACAAGCTTATAAGTAGAACGTAACAGAACAAATCATGGTGTATCAACAGTGCCCTTTCATCCAATTAGCCGCAGTCATATACGTATATACCTAAAAAGTTAACAGCTCACGAGGTCGTGTGAGCCTTTGGTGCGATGATAATTAGGAAAGCATGCCAAGATACACATTTGCACGGTATCATCACTGCAGATGCAAATAATATGAATAAATAAAATGTTATTTTCGCTTCTTATTAATCTTCAAGTACATAGTATAAAGGTCATAATGCAATTTTCTAACAAATTTCCATATGCAATTTTCAAGAATTAAATTGAGATTATTAAAACAGTTAATGTATCAAAATCGCATTGAACCATAATTTTCCAGAAATAAATTACATAATTACAGTTAAATAAAGCCAATGTATTGATTTCTTCATAAGCTATTATATATATTATATACATCTTGAGTTAATGGCTGCGAAATCCGCAACCTACTTATATTTTTCGTCTCGTCTGAATGTAGGACCAATTAACTTGATTGTGGACATTATAAACATTTTTTTTTTAATAAGGCCATTAACAATGACTATACGTTATTTGTTTATCTTCGCTATAAGTATAATTTAAAGAAAGTGACAAATAAAATAACTAATAATTTAAAGAAGTTTCTGAACCAATTTCCGAAAACGAGCTTTTAAGTTCGTGTAGGTCGTGTTTTGTATCACTAGATATTACAACGAGTAATCATACTCGCACATTACCGATATAGTTACAATATGATAATAACGGTTTCATCTTATTACTTAATTAAATATTAATTTGTTTCAAATCATTATGTAGCAGTTAAAATACTGGAATGGTAATTAAATCTCGGATTATGACTTTCGTGTATATATAATCATTTCCATCAGCCGTCTGACGTCTACAGCTGGGCATAGGCTTCCCCCCTATAGATCTTCACGCTGATCAATATTGCATTACCCGCATCCAGTGGTTTCCCATTAACCTATCTCCATTCAGATCATTTAAAATTAATAAGGAATTGGCATATAAGGTAATATTTCTAAAGATATCGCTTTGAAAATATAACATAGTCTTAGTCATTATTGTACAAAAATATAAAATAAATCAAAATGTGAGTACAAACAAGATATACGTGTCAGAGATATTTGCGTTTTAATATATTTTTTTGTTTTTCGTTTTCATAACTCGGGTGGGCGGGCACTTGAAATTATCAAATGGATCGTTTGGTACCCCGTGGGTTTTAGGTGCCGGAGTAAGCTTTAAATATTCGGAAACATTGAAATGGTATTAGACATCCGTATTAGCAAGAATTTGCACAACGTTTTACGTCCAAAAGACCATGACATTTCCATGGCTTTCCATCGCCGCTATGTCAATTCACAAACTACCGGCGGTTGAGTATTAAGGAGACGTAAACAACTAAATCGCAGTGATACATTTTTATCACCCCTTGAACGGCGGGACATAAAATAATGTATACGCAATTGTATGACACTATCAGTTTATGTTAAACCATAGTCAATACTTTACACATAAAATTTCCACTGGAATCATTTTTCGACCAATCCTACAAAGTGACTCGAATTTTAGTTATTTTTGTTTCAGGTTAATAGTTTAAATATCTATTTTATTAAATCATAGATGATGATGTTTGCAGACATAATGTAAGAACGACAATATATAATTTATTGATTGGATATTAGTACATTTTTGAAGAAGTTTTAATATTAAATATCTTACTCATGTAATATTTCGAATATTTTTCGGTTATATCTATTGTCTGATAATAATCATTGGACCTACTTATAAAGGTTATAAATTGTATATTTTTCTGAAAGATAGCAAAGTAGTTTTGAAATATAATATCGCTTGAGTATAAACGGATAAAATTTAACTGGAGATACTCGTAAATGCAAACTTTTATGCAAATCCACAAACAGGATTTACCTCGGCGAATAGAAGAATTCGCAGAAGCCTTTACTTAACTCACTCTTGCAGAATGATTGTGTAAATAGATATACTTTTGAAACGTAATTTGAAGTTGTTTTAAATTCATAGATTTAAAAACTTTTAAACTTATGCAATTCAACTCAGTATTCTTACTTCATTTTATGTGATTCGTATGGTTTCTATGAAATTAATTTGTAATTGATTTCCATTTTCATTTTATTACCATATAATTTTGTGCCATAATATAATACACGTTTATGATTAGTAAAAGGAAAACCTTTTTTGCATCGATTTTACTAAAACCACTTCAAGGCGAGACTAGTCTCTTTGTTGGAAATAGCCGTTCGAGGTTAACAACGTCTGCAATCTTAGATCAAATCGCTATTTCACACCTGTGATTCTTATCATTTAGTCATAAATTCTTATGAAGAAAATTTATTAAAGAAAACATGTATTTCTTACACGTGGATACGTAACAATCAAGGTTTTTTTTTTGAAAAACCAGTAATACGAGTATAATGTACAATTCCAAACAATGTTGAATGCATTTATTATTTTATAGCATATGTACGCAATCATTTATTTTCTCAATAAACAGAATTATGCTCTGCACTCTGTTTAAATTTTATTTTAATCATTACAGATACAAAATGGGCTGCTTCGTTAGTAAAGATAAACTGACTAAAGAGGACATGGATTTTCTTAAAACCCACACCTCCTACGACGAAACTACCATCAAGGAATGGTACAAAGGATTTAAGGTAAAATATATTATTATTTAAAAATTTGTTATTTCGTATGGGCTGAATAACTGCTATTAGACGTTTTTCACACGGTACACTTTTAGTTTTATTTTAAATTATTGTTACTTTCATTCACAGCAAGATTGCCCTAACGGGAGGCTGACACCGGCGAAATTCGTCGATATGTACAAGATGTTCTTTCCATCTGGTAATGCTGTGGAATTCTGTGACCACGTTTTCCGCACATTTGACATGGACAGAAATGGCTACATTGATTTTAAGGTAACAACAACCAACAAATAACAACGTTTTAAAGTGATTTGAAGCGATTTTGTTGCAAAATTTAGTTAGATGATATATTATGGCAATGCGAAAATTTTAAGAAATATTTACATATGTAAATTTTATATGCATGGCGCGGTTAGTCTCGTAGCGATGTTGTTTAATATGCAATAAATATATGTTTTTAAAGCGTTTGGGGATACTTTTGATGTCGTAACCAAAGTGTATCGATTTGTTATAGGAGTTTTTGCAGGCGATTCATGTAACTTCCAGCGGAACCCCTGAAGAGAAGCTTAAGTGGGCTTTCCGCATGTACGACGTCGACGGAAATGGAGTGATTGACATCCAGGAGATGACTAAAATTGTCCAGGTGGGTAACAAAACGTCACTTGTTAGATCTAATCAATTAGCGAGAATCGTGAATGAAAAAAACTGATGTATGTTATCAAAAAGCCTTCACAGAATTTTAATAACGATCCTTGAATAACGGAACAGATTTTATAAAGAAAAGTGAAAGGGTCTCAAGAGAAATAATTATTACCAAACAAATGGCAATCTATAAAGAACCTACAAATTTCGTAAATCATGCACCAGTACACAAATTTCTGTCAATAACCTCTTTTTTGCCCACCTTTTATTCAGATATCAGATGAATATTGACTATTGAGTAAATGTCGTATGAATAGTTTAACTTCGTAAATTACGAATTTTTTACACTCATAAATTTCCAATACATTAACAAGAGATTTCAATAATTTAAAAATTTTATAATAAAATAGAAATAAATAAATCATTTCCTTCGTGTTAAAGTTTAAAAAACGGTTTGATCTAATAAGAATAATCAAAGGTATTGTTGAAATGTAATAATTTAAAATTGATCAACTAAGTATTTATTGTGTACTATTCAATCTCACTCTAAAGATAATCTCCAGTGGCAGTCAGTCACCGTGCCTATTTGCCTTTAAAAAACTTACACAAATTTTGTAAATGTTTCAGGCTATCTATGACATGCTCGGCGCCTGCTCCAGCAACAGACCTGCCGACTCTGCTGAGGAGCGTGCGAAGAATATTTTCGCTAAAATGGATGAAAACAACGACGGGCAACTGACTCAAGAAGAATTCCTGAAGGGCTGCCTCCAGGATGAGGAGCTCTCGAAGATGTTAGCCCCTTAAGCTGGCTTCCGTTAACATAAGGCGGTTTCACGAGTCCACATTTTTGTTGTATTTTATCTTTACGATAACCCGACGGCGCCAACCTATTAGCACGATAACGCTTTTAATGAAACTAAAAAAAAAAAAATAAAAAAATTAGTGTTTCAGGCAACGGTTAGTTATTGTTAAATTAACCAATAAAATTTATTGCGATTGTACATAACTAAGTTGAAACAACACACACTTTCGTAGTTTTGTAGGAAATAGAAAAAAGACAACTGAGTAAAGTTTTTAGTTTCAACATTTGTACGTTTTAACTCATGTACAAGGATGGCTGATATCGAATAAAAGAAATATCATGCTCCGTTACGAATCAGTATTTTTTTAAAGGACAATTATAAAAATTGGGAATACAGCATCTACGAGTATTAATCACAAGGCAATGCAACGAATAAAGCCACGTATATAGTCCATTCCGGGACGTTAGGTCTGCTTTGTTTGTTATTATGTTAATACGGATGTGAAAAATTTACTAGACTTCATTACGAAACTATTCTATAATCTGATGAAATATTTGCTGCAGAATTAACGCATAACAAAAAACCTCAATAGCCGTGATACAAGTCGCTGTCGGATTATCCACTTACACATTTATCGTTATCCAGAACATTTTCTTTGTATAATATCATAACGCTGTGCAGGTAAATAAATATAAATTTCATTTTATTGTAACTAAAGACGGAAGCTGTTTATGCACAATGAATCCACGTTTATCTCAATATATTTATAAGTAGTGTCGATGTAAGTCTTATCAAAAATAACACTTAGATAAGATGCGTAAACATAGTTTTTAATGTCAATATCGCTGTATTAATATCATTCATATTTGGTGTTTTTCGTCTAATAATTAAAAGTTTTCCATCATAGGTAAAGTTCAAAACTGTACCCTTTAGATTACGTCTTCTTCATTTTTTATTTATATGCGACAGCAATAAAATTTCCTCTTTGTTTAATGATCTTCGGATATGAAGTTTAAGTTATATAAAGACATACTTCCTTTTTATTCTGTCTTTCAACTACTGTGCCTTCTAGTTCTCCTTGTAAATAAGTTGTTCGCGACTGCATTTATGTCAAATCTTAAGACTTTTGTAACCTAAAATAAGTATGAAATATTCTTTAATTTTGTTTTCAATATGTCTCTATCTTTTTAGTGAACTATGAATTCACTTTCACGCAACGAAAGTACGCAATAACCATACAATGAAAATTAAGAAAGAACCAATTAAAACAGTATCGTCATAATCGTAATAAAAATTTTTACTTGAAATTAGAACAATATATAAGCGAAAATTTCATTCAAAAGGATCTAAATACCTTTCCGAACAATTTAGCAGAAACAAAGTAATTATTTGTAAGTCACCAGAAACTTTATCAGCATAATAACAATAAGAAGATATTTATTTCCTCACCACTTCCAAATACTAAATACTGTGTTTATATATAGGTGCACATAGAAATAAAACGTAATTAAAACATTCCACATTTATCTACAATTATTAGTAAATTAACATATTTTAGTGTTTGTAATTAATTTATCGCTCCATCATTGTATTCCAGTTTTTTGTAATTACCATCTATCTTATTATTTTTTATATTGATTTACAAATTTAATAATTATTCAATCTTTCTATAACTTTACAACTCTGTTTTATAAATTTCAACTCGGAAAATTTAGATTTTCTACTTTTTCTCGATAAACAATGTAACGTTTAAGATCATGTTGTAAAGATGCTTTCCAGCTATTTGTCAGCCATTTCACTTAAAACTTAATTGCCAGAGTTAAAGACGTGCGACTGCGCAAATATAATTTACTTTCGTTCAGCAATTTAACTGATAACATATTTATAACGGGATGCTTCATCGGAATACATATAACTCATAAAATAGAACTCACGTTGTTACTTGACGAATGCACAAAGAATGGATCAATTACAGGCAACTAAATGACTGATAACACAGGTAAGCGCATGAAGTGGAATCGACAACATTCTTACGCTGATGCGCCCTCTCCACCTCTCCCCTGACAGGGTGTTGTTTGACATATCAAGAAAATGGATTTGTATGAGACGAATTTCAATTAAAAATTAATAGTTATGTAAATAAAACTGTTGTTTAGTTTACCATATTTGTTATATATACGTTTGTATGGACGCTTTTCATTTTACTACAAAACTTTTCGCGATCACTTACTGCCCGTCAGCCTTTTCAAATTTTGTCAATCTGTAACTATTATAAGTTTTCTTGATATTCTATTCATCCAAGTCCACGTCCTAGTATGTAGTTAATTAGCATAAAAATAATATATTAAAATGAGCACAAATTACGAATAGAATTTTATGTTTACAAATGTTCTTAAGAAAAGTACTGTTCATAAAATCTATGTAATGCTTATGTTAATATTAATTTTAATTACTTTTATGTGATTATTATTGTTAGTGTAACAATACGGGTTTTCAACTATTATTACTTTAATTTAGATATTAGTCTCGGATATTTACAGCCCGGTCTAAACCTCCTCGTATTCTCGCATTTCTTCCATTACTAATCCAGTTTTATAATGTAGTAATATTATTCTTTACTTCTACGGACTCGTAAGGATTATAGTGAGATTGTGCAATTCTTCAAGCACAATAATTTTCCAACACTATTAGCATCTCGTGTAATAAAAAAATATTCTTTCGTAGATATGTGTCATAGAATAGATATATTCGTGATTGCTTAAATTTAAGTAGCGGCTATTCCAAAGCAGATAAGCATTTTAGATTTTTTTTTGTAATCATTGAAAACAATATGTATTGCAATGTATTTTACATTTCTTAGTAACGTTCACTTTACACTACATGTCATTAAATTTCAAACATACACAAAGCAAGGTAAAATTTGCTGTAAAAATTACCACAAAGTATATTATTACATTCTATTGTGCTTTTTCCATAAGTGATCATTTTTAAGTTTTGAGGATAATTAAATGATTATTATGATATTCTGTAACTACAATCTACAATGTTATTTGAAGTATATTTATTATTGAATATTTTTTATAGTATTATTAAGTGAAACATGTTATTTTAAGTTGATTATGTATACATTTGCGATTAATAATCGGTTCTAGTTAAGGCACTACTATTATGAGGCACTTGTATTAGATGGTATCACTATATTCCCATATCTCTATCGTATTTCTAAGAATACATATTTTTAATGATTCACAATTTGCCTACTCATATTTAATATACAAATTAAAATAACTTTTGATTTGTTTTGCTACGTCCCTATTTATCGCCCATTATTCGTTAAACTATTTTAGAAAGTAGTATATTTTATAATTACACGTAGTTTAATAGTACTGTGAAAACTTTGTAAGAATTTGCTTTAAATATTATTTACGAAAAGATTTACCAAAAAATTAAGTGATAATATATCTAGGGTATGTATATACATAAACATAAAAAGAGGCTGTATTTATGTATATACACATACTAGATATTTAATAATAAAATTAAGTCTCTGCAAGGAAAATAATCATTTCAACTAGAAACTGGGTATTTTTGCAAATAATAGATAACAATAGTAACTATGACGTTTTAAATATTTTTATACAAATAAGGGTCTGACTTTTTATAATATGTATATTTACTCATACTTTTATTTTAATTTTAATCAACATTTCAATTATTAATGTACGAAACCGACTTAAAAATATATATTTCCCGTATATGTTAAGCTTGACATGCGGATCGACGAGTTGAGTGTGCTGGTAACGATTATTGAGAAAATTTCTACTCTTTTTCTGCTATAATTTACTTCTTAGTGGCCATTTATAACATCTTGTGGATATCGTTTCGAACATGAATAAATTTGCAGTTAAAATGTAAAATTTAAGCCTGTTAATTAAGTATACGGTAAACTTAACATTAAGAAAGTTACGTCTGAAAACGAAAAAGAACAACGGGCTCATAAGTAACATAAGTAGTTACTCTAATTCAACATCAAAATGTATATGTCACCGAAAATTTTAAGAGTTCAACAAGTTCAACTTTTATAAAAGATTTAACAGTTCAGCATTTTCAGCTTAATGAGATACAAGTTTGAAGTATACCCTCGCTTGTTCGTAATGTTGACTGTTTGACTAATTGCTGAGTAAAAACTAGAGTATAGCTGTCATCAAGTCAAGATCTAAATGTATAACAACGAAGTCACGCGCAGTACAAGTAGAACATGATCTCTCCGTAATAATTTTATTTCTTCGAATTTCTGAAGTATTATAACAAAGCAACACATTTTGTAGCTTCCTAAAATATTACTTTGTTAACCTATTTTTTTTCTGGTATGCAAAATCGATGAGTAAAACCTTTTTAACAAAATATTATGAAAAGAAAACATCTATGGTTTGCTATTACGAGTTTCAACGATTTATCCCGCGCATTGAAAGTCCTTCACATCGTCTTTCATATTAATATTAATCATGAATACATTTGAACTCGACACTAATACATAATTCATAGAATGAGCCTTACAATGGTATCTGCATGAAATGGTCTATATTAAAGTCAGTACATCGCGATATTCCTTTTGTTTATTCAACAATAATTACTAACAAATCCAATAGAATAATTTTTCTTTACAACACAGAACATTTTTAATGTATTATTGAAAAAAATATCTACAATACTGTTGTATTGTGATACTCAACAGTTAGTAACATAACATATTTGAGGTCACGCACAAACGTTTATTAATTTTCATAAACAGTTTTTGTAATATAATAAAAATAATGATTGATATGACATAAAAGTTGACACTGATGCATTACTAGTTCAATGTTCTTGTTAACAAGTAAACACCGTTTAAGCTTAAGAATTACACATGAATCACATAATTTACATTTCATTACATAAAAAAATAGTAACATCAAAAGCCAAAACAAATGATTTGACAAGTTTAACATAGAGAGGTGTGTTTAGTTTGGCACCCAAAAAATAATTAGCAAAACAAAATGTACTTCTATTATAAATATTTAAAAGCAAAGCAAAAGAACATTTAGCGTATAATGAATGTGCATACAATGAAATGCTCACCATAATATCTTCAAAATCAGTGTCAAAATTATTATAATAAACTTCCATCCTGCAGCAAAAAGCATTAAAGAAAATACCACTAAAGTGATGTATATAATGATGAGAATGATTTTGTTTAAATCTTGAAGTCACTAAAGATGTTAGGAAGAATAAAATTTGAATAGAAATAGAACAAATTTATTAAGGTACTATAAAAAAAATACACAGAATATTTCTACAATTGAAATCAATACGGAAATAAAGTTAAGGCAATTAAGTGCCTTAATATTATCCACAACACCACTTCGGTCTTTTTCACTCGAAATACTCCAAAATTCACTCATTTTAACTGATAACACTAAATTTAAAGAATCATTTGGAAAAAATATTTTAGGTCCGGCATTTGTGTTTTAGTGATTTTATCTGATTACTAGATGGAGCCACCATACTTTTTATTCCTATCCTATGAGTAGTAGGGGTTCAAAATTGATTGGATAAAGTATTGTTCTTTTGCGAGATTAGTTAAAAATAAGAAAATTAATATTGAAAATCTCTTTTTCGACTTTTGTAACGTTTTGAGCAAACTTGAGTTAATATAACTCCAACTTGTACGTTATCGATTTAAGGTTTCTTCTGTTTGTTGTTTCATCGACCAATGACAGGCCAGTGCTAGTTCCACATTGATATATATTCAAACAAAACATCAGCTAGTTTCCTATTTAAATATAGCTAAGTTTTATGTGGTTCAAATTATAATGCGTAACATTTTTATTATAGAATAATCATTATTCGTAGTTCTCGAGCGTTGACCGGCAGGGAAGAAAGTAGAAAAAAATAGTTATAGAAATGGAAAAAAGTTTATTACGGAAAAAACTAAATTTATTAACTAATTTAAACGTCATCCGTGTTTCATAACGCTACGTCTTATAATAATAAAATACATTACCGGAATTCGGTATGAAATTCATCAAACAATTATTAATCTGTTGCAAATGAAAATAGACACCATAGTCTGGAGTTTTGGCGAACGCTTGACATTGTCATTGTCAATTATTGATTTAATTCGGATTGTAAACATTTTTGTAGAACTTTGAGACATGTATGATACCCCAGTGAAATAATTAAGATACTGACGTACCGGTTTAATGTCTTTTAAATAATATTACACTCCTAAGGCAAATTAGTTAATAAATAAAACTTCTTTATGAATTTACTGAAGGTTTTGAACAGTAAGGTATAATTTATGTTGTTATCGTGTAACACGGTATCATTTTGTGGTTTATCCCAAGAAGAAAAAATGGACAAACAAATGCAATATAGCGTTGAGTTGCTGAAAAGAGACCGTATATATGATCTACAGTATCAAATCCAGCTTGTCTTGTCGATTAATACATAATATATGAATATAAACTCTGCTTAATATACGCTGGAATAAAAAATTACGTCAGTGTTTCACTTCTTTTGTTGACGACATATAAATATTATTTATTCACTTCCTAATATTGGAATTCAATGAGATTATAAGTTTAAGTGCTACATAAAAAAAATCTGTTCTTTATAATACACACAAGAAGACAAAATGTAAATACATAGGTAATAGAAAAGTAAGCAGGCGAGCGCAACACTAAAACAGATTTCTTCCAGCAGACCTGTGAAGAAAGTAAATTAATGAAAAGTATAAAGCTGGTAAGTGTATACAATAAAATCCAGTTATTTTTAATGCTAGCGCCATCTTTTAGATATTTCTAACGACGTCCTTGTTAGCTTTTAAATATGCTATTATAGTTACATTTAAGATTGATAGATGGCGTCACTTTGGCTTTAATTCTCTGAACAATAGTACTGATCAAGGCTAAGCCTGGCCTTCCCTGTAGCTCCGAACCGACCACCACACTTTCTGACCCCTCTATCTGGGGACTTTCCATAGGGTAATAGAACCACAAAGGTTCTTCGTGTAACCCCATACAGGGAGGCACTGGTCGGAACTGCTTACTTTTATGGTAAGCTGCGATTGAAAACCGTCTAAGTACAAAAATAAGCAAAAAATGCGATATAACCAATAGTCAGCACACGCGATCCATTAAGGAAATGTATCGTGCCCACTAATACAAGTTTTTTAAATATCACGATTAGAAACCAGGTTTCAAAATACTATTAAGTATATTCAATACTCGTTGTATAAAAGCGGAAAAGTTAACCTTGTTCGCATTAAATAAAAGGCCAAAATCAAAATGTAAATACTTCTTGTTAAAATGATTTTCTCGATTTCTAATCAATATGAATAATGTAAATAAATTTAAAATATTATAATTCTGCTGTACGTACCTGGGTGAAATACCGGGTATTAAAACTTGGTCGCGTAAATCTTGTCCCTAATGTAAAGTTTAATTGTTAATATTTGTACTGACCAAAGTAATCGCTGGTAAAATTCACCGTCATCATCCGGCTCCGAGATTGTCATCGCTGTTGTTTATATATTTATCAGCGCATGCATATTTAACATACAACAGTAAATTTATTGCTTAAGAAAATTGTTTATAATAACATTAATAAGATTGGGGAAACCGCACATTACTAATTAGAGACGCTGTGCGAGATATACATATAAGTTAACCAAATGTCAGATTTAAACTAGCGTTTTTCATATGTACAATGAAGAATTATTATTTTTTTTTATTTGACGAAGGGAACTGTGTGGTACGCTCGCCGAAACATTGAGGTATTAGTTACGATGATATATATTGCACTGTATGAAGCTCATCGCATTGAGACAAAAAGTTAATGCTCGTTATTGCAATAATTTCTCAAACAACAACGCCTTTCAATCGTAACACAGTATTTTTCTTACAATACTGTTTAGCGACAGAATCCGATAATAGAGACCTACCATCAGTAAATATATAATAAAGCCATATCATATTATTTATTATAAAAGTTTAGTTATTCCTGTATAACTTTAGATATATAGTTTTATCGTTAGGCATTAAATACGAAGAACCATTGAAATATTTTAGCTGATCTAGATAATTTGAAAGTGTAACTAAAATGTGAAATAACAGGCTGATTAACTTATCTAGCAATTCCGGTGCGATATCGCGCAGCACAATGTTGTTGTTGTTGTCAAATGTAAAGTAGGAACTTTTTGTGTGCAAGTTTGTTGCACTGTGTGGCAACACGCCGGGAACACGTTATTCGTCTGCTAAGTATGGCAACGCCGCATCACCCTAAACCTCCTATTTTTTTTTCCGGGTGAACGTTTTGACGATTTTTACAATATCATCGGAGTCGAGCCACGCGGATCCGGAAACTACGAGCTGAAACAGATACAAAGATGGATAATTAGCTTTTCCCTTACAAAAACAACTCCTTAAACATTTAATTACTATTAAATTATAATAAATTTTTAATTAATCCTCAATTGCAAAGATTAAAATTTTTTTGTTACTAAAATTTCTCGCTAAAACTTTAAACCGAGGTGAGGTATATATTCGAAATGTACTGAAATGGTATGAGCTAAAAAGTGATTAATTTATTACGATTTGAAAATGTCTGCAATACGGCTTAAAGTATAGTTTAGCCCAGTGACTACTAACAACTTTTCAAAAAAGTACTTTCAGATCACACATATATATAAGTTTACTGCACCTACAATTGTGTTAAGCGGGATCGAATTGAAATTACTAAAGCATCTGCAGTGGTGTCGAAGCCACTACACAACATATTACCTATAATATATAACAGTAAAACATTTTCTTTAATTCCACGAAGCGATGAGGTATTGGAAACGACCACCTGATGGTAAGTGATACTTGCACATAACAACGCGGCGCTAGTTAGCTTGACACAGCACCACATTGTACTTACTCATCATGCTTTTCAGCTCTTGAAATGACAGCTACGTGTAAAGGTACCTAGAAGGACTCAGGTAATAGAGACCACCAGTGATTAGTATATACGATACGACACCTGACTTTATAAATATCATACAAAGAGGTTCTTATAAGTGTCTGCGTAAAACAAATTTTAAATTCTTTACGTCTGGCTTATTTGTGTATATTTTTCAAAATACGTACTTCACAGAAAATGCATTTCTTGTCACAGTTTGATATAGATTAATAGGACAATATATATTTACAATTTACTTGCAAAACGTGATCTAATAAATATTTACATGAGTCTAGCTCACTTTTCTTTGTGACATTGGTTTGTCAATAATAAATTCTATTATCATAACAATTCACGGAAACAGGAATAATGTTATCGCAATATACGATAGTATTTCCGGATAAGCATAAACCGAATACTACAGAAAATTAACACATAAACGGACCTATTAACGTTTTGTATTCTTTTACTGGGAGAGCGATTTACTAACAGTAGTTAATTTTTTGTTTAATTAATGTTTTAAAGTGCATCAAAAAATCTAACGTTGTATAAAATACATTTTTCGTGGTTCCATTAATCGTACAACTTGTCTGTCTGTGATGCAATCAACGATTTTTTAAACTTGTTAGTGATGATGATTGCGATGATTAACGTTCATGCTTATAATTTGTAGTGTTTGGTTTTTGTTCTTATTTTTCATGGTTATTTATTTATTATCACCTATTCTCTACAACGTGAATATGCTGGGATATGCCATGTAGGCATGGATTTCCTTTTTTGTTCTTAAATAAATGTCTGCTTATATGTTATTATTCTTGGATTACTCGCATGTGAGTTGAGTCAAATATTTTTTTTGTTTTTATAAAAGGCAAACTTTTAATTAAGCTGATTAGCGATACTTGTCGATATGGTGATAATAATCATAATAATGTGAAAATGTAAAAATCTTTCTGTCCTGTAAGATGTTATTAATAGAGCTCCCTATGAGGCTGAAATTTTAAAACAAAGGAACTTATTACACTGTCCATTTGGATTTAATCATTCAGAGAGAATTCCTCGCTAAATTGATTTAAGCCTCGTGCGTGGCGTACATACAGTAGAAATACCTACGTTCTAAATTGCGCATTTAAATAAGTAGATTATATATAAACACACACACACACACAAACACACCTACATGAAGGAGTTTATAGAGACCGGCAGAGTAAGTTCTCTGTATGGTGTATAGTATGCGTAAGGTGGGTCCGAGGGTGGCCGAAAGGGGGACAGGGCCGCCTTCCCCCCTTCGGCGGTGTACAGGACGCGCCTAAGGGGCCTCGTCCAGAGAAAGTAAAATATCCTGGTATGAGGGGGCTAGTATTGTCAAGCCGATGTATAAGTATAGCTTTAAACTATATATCGGGGCCTTGTACTATAGGCAGTAGAGCACTTATTTACATACGTAGTATATAACTTTATCTATTATGCAGATATAGGAAATGGAACAGGTTGGGAAAGGGATTCGCTTGGAAATTTGCTTACATATTGGACATGGGAGCGTTCTAGTTAGTGATATCGATTCGTAATCCTTACTACGAATGAAATGTCATTTACAAACAATCCTCGATCAAAATGAGAAGCGTAGATATTGAACATGCGAATCCTTTCCTTAACTGTTTTCGTCGATAGCTAATGACTTGCTTTAAAAGATCTAATCAGGATTTAAATGTAAATAAAACATCCATTTGATGCCGTTCATAATCTTAGGCAACTCTGAGAATTAATATTGTTTCTCTAAATGGATCTTAAGATATTTATAACTTAATGAATCAATTTCTAAACACAAGTAATTACAGCACATTGAAAAGATTTAAACACTTATTTTTATATCAAGTGACCTCGATAAATTTTCCGTCGCAATACGAAATAAAAATAGACACGGGGACAGTGTGCCGGGTAGCTGAAAGTGAAAACAGGGAAAACGCATCAGTCGCAACAACCTCACCCCGTTTCGCCCACTGACGTAATCGAAACGACAAAATTTTGCAAAGGCTTTGCCAATTATATTGCCGTTATTTAAACACTTCTTGTCTTGTGATATATTTATTACCAGCCAAGGTGTAATAACAAAATACTTAAGTCTTTCTCTTGAGCTAATGATGTTTGATTGGTTGGTTGCTGCTGGATGGCGGCTGCGCAGGATCGACCGAGAGCTTTGGAGTAGGTCCATGACCAGCAGCGGTCGTACTCCGGTTGTTAAGGATGATGGTAACGAGTGTGAAGAGATGTTATACAATAATAGGGGCAAGGCAGACACAAACCTACTTAACCACGCTTATTATACACTGATGACGTTTAATCTTTTGTATCGATTACACGAATATCTGCCTTTTATTTCAGCTAAATAGCCTGTACACTTAATGACGACTTAACTTTCGATTTTCGATGATCTGTATTAATTGTCAAATTAAAATATGTTTAATGATATAACATTAAATACATAAATTTAAATGCACCACTTCAGTACCAAGAAAACAAAATATGAACTAAATATATGTTTTTAAATATTTTCGATTTAGATTGAAAATTTTCGGCGAAGCTTAAAACAATAAGGCAACTGTTAATTTAACTGATGAAATTTTCTTAATTGAACGAAAACTAAACTTATAAATGTTTAAAGTCAGAACGATATCTTAAAATATTTAAATGTTTATTAAGATTTTTACATATATTAACCCCCGTACGATTATTTATAAAACGATAACGATTTGTCCAAACAACTATTTAGATAATAAGAAAATATATGAAAAATGTCAGTTTGTTATTTGTTGAATAAAGTGAAGTAACTATAATTATTATTTAAATCTAAAAGAAATACCGTAATGTTGCTATTATAGTTAAAACATCATTTTTTAAAGGAATAATAAAGGAATTGTTAAGGAAAAGTAAAGACTGCTGTTAGTGGTTTCTGACAAATAAAATATGAAGAAATGTTGAAATGAATATTTAAAAAAAATCGTTTAAATTTGTAATGAAATATACGCCAAAGGACTTTTGGACGATAAGCAGTGGAGGAGGCGTCCGAGCGCGGCATGTAAATGCGAGTAGCTCACCGACGCCACGGTCCGGAACCTACAGCCGCAGTAGCCTACATCGGGAGGAATGGAAAATATATATCAAGCCGAGCGAAAAGTCCACTACACACCCCGAGGGTGGCGGGGCCCGGACGTGCGTTCGATTTAAACGAGCCGTGCCCGCCCGCCGCCCGTCATCCGCCGCCCGCTCAATTTTATCATCGGAGTCAATTCAATGCATGCTCATGATCAAACCACGAACCAAACAACCCTTCACCGTCACCAGCACTTCTTACCATCACTAAGTATTATTCTTACCAAACAAGGAGCACCCGGACGCTTTTTCCCTTTACCGAAAATTATTAAGAATTTCGCCCTGCAGCCATGAGAATCTCCCGCGTAAAATAAATATGCTTAAACCCGACCCTGCTCCTGGAGAGAGGAAAAAATATTAAAAATTAAGAAAATATTTGTTTTACAGTTAGGTAAACATCTCTAATTACGACCTGTTCCAATTATATTTTTTCTTTGAGCAAGGTGCGGGCCGGTGTTCTAATTAACATCTATTACAGGTATTTCGGTAACAGAGGATTATCATTTGGCGAGGGCGCTGAGTATACTCAATTAAACGAGACCCCGACTACGAGCTCGGACCGTGAGCTGCTCTCCCGTTATAGCTGCGTAAGCGCGAAGTTATATAGTACTATTCTAATTTTATTCATTCGAATCGGAGTAGCCAAGATATTTATAATAAGTTAGCAACATCATTATTGTTTACCGATCTCACCTAGCGTAGTAATCACGTGTTTCAAGCGAACACAATACATCGGCTATGCGTACTTTGTGCGCTAACGAGCTTTAAGATTACGGATTTTGAAGCGTGCTACGAAATAAGTGTACAAAGCGCGTTCCGAGCCCCCGTGGTCACCCAAACGGAACGCGTGCCACCTTCCTGCCTACACCCGCCGCCCCCCTTAAAAAGCCAGTGGCGAGCTGCAAGAGAAAGTGCCGCGTGTGTACACTCACATACATAAAACCATCTTTGGCGAGAGCTGGCCGGGGGAAAAGCGACGGATTATGTGGAGACGGCACCCGCCGCCCCTTATGCGTAAGTGCGTATACACAAAGCCTTCCTACATACATTTGCATAGCGACATTGTACGGTAATAATGTATGTGACCACTCGGTTTGCCACCCTGCGGCGACATCTTTCAATAGATCGCCGCAGCTCCTGTTCCGTGTCCCCCGAGCTTGTTTTCGCATCCGTGCTTCGTATCCTTAAAAAACGAATTATAATTAAACCGAGCCCAGTTAATTTAAGCACTTGTTTAATATTCCCTTTTTCTTTCGTTACAAATTATGGGAGAGACATTTCATTAGAAAACTTAATATCGTTATAAATATAACATTGATCAAATTAGGTAAAATTGAGCACCGATTACAGAAAGAAATTCTCTGAGAGAGAAAAATGCTGATATACTACAAATCATCATGGAATGTCAATCTTTTAAATCAACTTTGATCCTAATACTAACTAGAATTTTAGTACAAAATTCATTGATTATTTAAGGGCTTTAAAAAGTAATTAATTATCATAGCTCTAAGATAAGTTTGATGGAAAATAGAGTTAAGATAGTATATTTGAATATGTTTTTTTAGCCATGCGAATACGCAGTCGTATCTGTATAGGTAAGAGGATTTCTTGAAGCATCGTCGATATAATGGGGAGAGGGGGCGGGTGGCTCGGACGCATGCACACAGCCGTTCCCACAGGCGCGAGTGTGCGTACGTCTTGGACATACACGTTACGCAGATTTCTCTAACGATTTTCCCGGAGTGTGAAATGTAAAATAAGGGGTTAGACGAGGCAGAGCTTACCCCCGTACTCAGTTCCTCACCCCACGCTCGCCAAATTGATGACCAACCACCCTAGGGGAGATCGGTTCAAATTTAACACATATCGTATTTAAAAGTAAAACAATTCCGAGCCTTATTCGTTTTCATTAATTTTCTTCCTGCTCTTGTATATTTAAAATATATAATAATACAATGTATTTTTAAACTTACAACGCCTTCTGTCGCTAATGGTAGTATAAGTGAACTACAACATATAAAATATAGTGAACTTTCAAGTTTTATTATATGACTAAAAATTTAAACTTAATTTTCAGGATATTAAGAATATTCTCTGACCTAATACCCTTTGCAGCATCCTTGTCGTTCATAACTTATACTATTCAAGAAGTACAGGATAATTATCTGATGATAAGTGATAAGTCTGTCAATAAAAGTATTGCGGTAGAATGTTTACACTACAGCTCTTTGTCGTTACTGCAGTAATATTACTAAATACGAGCAGTAGATTCTTACACGCCGTAATACAGTAGGCAAATTGCTGTTTAATAGCAGAAATGGGCACTGCAGTGAATTAGGTACACTTAAATGGTTTTCATAAAGTAATAAAGGAAAGTTATTAGTACATATACCTTAAATAATATAAAATTCTTATTGTCGCGTGAAATGTGTAATATCTGTTAGTATATAAAAATTTGTAATTTCAGAAATTACAGCCCCTTATTACGAGACCACAAAATCTTACCCAACACCATTTTGTATCCAAGTAATGGTGTGTATCATATTTATTTATCTAATAACAATTCATTCCACATTCAATTTAGTCTCATGATATTTTTGTACGCAACTCAAAACTTTGAATTAGTAAGTCGTATGAGATTCGAGCAGCGAATAGCACATTATCGATAAGGTCATTCTCCACCAAAAGGGACATTATTGCATAAAATTAAAAAAAAAAAACCTGTTTAACGTGTTTTATTGCGACACAACATATGGTTAAACAAATACATTGAGCTTAGGAGGAAACTAAAGTACATTGACACAGAGTAACAGGTCAAAATAAAAAAATAAACCCTCTGTATTCATGTAAAATTCAAAGACTTGTTTGTCGTTTACTAATAAATTGAATGTACGTTTTCAGAACAAAACCAATGCAATATGTGATTTATAGTAGTTTTTTCTATGGGATGTTAAAATTTATTAATATATCTTTACTAAACGGCTCCTGTAAAGTTAGGATTTTATTTTCACAAAAGACAAAAAAAAATCACTGAAGTATTCTTTTATGACATCTAAAAAATGTTGTGCCTAAAAAACTAATAAGTTTAATTTTATAACGTAATAATTATCATCATTGTTATTAGCATAACGACAGAGGGTAGGTGTTATAAATGATTGTGAAGTAAATATTTTTCGCCGCTGGATCTGAGATCGAAGTTTTAACTCAGTGGTAAATAACAGTGATTGTTCTGCCAACAAAACCGGTCTCAGGCTTCGCCACCCCCGCGTCTAACTGTTTCGTTTTTTATTCATGCTGCATTCCTACGCACCCCATCCCTTGCCTATACGCGCATCAGTTCGACAAATTCTCACAGAGTTTAAACATTTCACAATTAGTTTCACTCATCTCACCAATATATTAAGACCTTATTTGTGTAATATTATAACTTGAGACAATATTGTTTTGTCCTAATTTAAAAGATTAATTTAACCTTTTTTTTTTAAACAATATTTATTTCATAATGATCTAAAATAATAAAATTATTTGACAATTGTTTTACGAGTTTCCTTTGTATAATGTAATTCAAAATTATAATATACATTTAATAAACATGTATATATGTATCATTGTGTTAATGCTTATTACAGAATTTGATATAAATATTAAAATACAGAATTTTAGCGCTGTATTAGTTTTATTGTATTTCTTTTAAACTTTAATTACCGAAAAATCCTCTTTAGCAGGATATACTGGTAATAACTCAATGTGGTAAAATTGCACGCCAGTGCTGCGCCCACGCATTATTGTTTCCTATATCGTCCCAGTGTAGGTGTTAGCTGGAAGTTTTTCTATAGATAATTGCACACCAGCGCATCTGCTGTTGTGTGGTGAGCATTTCTCAGAATTCTTCTGTTGTAAACTCACACAGCGTCTTGGTGTGGGAGCGAGATGTATACCCATTTCTAGTGTGTCCCGCTCGCATAGTGGGGAGTGCGCTGTTGCTAGATGCATTTTTTTGGTGCACGCTGGTAAATTTGACAACGTCGCGCGCAATTTGGACGCTTTAAAAGAATTTTAAGCTCCCAAGCGTCGATGCGAACTGAAACTATATTTTGACCCACAAACAATTTAACATCGCATCCTATCCTAACATAGTAGTTTATTTAAATTTTTGGCTTAATACATAAGATATTAATTATCGTTACCCAAGTAATTTAATTAGCTACAACCAACTTCAATCCGGAACACAGTATTGCATACACACAACTTTTTGTCGGTAGATATAGTCGCGGTAGTTGCACCTACCTAGACGGTCTCCGGCAACAGGTAACAGTAGATACATTATGATAAATTCACAAAAGGTCAATTTAAAATTATATCAACATTGAATGTAATGTTTGTATAAGAAGATTGCACGGCTGTGCATGCATTGGAAATGCATTTATTCATTAAAAAAAATGGTTCAAGAACGTTACAGCATTTGTTCGTCATATTCAAATATGCTTAAGGTTATCGGAAATTTTCTTCATCGAGTCACCTCTACCTCTTAAATATGATAGCCATAAAATAAGCATTATATTAGTATTATCTGCGTAATGGCATCAAATATTCAAATTGAATCTGTTGTGCTTTTCTGAATTACAATGATTTTTTAAACATGCATGCAGTTTTGTTGCGAAATTAAAACTGCAATATTATAAGGCAAGAGCTGAATAAAGCTTACGTAGTAAATATATTAACAACAACATTTTTCATTAAAAAAACATATACGGCGCTCGTTACTTCCCTCCGATCCGTATTAAATATACTTTTGGCTCTAAAAATTATTTCGGAAAATTATTTTATTGGCCACTAAAGTTATGTTTATTCAGAATATTGTAAACAAATACTTTCGGCGGTTATATAATTTTTAATATTAAGATATTTTATGGAATATCCGGCTTTTACTATGAATATGATGTAAACACTTCCATAAGAATTGGTAAACATCTGTCACCTGCTAAGATTGAATGTTTTACGAAAGGCCACCGGCGATTTCCATGTCTGGACTATTTATGTACTTTAAGAATATTATTAACATAACAATTTTAACCTACATATGTGTTTTGCAGTGTTGCAGCGAAAATAAATGCTGATTCTCATTCATTTAAATACATTAAACTCAAGATTTTTTATTGTAAAGATAAATCGATATTAAACTTCAATAAGGTTATATCAAGCCTTGATATCTAGCTACACACTTATTATATCTTTATCATATTAAATGGTTAGAAAAATTATTTGAAGTGGGAGTAATTACGTAGATTAAACTCTTCTATACATTTAAGGAGCCGGAGAAGTGGTGAATATTTTGCGATTCAATCTGATGGACGCTTAAAATAACTAGGTGTAATATGAATTGAAAATAGAAATGCATATAAAAATATATTTCCAATTAAGTTTTAGGATGTGTGAATAGTAGGTGCTTTCATGGCGCAGTGTCTATAATCTTGGAAGACGGAGGTTCCGGAGATCGATTTTTAGGCTACAGGTTGGCTAGATAACACCATCACAATGTAAGTCTGCCGCCATAATAGCTTTGCTGTGGTCGAGCTGTAAACATATCAGAGTATTCTGGAACAGCACGGTTCATCTTCTACAACCCCATTGGCACATAACACCATAAATTAGGGGTCAGTGCGTTCTCGTAATAGATAAAAGTATTCATGATTTTTTAAATTATATATTTTAATGTTGCGTAAGTATCTAAGATATCTATAAAAGTATCTAACAGTAGTTTACAGGTCGTTTATAAATAAAAAAGCTATTTAAATTGTTACCGAGCATGTGGTCATGTTGCTTGGAGACCTTTTTTTTTCCATTGTCCGGATGGGTAACGAAAGCGTATTCGCATAACATTTCGAATGTCACCCGTATACTCGCGCAATCACAGGGTACTCGGTTACTGTGTCTCGGTGAAATAATTTGAATGTGTTATAATAAGTTGGAAACCTGTCGATCATTAGAATTTTAAATGTGACACACCGCACAGATGTAAATAACTATTTCAATGTTCTTGTAACACTATCTTTTTTTTTTCTTCAAATTATGTATTACACTGACGTTTCGAGTTCTTTGCAGCACTCATGTTCGTCACTACCATTATATCACATTTGATAAAAACACAAATCTTTTTATAGAAGCACCAATTCATATCACAAATTATTCGGGGAGCTGTTTGAAATCAAAATATTAAAAATATGGTTGGGTGTTACTACGGGCTTTGGATCTCGTTATTAATAAAATTAAATGAAAATTTCTAGCATTCCGCAAAACACTTCAAGTCCCTAAGAGCCCATTCTTCATAAATGAAAAAATAATTAGAAAGCTGTAGATTCTCCGCGATAACTATTACGTCAGTACATCGGTCACCTCCGTCCTCCTGCCACCATAGGTGCTGCAAAGCTCACAAAATGAGGTTATAATTAAATAAAGAAACGCTATAAAATCGAAGGTTGCATATGCATATTTTTCACAAAATAGTAGAGAAGAATCAAAATTTTGAAATCGCATATACGTCTCCTGATGTGTTAGTTAACACTGATCACAGTATATCAAAACTTAGCAGTGCCAGTTAAAATTCTTTTTAAAAACTTATATAACTATAACGGAAAGTAGAAGAAAACACATTAAAATAATTTGAGGTTAAAGAATCTTTATTTTCTCACAAGAATATTTACAATTCACTTAGGCGAGAAATACAATAATATTAAGGTGAGCCAACATTGCGAGCGTACAGAATTATTACGAAATAAATAAACATATTGCAACTGCGAATGCAACAATCGGTCATAGGAAGGTAGACGGAAGAGGTCTGCGGCGCGGCGGCGGTATTTAGTTAAATATTTGAAGTTAATATTGTGTAATATAAACCTACAAAGTTTTTATAGGTACTTTAATACAATAATATTACCATACGCGGTAAAATGAATAATTGTTATGCCTTAAAATTTGGTTACGCAAATGGTATCATGTTTTACACGTGAGCGAGTTACTACTTATCAAGGTCCCTGCGAGTGCAAAATAACTCTTAGATCAGCAGTATATAGGTAGAAACAATAACATTTAGTTAATAATAACGTAGCCTGGAAACAATACATATAGTCGACGCTTACATACGGCTTAGCCTGATGAAATGTAATATTTTTTTTTTTTTTAAATTGTTATAAATCATTTGGAAATGAAGACCATACAGCTTCGAAATTGAAAGATATTCTTTTTAAAACGCGTCATATTAATATTTTCACAATACATTCTTCGGCGACAGAAACATACCATCAATAAAGTAGAGCAAAGTAAAGATGTGTTAAGTTTATTAAGCTCATTAACTCTTAGACATCGCAATTAGCAATAACTTATTTTTAAATTTCTTCACATGGAAAACTTCTACAAGAAGTTACACTAGTCATAAATAAGAATTAGTCGATAGACTCCAACTGCTGGACAAAGGTATCTCCTAAAGACCTCCGCGCTGTTCGGCACTGCGCTGCCCGCATCCCAGCGGTTACTCGCAACCTTCACATAACTACATGAATGTTATAATATCGATCATCACTAAACGTAATACAGTTCAATTTTCTTTGCAAGGGGTAAGTCAATAGTTTATTGATGTTCTTTAATAAAACGTGGTCATGTTTTGAACAAGTACATTTTAATAATAAAATTATATCGGTATTTGTTATACTTTTAGTACATCTATTGAAAATTTTTCTCATTATTTAGTTTTTTTAGCAAGGAATGTAATTTAAAACGATTTATCGGCTTTATAATTTTCATCCCCTTCTATTAGACTTGTTTATGGTTACAATAACTATTTTCCTAGACAATTTTAGTAATATTATTGCTACACATTTATTACTAGGTTCTTTAAACTGATAAGCTTTCGAACTGCCAATAAAATATCTTTTGTCTAAAAATTCTTTGTGTTAAGGTTTAGCGACAATTCTACGAATTTCATCTATTGTTTCCGCACCGGTGTAAAATGTTTTGTTAAGTTTTATTAGACTTAGTTCAGCTTAAAAGAAAGTAATATTTTTTTTAAAATCACTAATACCTTTGTTACCTAATGTTTTTCTAGTTAAATCGTTAGACGTTAATCTCTTAGAATACACCGATAAATAATTTTTGTACGTTCTTAACTATAAATTTTATTAATCTTTAAAAGACGTTATAAACAATCAACGTATTTAAAATATTAGGTGTCTTGATTACCAGAATTCAAGATTTTGCTGATCTTTATTCCATGCTATGATTACTTAGTATTATAAGGCCCGCAATATTTGACCCACATATTCTATCTGGTATAGATAAGAACAATGCAAGTGTTTTATCGGAACCTTAGTTATGTTGTTCAACAATTAATAGTTATTATTATATTACATATAACAATAGTTATGAAATTGTTGATTTCTGTTAATATTTATTTATATGTCATCACGCTTGCGTAAATATGAAATATCATTTAGATATTACGTGTGAGAATCTGTTGTGAATTTCTTTTATTCATTTCAGCGTATCAACTTTCCTCATGATCCCATCTCCATGGAAATTAATATAAATAAAAATAACGATGTCCAATATGCGATAAAATCCGTAAAAATATTACGAATATTCTCGCGTAAGCTTGATTGTTAAATGATATTTTTAGACAAGAAAGATCTTTCCTATTCCGAGATATCTATTTTTAGATCTTTACGGATAAAACGCCAGCAGGTCAACGTTTGAGGGAATTGTCTAGGAAATTCAGAATTTTTTTAGAGAGAAAAAAAAGTTTGACAAACAATCTTTCTTCGTCGTCATTCGCAGTTGGGTTTATATCGTATTCTACGATATTGATGTTGAGCCTTTTGTTGTTTTAGAAGTAGCCATTAATATATGTCTTTTTGTAACAGTTAAGAAATAAATATTAAATTGTATATTTAGTAGATACGGACCAACACGATGTAGTACATATTAGTCATAAAATAGTATTCTATAATGTTAAACATATATTGTAATATCGAAAAGTTTTTAATAAAATTACTTTCTTCTAAAGCGATGAGATAATTCTTCACATAAAACACCATGTTTTTTAGTGTATTTATTCCCGGTATTAAGTACAGAAGTTAAGCAAAATATTTGTCTGTCGTAATCTTACTTTAATAGTTTAAATTAATATTGGTTAATCCTCACTCGTGTTCTGTGGTTTTTGACTCTCAAATTATTTAAGACGTATGTATTATAGTGCCAAAGTACGAAGTAAAGTCATGATGTATGTGTACAGACGTGAAGCTTGTCAAAGTATTGTGATCAATATTGGCTTTATATGAGATACATTAGTAAAGTTATTTCAGACTTTTTCTTATTAACAGTTTTGTTTTGTAGACCAAATGATTGATATATTGTGGATCGTCTCGGTAGTAGAGTTATTATTCTACATTTGTATTATACAACAAAATCTGATGACGTTAAAACTTTTCAATTAAATTATAAATTCATACAGAACGATAATTGTTAGAAACAAAACGCTAATTGTGGAACAATTATGAATGGTGAGCACAGGAGTAAACTTGGCAAACTTTAACATTGTTTGTGACGCCGTGTGTTTACAGTCCACGTCCCTCGTAAAATATCATGAATGATACAGTTCACGGCTCGGGGATTAACGCGCTGTTATTACACCACTTTGCCAGCTATTATGTGCTAAGTGGAAGTTTTATTGTATTCGTTTAGAGGGACTAAGTAAAACGGCATTCCTCTATCATGAATACATGTTAACTTACTGTAAATCCTCAACGCCCTTAGTACTAAACATTTCATGAAAAGTATTATAATATAAAAATTACACACTTACAATTTTTATCTAGTGGACTTAGAAAAGTGTTACGATATGTAAATTTATATTGTTTATCTAGGAATTGTTTTTTGTCTACTGAAATTGTTACACTAAACTCTTATTATTCCGTACTGTAAATACTATGAATTAATTAAAATGAATTTGTATTAAATTTTTTAGCCGTTGTTATGATTGGCGAAAGTTTAGACTTAATAGGAAAATGTATGATTCTCGTTGATGTGTTACGTTGTCGTTTAACTCTGTATCGCGTAGTACTTTTCCCCAGAGATATTTCTCTAAGCGGAGTATAACGAGCTAGTCGTTGGTGACCCCAACCTGCAGTTGGTTGCCATAAAATTACGTTTTATTTGTTATTTATTTAAACAATGTAGCAAGCAAAAATTTTGCCTAAATTTAAAGGGACTAGATAATATAAGTAGGAAGTGAGGGAACGAATGTTAAGTGGCGAGGGGAGCGCGGACGTTGAAGCGATCGGTGTAGTCCGAGAAAATCGATTTTCCACCCCTCATAGTTTGCATGGCCTGTCCAGCCGTGCCACGCACTTTTCTTACTTGCGAGTAAGTATTCTAGAATAAATAACGTAACTTTAAACCATACCACAAAACACAGCGATTAAATTATTTAAATTCACCACCTACTTTCAAATTCAGGACAGGTAGCTTAGTTTTTCTTTAAAACGGACCTTTTTTTAATGTGAACTTTTGAAATGTAACATAATAGTCGAAGTATATACACATTCAATGTTTAAATTTCAATTATACATTAAACATTTTATTCATTCGCTTATACAGGTAGTAATGATATTTAAAGATTAAATAAATAATGTGATAGAAACCGTCAGAAATATATTCGTAAGTTTATGATTTATGAAACCTTGAAACTTTACCGATCATTATCCTCCAGTAGTAGCGTGTTGTTTTATTTAATTACTTGTTTAAAAATTTTATAGAATACTTTTGAATTTCAAATATTAATAACGTGTACATATACTTTTATCTTTAAGAAAAAAATTGTTGTGATGTTATTTATTATGTTTGTTATGTTTAAAATTTAATATAATTAATGATTATCATAGAAATGTATGAAAATAGGAGTTTTGTGGGTATAGGTAAAAATTATTGCTTTTTCTTGAGATTGTTTAAAGCGAGATTTAAATTTTGAAAAAAAAAAAAATTATCGAAGGGTAGGTCCGCCCGTATGGTAAGGGTGGGCGCTATCGCCGTCCCACTCGGACGCAGCATCACCGGACATTTCGACCGGGCATTTCAATTTTAAGAAAGAGTAGGGTCCGTCCCGCGCCGCACCGCCGCACACCACCCCCCGCCCGCCCGCACCCCCTCCCGCCCCGCTCAAGCGAAGCCGTCCTGCTCGCACGAAGGACTAATAAAAGGACACAGAAGCGATAACTTCATCATCGCGTGCGGCTCTCGCTCGCACTTACGCATCGGTGGGGGACGACGTTGCGAATTGTTATTGAAGTCATGCCCCCGAAGGCGACTTCGGGAAGGCTGTCAGTTGCTTGTAAACGTTCGTAGCGTCCATACCCGGCGACTGACCCGTGTCGCCTTTATACCGCATCCACTACTGTACAACGCATTGAGCTTCCGCGTGTATAAACAAGTGCCAAGTTATTAAAATATAACACTCGCTCTGTGATTTTTCGTTTAAAGACATTGTTTATTTAATATTCTAACGCTACGCGACAATAAGTTTAAATGGACAATAAAAAAGAAACTTTTCGTCTATAAATTAAAACAGTGAACTTTTGTTAACGATATAGATTAAAGTTGCGGACTTGGACGGTTCTTTGTGAAAGTTTAAAGTAATTGTGTTATCGAGAGTTGCGGACCGCGAGTGTTTACAAAGCGCACGTGGCCTTGTGGAGCCGCCCGCCCGCGTTGCAATGCCGCCAAAAACTTTCTTCGTAAACATCGCTCTAATGTAAGCGAAATTTATTAAGTAGACGCAACCGTGACCATGATACTTACCTGTAGAACCTGATTGATGCTTCAACTACATGCAAGTCGCAAAAAGGAGAGTGGTTTGTTTAATATTTTTTTTTCGTTGGAGGAGACGACGTTCTCCCTTGGATTGATGGTTTAAATGGCCAACAGCAGCGCTGTGTCTTCGACCTTATCATCGAGGGATTATCACTGTAAAGTTTGCGATTTATATTTAGACACTGTCGATTCTTTAGAGGTGCATTTGCAATACCATAAAGAAAATTTATACGTCAAGTGGGGCACGCAAAGTTCACAGAATGATACAGAAAATAATAACGGGACTAAATTGAAAATTGAAACCACGGTTTCGGCGCCCGCCGACTCCAGTGACAATATGATAACGAAGCCAAGTCCAGAGTTCCAGCAACGAGCTACGCCCGAAACATCAGCTCAATTTCCGCATCCGGCGACACCACAGAGTTATCACAGTGCTCCTTCGCCTTACCAGAATCCAGACCAAACTAACTTCTCGCCAGGAGCACAATTCGGTAACAATTACGCTCATTCTAATTTTTCTCAAAATCAACATTCAGAACAAATTTCTTGGGAGCAGTCACAATATACTCAAGAATATCATAAAACTAGTCGCTTCCATCCTTATAATATTCAGGAACGAGTTTCTCAAGTTTCTTCATCAAGT
The DNA here is from genome assembly GCA_029286795.1 of Byasa hedistus. Taxonomy (NCBI): domain Eukaryota; kingdom Metazoa; phylum Arthropoda; class Insecta; order Lepidoptera; family Papilionidae; genus Byasa; species Byasa hedistus. Next base: position 1,061,551 of record JAGSMW010000036.1, read on the forward strand.
CCACTTTACGGGCAACCTCTTAATCAACCAACTCCATCGCCTTCACCTAATCAGTGCGATAAATGTGGATTCGTTTGTGATTCCGCCGTTCAACTAAACGAACATTGCAATTCCGCTCATGCAGGAACTGTACCGACTTCTGGATCTGTAGCTTTTCAACAGTTTCCAGTAAAACAATATAACAACTCGGGATATCATAATGAAAGTGTGAAGGTAAAAGAAGAGCATGAAGAGTCTTCTGATATTTTGGATTTAGACTCCCAAAAAGTAGTTTATCAAGGAAATGAAGCTGAGCAGCAAACCGCAACTTATGAAGAGTCGACCACGCAAGGGCGAGAGGTCAACACACGCACTGTTCCGATGATGCCATGGGAGACGCAAAAGTTGTATAACAACCCTCAAATAAACGGCGATGTATCGCTTTTCAAAGACCAGAAAATGTTTGGAGAACAAAAGCCATACCCCACTGATACTAAAATGTTTCATCCTGATCAAAAATTTGCTTATACACAAGATAAATTTCTTAGTGTTCATCATGACCAGAAAGCGTTTATGCATGTGGAGCAGAAAATCTATCCCGGAGTTCAGATGCCGCCTTTGACTGACTATTCAGGACAAGTTGCGTCATCAAATTCAGATATGAAACCTCCATACCGTCCTTACGATTCACCAACAGTACCGCAGATTACCAGTACCCAACCTGCTAATTCAACTTCTTCGGCCCTGCCTTCGATTGGTGGTAAAGGCGCTAACTGGAAATCAAATGAAGCCAGAAGACCAAAAACCTATAATTGTACGGCTTGCAATAAATGGTTTACAAGTTCGGGTCATCTTAAAAGACATTATAATACGACACTTCATAAGAATGCTGTCAGGTCATCTGGCCAACCGGATCCAGCTACCATGCCAATTTCAAGTCACCATCATCCCAGCCGTGATGCAATTCAAGCAAGGGCCCAGCAGCAAAGCGCTGACTCTAATACGCAGAGCCCAGTACCTTCAGAAGACAGCCGCAGCGTTGATGATGCTGTTATGCACTCGCCGTATGCATCGCAGAACTTCGAGCGCTCTCATCGTGTGGCTACCATGCAGTCTAAGTCACCGTATACACATCTTCAACAGGGTAATTTAGATAATAGTTTCAGTAATAATCCTTTAGCTAACCATCCTTTACAGCATCAAGTTGGATCACATCCTATTAATATGGGTAGCCAGCCACCTGGTATCGGTAATCCGAACGACAACAATCACCCAGGGTCTAAAGGTGTTCCTTTATCATCATCGGGGAATCCCCCAAACGGGGAAGCAGGTCCCTCTGTTTCTCAAAATCACCATATGAGGGGCCTGCTATCAGTATCAACCAGCAATATTTCAACCCCAGTACTAACACAGAGTACACCGGCGCTTACAGCCCACACGTTGCCGCCGTTCAGTCATTTGGGTGTCAACCCATACAGTCCGAGGTCTACGGATCCTTTGGGACCTTCAGTGCCGGATCCCACCCACACCCCCTTATATTTGGGTCAGAATTTTCAGCAGACTTTAGCACCGAGTTACCCAAACGGGATGGCCCCCCACGTTATGGATATGGCTATCAACAATCTGCCTATAGCCAATCCGGCTACTTTTGGTGAAAACGCACCAGAAACAGTCGAGGTTATGGAACAGGAAACGTTGAATCAACCTGCTGGTGGACGACTGCCTAGTTTTTCGCAGCTCCAGACGCAGAGTTTCAGCGTTTATGTTTCTAACTATGTTACACAGCCTAACGTGGGGGGTCAAGTTGTTTCTGATGAGTCGACTGCTGGTTATATTATCGTAGACCCAGTCAACTCTCCACTGCAGTACAACAATATTGACATTTGTGGACAAAGTATAGATTATGATTACAGTTTTTCGCCTAGGCCAATAAAAGAAAATTTGGTTAGTTTTAATTCAGATAATGTAAAACTTTACCCATACGGTTATGCAGTAGGTGGAAAGACAATTAAACGGGAAGATGATGTTTTACGTACCGATGCTAGCGAGCTTCAAATTTTAAAAATAGAGGATATTATGGATTATGCTAATAAGGAGAATTATGGAACTCAAATGAAATCTCCAGCAAGTCCAGAGAGTGCTAAAGCCGAAAATGAAAGTCAAAGTTCTCCTTCTATTACATCAACAGTGCAGAGCACACCTCTCGCTGAAAGGAATCAGCTGAAGAAGACCGCACCAGCCACTATACACAAATGTTACGAATGTGATAAGTTGTTTAACAAGGCATGCTACCTTACACAGCACAATAAAACATTTCATTCGGGCGCTAAGCCATTTAAGTGCGACCGTTGCGGCAAACGCTTTTCTGATGATGTTTCTTACGAGGGTCATTACATGAAGCACGCAGACAATAAACCTTTTAAATGCAACGAGTGTCCCAAGTCTTTTAACCACAAAACGGACTTGCGCCGGCACATGTGTCTGCACTCTGGTTGTAAACCTTTCGCTTGCGATCATTGCGGCAAAGGATTTATTAGGAAAGACCACATGGTGAAACATGTCGATATTCATATTAAAAAGAATCTGAGAACATCCTCGTCATCGGTATCGTCAACATCGCCTTCCTCTTCGTGAAAATATCAAAAGTATTAACTCGATCATACTGCATAAAGATAAACATTTTATAGACATGTCATTTGAAAATGAGCAACATGCAATAAACATTTATTTGTCTGTTAGCTTATAAATAATACGTTCGTTAATGTAAAACGCGTAATACGACATTTTATTATATCTGTTATGTTATAAGGCCGCAACTCAACTCCAGCGCACACGCTCAGTCTGCCGGTTCATTTTTTTGTTGTTCATTCAATCTAACCTTGTGCTCGATGCAAGGTGACTTTATGTGTCTGGGTGTCTGGGCGCTAAACATGTAATTACGTGAGTTCGGAGTAAAATTCCGCGATATTGTTAAGACCGATCCATATCATTTTTATCTTATAATTCGTAATAATATAGTCCTAAATGGTTACATCGGCGGTCATGTTTCATGTTCCGCTTATTTTACTGTATAATCCTGTTATAATTTGTTCACTACAACTTTTATTTACATATTGAGAATTGTAGAATGATTTACTTTTAGATGAATTGCTATCTTCTACGTAGAATTGTTAATGTTAATGAGCGATGTGTGTATTTTAAAGTATACTTACCATTAGAATAATTTATGTAAATAATTAAAGATTGGGACTTAACTGCCAGAAATTTATTTAAGTAGATAACTGAAAAGCTACATCTGTTTTAATTCTTTTCTATAAGGATATTTTACCAGAGAATTGTTACATCTTGGACGTTTACGAAGGAGTTTTAACTATCAATAATTTCGGAGTAGAAGTTTGACATTTTCATTTTAGGAATATACACGAAAGTGCACAAATTGATATATTCAAATTTAATCAATTGTAAGTAACAGTGTGTCGAATCAGTTTTGCAGTATTGCAATCGTATTGAATATTGAAGAGCGGCAGTGTTCGCGTACTGTGCCATGCAGTGTGCTGTGGAGGCGGGCTGCCGGGCGCTCGTTTGAACCGGGTGCGAGGTTACTGCGTCCCGACGACCGCGCGTACTAGGAACTGTTATGTTTTTTGTTCTAGGTGTTAGTCCTCTAATCGGTTATTACTTTATTAATATTTTCCCGGTGCTTCCTATTATTATTTTGTCTGTTGACATTTGTTAAGTTAAGATAGTTGACAACTTTGGAATTCTGAATTTTTCTTCGAAATCGATACTAATTTATAATCCAATTTTTTTTAGTTACCAATGCGTTATTTGAACGAATTTAGTTTATACATTCCTGTTTCGTTAGTGGTGGGAAAGTAGTCTTCCTGAACGTTGCCAAATTAATTCCGCCAACTCTCTGTTGCGAAAAGATTTAAGTTTAATTTTTAGTCTAATGATAATTAAATTCTTTAGCAATGATAATAAAAAAAATAATAATGTAAATGTTTTTGTATAGTATTAACAAAATTAATGAAATTAACAAGATTTATGTAGGGACTTGAAAAACATTTTAAAGTAAACTTGTACATATTTTTGAATGGATTGATAAATTTACAGTATGGTGGAACATATCAAAGCCTCAGTGCAGCGCGGCCACCAAGTATTCCGAAACGTTATTCGTTGTACACAATGTTTACCTAATGCTGCGTTAACTTATTGTCATAAAGCAATATAGCTTAGTGTCGTTATTTTGACTTAGTAGTTCTCAGTTTACATAACTTTCGGAATATTATGAAATCACGTTAGGTCGTAACCATATCATTTTTCGTGTTGCACAATTAGTACCGGATATCAATCAGATTTGAAATGTATGTGCATTATGGACATTATATCGATTTAATTTTGATAATGTTTGTATTTTGATGTTGATTATATTTCAGAAATATTTTTATACAATTAGAAATACACTAACAATGTTGATCTACCTCATCGGCGACTATACATTTATCACTTAATTAAATATACATTAAAATTTAAACTATTTGGAAAAAGCAATAAGTAAAGGTGAAAGACTACGAATGGCTACGCCTTTCGTGTATTTTGAAATAGATATTTAATCGTTATTAAAATAGGAGTAAATATTTCTGATTTATTGTGTTATAGTTGATTGTACAATCATTAAACAGCCTGTGATCTTGGCGCGCACGTCGTTATATCTTGCCGAACCATATCGTCGTCTATTTGAATGTGCACATATCATATATCTCTACATTTATTCTTAAATACGGTGGTCTCTTTGTTCTCTTGTACAAACCTAAACAGCTCTGTAACCAGTACAAAATTCACTACATGTACAAGGGAAAAAATATCTAGAGAATATTATAAGAATTTCCATTAAACAAAGTATAAAATAAAAGTAAAAAAAAATGTTAAAGTGTTATTGAAAAAATTTTTGTATAACAGAAATGTTTTCCCCATAGCAATAATAGTGACACAATATATTATGAAACTAAACTACCTCAAATAACGAGTAATAGGGTTAGAATGTGTTGTGAGGGTGTGCCGCAGGGTGCCGCTGACGCTGGTTTCCATTACTGAAACTAAATACCTCAACTTGCCTTTCGAGTTTTAGTTAAAATAAAATGATATTTTTCTAGCAGCGTCTAGTGAAACACTGCGGCCACCTATTTTCAGATATATTATAGGGGACATATTTGTCCCTCCTCATACTGTTTTAAGCACACACTAAAGTAGCATCAGTTAGATATTAACTATTGTAAATATAAAATAACGATAAATTTTGTTATTTATCATATTCTATTATTGTATTCATCTATAGACTTATTTTAAAATAAGTTTAATGTAGTGATTTCAAATTAATAACAATAGATTTTAAGAGCGATAAAGTGTAAGATTTTTTTTTAATGATTACGTTTGTGTATATTTTAATTTAATTACCAGTTACCAGATGATTTCTGTTAAATTCAGTTGAGTAAAATTGGAACAGAAAAATTCAATTAGAAGTTGTTTTTTTTTATTATTCCCTTGTCTATTAAAGTTAACGCTCATGTTGCGGTAACTAATAAGTATATTTTTATTTGTATGGTAAAAACTTTATTGTAAGCGTAGCGCAAATAAAACCAGTTCTAGACTTTGTTCCGATGAAAGAGATAACTTGATTGTTACCAGTAATGAGGGCTAATCTCCAGAAGGAAAAACGGCTTTTCACCGGGGCACTGCCTAGATATGATAGAGTAAGTCTTGACGATAGTTTATTCTAGTTTTAGTCGACAGATCTGTCACATCGCACATAGCGAATTTTTTTTTAATTTACAGTGCTTTGCGTTGATTTGTACATGTGCATTTAAAAAAAAATCGATGGCAATTAAAAGACGTTTATAAAAAAAAATTGAGCACATGGACAAATCAAACCCACGGGGTGATGCGAACTTTGGCAATGCGATTATGTTTTTTGAATATGTATGTACTAAAGGGGATATGTTTTCAGTTAAATATAATTTTTTTTTAATATACGATGCAATTGTTTGTGTCCGTAACTGTGTTTCGAATGTTTTTACAGTATTTGAAACTTTCCATTAACAAAAGAATGACTTAATGGCGGAGCATATGTTCACACACAAATAATTGCAATGATTTTATAATTTTAAATTGATTTTGTTTTAGTTGTTAAACTATTGTTAAGGCAATAGTGCCCGTTTCAGATCTGTCAGTTAATATAAAGTTACTGTGAAACATTGTTGTTTTATTTTCCAATCCTTACCTGCGAAATGCGAATTAACAATTTGCAATGCCTTTTTACTTTATTTACAAATTCAATTTTTAATTTAACTAATTAAATAATGAAACTGGCTTCAAGATAACCTTTCTATTACAGGTACAAAAAAAAAACTCTGAAACACGGTTATAATTATTTTTATTAAAGACATTTACGAAATTAGATAATTTGCACTCTGTAAACACTCTACAGTTATACATGTTGGTGGATTGCTGCATGATGCCGAAGGAAGTAAGTTTGAGGTAAATTTATTACGCATTACTGCTTATTTTTTTATTGGAGGATAGACTTGATGATAAGTGATACGCAGCCCTTAACAATGTGGCGCTTGATAATAAATTGTACCATAATATGCTCATCGTCTCAAGACAAAAAAATTTAAGTCTAGCAATTTCACTAGCTCTTAACATCCTTCAAACCGGAATATAGTTACGTTTGCACTTTGCTTTTTTGGCGGCCTAACAGGACAAGGGGCCAAGAAACCTGGTTTTAGTAAATATACACTTATTATACTACTATAATAAAATATTAAATACAATAACATATTTTCATGCAAACGGATGATAAGGTTTTTTTATCCAAAGAGACGAGCGAGACGTTCACCTGATGGTGAGTGATACGCTTGCTCATAACAACGCGGCGCTAGTTAAGATGGTATACACTATACCACATTGCGCCAGTCGCCTTGAGACATAAGGTGTTGAGTTTCGTTACCCCAGTAATTTCACTACCTTACAACGCCCTTCAATCCCGAACACAGTAATGTTTGCACACTTTTATTTAGAGACTGAAGTAGGAGCTGCTGTGGTACCGACAGGCGACAGCGAACAGACAAATAACCTGAAAAAAAGAGTAATATTTTCATAAAAGTAAATTTCAAAGTCTATTTTTTTTTCCCCCTATAAAGAGTGGACGAGTATCAGAGATGAATACTATTGAACGAAACACAAATATTAAATTTTTCCTTAAATTAAAAATTTATTTCTTATTTAAATTTTTACTCTACAATGCAACGTAAGTATAAAGAAAAAGGTCATAATGTCATGATTTGTCATCACTGATTGAAAGTTCATGTTGATACTGTAATTGTATATAGTTCAAATTGTTTTAAATACAAGGTGAATGTGTAGGACGTTCACCTGATGGTAAATAAAACGTGATTCCTTCTAGATGCCTCATCATAAGACATTTAATATAATAGTTCTTATTAAATCAGTGGTAAGAGACAGCCTTTTTATCAGAAACAGTAATGTGTTTATATTAATCTTCGAGAGAAAATCGTATTATGCTTTAGATTATTTTTGATAATTTTTTTATATATCATCAACACAAGTTACATTAAACATATTTTGACTGACCTTAAAATACTTATTTTATTGTATCGCTGCATCGCATCATATTGATATAAAAATTCTGAGATAATTTAGATCAACGCTAAGAACTTTATGTAATTGGTAAAATCTATATTATTAATTACATCTTAGAATACTCCTGTTGCAATTTTTTTTTAAATAGAAATTGACTAATTATTTTTGTTCAATACGAAAGACATATATTATAATAGTGAACAGCCCTTTTAATGATTCAAGGTCATTTTACTAACACTTTGACCAAGTGCAGGTTGGTGAGTGACACATGATCACGAATACTGGTGTTTTTGAAACTTGTTTGTTTCCTCGCGATGTTTTCTTTCACCGGAAGCTTAAGCGGTGCGGGCATTGCGCTTGCGCGTCGTTGGAGCACAAAGCGCGTATGTCCACTATAACTTAATTCGTGCTGACACAATTCTGTATATTTAAGATAATATAAAAAAATATCCCTAATTAATTGTCACTTAATTGTGGGGTAATTTATTTTATTAACATATAATATGAAAAAACAAGTATTTTTGAAAGATATTTTAAGAGACTGATAAAACAAATCTAATCGTGTAAAAGACATCAACGCTTGTATGATGATTTTAATTGCCAAGGTTCTAGACGAATTATATTTTATAACTACAACATATTCCAAAAAACTTAAAGTTATTCTATTTATCTCTAAAAGTTGTGTTCGTTTTTAAAAGTAATTAAATAATAAGGATCCATTAGCATTACTTGTAATCATAATTATGGATCACGGTACTAAAAGTAAAATTAAGCGCATATTATTTGGTGCTCAACATCCATCTCCAGTATTTAAAGGCAATTTGTAATCAATAGATAAAAAGAAGTACTTTTTACAAATATCTGGTCGAGTAAATATTGGCCATATGATTATTCGGTTGTTCAGGTTATACAGTTTTATGAATCTACCGTCAAAATAATTTCTAGTGTCAATAGAAGCTACGCCTCTGATAAATAAGTCTAAATGGTTTCCCATTCTTGTAACCAAGTTTTTTAAATAGTTAGCGATGTCACAAACTAAACGTTAACATTGACAGTAAGGGACACGCTTTAGCTATAACAAAAGGGAGGTTGTACTACCAAGGATTTGACTCTAAAAAAATTTTTGATGATTGATTTCATACTTCATTAATCAATAACGTGCGGCAGTGATCTATTGGATATATACCTCGTTCAAGGAACATTCTTTATTCAGATTTTCAGTTATACGCGCCCAGTTGCCACCCGCTGCTTTGCGCAGATCGGTGCTCCATCTGGTCAGAGAACATCCTGCGCTGCGATTGTCCAAATAGAAGAAGTGTCTGTCTGTTATCAATTTTTGACTATTTATTTGTTAGAAGCTTAATCTCTGAAACAGTTGGACAGATTTCACCAGGATTTTCACATGTAATTAACAGAAAGTATGAGAAATAACTTAGGCTACTTTCCTCTTTTTATTAATGATGAAATACAAATATCATACAATAAAATATTCCTTTTTTGTGAAAGGTCCAGCAGATATTATGGTAGGAACCGTCAAAGTTTCTGCCATGAAATGGCACTGGGTTTTGATTTGAAGAACAATGCTACCAGTATAAAACGAGTCATATTTTAGATTAGTGTAAAATGTAAACCTAATATTAAAAGTGGTTAACTGAAATGTTTTGAAAATCATAACAGTGATTATTTTTTCAATGGAAGGTTTCTATGATTATCAAACACAATTCTTTCAAGAATATTATTAGAAAGTTTTAAATTATAATTCCTAGTCGTTTTTGCGTAGTATCACTGAAAAAAAAAAGCATTTACACATTTTATAGACATTTTTTCTATATAAATCTGCATCAAGATTTGTACAGTATTAAAGTCATTAAGTAATTGAATAACATTAGTATTTTTCAAGCCATTTCTGTTCAATATTTTTCAATTGTATCTGTATCATTTCTAAATAAGTTATTTAGTCAATAGGGCTAATGAAAAAATGTCTTTTTGTTGTTTGTATGTCATATTTTAAGCTACATAAAATCTCTAGAGATTTTGACAGTTCTCAACTGTTACAATTAAATATTTAAATCACAAGAAAAAATTAAAAGTTTAGGTATAAAAAATTTTCTTGTAAGAAAATACTAGTTACTAATATTAAAGTAACTTACTCGATTATAAAGCAACAAGTGATATCTTGTTCTATTGTTAAAGCTAAGACAATAAGCTATTAAATATAACTTTCGTATTGTATATGTACACATACACATATAACTCTGTTTTGGTTGAATGACTTGTTCTGCTTCATCCATCGTTCTCAATATTGACAAACCACCGTCTTATTGACCTGACCTTAGTGCATATGGTCCTTCGCATTTCATGGTTTGTAGAATCAAGTTTTTATCTGTGTACCTTGTGTGATCAGTCCATCGGCATTTAAGAGACAGAACATACTTAAATGAAACGTGTGTTTCAGTTATTTTTATTTCAGAAAAAGTTATCCAGGAAATTGCGCCTAGCTTTATAAAATGGAAAGGTGTACTCAGGTATATAATTAAAATAGACAAAATAAGTAGTGAAAAGTATAAAATAGGGAAGTGATAAATTGAAAGGTAAAACCAGCGAATATTACAATCAATGCGAGTAGACATAGTGTTTAGGATGCTGGTTTGAAAGCGAACGCGATCGAAATCACGCTCGGGCAGCAACGAGGATCTCTCGGTCGCGGCACGACGACCTACACCGGTTTCGCTTTCGTCCGAAGGTCAACGCTGAATCAGAACTGACTCGTGCCGTACCATGCTGCAATACCTAACTCGATATCGACATAGTAGTTCAGTTATTTAAACTGATGACTAGGACGAGTTTCTAAAGAAATTAATAAGAAAGGAACGGCTTATATGTTCAATAAGCTACAACGAATTTAATTTAAAGGATATATAATAAATTGGACAACAATGGTCCACGCTCAGTACATATGTGGCCTCATGATCTGAATCGACGCTTATGTTATTTAGTTTCTTTTATGTATGATCACACATAATCTTTATGGAGTGCCCTGATCTTTATACGTATAATTTTAGTTCGAACGTATATACCTAGTAATTCAATCCATAAATATAAGAACCGTATCTGTGTTTGGTGAAACAAACTTTTTTTAAATTTCTGGAGAAAAAGAAAATTTAATTAAAAAAAAACTACCAAAAGTATGAGAAAATGAGAAAAAAATATTTTACGCTATTTTTTATTTTCTGTGGTAGGTTAATGTTTTTTTTTTATTTAACATTTTTATACCTAAAGTTTTTTTTTGCGTTTTTAAATAAGTCTTAAATCTGTAAGAATAGTTCACATTTTTAATCATGTCAATCCAGTTCATTTCCTAATGTTTTTAAAATTAGTTATTGCTGTAATAACATTGTCCACCATGTTATGTTCATTCAAACGATGTTGTTTAAAACAAAAAACAATAATGATTTCTTATATTTCCGCGAATGTTACACATTTATTAAAACTAAATTTTACGGATTTTATCGCGTTTTTAATTCGTTTGTTTATTCCCGACGTTTCGACCGCTTTGCAGCAGTCATGGTCACGGGAGGACTAAGATGACAGACGTCCAAATGTCACAGCTATCACATGGTACCCACAACTTTTTAATTATTATTAATGGTCCGATCTACGCAGATCGGACCATTAATAATAACGCGATAAAATCCGTAAAATTTAGTTTTAATAAACAAAAAACAGTTATCGACATATTAGACATGAACGGAGCTTACACTACAAGTCTACTCAAGGTATCGCAGTAAATATTAAGAAACATAATATTTTAAATTTCATATTAAACATTAATATCTTTTTTTACTTAAAGTGATATGTGCAGAGAGATGAAGTTTTTTTACGCCTCCAAGGTTTTTTTCTCACGCGTCGAATTATTTATCATTTGGCTTGCCGAAGTGCGTATGTAATTTATTTGGTATTTAATCGATTTCCGGTCTCACAGCTCGAAAAGCTGGGAGAAATAGTTTAGCCGATTAAAAGCTGATGAAGGTTTCTTTGTGGCTAGTTTTACAAGGATTATTTAAGAAGGAAGAATAAAAAGTGATAATAATGCTCGTTTATATTAATCATTATATACTAATAACAAACCGACGAAGAACCTAACATTAAGTATAAAATGTTATTAATTTTATTTATTATGTACTAATATTGTTTTGCTAACTACCAGTGATTATCAAAATATAAGTATTACAAATTATAAATAACATCATTGAATTAACACTTTACGCAAATTTTTCTATTATTATCAATCTTGACTTAGTCGCAATACAAAAAGTTTGATTAAATACGACGATTACTTGTTTTAATTAAGAACCGTCTTAGTTTCATCGTTTTTTTTTTTAATAAAGTAAATGTAAATATATTTTCAGAGAGTAACAAGAATAAGGAGTGCTTAAGAAATTGCTTAACCGAAGACAAGTGAAGAGTCTGGCAATTTTAGGCATTACTACTTTGAATTAAAATAAAAAACCAACCCAACCATCGCTTTGTTAACTACCGTGATTTTTGTTTTTAAAGGAAAATGGTAACAGTCTTAAAATTTTTCTTAAATTTTTTTGTTAATATTAAAGTTAAGCAACAGACATCCATTAAATTAAACAAAATATTACTTAAAGGAGCAATTTGAAAAGTAAAAATATAAAGAAACGTAAATATTAATTAATACAAGTTTAAAAAAAAATGTCGCCTTAAAAATAAAATATTAAAAAAAATAAAAATTAAAGTAAATAATACATTTTAGTTTTTTGCAAATAAAAGCTCTTTAGTCGCGATAAATATCTGTGTTACAGGACCATAATTTAGGCAATCGCAACGTCAATTCGATACTGTGCAAAGTGCAACACTGCACAGGAGGTAACGACCTCTTGTACTTGGGACGACGGAGGTCAGTGTCGCCTGTTTGCTGACGCTGTAGCGTTTGCAATTATTTGACTTAGACAAAATCATAACACGGTTATAAATAACTTTTTCTAACATAAACAAAATATATCTAGAACTTTTTAGGTCTATAAACCGACCCGCTAAACTCTTACAGCGATTAAAATCTTATAGTAATAGAAAGAACAATATGTGATAACCTTTTTTGTTTTCCAAATATTTTATGTAGTCGTTAATGCGGATTATGTTACTAATTGAAAATTATTAAAAAGACATGACGATACTTTGAGAACACAGTTATCAACAATCTAAACTCATTATTGTAAGCCGTAGAATATCTTAGTCAAAAAAATTATAGTATGATGATCGATGAAAGAAGTTGCTTTTATTCATAAACAAATTATAAAATAGAATTTCTGTTTCTCTTATAAGAATTAGGTTTGCCTTTTCATCATCGATCATTGACATTTTAATGGTTTCAGCAAAATTAAACCTCTTTATTAGCGAGCTTTATATCAACAACATATAAATATGGGAATCAGGTTTTTACACGAAGGTTTTGACAAATCAGTAAATATAGAAACTGAGAAGTAATGTCATCGTTTTATTGGACGTTGAACTTTCGCAATGCCTTTTTGTAAGATTTTTTTTTACATAAAATGTCCAATATTTTTTTTTTTATTAATTATTTTATTAAATACACATACATCAAAACAAATATTTCGCCAAACTGGCAAGCAGTTTGTTGGCGATACGTTAATGCACTCACTTTTTAATTTTGTATATAACACTGCATGAGAAACGAAAGTGATAATATAAAGAGTTTTAATTTCTTTAGTATTCTTAGTAATGACTTTTGGCATTATACACTTATTTATTCTCTTGATAATTAAAAAAACACTGCTAAATGTTTTTCTGTGTTGTTAAAAAGAATTTCTTCTTATAATTTAATAGAAGTACACAAGAGCAACTGTTGGTTCAGGTATGGCGGATGAAGTTCGCAAGGGCCAAAACAGAAAATATTTTGGTAATTTATTAAAATTTATTTTTTGTACTCTATGTGATGGTAAATTTATGATACGAAAAAAAATCAAATAGCCATTTTATAATCAATAGTTGATACTTGCCGCTTCAGATTTTTTTTATAGACAGAGTATTTCTTAGCGCCTAAGTCTCGCTAGAGAATTCCTATCCGTCTTTGTTGGAAAAATTAGAATTAAATAAAATTCATCATCACATTCTTTCTCGGAATTTAAAGCAAGAGACCTTGTTTTTTAAGACTTAAAACTGCCAAAAAATGTTTTCACAATTGATTACAAATTTAATTAAAATGCTTCGAAGTACACATATATGAAATCTCATACACATTGTATTTTAAGAAGGTCCCTCGGGAGGTTTTTTAGTCGATGGGGCCAATTGCTGAGTCCGACACATGTGTGTAACTGCATTTTTCCTCGGACAAAAAAAAATGTATTTTATATTATTTCACTACTAACTTGATAATAAATGTGTTTGTGGTTTTTATAAAAATAAGAAGAAAAGAGACTGCATAGAGTGGTAATTGACGTGATCGACATCATCGTTTATATACTTTCCTCCTTAAAAATATTATTTATTTAAGTTAGCCTCTTGGGTGATACATCCTTAGAATAATCATTTTGAATTGCTTTTCCTCAAGGTAAGTTAAAAAGGAAGTGATTATCAGGTGACCACAAATGGTAGACAGATGGCGTGTACACATACATCAACTATGTATATGCGGGTGGATGTAGCAGAAGGCATGTCACCGCTGTTCCGTCCAATGTTAATAATACTAACATTCATTTCATATTTTGAAACAAAAACCATGAAAAGATCATTGGAAATAAGATCAAGTAATTTTGTTTTATATCAAAAAAATTCTTTGCAAATTTGATCATGATAAGGTTGTTATTATTTAAATTGTTAGAGATATCACGTTATTTTTATAGAATTAGCATTATACATGAACGAATTAAGACCGAGAAATTATAATTTTATTGAATAGCTAAAGCATCGGTCTGTACCTGATACGATTTCAATAGTGTTATCAGTCGATATCGTCATGACCATCAGTGGTCAGACTAGTATGTGAAATGGAGAAGGCAATGGCAAACCACTCCATTATAACTGCCAAGAGAGTCGTCGTGTGTTTCAATAAAAACATGATGACCACGACCCTCAGTCATGAGGAAATACGACTTAGAAGAAGAATCAATCGATAATAACTTGTTAACAAAATTGATAATGGGTTTGTGGTAATGAGCAGTCTTTAAAGCCTTTTAAAACGGATATCATGTACAAGCAATAAACGTAAATAGTTTCTGATGTATGCTCATCGTCCCATACATTTTACCCATGCAAAGTATTATATGTAAATTGAACAAAATGCTATAAACAAAGGCGAAAATGCGCTTAATTTATACTAAAAAGTCGTTCCTTAAACTATTTGGTATACAGTATTTGTCCTTGTTGATGACCAGATAACCCTGAGAGTGCTGGTCAAGCGATACGTAAATAAAAATGATTTGATTCGGAAGAAAAAACGAATACAGCGACTGATGGTGATTGGCCTTCCAATCTCAAGGAGTTTGCAAGGGGAAACGTTTCTTGACCCATATTAAATCGTAAGCGCATCTCATGCACTTAATTTGCACTGGTATTTATTATATTAGATATTTAAAAAAAAAAAACCAAACGGATAAAATTTGCCAATCGAATACAATGACAAGGTTCTATACAAGAACCTTGACCCTCATGTTGCGATTAAGAGTGTCATGTATTTGGTGGCGATATTATTTTCATAAAATTGTTAATAGGTTTATTATTACTTAGTACGTATGAGTTGATATTTAATGTATTTATTAAAAAAAAAAACTTTACAATTTTTGATATTAACATTACAAATAATAAATATTATATGTGTAGTATATACAATAATATTTATTATTAGTAAACCGTGGTAGCCTTGTGGTTTGATCGCAGGCCTTATAATCCGAAGGTACCGGGTTAGAATCCCTCCATTGAAATAGTTTTACTTTCATCCCTTGGAGGTTGGATTTTTTTTTTCATACTACAGGATCAACTTCTCGAGATACGCACATTCAAGCAAAAAATGGGTGATCAAAATCAGAGGACTCACATAAAAATTGTTCATGGTCTTAGTACCAATAAGCAGTGGTGACCACTAATCACTAGTGGTAGGTCTGTAGTGTCGTGCAACATCTAGGTAGACCTAGCAGTGCTCTGTTTCGGTTTAAAGGCTGGGGTAGCTAGTGAAATTACTGTGGTAACAACACTCAACATCTTAAGTCAAGGCAACGAGCGTGCAGTGGTGGTATTCTCTACCACCTCAACTGATATCACTTCATTACAGGTAAGCTTTTACTCATCACCAAGGAAATGTCCTCCTTATCCGTCATCAGTTGTGCAATTTAAAAAAAATAAAACTAAAATGGGCGTCGAATTGAACACTTTCCTCTAGTAATCGGTTAATAGCAAATATTAGTGATATTTCTATTGTAAATTCAATATTAAACATAAATGTAAAAATGTATGTTTTAAAGAATTCCTGTGATTAAGTATATAAAGACTGTCACCGGAAAGTTTTAAGTTGAAACCTTCTACCTCGTGGTTTTATTGTCACGCTCCTGCATGCTTTGCGTGCTTACTTACAGTCTGCCTTTGTCAAGTGTGTAGTTTTATTGAGAACTGGTCGCTGGCGCTGATTGTAACCATAATGTAAGTTTGTCTTGCATTTAGTTTTTATTATTTATCAAATTTTTTCATAGCAGCAAGAAAACTAGATTTTTGTTTGCTTTTATTTGTTTTTAAAAATATTCGTGTATAGACAAATTTTTAGAGAGTTACTAGCTGACCCGACAGACTTCGTTCTGTCAAAAAAATTGGAATGTGGCAGTTTTTTGTTCTTACCTATTTTATAGCCAGCGCAAATAAAATCTGGACTGAACCGTCACTCTGGTGATAGGGCGGTGTGTGGGGTTCAGCTCTATATATGTTCATCTAATAACTAATATTTAAATATTAGTGGGTTCCAGAAGAGTGGCCAAAGTTATAATTATAGTACATAAATTATATTTACTATTATTATTTTATTAGGAACAAATAACTGTCACATTCCAAATCTTTTTGACAGAATGTAGTCTATCAAGTCCGCCAGATGGTAACGCGGATTGTGCTCGAGTGATGTAATGTCGTGAAAACGAATGCATTTTATGTCGCGTGCCGAAACTAAAACAAAAGAAATAATACCGCGAAGCCGACCAAATTGAAAATCAGTAAGAATGATCTTTAGCTATTACATTTTGTGACTATTTATGTTATTATTTCATTCGTTTTAATTTCGGCTCGCGGCGATCTTCCGACGCGCATACGCAAACCATTTTGTTAGAATAATTGAATTTAAACTTCGTGCAGCTGTAATAAAGTGCAAATTGACTCTTTAGCGTTACGAACGCACCTACATTGCTTAGACAGCAGTGAAAGCCTGTTATTTAATATGAACTTTTGTTTGTTTGTTTCTGGTTACTGGTTTCTAGTTTCTAGTTTCTGGTTTACTGGTTTACTGGTTTACTGGTTTACTGGTTTACTGGTTTACTGGTTTACTGGTTTACTGGTTTACTGGTTTAACTGGTTTTACTGTTTACTGGTTTTACTGGTTTACTGGTACTGGTTTACTGGTTTACTGGTTAATGGTTTACTGTTTACTGGTTTACTGGTTTACTGGTTTACTGGTTATGGTTTACTGGTTTATGGTTTACGGTTTACTGGTTACTGTTTACTGGTTTACTGGTTTACTGGTTTACGGTTACTGGTTTACTTACTGGTTTACTGGTTTAACTGGTTTACTGGTTTTACTGTTTACTGGTTTAACTGGTTTACTGGTTACTGGTTTACTGGTTTACTGGTTTTACTGGTTTATGGTTTACTGGTTACTGGTTACTGGTTTTACTGGTTACTGGTTACTGGTTACTGGTTTACTGGTTTACTGGTTACTGGTTTACTGGTTTACTGGTTTCTGGTTTACTGGTTTACTGGTTTACTGGTTTACTTGGTTTACTGGTTTTACTGTTTACTGGTTTAATGGTTTACTGGTTACTGGTTTACTGGTTTACTGGTTTAACTGGTTTACTGGTTTACGGTTTACTGGTTTAATGGTTTACTGGTTTACCTGGTTTACTGGTACTGGTTTACTGGTGTACTGGTTTACTGGTGTACTGGTTTACTGGTTACTGGTTACTGTTTACTGGTTACTGGTTTATGGTTTACTGTTACTGGTTACTGGTTTACTGGTTTATGGTTACTGGTTTATGGTTTACTGGTTTACTGGTTTAATGGTTACTGGTTTACTGGTTTACGGTTTACTGGTTTAATGGTTTACTGTTACTGGTTACTGGTTACTGGTTTACTGGTTTACGGTTTACTGGTTTTACTGGTTTTACTGTTTACTGGTTACTGTTTACTGGTTACTGGTTTATGGTTACTGGTTTATGGTTTACTGGTTACTGGTTTACTGGTTTACTGGTTTACTGGTTTTACTGGTTACTGGTTACTGGTTTACGGTTTACTGGTTTAATGGTTACTGGTTACTGGTTTACTGGTTTACTGGTTTATGGTGTACTGGTTTACTGGTTACTGGTTTATGGTTACTGGTTTTTACTGGTTTACTGGTTTACTGGTTAATGGTTACTGGTTTACTGGTTTACTGGTTTACTGGTTTATGGTTATGGTTTACTGGTTTACTGGTTATGGTTTACTGGTTTACTGGTTTACTGGTTTACTGGTTTACTGGTTTATGGTTACTGGTGTACTGGTGTACTGGTTTTACTGGTTACTGGTTTACTGGTTTTACTGTTGTACTGGTGTACTGGTGTACTGGTTGTACTGGTTGTACTGGTGTACTGGTGTACTGGTGTACTGGTGTACTGGTGTTACTGGTTACTGGTGTACTGGTGTATGGTGTACTGGTTGTACTGGTGTACTGGTGTACTGGTGTTACTGGTTTAATGGTTTACTGGTTTTACTGGTTTAACTGGTTTACTGGTTTACTGGTTACTGTTTACTGGTTACTGGTTTTACTGGTTACTGGTTTTTACTGGTTTATCTGGTTTACTGGTTACTGTTTACTGGTTACTGGTTACTGGTTACTGGTTTTACTGGTTTATGGTTTACTGGTGTACTGGTGTAATGGTGTACTGGTTGTACTGGTTTTACTGTTACTGGTTTATGGTGTACTGGTGTACTGGTGTACTGGTGTACTGGTGTACGGTGTACTGGTGTATGGTTTACTGGTGTTACTGGTGTACTGGTTACTGGTTTACTGGTTTAACTGGTTTACTGGTGTACTGGTGTTACTGGTTTACTGGTTTACTGGTTTACTGGTTTACTGGTTTACTGGTTTACTGGTTACTGTTTACTGGTTTACTGGTTTTACTGGTTACTGGTTACTGGTTTTACTGTTTACTGGTTTACTGGTTACTGGTTTTACTGTTTACTGGTTACTGGTTTACGGTTTACTGGTTTTACTGTTACTGGTTTACTGGTTTACTGGTTTAACTGGTTACTGGTTTACTGGTTACTGTTTACTGGTTTAATGGTTTACTGGTTACTGGTTTACTGGTTTACTGGTTACTGTTTACTGGTTTTACTGGTTACTGGTTTTACTGTTTACTGGTTTCTGGTTTACTGGTTACTGGTTTACTGGTTACTGTTTACTGGTTTACTGGTTTACTGGTTTACGGTTTACTGGTTTACTGGTTTACTGGTTTACTGGTTTACTGGTTTAACTGGTTTACTGGTTTAACTGGTTACTGGTTTACTGGTTTTACTGTTTACTGGTTACTGGTTTACTGGTTTACTGGTTTACGGGTTTACTGGTTTACTGGTTTACTGGTTTACTGGTTTTACTGTTTACTGGTTACTGTTTACTGGTTTCTGGTTTACTGGTTTACTGGTTTACTGGTTTCTGGTTTCTAGATTTCAGATGTCAGATGTCGGATTTCAATTTTTCATTTTCCATTTTCCCTTTTCCCTTTTCCCTTTTCCCTTTTCCCTTTTCCCTTTTCCCTTTTCCCTTTTCCCTTTTCCCTTTTCCCTTTTCCCTTTTCCCTTTTCCCTTTTCCCTTTTCCCTTTTCCATTTTCCATTTTCCATTTCCATTTTCAATATTCAATATTTAAAATTTCAATATTCCAACATTCCAACATTCCAACATTCCAATATTCCAATATTCCAATATTCCAATATTCCAATATTCCAATATTCCAATATTCCAATATTCCAATATTCCATTTTCCTTTTTCCATTTCCATTTCCATTTCCATTTCCATTTCCATTTCCAATAACTGCCTTATTCCAAATCTTTTTGACGGAATGAAGTCAGTTAGGTCCGTAACGTTAGACGGTAACGCGGTTTGTGCTGGACTGATGTGATGTCGTGAAAAAGAAACTAAAACAAAATAAATAATACCGCGAAGCCGACCTAATTGAAAATCAGCAGTAATGATCTTTAGCTCTTACAATTTGTGACTATTTATGTATTTTATGACTATATATATTTCATTCGTTTTAATTTCGGCACGCGGCGTTAGATCCTCCGACGCGCATACGCACACTTTTGAAAGAATGATCTAATTTGAACTTTGAGCAAAGTTAAATTGACTCTTTAGCGTTAGGAACACACCTACATTGATTAGACAGCAGTGAAAGCTTGTAATTTAATATGAACTTTATGAAATAGCAATAAAGTTTAAATTGACCCTACATTTAGTTAGAGAACGTTTGTATAGGAAAAAGAAAAGCGCTGTTTTTAGGGGCTTTCCGGCGATTATTCGAATTTTTCTCAAATTGGCCAAATTGGTCCTGGCGTTGTAGAGTGATGCACTTACCGACACATATTTGTATTATAGATTAATAATAAATTATATTCAATGACATTAGTTATTAATAAATAAATAATAAAGTTGCTTGAGAATATATTTATATGTAGAGGGAGTGACAAAAAGGCATAATGTTTGAGAGATAAAGAATTCGTTGTCATCCCCACTCCGTGCCGTGTACTGGTGAGAGGTGACACCGGTACACACGTGGAGGGGATTACTTACCAAGTGATAATATTTTTTTTTGGAGTTTGCAGCCACGCGGTTTGATACGTGGCCATGTACAATTGATGATATCGAGCGAGACAAAAATATTAAAATGTCTATTAAAAAGCAGGGGTTGGTGATAGAATAATAGAAAATTAAGGGTTGTATGTAGTTTTTGATGCCACAAAATAATAAAATAAAATAGAAAAAAAAATCCTAAAAAATAAAAAAAAAAAATTTGGTGTGGGCAACCCTGATCACTTAGAGGTTTGAAAAATAGATAGTAACCGATTCTCAGATCTACTGAATATGCACAAAAAATTTCATAAGAATCGGTAAAGCCGTTTCAGAGGAGTATGGGAACGAACATTGTGACAAGAGAATTTTATATATTAGATATTGGTATAAACCGTTGAAAATGTTTATTGGCGTTAAAAAAAAAATTACATTTGGTATATTATTTCTTAATCCTGATTCCCATTTATTACTTAACTCAAAAACTTAATTAGACATTAAAACAAACGTTTTTATTTAATTAAAAATGCATGTGGAAGAACTCACGGGTCTACAGTTATATAATTAGTAAAGACTTTTCAAAAAGTTAAAACAGAAAGAGCAAAGGACGTCTGTAGCTTTTGCAGGTACTACCTCTTTTGTTAACATAATCCATGAAAGTGAATGAAAGAAAAATATAGCAAAATATCAAAAAGTTTAACCCTTTTTCTAATCCAATGGTTCTTTAATAAAATGATCTAAAAAATGGAAACTCATTTCACAAATGTTTCTAAAATTAGGTAGATATTACAGACCTTGACAATTAGTTTAATTGTAATAGAGCGTATCTTAAACCTTGGCTTAGAAAGGCTAATGCTTTATCTATTTTTATTTATAAAAAATCAAACCTAAGCCGTTTTAAAATGAAAGTTTACTTAATTGAACTCTTCTTTGTTTCATGTGGCGAATGCTAGCATGTCTAACTGTTCACAAGAAACAACAGCCAAAGGGTAAGTAAAACTTTTCCTGTCAAGAGGTAATTGTATAAGGGCCGCCGGGAGTACTTAAGGTCCGCTATAAACTTGTCTGTTAGGTATCTTCATAAAAAATATTCATATGGATAATCCTTACATAATTGTATCCTTGATCTAAGATATTAAGAAGACGATATCAAACATTTGCGCATACAAAATGTTCGTACCTTTGTCAGTAACATGATGTGGTAATTATTATAAATTTTTTTTGGTTACGTAATGTATATTATTGAAATAGTTCATAACGAAAGAAACGGGACGTATAATTTTTTTGGATATCAATTACCCGAGTTCGAAGTAATTTTGTTCACTACTTATTTCTAAAAAAATTTAATTAATACTCTTCGAACCCATTTATAGCTTTGTTTATATTTAGTTTATATATCAATGCCTATTTTTTCTAAAGTTTTAGTTATTCATTACCTTCTATTACATTAAATAATTAATATTTACCGTGTTACTAATAGCAGTAATGACGTAAAAACTTCTCATGTATCGAAAATCGATCTCTACTTTTAACAGAGTTCGTTCGCCTGGTAGTGGGCAAAGATTTTACTGTCGTTTTCTGTATCCTAGGGATATCATCGGAAGCCGGCGCGTTGCGGTCTGCTGACGTCACCAAGCAGAAGTGAACCAACCAGTTTTTGCCGGAGCCCCAATTTAGCGTTTGATTCTTATGCATACCTCAAGCGCTGTGCCCTAAGGTCGTCTGACATTCAAGGACAATAGTGTTAATTGCTAACACCGAAATTGTCCTTAGCGTATGTATGTATTGTCGTAGTGTTTGTCATTCGTCGTCCATGTTTGTAAAAAAATGAGAAATATTGCGGTAATATATGATTAGCGAAAGGCATTTACGTTTTAATATAAATAACCTAAATAAACACTGCCTAAAAACTATAATACTTTAATACAGTATTTCCGTCATTTATGGATTCAAACATTATAGTTTCTAAGTATTATTTATTACACAGATGAAGAAAATGTTTCATTTTAAATTGTAAAATTATAAACTTGTCTGCGACTTTTATGTAAGTAATAAAAAGTTAAATACTTAATAAATAAAGTTAAGAGTTTGGTGGAAAGATCATTATAATATTATACTTAATTCAATAGAATGGACATATTACATGTGAACGCTCTTTTGTTTTGACAAAAACCACGGTTACTCATAGGTCATTGATGCCCACGTCGAGTGCCTCTTGATCTTTTGGGATGTTTATTATAATGATCAACTGATTTAATTTTATATTAACCAAATATTCACGAATATCATCGTTCACTAACTTATTGTAATGCCTGCGGTCGAGTTTAAAATTTAATAAATCGATTTAAAATGGCATTAGGTGCCATAACAAATTCATATCTATTTTTTTATTAAAAATGGACTGGGTATATTAATTTTGGTTACAAATACATTTCCATTAAGTATCGGTTTCAACTCTATCGAGCTTGTCAAACATTATTTGTATAGCTTTATAAATAATAAATTCAAGAGCGATCTTTTTCTATTATCGGGAGATCGTCAGACCGTACTTGAGAGAGATATGCGTAGTTTCTCTTTAACTTATGAATACAAATATTAACCGTTTCTGTTAATCGTCATCATGTATGCAAAATATAAAAACTACATCGTGCGAGTATATCATCATGAGTTTCTTAATTAAAATTCGCATTGGTCCGTATGTGGTTCTAAATGGATCAAGTGTTATCAGAACAATAAGCTCAACCTTCAATACCAAACTGGTTCACAACTGCTTTGCTTAATTGAACCATGAATATTCGCCCTCGATACTCAGATCACTGTATTAGGCGTTTATAATGTTAAAAGTAATTATATATTAAGTTCAGTGTGTTGTAGATTTTTATGCAATCTAAAATTCAAATGCATGCAATGTTTTGACCTTGACTTCACAACGGGTTTGTTTTTTCATTTATACTTCCCGATATCGTTTAATATAATAATACTACAAAACTAGCTGATGTGTTATAACTGACATACGATTCTGTTTCATTCGTGTTACACTGAGGAGGGGCAGACCACACAGATAGTGCGCTCATATTTTTCGTATGCGTAATCACCTTCAAATAACATTATTCAGTTGTTTTGTATCTCCTGGAAACGTTAGGTCAATAGTAAAATCTGCATAATTAAATTCTACCAAATAAGTAATTGGTCCGTAGTCGACGAAAGATCAAAACAACCGACAATTTCATCGGAATCAATACTAAAGACTATAATTATACTCTATTGTGAAATAAGTTTTTTTTTATAAACTTTCTTGTTCTTCGATAATATGAAATAGAATAAAGGTTATAAAATCAAATGTAGGTACTGGGTTATAAATCGTTATTTAGCCATTAATATAATTATGTTTTGTAAACTTTTAGGTTTTATATCATTTTGTACTTTGTGTATTAACATTGCAGTGAATAAAATTAAGATAAACCTGTTAATATTATTTCACAGGTTTCTCCTAAATTTTATTATTCACAGCAGTTGATAACCATTACACAAATTTAAGAATTCTAGGCAAAAATATTGTATAGATAATTAGAGAAACAATATAATTTCTAAGAAATATGAATATTACATAAATTAAAGCTGTCGATTTGGACATAAATATATTTTAGAAACTATTTATATTTTTATTAAACATCTGTATGTCGGTACATAAACTTGCGAAATAGGATATAGTGTTATTTTACATAATAGTTTACTGCAGCATCTACTTCAGCTGTGAAAAAGTCAAGTAATTTAATTACTGTGGTAACAAGACTTAGCATTTCATGTCTCAAGGCGACGAGCGCAAATTGATGCAGTGTATATCATCCTAACAAGCACCACACTTTAACGTTCCGCGTATTATTATTTTTACCATGAGCTTTGCTCATGTCGTCGCTACATCAGATTATTACATTTTATAGTAGACCTTTTAATATTTAAAAAAAACGACTAACGTTTACTGTTTATTTATTATATGGTATGAAGGTACATACTTACGTATACATTTCTTAGATAGGGCAACACCTGGGAGTTCAGTGTTAAAACCGCAAGATGTTGATTACTCAGCGGAATATGAACGCGATGTTGCGTGGCAATCGAATACTGCATCGTTGCAATCATTGTTGCCTCGGGACTGACGCCACATGTCTGCAAAGACATTGATTAATTACCCAAACGACCCCTTAAATAACAAAGAATAACGTTTTAATAAGATAACTTCTTAGAAACTGATAATTTGGGCACTTATTCGATATAAACATGAAATAGACCTAATACCGTCACATATAAAGGAGAACTGAATATGTATAAGATTTGAACAACCTTTTCTTGCGGTTTCTTGTAGTAAATACTTGTTATAATTAAATAGGTTTACAAGAACGATAATTATTCCCGTAAATAAAAACTAATAAAGTTTCTAATAGATCTTTAGGCTATTAATGATCAAGAGCGTTAAAATTGACTTTTATAATTATTGTGTTACCGTAATGTAGTTTTAAACAAACACCTAAAAGTGTTCCAAAAACAAGCCTGAACAAACAGAAATAATCACTTAAAAGAAGTCTATGATTAATTCTTTGTTTTACATTTTGTTAATCGCATAAGCAGAAAAGTGAACACGGATGAAGACCTTAGCAGACACAAATAATAAGGCTATCTAAACTTTTTGTCAGAACAATCTCAGACACACCAAAAGTTCCTTCCAGGATTTAAAAATTAATTAAGCTCTGAAAATATATACATCATGTGTTCTATTATTTGCCATATTTTTTGAGAAGAAATTTCTAATGTAGGAGACGTTTCTTATGTATGCATTTATGTCTAAAGGACACAAGCGCATAGTGTCGCAGTGTACACCTCCTGACTTAACACCGGGTGTATGTTCTGCTTGTATCGATACTTCATTCTTTAAAATAAGATATCAATAATGTGAAATATATTTTTTCTTGTAAAAATAGCATAAAAAAATCCATTATATTACATAGTTACGAGTGGGTATTTCTGTACGTATAATGTACATATAGATAATACAAACAATACAAATTAAACGTAATAAAATATCCTAAATGTACTAATCTATTTCAACATTATACTAATGCGAATGTTGACGAGACCACCCCAGAATGTCAATAATAAAAACAGGCAACTATTTAATATTTCAAATAAATAAAGGAGCGTAGAGTGTGCCCAAAGTAGTAAGAGCGAAGGAGATACTGAATAATGGCGACTGCATTATGGGTGGTCGCTTGCTTAGTTTTTTTTACTTGCAATTACTTACGATCGGTTTTAGACAGATACACGTTGCTATTTAGTATTCTGTGTTCAATAAATAAATAAATATTTTATTGTTTTCCTTACATTGTCTCTTACTTTTACTTGTTATATAAAATCGCCTAAAACACCATCAGGTATCCGTTATTATTTATTAAATTGGATGTTTCATTGCGTTGCGAGACTTTAGTCTATCTCAGCACATCGAAAATTATCTATACTAGATACGAGTACAATGCACCTCAAACTGGAATATACCCAAATCAAAACTTAGATATAAAAGGTAAGATAAAACGTTTTCGTAAGTCGGTAAAATGCTACAGCGCTACCTAGTGTCAAGTTATCGTAAAGCGATTTGTATTGTTAAGTATTGTTTTCCAACAAAAAATCCATATATTGCCAAATTTTATGGTGAGCGGCATAATGGTTTCGGAGATTAGCGTTCTCAAATAACTTTTGCATTACATTTTCATGTAAATAGGATGCGGAAAAATTAAATAAGAAAATAGAGAACAGCTTCTAAATATTTTGTATCAATATCTTATTGGCTGCTGCTTGTGAATATAACAAGTTTCGAATCTTCTGTTATACCATCACAATTTCTTGCATATGTTAAAAGGATCAAGGCTCAAATCTGAAAGAAGAAATGTACTTTGTAAACAGTGCGCAATTTTCTTTACCTCCATACGTTAATAAAAACAGGTTATATTGATAGTTATTAAAACTTTTGTTAGAATTGAAGGTAAACGGTATCTATAAATACATTTATCAGTCTCATAAATACGTCCACATGGCATGAAATGTGTCAATGTAGCATGAGTCTAGAATATAAAGAACTTTTGTAGCAATAGAAGTGGGTAGCTATATAGAAATATAATCAATAAAGTTTTCCTTCCAAAGCTTGGACTTAATAAATTTTTATTAAAGAGTTTCTTCTATTATTTCTTGAATACAAGTTTTTATATTTTGATTGCTGATAAATATAAGTTAGGTACACAATTTTCAAATATTAGACAAGAAAATTGTTTTGATTAGCATTCTTTCTTAATGTTTTGTTTCATGAAAGCAAATAAATATGAAGATAATTCTCATAATACTTTCGTTTGTATATTTGATTAATTCAGGTATATTGTAAATTAATAATAGTTAATAGAATGCTTGTTTTAGTATTTTATGAGGGGTTGTTTATCGACCTAATTATGGAGGCGGCTTTGTATCACGGAACTATGATAGGTGTACGGTGTACCCTCGTAGTCGGGTGGCAGACACCGGCGGCGTGCCAGCGCCGTGGTGAGTCCTCTTACCATTCTATTACCACAATATAACCTCCAAAACTTTGCACTTCCTTTCCTTACCCGTTCCCTGCACAATAAAATAATTCATTAATTTGACAATTTCATTTACTACAATATAACTTTAATCGCATACGCTTTTTTATTAGCTGTATTTTATCCGATAACTTAAACGAAGTTTTTGATACGAGGCCTAACTTTTATTTATTTATATGTATGAAAACGCTAAAGATAAATAGAAATGACTTGATCTTGTTAAAAATTACTTCGGATAAAATTTGTATTTATTGTAATAAGTATTATGTTTATTGGAAAAGTTATTACGTATTAATATTTAGAATATATATGCCAGCTTATTATGTTTACTCCATACTTATTTAAGTTTATTATTAGTGCTTAAGGAATCTTAACATCACCAATTGGCCGGAATAGTGGATAAATGGCTCTGATTTTCTTTTTATGGGAGAGTGCTCTGAATCTCATAAGTGGAATTACTTAGAGGTTATTAATGTTATGTATGTCAAGAAAACTTAATATAAATGATGAAGCAATGGCTCAAGTATTCTTAAAAGATTAATTCTCGGTCAGAATGACAACTATTTTGTAAATTTATCACTAAACGCGAGTGTTTATTTGGGAATATTAGTTTTGACTCTTCATAATATAAGTTGTTGGTTAATTTAATATTTAATTAAATCTTGTATTAAAGTAAAAGAGGCAAAGGCTTTTTCTAAGAAACAAATGGTCCAAAATATTTACATATTTTGTGCGTAGACGTTGTTTGCTGTTGAACAACTTCCGATAGTGATATAGAAAATAATCTATTTTATACAACAATTGTTCACTCTCAACAGGAAGTAAATTTTTAAAGATTACCATCACGTATCGCAAACTGCTGAAGCTTATGTGATTGTCACAATCGATTGTGAAACTTGCCATTAGCAGGATAATTTGTTAGTTGTATTTTTCACATAGAAATCGATTTTTAATGCCCCAAGGTAAACACGCGTAGCGAGCGGCGCCTTTGAATTTAACAAAGACAACCGACAAAGAGGCCGAACGTTGTACGACTCATTGTCAGCACCTACAGTTAATTTCATTTTACTGCACTGCAGTATTTTAATATCGGCTATTTTAACAAGATATCATAAAACGTGAAAACACGTTCTTCAGTTAATTATATACACAAAAATATTGTTGAGTATTGCTCTAGGTCCTATGAGGTTATTACTTTTCAAAAAATGTAATTCAATTTTTGTTTTCGTAAATATTATTTAACCAGTTCTCTTTAAAGATGAAATTCGAAACCGTGTTGGTTTCCTCGCGTAGTCTATTCTACTTTCACCGAAAGCTCGGGCTCGGCGGGATCGAACCCACGGCTCTTCGAGACGAGACTAAGTTGCATATGCTAGGGAATAAATCTGCACATTTTCACTGTTAAATCATAATTTTGAAATTATTCCAAAGTAATACTAGCAAGTACAAAAAGAACGATTATGTAAATTCTGCATTATTATAACCGCATAGTAAAACCTGTGATGGAAAGTGAACATTTGCTAATCGCGGAATTCATGAAGCTTTTGCACGCAACATCCTATTCATGAATAAATTAACGGCAGCACCGGCAACGTACATTTAACACACTATTTACTGTAAATGTAACTGTACATTTAAAGTTTTTTTTAAAAGACTCTATTTGCTTAATACTTTTTTTTACTATCCATTATAACGGGGCACAATTCTTTTAGCAGACTATATATTACCAAGCATGTACATAGAGCCATTAGTTACAGTTTATCTATACTCGAATATTTACTATTATTTCAAACTAGTAAATTACTTCAATCTGCCGTTATATTTAAATAAATATTCTTTACAATATATATTTCGATGTTTTTCAATAATATAATCTCTAATTTAAAATTATTGTTACAATTTCTATACATAATGCGATGACAAAATATTTCTTTTGCATCGAAAGTATCTGGCGATCCAATTCTGATAAGGATAGACGTATTATATGAAAGAGAAAGATGTAATGGTTCCCACAATGATTACGTTCACCTGAGAGTATTTAGTGATGTCTGCGTTTGACTGTTATCGATTGTACGATTTCAAATTGTGATTTCATTATTTATTTAAAAAATGTACTCGTACCTTGGAAACGGTGAAATATTTGATAAACTGTAGTACAATGAAAAAATATAATTATTGTTTATGAAAACAAATATTAAAAAACGTACTAAGGTTATTGATTTCACGATTTGCTTTATAAATATTGTGTATAAAATTTTCTCAGCACATTTGTTATAAGTAAAACGGAAGTACTGAGGTTAGTTTACAAAGCTATCGATAACATTGAGTATACATACATCACTAATAGCAACGCACCTTGACATCGCTAAGGGAAATGGTTTTTTTAATCACATCAGCCTTCATAATATATCATCCCTTTATTTACTCACTGCTACATATTCGCGCAGCCGGCTTTGTCTGATCTATGATAGATTTTAGGGCAAAGGGGTCATGAATGCAGTCGGTGCACAAGGGTTGAAAAAAAATTCGATAACCGACTTTCGAGTTATGCCATGAAGGAAGTTCCATGGGAATAAATATATCAGAGAGTTCCTGTTTAAGAAATACCGAAAGTATTTAAAATGACACAAAAATTTATTCAATAAATAACATCCACACGCAGTTTTAAAATTTTAACTCACAATAAAAACAGTAAACAAAAAGGTTGTTTTTTTATATGTAAACATAAGCGGAGGTAACTTTATTGAAATCATTATACTGACCCGAACTCACTACGACTTATGATGCGGTAGTTGTAATCTGTCCTGAATATTGACCCCCTTTTGTATGACTGCCCTAGTGTCAGGTTGTATGGTCATGGTCAACTTGTTTGACGGGTTCTATTCAGAAACATCGGAGATAACAGCAAATACGTTGTTCTCTTTTATTCTTTTACTTTTCAACTACAGGTTAGCATGTGGATTCACTTTGTTATGTGACACGTCAGCGCAAATTTAAGTTAACATCAAGTTGAATAATATCTTTGAGACGGGAGTTACCTCATAGTTGATATTTTGTACATTAACTTAATTGAGTTTACATTCAGTTTTCGTAATTTTTAAATTTCAGGACCCATTGTCTCGATTTCTTTTATTTTAAACGGGCAATCTTTTACAAAACCATCTATAGAATTTACGAAACCATTGTTTCTGTAAGTCTTTCTTTACGTTACGGACTTTGACGGAAATTCATTTGGTTGAATAATGCGATTATAAATAACCCGCAGTAAGCTTTGGTAATTTTTGTTCTTTACGCGAAATGTGAATGTTTTGTTGCGTTAAGTAATACAGCAGTCGGTGTGGTAACGACCACGTGGTTGTATCTACAACAAGTTTCAAATGTTGAACATAACTTCGGCTCAAACTTCTAAATAATTCAGTCGAATTCGTAGGCGTAGTGCAAGACGCATTTGGCGCCTTGCAAGATACGTAGTTTTTTTTTCAAAGTTATATAACTTAAATTCCTTTTAAGTTGTCTGCAAGCGATATTGTGTCCTTTTTCGTATGTGAGAAATGCTATATTACAATTTATAATAATACATTGCATCCACGGATTTAAACTTTAACGAACAATCCACTTTGAACTGCAATGCTCTACTTAAGGCTACAAATAAGGTTGAAATTTCTATGAACAGGATAGATGTTCCGTTCCAGGATAATAATAATGCGTTTTTTGTGATGAAAGATGTCCGTGTGCAGTGGATGCACCAGGACTGTTGCAGTGTGCGTGTCTTCCTATTAATGTGCCAGCTGTGCCTATTATTTTGGTGCTGTGTGCGTAAATTTTATACAAGGATTAAGAGTGTTTGATACAAACAAAAATTTTTTTTCGTATTATGTCATCATTATGTATGTTAACGAATTGACAAATACCATGCTGTTATAAATTGAATTAATGCTAAGTGAATGCGTGACTGGTTGACATTTGACCTGACTAAAATTTTAGTCGCTGGCAAAGACGCCGTCTGTTTATATTCGATATTGTAATTACACTGCGCATAATGAGTTTTGCAATTCCGTGGTTAAATATTAAATAAAGAAATAGACAGCCCTGTTATTCTTATTGTTTATTTTGGGATCTGAGCTTTCTTATACACGTAGAGAGTTAAGGCTATTTAACCAACACGCTGGTTAAGTGCTGGTTGGCGAATGCCACATGTCTACGAAAGATTGTCTAGGGACCTATAGATTTTACCACCGCATTACAAACTGAGCTGCCTCATCTTAACTGATTTTTTTAAAGGATCACAAATTTAACGGATACGTGAATTAAATAGTGATATAAAATTTTAAAGATAAGTAAAGCAGAAGATAAACTTTAACAATATGTTGTTTTGAAAAACTTTGTTTAAAGATTTCAATGCTTACTAGTATGTTTTTGTTATATGTGGTTGTTTAAACATGATAAATAAATAAATAAAAAAAAAATGCAATTACCAAGATCCCTCATGCAAAAGAATAGAGCAACATTTTTTTGCATCGTTGGTGAAGCGATTCTCAAGAACATGTGGATCGCTACGTTGTTAGATCAAATACACCATCCTGCCGGCATTGTAGTGCCTCTATCAATAGCTTCAAAAAAATATTTTCACCCGTCTCGCTTTAGTAAGGGTACAGCGAGATTTCTTTTGACTTAATTGCTTCAGGATGAAAAGATTTCAAACAATGGTGCAATGGTATTAACAACAGAACCTCGCCGAAATGGTATCGAGTAATTGCTAATTTGGTGGAATGTCCCTTTAAAAGAAAGGAAATAATAGTTTTTTAAAAAAACATTAACACAATGATATCGAGTTCGTATAGGATGATCATCATCATCATAAAATACGAACGAATTAAAAGTTAATTGAACATTAATTTTTCTTAGATAAACCTAACCAATGTTGAATAGCATAATCATAGTACAATGAAACATAAATTTGAATGTATATGTACAATTTATAACTTTTAAAACAATTAAAACTGCATTTCGGTGATTAAACATTTCACGTGGTGTTTAAATGATAAACATTTAGGATAAAATACCGTAAAAGAACTAAGCATTTGCTACTTCAGTTCAAAACGCTATATATATACGTCTAACCTTTTAATTCTCTACAGGTTTCACATAATTTTACTTCCAGTAACTAATTTAGACATTAACATCAGTAAAGAAAATGTAAATTAGATGATAAACCTATTCACTTCCATATCCCGATGATATATAATAAACGGCTCAAATGTTGCTATCATTATAATTGAATACTCATTCGCATTTATGCAAGAGCTTATTTTTAAATTAGCTAATACATATTTTTTCCTTTATTTCTTTGCGTCTGTTTCTATCATGTCCTTCTTCTTTTGTAATGTTTATTCGAAGCCTCACGCTTTTATGCAACACAATTGCCGCAGGTAATAGCACCAGAACTATTCTTGTTTCTACTAACTACTAGTTGACGTACTCGGTTAGAATGGTTAAACAAAAAAACGTTGCAAATTGTGTGAAAAAAAAAATAATTTCAAGTTATTTTCTTTCAGATATAAAGTAATCGATGAAGTGCACAAAGGTTCATTTGCAGGAGAGGAAAAGAACTAAAGTAAAAATAGAGCCGCGTCACGACAAACCCCGGAGATATTGCCAGAAAATTTTAGTGGACCCAAATTACGAGGAAAATACCGGATGGACAAACATATTATTACAAAAGTATTTAGCATTTATTTCGTAGTATCGTACGAACACTTATTTTATGATTAAAATATTTCTTTTTAATTCAGTATTATACTCATTTTCCATTTTTTTATCGGAATAAATATTTTAACACATTTTTTATTATTATAATAGTAAATTTGCTTATAAACCGATTTTATGATAAAGCATAGAGTTGGTTTGTTTATTTTATCTAAAAGATAACTTTTATAATTATAACCTATTTAATAGTTTAAAAAAAAATGTGTTTCGTCAATTTTTTATGTTCTATAGGTTCCATTCTACTGAGTACAACAATGGTGAACCTAACGCACCTGTTATTGGTGCGAGTAATACTCATGATGACGACGACATCTTTCTTTCCGTGCAAACGTTACAATTTAAAGGGGAACCAATGCATTGTGAAAGACCACGCACTAGTTTTAAATATAAAGCGTTAAATGATGGTCAAAAACACAGAATGTTTGTTAAGCAGGCTGTTGATGACAATGTTTCCCATAGCGAAGAAGATCGAGATTCCGAAATTACTTGCTATTATTTAAAGGATTATGCTAAGTACTTTATCAGTAATGAGCGATCGAGGCCGTCTTCAACTAAGTCAAGCATATTTTTGCATAATTTTGATAATAAACTTAAGCAAAATAAATCAGTGCAAGTAGACTTTAAGTCAGTAGATGAAGCAAAATCCGACGAAAAAAAGGTAAACATGGCCGAACTTGAAGAAAATATATCAAAATTAAATATGCTTAAAACTAATGAAACTTACGATAATGATTCGAAAATATCATTTCATAGAAATGGAAAAAGAAAGAGTATTACAATTTTGAAAGCAGAAAATTCGGAAACTGTGCAAGTAATTAGAGTAGACGTCGTATGTAATTACAGACGTAATTCTTCAACTTCTAATGAGGAATTTAACACGCCAAGAAACAGCGAACAGGTAAAAGAAACCGAAAGAGACAATGTAAATTTAAAAGGAACAAATTTTGGTAATAAATATCTTCTAACAAAATCAATTAAAGCTCTTGACCAAAACGTATCGGGTGGGGCCAATGTTACTTTACTTTGCAAGACTTTTAGATTGGCTGATCGATCAAAGACATCGGCTAAACCTTCAAGGAAACAAAACATCACTCAACGTTATAGAGATGTCAATATTTAAAAAAAATCTGCGCTTAGGTACAAATGTAATTAGATTCGAAGTGGTGATACGCATAATTTGATTTAGTTTTTAGGAATCAGATGTCATTGTGTTACCTTTAGCGGAAAAGCAATGGCGTACCTGCGAACAAATCTGGCGTCGCTATGGCGCCACCCTTATTTCTCAACAAACGCTTCTCAAACTTATGATTTTGCCACTATAGAGCACACCAATACCATGACAGCTTTAATATACTAACTAATTAAAAACTAAACTACTTAAAACTTATAAAGTAATAAATTAAAAATTAATGTCAACAGATTTTTGGCGAATTTGGGTGTTAGGTCTGCTAGCGAATTTTGGACCAAGCCATCATTCATGATGTTTACGCAATAAATGGCTATACAGGAATCTCTTTTTAATTTGTTCTGCTTACCACCCCATCAGCAAATAAGCTTTTGATATTTGTATTTGTATATGTACTTCTAATGTTATTATATATGTAACCAACAATATAAATATTACGCGCGAGAGTTTTCTTTGATGGTAATATAGAAATAGTTAAATTTTCGGCTTATGTTATGTAATATATGTAGTTCATATTGTCATAATAAATTAAACTCGAAAAAACATGTTGTTTCATTTTTGTAAAATAATAATTATAAACCGTATGAGAAAATTGCAACACTCATAAAGAATTTCAAAAAACCTGTCTCAAGTAGTTGGGTAGAGTTGACTCCGTAAACTTTGAGAGTCCTTGTTTAAGAATAGAAAAAACTATGCGTAAACTTTTCACATACCCAGTGATTTAAAGCGACGGTCCGCACAATCTATTTTGTTAAGACAACATTTAATCTCCAATTTTAGATCACAAAAAATTTTGTAATAAATCACTACGCCTCTATTTCCTATTACGATGTTATTGGATTCAGAACAAATGTTAACATCAAAACTTTGGAACACAGATAATTTTATGGAAATAATTATTATACTAAATGTTCGTTTTTAATACGATGTTATTTACTATGTTATAGTTACATCTTTGAAGGAGTTTATGTGAGCTGGAGCTTTCATTTATCAGCGAGCGTCCTTTCCGTTTTACAACTTACAGCGCCATCTTCCGATGCCAGGAGAAAGCGTTACCGCGTTCCCAAATTTTGGACCTGTCCTTAGATACCATTTCAAGTAATTATTTTTTTATCTTTCAAAACATCATATTTTTTAAGATATTTAGGGATTTGTAATATTTTTAGGTCTAGATTTTAATATAATATTTATTTTATTTCCTTTAAATAACGAACTCAAAAATTTTATGAGTTTGATCCATACGTATGTAATTCTGTTTAATTTTGTGTTATAATTTAAAGGTGCAATTACCATAATTTAAAAAGTCATGTCTTTTCGTGACGAAAACGAATAAAAATATTGCCTTTGTCAACACGATAAAATGAGAAAAAAATGATTACTTAATTACATAGCATCGCAATGTTTGCGTGTCGCTTTCATTGAAATCAAACACGAATGCTCATTTATGTTAGTTATGAAAACCAAGTACAGTTAAAATGTTGTCTATTAATTTACATAATAATTTGTACGTAATAACCAGTTAAATCAAAGTGTTAAGAAGTAGACAGTTTTCTTAAAGTTCTAACCAAGTAGCGGTTGTCATACAGTGATAAGCAAATTTAGTGTTTTTAAATAACTGTCTTTAAGAAAGTAATCGAGCTATTTACCGAGCGTCGTTGTGACGGTTTTTGTTTGAATAGAGTAGTCTCCACGAGTTGATCCATCCGCTGATTCGAGATCAAGAGCAGAGACGGCAATGATTAACGATCAGAACGGCAACATTTCTGAATATTAATTTGTAGTGGAGGTCACTGGCGGCCTAGCGAGTGTGACAGAGCCGCTGCGAAAGGATTGGTACGCCATGGGCCACCCCGCCCGATGGGGTGAAATGTGTGTGCCGAATTTATAGGTGTGAGAGATGGAACTTCAGGGTAGCTAAAGGGTGAGGTGGACTTTGGACCACCCTCACTTAGGGGGTTGTAAACCCCCCCAATTTGCCCTAGTCCGGCACCCCCGCCCGAGGCTCCCCGTCCGTTTCTGTCCAAGCGATAAGAGGTAAGAGGGGTGAGCGTCAAATGGACGTTTTACGCATAATTTAGAGCAGTAAATGGATTCGAACAGACTCCGCAAAGCAAACCTACCTCGGAAACATTAAGTTTCTCATTTCTCAAAAATATCTATCTTTATATATACCTTACTAAACGTTGGTGCTGAAAAAGATATTATTCTTCTCAACCAACCCGAATTCCAACCGACAACTTCAGTAAACGTACAAAATTTTATAACAGTAATAAAATTATATAATCTTCTTTGAAACATCTATACCTATCAGTTAAATATCTTCTCAAAATTGCTTTAAAAATTAGATCCGAGAGGAATTACACAGTTTTCTGTAGACAAAAAAGCTTAGAATGTTTCATTGGAATTTATTGGTAAATTCCATCCCATCTAAAGTGAATAAGGTTTAATATTTATTTAGTTACCAAATAGGTAAGAAGATAAAATACTTTAATTATCCTTAACAGTAAATTTTAGATATTATAAAAACTAAAGCAGTTTACGTATAGTAAGTATACACTGGTTCTAAAATACTTACATGACTTGTTAATAAATCCTCTTTGTGCATTTTTCTTCTCGTGAAGAGTTAACTTAATATTGTAGTTAGTATTGATTTAGTACCAGCAGCGTGTTGGCGTAATTACAGTTTTGTTGGATGTTGTCGTCAATGTTTTTCGGCGCTTTTTTTTTTTTTCAGTGCTTGTTCCACGTACAATTAGACCCATAATTTATCCAAAAAAAAATATATTACTCATTTGATATTGGTACTTATATGGATAGCAGTTTCTTGGTTACTTTGTTGTAAATAAACATCAGACGGTGATGTATTATTAGAAAATACATATTGTTTAATAAAATTTCGGAATGATAATTAGTGTAAACAATTCATCTGTTATTGAATATTCATGTAGAGGTTTTTTAAATTTATCAGGCTAATTCCTAACGTTTATTTGTTGCTCTGGCAGATCTGTTGTGTTCCGGCCCTAGTCATTGATTTTTGGTCTGGAATACATGTACTACATTACGACTTAAAATCATGAGCAAATAATATTACTCTTCAAAGACTTGTTGCGGACAAGCTAACCACAGTAAAAACGAACTAAAACACATGTGACTGCAGACCCGCTCGCCAGCCGCATGAGAAGACACATCATAGAAAGAGTTTAGTCACTCATTGAATTTTTAAACAGCGATTTACCCTTTTCAATTTAGTCATTGAAAGAGGGGTTGCTTCACTGTCCAAGCGGCTGACAATCCTTTTTGCGTTGATTAATTATTAACGTAAATTTCTTAATTTAGACGCGAGTGCAAAAATCGTGGTAGCGACGTCACCCGCTCAAGTTTTTACGTTGGATTTTCTGTTCACACATGGGCAATCAGTGCAATATGAACTTTATACCGTTGACGCAAAGTACATTATTGCTTGAAAATTAAACGCTAATGAAATATATCCAACGTACAGTTTCTACAAATAATTACTTAAGTATCCAAGATTTTAAAAATTAAAGCTGTTAAAGTATGTAAACATCTGGTTATTTATACATAATCATATTTCAGTATACTATTACATTTATAGATTCTCGTTGTTAATATAATTAAATACACTAATATAATAATGGTATTTTGTTATATATCACTTACACATTGTGGGCACAGACCGAATAAATAATTAAAGATTAGACAATTTACATCGAACTTATAATTCTTGCGTTAGTTCTCCTGTGGGAGGAGCTACCTGACGCTAATTTTTAGTACATGAAGTTTATTACTTCTTTATCAATTAACCAAAATAAGTTAACAAAACTTATGTTTGTAGTTAAATGTTTATTGATCTGCTGCATACAATAATAATTCAGTTTGCGGATACGTATTATAAGGAATTTTCTACTACTAAATCATATGAGCGACTAAATCTTTCTCCTAATAAAAATAAGTGTTCCGGATTTTATCGCGTTCATTTCATTATTTATAACCGACGTTTCGAGTGCTATACGGCAACCATGGTTATGGGAAGACTAAGGTGACAGATGTCACGAGGTCATAGTATTAATTGTATACGATCGGATTTACGCAGAATGAGCTTACTGTATGGAAGTATTCTAATAGTGTGCTTGGTATTTAATTAAAAGTTATTAATAATGGGAAATCAAGCCGGTGGCAGTGCTTAACTATAATCTTGTATTTTGCACTATACATTTTCTTTTTATTTTATAATAGTTCTGTAAAATTCAGGCACCGTTTGAAAAATGTGGGCTATGGATAATACGTAACAACGTCGTACGTCGGCGTTGTAAAATCCACGCGCAACGGATATATAATATTATTAATACGGGAATTTAAGCCGGGCGAGCGTCGCAAGTATTCGGTACGCACCCGCCCCCCAATAGCCGGCCGCCTAAGTCCGAGTACCTCGCCTGAAGCTGTGTGAGTCTCAGGCCACTGTGTGCGTACAAATTTCATAATAGGTGTGCGCTGTGTTCTGCTCAAATTTTACATCTCACATCTTGGCTATACAGACTGATGCTAGTTTCTTACGTAACATTGAACAGTTCAAACGTTTAAGTAATTTATATGTACTTACTTCATCTGTCACAGGTCTTCATAACTCTTCTCCAAAGATCTCCACATCGACTAGTTCTCCGCTGCTCGCATCCAGCTGTATCCTTATTTATTACCTAATGATATACTTAACGAGTCGAATAAAGAGAGTTTACGTAATATTATAACAAGCAGTTTGTCACTAAGAAGTCATCACTATCAGCATTGAGAAAATATATAGATACAACTGTGTTATTTTTATACTTTCTTAGTATTTTCTGTTTTTATAATAAAATAAAAAAGATATACGAATTAATGAAAAAGTGAATTTAATATTTTGTGAAATCATTCATCGCGATGATAAATTGACATTAGCAACACAACTAAAGTGTCCACCTTATTTTTAAAATAAAATAGTTGAAATGAAACCGCTGTTAATTATGATAGATCACGATAACATAAATATTGCAAAGACTCTGGAGGAACGGAGGTGGAGCACCGGAATAAAGCCAGTAAGTTCTATTATATGACACAAGCAACGTAGACGCCAATACAGTCAATTACACAACACCCACCCACAAAAGATCTTAAGTCAATTTTTCATGTACATAAATGAAAAGAAACAAGATTAAATTTTTATAATAAAATTCATATGAAATGTTATGTAGCTGCTTTTAGATAAGAAAATTAAAAAGTTCTTAATTATGGAGTTGGAACAGCCTGTATATTTGATACCCACTTTACAGACACGCGTCCTATACCTACCAAGAGCTACGGCGCGGGTACGTTATTAATTTATATGTAGCAGAGAACTAACCATCGCCCAGCGCCCCCTCCGGCCGCCGCCCACCTCTCGCTACCTCCGTTAACCATTTCTAAATGAGTATGCAGAGTACTGTGCTTAATACATGGCCACGCGTGGTGGAACCACCGTCAGATACCCCCTGGCCCTCTAAATTACTCGAGCTTTAATTAAAAGCCCAGAAATTCTGTACATGACAAGTATTCCAACAACGACCGCCGTGACCTCTGATAGTGCTAACTGAATTTCTGTATAGTAACTCCAGAACCTTTTGCAAATCTTTTAAATTGTGTATTTTTCAAATTCTCTAATAATTTGTATACCATTTGTAATACAAACGTATAAATTATAATAGAAAATTATGTAGACAACATAATATAATCAAGATCAAAAATATTATTTCCCTTAGGTTTCTTACAGCAATTTTCCATCTAGTAAATGTATAACAAAATTTCAAATACGAATTAAATATTCTTTGCCTGATGTTGTGGAAAAACGAAAAATAATGCTTTTAGTAAAAAAAAAATACTGGAACGTTGCTCAAAATAGCGCCATCTATTGACAAAATATTTAACTATCATCAATTTTTTCTTCTTAATATATTTTTTTTAGGTTTTATGTAAAATAGTTTTACGAAACGTCTACATCATTATATTATATTATCTGTAATTATGAACAAGTTAAGGTGGACGATTTGTTAGTTTTTTAAAGTTTTTAATTTGAACTGTGCGTTTACAACACTACCCTTTTTATATCAGCGGATTCGGATTAAGCGACCCTTGAGTTCATTGAAGCTGTAAGAGAACTGAAATTATGAAGAGCGTCAGACTTTAATCAAATATCTACAAAATCTTTATAATTTTTTTTAAAAGTAATTAGTGAAACTGGAATAAAATCATATAAGTTAATATTTTGTATGTGCACATTTAGACATGTAACAACTCTTTATTATCATTGTTACACACGTTTAAACGTTAGTGTCAAAATAAACCTCGAGAAAAAAAACACTTTCCTATAAAACCATTGAAACGTATTTTGTTTGCAATTCCAAAGGGTTAACATTTCATTTCACGTAATCTAAAAATCTCTTTGTTTAAAAAAAATAGTATCCTAGGTCTCTTTTTGTACTATCAGATATCTCCATTCTGAAATTAACTTCAAAATTGATTCATCTTTCATAAAGATTTCCGGAAGCAATGATTGTTTGTTATATATTAAATACAAGTACAATTATAGGCATTAAAGTATTAACGCGTTATTATAACAAAAAGTGATGACTTAGTTTTAAAATGTAAAATGTTTTGTACATTTCAAACAAAAATGCTTACAAGGGCCTTTTATAAATATTTAGAGGTACAAGGATATAATAAAGAGGTATATAAATAATGATAGCTCGTAACTCGTGAGAAAAGACGAGTTAGCGCCGAGTGAATGAAACGAGAAGTCAACGGCCGAGAAAATTGTTCACAACAAACAACCTTAATAAGTAAAGCGACCATTCATACGGCGGCTCGATCTTCGGGCCCGACGGTGCCGAGGCGTCTAAGTTGAAATTAAGCAGTTTAATAAGGCTGAATGTGGACACGAGTAAAGTTTGGAACGCACGGACTAGAAATTGTATAAAATGTGGCTGAGCACATTTCCATCGCCAGGGGAATTTGCACAAGGAGGAACAAGGAAGAAGCGGGGGCACCCTTTCTCTGGGAGGAATGGGGGGGCTTAGGGACGTCCATTCGCCCTACATACGCACGCGGGTAGGCTGTTTACAGCGAGCGAGGCACGCACGCCGCCGTTCTCTGTTCTACAGAATCAGGGCTGCGGGCTGGACAACGAGGGCTGCCCGCCTGTTCACATCCAACATCCAACAAATACATCTTATATGGAACAACTGAAACGAACATCAAGACACAAACATCACCGTTTTAAATCAATCCGTACTGAAATTTAAAGGAATTGAAATAATTTATTAAAAATATATTTTAATACAATATTAATAGGCAGTTTTAACTTTTTAATATTATTAAAATTAATATGTAACGTTACAAATGGGTTAATTTTATTTTAATTTGTAAGTTACTTTGACATAGATATTACATAGTCACACAACCTGGGACAGTTATTATACCAATATCAAAGTAAGTCATATTAAAAATAACACAAAATGCACGTCGCAATGAAAAGGAGAAAATTTTCATTACTAAATTACAAAGATCAAAAAAAAAAGTTAAGAGTTTTGCAATCTTTCATTTCGACGTTCAATAATTTTGATTGTAAAAGATTGTAATTTTAATACAAAATTTAGTTAAAAATATTTAAATAGTCGAAGTAGTTGGATTTAACCCTAGCGTACTAGTCGCCGCACTAGATGACGCAGGGTGGTCGCAAGGTGGCTGGGGCCAAAGCAGAAGGGTAGTGCGGGGCAGAGGAGCGTCCCGTTCCCCCCTCGATCCTCGCTCCCCCAGCACCACCACCACCACCCGCGGCCCCCGCTGGCCAGGACGCTGCCGGTAACACGAGTGCGCCTATGCGAGGCATGTATCTTGGACGGGCAGATATAACGGAGAAGTAGCCCCCAGTACCCCGCTCGTAGCAGTTGTGCGCGGTGGAATGCTCCACTTTACATTCATTATTAACTTAAAAAATTTAAAATGTTTGTTTGCTTTTAAACGATTATACAATTAGTTTCATAATATTCATCAAGATACATACTAAGTATTGGCATAAATAAATTAGTAGTAATAGTGAATAGAGCAGGAAAGGGTTAAGTTGTTGTTAAAACCTCTCAGTGTCCTCTAGATCTTTCACTTGACACTAGAACTCTATGGAGATTGTATCCGCACCTAATCGAGTCGGAGTTATCACCGATGTTACTACCATGTATACCAAAGAATAAATTATGCATTTTGTTACAAATATGTCCACTATAAGAAACAATTTTTTC
This sequence comes from Byasa hedistus, assembly GCA_029286795.1. Lineage (NCBI taxonomy): Eukaryota > Metazoa > Arthropoda > Insecta > Lepidoptera > Papilionidae > Byasa > Byasa hedistus. Next base: position 1,104,133 of record JAGSMW010000036.1, read on the forward strand.
ATATGAGTAATGGCTAAATTTTTTTATTCTAATTTCTTAGAGGATTTTAACATTCAATGTTAATGTTAAGTAATAATCCAGTTACTATTTTCTCAAATGGATTGCACAATAAAAGGAGTTTAATTTTAGGTATATACATGTACGAAAACTGTTCGACCCAAGCCTAAAAATAAAAATGATCACGTCAAAAGTTTTTGACTTCGTATCTCAGAACTTGCAATTCTCTTCACGTTCAAAATAATGGTGGTAGTTAGAATTATATACACTGCACCGCTTTGTGCTCGTCGCTACGTGTTATAACATCTTCAATCTGGTTACCTCAGTAATTATACTAGCTACAACATCCTTTACATCGGAAAACAGTAATTTCTATAAGACTGTAAGGCGGCAGAAACTGGTTTTTCGATGATTGCTACCTAGACGGTCGCTGACATCAGAGACGTAATTGACAGTGATGTACTTCTTCTTATGATGCAACGCCAGCTCCTTCTGTTCTCCACCTCATACGGTATTCGTGTATTAAATCTTATTAAAATTATTGAAGAAAAATCTATATTTGAAGTAGAGTATACTGTGTAACTGAGCGAAGCTATTTTACATGTGCACGGACTATAGCTGCCCGCCCTACGTATTGGTAGGTAGGGCAGTCGAAATAGGTTTCCAACGGCGACGCTGAATACATTTTGTGAGGCCCGTGTGTTGGGCACGAATGGGAACACTCTCAATTTCTTCGACGAGACCGGCTTAAATCTGTTTCGATATATTCTCACAAGGATATTAACCTTATAAACGTAATTACTTCTTATAATTAAATAGATGTTAATGGTTATTACACATCTCTGATTATTCTTAAACTTTTCATATTCTTTAAAAAGTCGGTGACCATAAGGATAATTTGGTTAATAACGCGACTCTAAAAGCTAACGGGTACTCTTTCAGAACTATTGGTGTAGGTTCATAGGCCAGTATAGTCTTTTTTGGCTTACACTTCGCTCTCCTTGATGGCCTAAACATTACAGCATTTTTTCCTTAATTTTTTATAACACTTGTTAATTTTCTGTAACTCTCCAAGTTTGCAAATTCAGCCAATAAGTAGCTTTAAAATTTTTATTTGCTTATGCCTTTTTAAATATATTTTAATAATAGTACAATGGTATGTAAAGTGGCAACTGTCATGGTAGAACGAAACTATTTGTTCGACGTAGTGCAATATAATACTTATAATAATATGGATTTTACATTTATTGAAAAATATGTTCCTACATATAGTATTTATCATAGACTGTCACTCTTGAAAAGGCAGACTTGGCGCCATTCTATCTTTGATCTGAGGTACAATCCCTCTTTATAATTAGTTTTCCTGAGGACATTACCAGCAGATATGTATAGATTTGACACAGCGACAACAAATTACAGTATTACAACACTTCAACTATGTTTTATACGTATACGAAAAGTATTAAAAAAATTTACATTTTCATAAATTTTACGACGGATATGAAGTTCCTTCAAAACCGATTTCATTTGCGGTAACTATTTACTCCATTTAAGTCTAATTTCCAAAAAAGCCATTTTAATTAAAGGAAGTATTTGAAAAAATCATTGATTAGAATAATATAATAACTGCTTAATTAAACTAATATTAAAGAAACAATATATGTGAGATTGTTAGTTTTATATGTTAACACCTATCGTGTATAGTCTACAATTTCATATTTATCTTCGTATAACATTTTGTTATACAACCTTCAAAAGAAGCATAAAAAATATTTTTGGGTTTTACAAGGAAATTAATAAGTGAAGTGAAATAAAATGAAATTCAAGTTATTGATGTAATATAGGTATATACATTGTACAAAAAAATTTATTCGATCATTGCAAGTTTCTTTTCAAATTCATAAATTAAAAATACTTAACAACGAACTTCACTCGCCATTCTAAAACTAAGTAGCAGCAGTCAGCAGTGTAAATTATTTCATAACTTATAATACAACACAGCAACTTGAAAGTTGACAATTGAAATTATAAAAATATATATGTATATACTTTAACAGAACACATCTGTGAACAAATTATAAACAGCATACTTAATTTTCATTCAACTATGCGATGATAAGAACAGTACGTTCAAATGACGGTGAGTCATGCATTCGTCTAAAACACTGGGGGGAAGGTTAGTAAGGATGTTTATACTGCTCCTCATTTAGCTCAGACTTGAAATATGAGTAGTTAAGCTTCGCTATCGTGGTAACTTCACACCGGGAAATAGTAATGATTGCCCATCACTATTTAGCGGCAGAAGTAGGCGCTGCGGAGGACTCAGGGTAGTCTTAGGTAACAGAAACCAATCACCTGGTGAATATATATGCATGTAGTAATTTAAGTAGTAAATGTCCAAGTGTTATATTTCTTATTTACTATTTATCATGAACCATAGAAATGAAAGGGTTATCGTTTCGATAACGAGCATTTATTGTTATTAAATTTACTGCAATGTTGCATGGTACCCTGCTAGTAACTCAAGCTGTGTTTATAATAGTGTAAGCGCATAAACAAGCATAACGTGAGTTTTTTAAAAACAATATTTTATATAAACTCCAAGAACTGACGTCACTTTCTGCAGTAACTGATTGTTATGCGAAGTTTAAACCAACGCCGCAATGAAACCTGCATTTAAAAGATTAAAATGTTACATAGCAGCATACTGCTTTGGTGTAACGAAAAAAAAAACTAATAAATAAAAACATTTTCTGTTAATGCACAATATTTAACCATTCGTTACCGTTTAGTAAAATTCTAAATGTTACGAATGAAACGATAAAATATCAGTGCCCAATGAAAATATGTTTAAAGGTAAAGGACCTAAATAATTGTTATCAACCTTTCGTATGATTCACAAATATACAACAATCATTTTATAACTTTACTTTTTCTATACAACATTTTCAAATATTTTACTAAGACAGCGGTGAACTTATGATATTATTACTTCGTTACAAAACTGCTAAAGTTTTCAATTCTTATACCATGAATAGAATGACAACTGTAAACAAAGACTACATTAATTTTAACTAGATCTTGATGGATAGAACTTAGCGAATATGCGTAAAATTTCATTTCTTATGCGGCAAAGTATTAACAAATGTCCTCAAAGTTTGCAAAAGAGAATTATGACTAAATTTTATTGTAAAAATTTTGTTATTGCTAATATGAACACGGTCAGTAATGTCCTTATGAGTTAAGAAAGAATCCTACTTCTCATGACAAAGGGATTCTCCAACGTTAAAAGAAATTGTAAAATTGGTGTTATTGTCGAATAGAAACAATTAAATAGAGATTGTAATAAAAATGAAGAACCATTCGCTCAGATAAAGAATTGAATGGAATGACGTCATCGGACAAACGAGTCCTGACCTTAAGGGCACCGCACTAATAAGACGGGTGCCACTCTGTAACTACTGTCCCTTTTGCTTTAACCCCGCTCTTATTCAATGTTCAACGAAAAATATTTGAAAAGCAAATTACATTCCGCCGCAAGAAATCCGGTTGCTTTTCTTTAATTAACAAATGAAAGACATTGTTTCTTAATAAATAACTTAATTCTTTTATAAGTTTGTCGGCGTCTTCGCTAAGTTTTAATAAATTTTAATGTGTTTCATGATTTCCATTTCGATGTTTTTCGTATTGTTGGAGAGAATTTATTACAATTTCTGTTTATTCGTTGTTTCTTTTGGGGGTATAATAAATATTTTCGTACTATGATGTTTGATGCAGAACAGCAACTGGCCACAATCAACCACGTTACGTGTCTCCGTGTGTTGTTATAGCAAATCTGTAAATTCAATTAAGGTCTAAATTTTTCGGACATAGTCGAGCCGGCCTGGCGTGGCAGCCCTTCCGCTGCGGGCCCTCGCCCCCGCATTGGTAAATTTTCTCTCGAAAATTGAAGATATTTCGTGCCTTCCTCCCTGGGGGCGACTCGTTTCTCGACACTTATGGTCGGCGTCCTCCGGGTGAGCAGGAGGCTTTTTACATAAAGTCCACACGTATAGGTATCGATCGAGGGCGGCCGGACAGGGTGTACGCAGATGACGACCCCTCCCCCCACCGTTCCTCAGCTGCGCCCCCCCCCAACGCCCTCGTTTCCCCCTTTCATTATGTAAGTGCGTAATGCGTGCTCGCGCGGACCTGATAAGGGGCCTCTTTTTTAACTGACCCCTTAACTTACTGCGATTAAACTTAATTTTGGTGTGCTGACGCGATCGACTTTTGGTAGCCTCGTCAATCTCTCGCTGTGCCTTTTTTAAAAGTGCTTTGGTTTTGTACTATATAAAAGGACCTTGAAAAGATATAAAATGTCTTAAGTTATATCTAGAAACCTAAAGATTTAATGATTTTATGATTACTTCTTTGTAAAAGTATTAGATATAAGTCTGTAGTGTGGATTATTTCTAAAATAGATAATAGTTTTAAAAAAACAAAAATCTCTAACTTATGCTACATACTAATATTAAAAAAAGTAAAAAAATTACGGAAGTAACGAAGGGGTGTTTCTTTAATTATTAATGAAAGAAATGTACAGAAGAAAAGTTTTGAGTTGTTTATTTTCATGGTTATCATCGCACATGTATTTGTAATAAATTGATTAATATTTTTAATCAAATTCATCTATACTGATAGTTATATAAAGAATAATTTCGTGGGAAACGTTTAATAATTTATTACTTATTACCAACGTACTATAAGATGTTAAAGATCATGCTCATAATTTTTATATATTTTATACCTTTTCTAAAAAGAATTGTTTCTTAGGTACAATGCTCTAAACAACTTATTTCTTTTAATATAACATTCGCACGTATCCATAGCCACAAATGCCTTTAACAGTTTCAAACAAAAACACTTACTTAGCACTCTTTTTGAAACAACACATGTACTGGGAAATCAAACAGGTAACTTTAATGCATAATAAAATGTCTATAATAAAAATTCTGCAGAATCAAATGTAATGTGCCTGTCGCAGGTCTCATGTGGATAAAGAAAGTGTACTCGGAACATTTTTATTCGCAGTTAAATAATTTTCTTAGCAATAGATCAAAAACAAAAATTACAACTAATTGCCTATAATAATAATAATGAAATAACATCAACAAAATATAAGTAATGAACTAGAAAGAAAATAATAATTTTAAGATTTTTCTTCGCCCTTAAATCTCAATGCACTAGTATAGTGAACAAGTACTGAAAAAGTATTTCTATTAAGATTAAATTAATCCTCTGTAAAACTACATACGTACAAATTCGTAAATATTCATGTATCTGACTCTTCTAAATGTGATTAGTAAAATAAAAGTAAATGATCTGTATAAAAGTTTTCTTTACTATAAAACTATAATAAATTTATTATAGCTTTTATTGATCATAAACCAACCGTATGATTGGTTCACTAGATCGTAGTAGCAGTAAAACAAAACAGTTATTCTGAAAACGAATATCCTAAAAGTTCATGAGTTTTTCAACGGTTACACATTGATTCTTCTACTTCGGTTAGAATGTAGAAATATAATGGTTGTTACAGAAATTCAGCGACAGCAGGCGTTTTCTGTTAAAACAGATTACGTCATAAAAGTTCTGCAATCTTCTAATTTAATAATTACTGATGTTTAGTCGTATTTATTTTCGGTTAAATCAATCCATAGAAACACACACTGCTTATTTCGCAGTATTGTCAAAGTATACAAGTACTCACTGTATAATAAAAACTTGAAATATTTCAAAAGTATTAGATTTAGGAATGGTTCTTAAAGTTTTTACTATATAAAAACAATCTAATAATATAGTTCATTAATAATAATAAACAGCCAATCAACATTCTTACTGCTGGCACTCTTGGCCTTCTTAAAGAATGTATGTTACATGTTCATAATAACTTTTGGAACATGTCGGTTTCCTCACGATATTCATTGGAAGCTCAAGCATATTGGGAATCGAACCCACAACTCCATACTCGCATCGCGCTTACGACCGCACTTACATGCCGAGCCTTGATGGATTCCCCACACCCCGTCACACGTTTATTATGTAGTGTACAAATAATATTGAAATAGGTTAAAGTAATAATAATCAAAGCTTTATATTTTACTTAGCTTAGTACAACAAAATAGAGATAAATATAAAAAAAAACTTAGCGGCTCAGGCGATAGTAAGCGACCATAGACGCCACTACCAACTGTGGAGAAAGAAACAAGTTATTTCTTAAAGTTACCTAACTCGTATCGTTTCGGCAGCAACGTTAGCAAAAACAGATTGTGTAATATAGTTGTGTTTACAATCGAAGATTGACTACTATTTATAGAGTATTAAAAGTTAAATCCAGACAATAACTTCGGTATAGTCTTTGTGGTAAATCCTATGAACAATCTAAAATATGTTACGGAAAGTTGAGTCGAACGGAATTACATAGTTTGCAATGTCTGACAACTCGTATTTTATAACAGATTACAGCTGCAACTAACGTAAATAATATCATTAAATACAATGAAACAGCTTCCAATAATAAATTTAAAAATAATCACTAGCGACATCTATTCATATATCTTTGTACTAACTAGAACTTTTCGCCGCTCCTGTGAACTGCCGTATCTGGTAGCGGACGCCGTGATGTAGTGCAACAAGCTGATAATAGATGTAACTGTACTTTCACCAAATGGAATTTTAAAGGTTTAATAATAAACTTACCTAGAAATTATTAAAAATGTTTAAAAATTTAGAATTATTTATATTACAACTAAAATAACGCAAACACTACGTTAAACTAATTACACAACATGTAAAAATTATTATGATTCAACTTTTCTAGTTACTTTGTAGAAACAATAATATGAATTCTGATAATGTATGGGCAAGCGTATCACTTATTATCAGGTGAACGACTCGCTCGTCTCGTCGCCTCGTAGAATAAAATTAAATATATCATCTTAATGAACTTCACTAATGAACTCATCTTAATTAGCTTTTTTTGTATTGCATAAAATTTCTTAGCTATAATTTCATAAATCTCTATCGCTGGAGACGGTCTGGGTAGGTACACACTCATATTTCTTATTTCTGCCGCCTAACAATAGTGTGCAAAAATTACTAACTCCCGGTTTGAAAAACGCTATAGTTAGTAAAATTACCGGGGTAATGATAATAAACATTTTTTAAAAAAATTTATGAAAAAATTCAAAATTTAATAATGTATTTCAACAGACTATACAATAATTTTTAACATATTTGTTTAAAATTAAAATTTTGTGACTGGTAAACTATTGGTATACTTATAAGTAGATGATAAATTGTATGGGCTATATAATATGAAACAATTTTAAAAAGTATAGTATTCTTGCAAGAATTATTTCAAATATTTAAAAAGGTCTGCACTCAAGCAAAGGCTATTTATTTTAGAACAAAAAATTAAAGTCTGATGATAAAATTATAGCTATGTGAGACGTTATTACTGCAGATTTTTTTGATTCTAGGTAGATAGATAGATAAAAACGCTTATTGTAACCATATTAACACACACACGTACAGACGAACAAGATGTTTTTGTACATAAGAATAGCTAACTGTTTTGACACACTGTATAAGACATAAATATATAGATCGTGTGTGTCCTTCAATGGTACACAAATGACTGTAGCTCGGTGAACTATTCACCTACTGGAGATGAAACACTGATTTCCAAATAGTTTAAAGTGATTCGTTGCTCCTAAAATTTATCTATAAATGTCTTGCTGTGAATGACAGATACATCCACTTCAATATATTGTAAGCAAACAGAAAAATTATAAGCGACTATGAAGTGTTTCCACAAATTTTGCTTTTCTAGTGGAATGAGTTTAAAAAGTTTATTGTAAATTAAGTTCGAGATTATTAAGAATTCAGATAAATAGATACGAGTTTTAACAGAAAGAAAATGACGGATCTTGTATAAGACTCTTAAACGATAAAAACTATTTCTGACTATCAAAAATAATTCACTGGTTTCATCTTTAGTGTTTGTGAATTTTTTCTTTTGGGCCAATATTATATTACTATGTAATTTGGTTCAAAAGACCATATATATTTATTTAAGAGGATTAAGAAAAAGAGACTTTCTGTGTGACCATTTAACAATTCGATTAAAGTCTTCGTTCATTTTGACAACAGCATTATCGATAGCTGATGATTCCTCCGAGATGAAAAGTTGAACATCATCAGCATAACAATGAAATTTATTATTTTGCATAACTTTAACAAGATCTGCCGAATATAAAATAAAAAGCAGAGGACCGAGAATAGAGCTTTGAGACACTCCTCGTTCACCAATCCTTGCTTCTGAAAATGTGGTAGACCCATCGCTTCTAATCAGTTCTACAGCTTGTGATCGTCCTGACAAGTAACTGTTATACCAATCTCTATTCAATTGATAACTTCTGTAATTCATAGGGTTGCACTCCACTTAGCTCTTATTTACAACAAATGTTTAGAAGCAGGATCATTTTCAGATTTAATGAAACAAAGTAAAACTATACCACTGTTTAAAAATGGTGATAAAACCGATCTTGGAAATTATAGACTCATCTCTAAACTACTACGTCTAATTAGGGTTTACGTAAAAAAATTACTTAATCAACTCTCAGTTTATTTTAAGATTAATAATTTGTTCCATAATGATCAATATGATTTTACTAGAGGCAGATCGACTAGCGACGCGGGAGTAGCACTACTTATTTATACTGTATATTTGACGCTTGGAAAAAATCGCAAAATGCTATTGGTATCTTTTGTGAATTGTCCAAGGCCTTTGATTGCGTATAATACACAATGCTGTTGAATAAACTGAGGTTAAACGGTATAAAAAGCACAATTCTGGATCTTATAGTTTCTTATCTCAGTCAGAGTTCAGAGAGTTGCTGTTATTGGTGTGTTAAGTCCTCTGAATCTCTAGTACGAACAGGCATTCAACAAAGATCCATCTTATGTCAATTTCTACTTTTGGTTAATTCTAAGCTCTTCTCTGTGATTAGTTTGTGTAATATTGTACTTCCTGAAGATTATACCTCTTTTATTTTTGAAGTAAATAAAGACAAAAATGTTTATGACGATGTAAATAGTGCACTGTTGCAGGTTCAACAATCGTTCACAGTAAATAATGTAGTCCTAAACGCTAAAAAAAGAAATGTGTGTAGATTACTTAACGTTAACAACAAAAGATTTAGATATCACTTCTTTAATAGTGAGATTATCAGTTTTAAAGATTCAACCGCATTTTTAGGAATAACCATAGACTCAAGGCTTCAGTTGAACTCCTATTTGTCAACCCTTGCAGGAAAGCTGAGCTCGGCGGTTTACGCAGTTAGGAAAGTCAAACTTTGACTGATATTGATACTGCCAGTGTCGTTTATTTTAGTTATTTCCACAGTAGTCTTACGGTATCCAACTGTGGGGTCAGGCTGCGAATATACAATCTTAGAGCGATTCTCACACAATATATATATATTGTAGTATTCTGTATATCCTTTAAATTATTAATATGTCTTCTAAATACAGAACCATACACAGTAGAATTAAAAGAAATAAAATAGCTTGCGGCGCCTTAATATCGTCTGCACAAAATTAATGGAATTTGGCGTGCTAATCTATAATAAAATTTCACAAGCTGTTTCAGAAATACCTCTTCATAGATTTAAAAACCAACTTAAAAATATATTAATAGGTAAAGCATATTATAGTGTTGATGGCTATTTTAATTGTATAGTGTAAAATAGTAGGCTATAGTCCAGCAGCAAAAGTACGCGTAATACATTTTGAAAAAAAAAAATAGTGTATACAACTCGCTAAGTTTCCTGCGCCCATCCTTCTCAGGTCCGTGGCATTTCTTTTGCGAAATGGTGGATGATTTTGTCGTGCAATAAATGAACTATTGTTCCCATTTTTAATAAAAAAAATATAACTTTAACTACTGGGGTCTCAAAATTATTAAAAGTTACATTAAGTATGAATGTCAAACTATAAAAGTTATTTTTCGACAATCAAAAAGTTATTTTATGTTTTTCTTATCATTATTTGATGAAGCAATGAGACTATTGCAGGTGATTATCACCAGTACATATTAATACTCTCTTTAAACCATACAACACAAAATGGTACCAAACAGTTTCCCAGTTATTACACAAGCTACAATGCCCTTTAAAACATCAATCCAATAACATTAGGACACTATTACATAGTGGCATTTACATACTACTACAGATGAACTCCCTTAAAATAGACACATCACCGAATTTAACCACTAATCCCAGGTTTTGCCATGGAAGTTCAAAAATATTATAAATCATATTTGTGGTTAATAAATTACTGTTAATTATTATTGTTCTTTAAGTCGCTCATTAAATCGTTTAGTAAAAGTATGGCTGAACGTTGCATTGTCTCGAAGACGTGAACGCACAACAAAATAATGCCTAATGTTCTAATATTAAGCGGAACTTAGTACAGTGGTACCTCGACACATGAGTTTAATTCGTTCCGTAACCTAGCTCGTATGTCAAATTGCTCGTATCTCAAAGCAATTTTCCCCATAGAAATTAATTGAAATGCCATTAATCCATTCCAGCTCTTAGAGCATCACCCTGGTTGCACGCAGATTGAGCTTTAGTCAGAGGTGGGAGAAACTGTTAGACCTGTTAGAGACTGTAGTCTGCGATTCCACGTATCGCAAATCTTGCTCTCATCTCAAAGCAAAATATCACTCGGTCGGAGGCTCGCATCTCAAAACATTCGTATATTGAGGCACCTTTGTATATACGTACAACGGATTAAACTGATGTAGTAAATTTTAATAGACGTGAAAATTAATTAAAAAAGTACTATAAATAAAAATCATCAATGATTGGCATTATCTAACATTATAATGGCATAGCGACTGCGGAGATGCCATAAAAAGTCACAGACAGATAATCATATAATCACCACAGCGGCGTGTATTGGAAAATGAAAATTATTTTATGTGCTACTATATGTAAATGCTTAAATGATTATGAAAAATATAACAATTATAATTCCTTACAAACAAACTCTGTATATGTGACAAACATCTTATTAAAATTTTATAAAAATATTCCAAAATAGTATGAACTTTATATTCACATTACAAATGTCTATATTCCGGCAAATTTATAAATTTTTGATTAAGACCATTATTTGCTTCTTTGTAATTGACCTCAACGTATATGATATGCATTTACAGAAATTACCTAAAACTTAAATATACACAACATTATCATTATCAGCTTGCTATGCTTACAGCCCACAAAACCAACAACATTAAAGCGTTATGTTAAAGTACATTTGAAACTAATCCCTCAAAACAGTATCGATTATTTTTAAATAAACAATTTTTCATTAAAAATTAACCTGGTTTCAACAATTGCATTTTTATTGGAGATAAGTAAATTAGTATAATTTTATTATAACCAAAAGTTAAAGTCTTGTCAAGCTTTAGTTATTGTTATATTTGTTAGTATAACATAAATGTTGTGAGTATTTGTAATAAGAGCACGAGTTTGAATTTTTTACCGTTGTCATTAGCAGACAGACAGACGTCCACGGTTGGACATGACCACTTTAAAATTTCCATATCGATCGGTTTACGGCTGCCCTCATTCGGAAGTCTTTTGCGATTCCCGCAAGCTCGTCGGTCACCTAGTGTCTAGAAACATTTAGTTACACAAAGTTTTATTATTATTAATTAACGACCCGTCTTACAGAAACGTTAATAACAAACTTGTTATAATTTACATTTTACATTCGTCATTTATAGACGAGATGTATATAATGTGCAATTTGACGCGTTTCGGCTTTTACCCCGAAAAACGTGTTAAAAAATCAGGTGGTAGATGAATAATACACTACTCTTTATATAATGATTAGCATTCATTGAATAGGCATTCCCGACCCGGGACCTTATACACTTCGGAAAAATCTCTAAAGCGCGACGTATATTTTACCTAGTGACATCTACCGTATGCTTGAGTAAAGAAATATTTTTTGAAAATGTTACCCAGATGGGGCCTCCGTGCCAGACAAGCTTTTCATAATACTTCATAGTTTATCATAAAACCTAATTTAATTTGGAATATACGATATTGTTTTGTGTTTAAAAATAAATGTCACTTTAAATAGTTCGGTTTGTAAAAGAATTAGAAACCAGTACCTTCCTTAGGTGAATATTAAAAAGGTAATGATACGTATCAAAATTAAGTAAGTCATTAGACCTTATTAGATCAAATTTTAATATCACACGTACATAATGTAAATGTAATAGAATATTAAAGTGATCGGAATGAGCCAAATTAATGTTAAGCCATATTTACAACAAAAATGGTACTATGATTGTGCATCAAGTATACGTGCAAGTAATTTGTGTATATAAATTTATATATGTATATATATATATACATATATACACAAATATATGTATATTATATACATAATATTAATTATAATGCAAGGAATGTATGAATTTCCAGAAACAGAAGTCTAATTGCGATACAAAACTAAATCATTGACCAAAAATGGTACTAAAATTTAAACCCATTCATAATGCAAACACTCCTTACTGCAACTACACGCCACATACTGTTTTGGAAAATGAAACTGACAAAATCAGCTACGACTGCGCTGTGTTCTCCAACAGGATAATGATTAAGACAAGACAATTCATTACAACAGGCCCGATATAACGTTACAATACAAAATAAAGAAAGCTACATAACTAATCGACGTGGCAGTTCCCAACATATGTACAAAAGACATCGACCGAAAAAAATTGCAAATATGTGAAACAGAACGATTAATTTGCTAGAATTTTGAGACTGAATAAAGTATATGTAGTTCCTATAGTCCTTTCCGTAACAGGCGTTATCCCTCATCATCTTCTCCGCAGCCTTCAGTTAATAGACCTAAAAGAAACCCTCTACATAACTTACTTAAATTGCTACGACGGTGCTACGCGATACTAACAAAATCGTATAAAAAAGAATTACAAGCTTCGTTGTTACCTGAAACTTATTATTATTTAATTTGTATGCAAACGAAAGTTCACGTCTATTAAAGAAAACATGATTTTATAATTTAAAACAAGGACAAGGGCCATTTATGATTCGTCACCAGCAGATAACGAATATGAATATACCACTAATAAACGCCAATCCAAGTCGAATATGCAAAATAGTAACATATAATTATAATCAAAGCCTTTATAGTAAATCCTGAATTGTAGATAACCACATGAACACTAAAAGACTAAAGTAAAACACTATCCCGCAAACTTAAAAAACAATTGAAAACCATCGCCATCTCGTATCGAATAGTTAAAGGGAAGCTTACACCATGAAGGTCTTAATTGAAATAAGAGTATCTCTTATTTAAATTAAAATGAAATGTCATGACGGAATCAAAACTTATTTTTTAAAATCATAAGGGCCAAAATTAGCATTTATTAATATGAACCATGTTATTCGGAAAAGATACACAATTATTTACTACTTACGCCACCTACTTGTCAGTAGCGAGACCTCCATAGTAGCACATGAACAAACCCCGAGAGGGTGCGAGCCTGCTTTTATTCGAGATGGCGACAGATACCCCTTTTTAAAATATTTGGTACAAACACTATCTCACCAAATGCGTATCTTCTACTACAAGGGTTTTGAAGTAGCGATTGACCAAAAGACGACATCGTTTAAGGCTCAATAGGTACGACTATCCTGGGAAACTAGTTTAAATGGAACCAAAACTGACACAAAGTCAACATGGTTTCAGTAATCACACCAAAATATGTGACTTTTCTTACCATTCACTAAGATTTTCTCTATTTGTTCTCGTAAACTTATCAAGTTGTATCGACTGTCATTGTTTCACTTTACTGGATGGTATGTTATAAAAATAAGTAAATTATATTATTCAAACTTATCTTTAATTAACAAAAAAATATTAATTTTGTATATAAATATTGCAGAGTTTATTTTATCGCAACTTTAATTGTTAACATAACAAAGCTGAAGTATCTCAAAGTCAGAACGTTCTACTTAAATTGCAAAGTAAGTAAGTAAACAGTTACTTCCTCGGTGTTGCCCACAGACAAGTTGTTTATTGTAACTTTAAATATTAGTTTTAAAATCGGAGAAATGTCACGAATGGAAATTAAAACCAAGGCAGATTTCATAACATTTTCAACCACTTGACGTGCTGAAATAAGTAGCATAAATTTTGATGTTATAAAATTACTAATAACGTTGTAACAGCAGGTAAGTGGCTCGACATTTGGATCTTTTTTTACAAATCTTCGAGAAGTTTTTGATGATTACTCTTTGAGATGTTTATTTTATAATATAAACAAAGAAAGTACAGACTATAAAAATAAAGTGAAAAAGGAAATATTAACGGCAAGAAAATCAATTTTCCCTCCCGTTTCTTAAGAAACCGGACATCTCTGAACTGTTTCCGTGGCGCAGTGGTAACCGCTTGATGTAATTGGAAATCTTGATTTGATTCCAGGGTTATTGGTGCTAGATTGTTGTTTTTGAGAAAGTTTTTTCTAAGTTTCTTACGTAGTTACCATCCTATTATTGTAAATCTACCGCCATAACAGCATTGCCTTGACCGTAACAGCGCCGTCAACAGCATACTACTCCACCTAAGATTATTATATGACTTATTGACATTTAACATCGTTTGGAATTAAGGCAAAAACTATTAATTTTAACAAACAGTTAGCGTAACCGGCAAAGTGACATCGACTGTACCAACTATATGAGTTAGTAGTCTTGTAATTTTCAATTACTAAATAAACAAATAATAATCCATGGATTATAATAAGGGATAGTTAATCCGTTCACCTTTTTATCATTTGCAATAACCTACTTTCTGTACAAGATGTTGAGAAGAGTTAAGACTAATTTGCATTAGATTTAATTTTATATGGCACTGATTGGCCGTGTGTATCCAGTTCGATAAAAGTGTTTGTGTGTTTGTTGTTTCCACGTAGCGGCCGGCGGTAAATATTCGCGATGAAGCTTTACCCCGATTTTTCTAAAAAAACAATCGAGTGAACAACGTTTTTTCATTAAATTCTTTTATTCGCTTTTGATAGCAGCTGTTGTTTCATCCTTTTAAAAGCTTGTTGATAGAGGACTAGTTCGAATGTTGTATTTACTGTAGAAATATATATATATGGTACAAAGTTATATAACTATCAAAAATTGAGATGGCGGTTTAATGTTTCCAATCACATGAATTGATTTCTGAAGAGCCTACATTTTGTTGAAAATACGGAGAATGGCAAAAATATCCCCTTTTTAATGATTCCTATCATTGTTACAAAAAGTACTTCTTTAACAATGTTTAGAGTAAAATAGAACGTCTTTAATACCAGTAATTTGTATCCACATTGTACTTAATAAACCAGTAAGAAATGTGTGAATTATGTTAACTCTAATTAACAGTAATCAAGTGAATATGAAATAGTAATATTCTCTAGCTGCAATCGCCGCAATAGATTTCTTTAAAACTACTTTTAAAACTACGAGAGGATGTAAGAGCTACGAAATATTAACTAATCCAGTTTAGTATTAATTTCAATTTATTTGTTTTATTTTTAGAGAAAACTTTTATATTATACAATAAAAACAACAGCTGAATTATTATTAATTCTTAATAATAATTAATAATGTTTCAGCTACTACTACTAATATTGTAACAAAATTACAAAGCATTCGTGCTGTCATCTCTATGATGAAGGTATCAACAGAAGTTAACCAAGTAATCAATCAGAAAAAGAAATATAATATGTATACATATATATATTCTTTTACTCCGTTTAACACGATAAGTTTTTATTCAGAAATACTGTATATTGAATTATCAAAGTGTGTGATATATAATATATAAGTTATTTAAACTATATCTATAGTGTATGATGTTACACAAAAACTTGTAAAACTTTTAAAGGCGTATTGAAACTTGAGTTTTAAACAATTTAAAAATCTACATACAATTTTACGAATGCTCGAATTCTAACCCAACGAGGATACTAAAAATAACCATTTAGTTTATATGACTAACTTTGAGAAAATGTTTTATAATTTTTTCATTACATTCTTTATTGCGCTATTTAATTAAAATGAAATGCATAACTGTATTGATTGTAGTGTAATTAATAAACATTGAGTGTGCAATAGTTTGTAAATGTAACACATTGAAAAATTGATTTATCAAAATTAACTACTTTAAAGTATTTGATTGCGTTTTGTGAGTAATTTTTTACGGAAAAATTAAACTTTTGTGATGAAGGCCATTTTTTAATTTGACTATCATAAAAGAGTCTCATAAATCTTAAAATTAGATGAAATTTGATTACAGTCAAAATCTTTCCTCGTTTCTCATTAGCCGTCGATTTTCCTCTTCGCCAATTGCCTGGAGGGTAATAATGTGTTAATAAACCGCTACGGTCAAGGTAAGTGTCTTGGCGGTTTTTACGAAAGTGAAGTCACGTGGGCCGCTGATACTATGGCCAGTGAGGATAACGACGGATGAATAGTTTAAAGGCTGTTCGCGTTTTTGGTAAGGGCGCGCGATTGGCGGGCGCGGCGGCGTGTTGGGGAGGCGGGCGAGTCCGGGCGGCGCGGGGTCGATAAGCAGCAAGCGGTAGAGGTAGGGTTCAGCAGTACAGTTCTTCGTGGACGGTCGTGCTGGTTGCTCGTCTCCACTGCTGACTCGTGCTTTCATCTCTCCTGCGACTACCCGCTTCAGCTCGGCGTCGACGAGCGGCTACACGCGCTAACGTAAGTATACTAGTCTAACTTACTGACCGACTTTCGAAACGCTGAATTTAATTTACTCCTCATTATTGTTTTATTTAATTTTTTGGATTTACCGTTCTTTTTTTTTTTATTGTTGAGCGAAAATAAATTAATATATTTAAATTTCTAGAATTTGTGCTGTAGACAGAATAACGTTTACCAACATTTTTAAATACGAAATATAGCATTTAAAAAATTTAACTTATAATTTAAGTCCAATAGTTAAATTAAAAATAAAATAACATTTGTGACATTGACTTTATATTACGAACAAGTTATTGCTAATTTTTTTATTAAATATCCAACACTTACTCTAAATAATTATTCAAATTCAACATTTAAAAAATAGCTACAATGTTAGTATTTGTTTTTGTGTTGACCAGTAAACAAAAGCTACGCCAAAAAGAATTTACGTTAGATTAAATGTAGCTTATTATGATGACTACTTAATTTTTATTAAGAATAACGGCCAAAAAATTATACAAATTTATTAATAATGGCTCTCGTTGTGAGTTATTTTTTATGATAATGCCGAAGAACTCTTGTTTAATGAAATTTTTACAAAAGTTTACTTTTAAAAGTTTTTTTATTGAACCACTGGTTTTATTTATTCCTATACTAACTTTTATTTCTTTAATTTTACCGAATTTTGTGTAATTTCTTTTAAAACTGTTTTTTTTTCATTGTGTTTACGTAGTTACAGCAAACTTGAAAGGGGTGAATAAATCGATAAAAGCCAGAATATGACTGTGTCATGAATGGTTAAGTAGAATTAAGTTGCTCCAAATTTAGGAATATAAATAAACTACGTTAAATTTAGTGAAACGATTCAAGTAACTATTTGTATAATTAATAACATATTAGGCATAATAATAAATATAAAAAGAATGTCGAAAAAAAAGTCGAAGTTCGGTATAATGAAAGTTAATATGATTTAGACAACTTTCATAAATATTTCCAAATTTCGAATCATTATTTAAAAAAAAAACTTTATGAATGTGTTTCTATAATGATAATTTTTGCGTTTCTTCATTATATGGTGATAAACCTGGGTGACAATATTCTGTTACCCTTTCATAATAATTTTCCATCAACCAGAAAATATACGTTATTTAATATTATGTACGCGTATATATAGAAACCATACCTTTTTAATACCAAAAATTACATACAAACCTCTGTGGCTATGCTTCAAAACAAGCTCATATTTAATATATTTTCGAAAATGTTTTTTAGAATTCCTTATAATTCAAAATTAATTTTTAAATAGCTAAAAACTCAATTATTATACCTAATTAATTAATACACTAAAGTGGCATAAAATTTTCAAAGACGACGTAAACAAAGTATTACATGTCTTCCGTTGGTTATATGGAACTCTGGTTAAAATGGTTAACCTTATAACATTTAAGCTGCAAGTGTTTAAAATTTCTTGAATTTGTACATTCCAAAAATTTCCGAATTAATTATCGATAGAAGTGCAATAAGTTTATAAACAATATGAACAACTACCGACGCGAAAGCCTTAACAACGTCTGCATATTTAAAGAATAGAGGTCAAGCGAGGTGGGCAGGTCGAAGAATCTTTTCAGCAATATACAATAGACGGTTTGCTGTGTTCACATCTTAAATATTACAATACAATATTGAAGGTTTTCTTTTTCAGAAATAAATATGCTGTAAAGGTTTCTCCAAATAAATAAATACAAATACGTGTGTGTTTTCTTTTATTACAACTCATCCCCATTTGTATTGTAAAAATGTGGTTTTTTTATCAAAATTATTTTTTATTAGGAGCACAAATTAAACTTTTATTGTCATTGATGTTATCTATTGTCTACAGAAATAAGTTACTGTCACAGTTTTGGATAAGAAAATTTTATTACATATCTTCTTTTAGGCTATTTAGAGGACCAAATGTTATTACTTTGTGGTTATTAAAGTATTTTATTATAACCATTAACATAATTTTGATTAAAAGTTAAGATTGGTTTAGTATCTCTTAATTTCTTTGTTATAAGGGCCGTATGTACGCATACTGTCAGGTCTCTCTTAAAAAAGGGAAATAAATTTACCAATATTAATTGATGGCATAAACGCTTATCTATTTTCTTTGGGATAAACTAGTATATAGAATTAAATGAACTAAGTTTTACTTTATAAGTTCATTTTTGATTGAAAGTAGTAAATCTGCCAGTGCGTGAGCTTGTATGGAAATATTACAAATGGCAGCTTGTTTTTTTAATGGTTGTTGTCTTTATAAGTATCCCAAAAGTATATTTTTTTCGATGGATATATTAGTATTAGAAGGGGTATATACATAATACTCATATCAATATTTTTGAAAACAGTTCCCTTGCTACGAAAAAAAAAACCGCAAGAAGTAACAATTGGTTCTGAAAATTTAGATATATGTTTATTGATTTAAAATTTCAGCATTAATACAAGGTTAGGGATGTGTATAGGATTTAGTGATAAGTTTCAGGTCAGGCAGTCCGTAATTTCGATGTCTTTGTCAGGAGCAGCATCATAGGAAGAAAACTTATTTTCCGTTCCGTAATCAGTTGAATATCGTTGTTTTGTGGATTAGTGTGCGCTTTTTTTATCCCTGAGTTCTCCTGATGCCACCGCCGCTACTTCTGCGGTGCGGCATCGCCCAATCGCAGAGGGTAGGGAGAATGACGAATCATAATCCCAACAATCCTCTCCCCCGGCGACTCCACCACGCCGTGTAGAGCATTGTGCAATGGGTGCGTCGCTCACCGTACCCTGGCCTCGCAGTCCATGGTTGACCAGGCCAATACTACCCCCACCGCCACGACAAGGCAGTACCCAGCTCCGGGGGATGGTTTATTTTTCATTAGGAAAATAAGATGCATCTTATAGGTGCCAATAATAAATTGTTCTATTGATTAAAGGCGAGTTTTTCATTAAAAGAAGATTACTCCAAATAACTTCCTCTATGTATCCAATCACTGTGCTCTAGTATCGTGTATAATCCGTCCTTTCATCGTATCAACATTTTCATCAGTTTGCACCAGTCCGCTATTCAGTAAAGGAACGTTACATCGCTTAAAGCAGCTTAATCTGTTCTTTATCTAGATGTCCAATACAACTTCCCTTTTCCTAGCATCGTCTCTAATGCGGGATAGACAGATCAGAAGGATGTAATTATGGGTACAGGATTTTTAAAAATCTGTATCGGTGACTGTACTCGACAGAATGATTTTATCGTAATAAAACCTTTCTGTCGTGTATTATTAATTCCTTCGTGAGTTGGGTCAAGTCTTAATGATATTTTCTTTATTTCAGCGCTATAGTAGACACAAATATAACCCAAACACCACGTCTTGGGCATTTCAAAAGAATTGTGCTAAGATTTTTTTGTTATAAGTATCATCAATCATGTATTAATTCATACCAACTTTAATGATTTTTTCTCCTAAACCAATATGACTTTTATATTGTTCCATTATTTTCGTGATAAAACATGGGAAGGTTTATTCAGTCTTATTCACTTCTCTTTTGTAAACCGCAGCATCCCTTTTGTAATCCCAGTCAATGTAAAAGGAAATCTCCGGTGTTTAGAAGCAGAATACTTCTAAAGTTCCATTGCGGGGTTTGATTGCCGCAAGGTAAATATTTGTGTGGAAGACAGGTATTTGTTCCTCGTCTAGTCGAGTATAAAACTCGTTTACGAATTTCACATTTTTAATATCTTGTAACACTCAACTCAAGGAGTTTATTTACGTATTAAGTATAAACCTTTTTTAATACCCAATTGAGTGGTGATCATAAAGTAAAGATGAAATTAGAAAGTAAAAAAATTACGTCGTTACTCCTATAAGCTTTGTGTCACTAATCTATAAAACTAAATAAAATTGGAGTGTCTGTTTTAACATTTAAATAACCCGTTATTTTTTTAAGTGCATATCGATGTATAAACGATAAATATGCGAAAACCACATTTTTTTAAAATTTTTATTTGTCTGTTTGTTCTGGCTAATCTCTGAAACGGCTGGACCGATTTTAACGGGACTTTCACAGGCAGATAGCAGATGTAATAGGGAGAATAAATAATTCAATTTAAAATAACATAGCTTAGATATTAGTTAAAAAGATTTAAAATTTTTAACAATTATAATTAATTTTTATGTATACAGGCGGACACTAACTTTAACTCGTAAAAGAAGAGCTTTCCTAATATGCAGTTGTTCCTCAGTTACGAGTACAAAAGGCATTTAAAAAGTTTTATAACCTGTTTTTGTCAGTTAGGAAGCCTTGTTGTTGTTCAGTAGTGTTTGTAGTAGTCCTTCTTTGAAAACTGTAGGCACCCCCTCCATTACGTTTAAAGCCTCGTCATAAAAATTTTATAAGTTATATGTGTAACGGTGTTGTTTCTTATTTTACCTACAATACATTTTTGTTTTCAGCAATTAAAAGTATTAATTAGATTATGTTTGATGCACTTTAAATATTTTTTTAAACTAGATCTTGTGAAGTACTTTGTTTGAGTTTGTAGAAGATTGTTCAATCAATAGTTTCGAAAATGAGTACGTCACATTTAAAATTTCTGCAATTCAAGGAATCTTCTTTTCCGGATCGTTAGTCTTGTGATGAGATCTTTTATTTTTTGGAACGCCAATTGAAATGCCAAACTTTAAATTATTTTAAAAATTGCAAAAGTACTGAAAGTGTAACGAGTCGTTATTGCAGGGCACGACCGAGATAAAAATAACCTCGCGGGAACGAATATACGCATTTACTAGAAAAGAATATGTCCACAGAGATGTGATGACTATGTAACGATTTCCCGAGAGTAATGATAACAGGGAAATCGTGATGACTTTATTGACAATTTCCATACAAAGTTTGAAAATATGTAGGTTTCCAATGTTAATACAGATTAATATTTGTTATGGAATTGCAGCATTAATTTAACAAAGTACGATGAATTTATATTCTCCTCTAAATAATTATCGACCTGATTTCATTCTAAAAATAGGAGTTAAGAGGTTAAAGCAATTATTAACAAATTAACGTAATCAGATGTGTATAGAAAGTTCCAAAGAAAACGATTAAGATTTTTGCTTTTTATAACGCGATTCATAAAATTTAGATACGAATTTTTAAATTTTCATAGGACATCTAAGATCAGAGACAATCTATCATTTTGTGTACTGAAATTGCAATTTTTTTGGATATAAATTATTTTAAAAACCCATAGAGAAACAAGCAGTGACGGATCATTAAGTAAGTACGGTCGCTATACGCTTCGAAAGGCATAGTTTAAATCCTAAATTTGGCTTCCAATGAAGATTAAAATCGCGAGAAAACCGACATGTTGTATGAGTAGCTTTCGTACACATTTGACATCCGCCGACCGCACTTCGCCATCGTGGTTGGATAAACGGCCTTGACTCTGTATTTACGTAAAAAAGCCTCGAGTGTCTGCAGTAGTAAGACGGCTGTTTATTTATGAAACGAATAAGAAAAGAGGCAGAAATTATTTAAAATATTCATGATATTAATTGTAAATAATAGATCGAGACTATTTGCTATAACTGGTCAATAGGGATTTTGTTATTGCGTCTTTTCTTTTTATATTAACAGTTTAAGTAAACAAAAAATACGGATAGAATAACAACTTTTAGTTTCGAACTATGATATAAAATAAATATGACTTACCCCATAATTTTTTTTTTAGATTATATACATAAGAATAAGTCAGGCGTGCGGCAATTTATTACAAAGTACTGAAAATAAAATAGGCATGATGTACAAGTAATCTTAAATTCAAATGTATGCAGATTGTGAGCTGTAGTCAGTGGAAAAGTTCACCTCATCACACTTCTGTTTTTCTTTGCAGCATCATTCACTATGTGGTTTTTATATTGAACTCATTTTTACCAGTTTCAAAATCGAAATCTATTAAATAAACAATATAGCTTACCGTGATAAATCGTCTGTACATTCATCCACAAACGAGATTTTTGCGATAAATTTTAACCATAATTTGTAGCTTATCGTTTTTAGATTACTTTACGTGTCTTAATTTTTTGTAATATACATACTTAGAGACTAGGATAATAGTCTTTAACGGGGATTCTTTCATTAATAATACGGACACGCAATAAAGTCGTTGCTACGTACGTAGTAGGGTGCAATATCCGTGCCCAAGTGCCGTATAAAAGCACAAACTTATACTAGTTTAAACGGCGCCTGTTTAAGGTTCAGGATACATTTTTGTCACTAGACAAATTATTGTAATCTTATTACATCTATCTACAGACAGGATCTACATAAATTGTTTTGCGTCTTCGACGTTTGTAAATCAACATTTTCATAAAGCCTTTCAGTCGATTTATTTCTATTTACAAAGTGTTCGTAAGTTCTGGATTTGACACCGTTCACATCTCGCCCGCTCCGCACAGCATGAATCCACCTCAATATTTTATAAATTCAAAATGTGCTGCGTCCATTTTTTTTTCTAGTGTGCAAAGAGATTCGTCATCGCAGTGAATACGGAAAAGACCAACAAAAAATATGTTTTAATAATAATGTTTTAAAACATTATGTCAGCGGTACTATCATCACTAGCATCATTTTGGAAATTGCTCATTGTAACATAGTTTTGCAGAAACTTCTTTACGTTTTTCCAACAGCGTAACATTTTCTTAAGAGATCTGTACACTTCAGCGGCCCGAGCGCCACTGAGTCTGAACCGCCGGCGGGTATTTAGCCTTATTTATACCCGCACAAGAATTACAAAAACATACATGAAGTTTAAATTATAATTAACGTAATTTTAACGAACAAATTGTCTGAAAACGTATTTGCACTTATTTTAACAAATTTTAAAACCAAATAACTTTGTAACGCGATCGCGCTTATTTGAAAATGTTAAAAAAGGTTTTAAATTTTTAGACATTTATGACATTGTGTTAGGTATGTCAGTATTTATTAATTAAATCTTAAATATTCTGGTTGGTCCATAAGTTCTTGAGCAGGTATTTTTTTTGTTAATGCAACTTGCATTAACAAAAAAATTCGGTTAACTAGGTAAGACGATTATCACGAAAATAGATTTAAAAAAAAATTGAAATTTCCAACAAAATTTGCGAGGATTTTCTCTAGTTTTCACGTTCGGTTGAAGTTTCCGTCAAAAACTATTCGTTAGCTGATATGCTGCCTGACAACAACAGGCGCTCAACTTAAGCTCCAAAAAAACAATGAAACGCCAAAACGCACGTTGACGTGTATACTAACTCTAAGCAAGATTTTTAAAGACGATCTCAAATTAGCTTTGTATACTTAATCGAATTGATTTATGTCTTTCACAAAACGTAAAATATTTATCTACCATACATTGTTTTTTTCTATTTAATAATTTTTTGTTTACCTTACTATTACAAAAACTGAATTATTACTTCGTATTTTTATCTATAGACTAAGTTATCTGTAACTTATGTAAGCTGAGCAGATTAAAAGATTAACTACTTTATAACATTAATTTTTTAACTTCATTTATAATAACTGCTTGCAGGTCTTCATTAAATAAAAGCCCTTTAGAACCTCCAATTACTTATTCTGGAAAATTTACAGTTACCACATGTACCTCTGCGGTCAGCTTCAAATCTTGCCGGCGTAGTTATCTTGTGCTAAAATATATCTTTACCTCGAAATTTTTTCCTTTTTATGTTGTCTTTTTTAAATATGAAGAAGCAGTTAATAATATTCACTAATGTTAATAAATTGTGCGGGTAGAAAATATTTACATGTAACAACATAAAATTTGAATAATGAAGAAGTGATGTGTAACTCATCGGCAACGACAAAGTTGGTAATTAATTAATTTAATTTCTTTGCCTCAAAGACAGTTTGCGGCGCAAAGTTTCAGAGTAATGATGAAGTTAGTTGGATACGAGTTCCAATTGTGTAACAATTATATTGAAAATTCATATACTGAACTATTCATAAGTTGCATATAAATATCGAAGGCGATAACTAAACGTAAGTTTTTTAAGAAATATAGAAGATATTCATTCAACGGAACTTATTTTGAACCTTACCTTTATTTTAAATATTTCCATTTAACTTGTAAAAATTATAGATTACGCAAAATATGTAATTATTAAATTACTTATTAGCCCAAACCTGGATTTGATAGTTAACTAATAAAGTACATTAATCATTATTAACCATATGTATGACATAATTAGACGATAAATAAGAATTCAAGTACCACGTGTGTCGGCGGTGATGGGGTGTCGGGATTACGAGTTCACTTCCGTGATACTGAAGCTCGATTTAACAATCAATTGCTTTTAAATTATCGGCACATTTACCATCCCTAACTCACGTAACTTAAAGAATTACTGTTATGTCCTGCTTAACGCGTTAATATAAAAAAAATATACAAATTCTACAGATATCAAGAAATCTTGACGTTGACTATGGTAATTTAACGTAGCCCAAGGACATATCTCTGAGGTAATAATCGCAATTGTAAATGTATGTCATCGCTTTGCAATATTATTACTGTTATTTTATAGAGGTATTGCAGTCGGATACCCACTAGTAGCAATTTGTATCAAAGGATATAGCAATAGGTATCCGACTGAGTGCTCTCACAAAATATTGTCGAGAAATAATAGACGACTGTAATATTGTGCATGGAGTAAGCCGGATTCAGTTATTGGTAAAGGGAATATAGTAATTGTTTTATTGTTAACTAAGCTCTGTTTTTTAAAAATATATTCTGTTTGAACCTTATTGAAAATTTTTTATTCGGCGATGCGCGCTCAATGTTGATATTCACTCTTTGTAAATGATGTTGGAAGCTTTGTAATATGTTTTATACACGTTAAAAAATAAATCTTATATCGGCATTTAGTAATAGAGGTTGTAAATGAATTTTCAATTAGAAATTTATACTTTGATTACTATAATTAAGTAACCAAGCTTAATATTCATTACTTTGGGAATGATGTGGAGCGTTTGCAAACTATAAGGTATAATATAATGTTGTATTCTTTTAATTTATTAACTTTCAACTGTTCATATGTGTTTAGGAGGCAGTTTTATTAAGTTATTTTTATATATTACTATCCCTTTTAGCTAAAAACAAAAATTAACATGTTTAGTATTCCGATTGTTGGGACCTTTTCTCATGAGGAGAGGGTGAAGGCAATTTATTCAACACGCTGGCAAAGTGCGGGTTGGTATAAATCAAATGTATAAGAAAGCTCTTCTTGGAACATTTCGGTTGCCGCATGTGTTACTTCATAGGGAGCTTAAAATTAGTAGGATCCGTACCTGTGCTTCTTCGAAACGTCTAAGTCCGCCTTGTATACTGAAATATCACGGCTTCTTTCATAGTTTAGTTCTCGATAACTTATACATGTATAAGATTTAGTTAAATGTACTGAAAATATATTACCTAAATGGTGACAATATTTTTCAAAAATAATTTTAATTGAAAACTGTACATTACAAAAAATTTAATTTTTGTAAAGTGTTTACATTAATGCGAACCAATTTATTTGCACTGAAACGATTTTGTATTAAAAGTTGTTCAGGTGTGAATTTTCGCTTTAATAATGGATTTTCATGTGCAAACCAGATAATTAACGAGTTAAAGGCCGGACTTAGTGATGACACGAGTTAAACACAAAATTTATCGTATCTCCAATACAAAATTTGTGCTAAATTATTTGCGGAGAATATATAATGTAATTAAAGTATGTTGTATCGTTACAAAATTTTAATTATTTATTGATTAAAAAAACCTTCACATCAATCAAGTCCCGGTCAGTTCTGAAGTCTCTACAGCGATCTTAATGCTGCTAACGACTGCAGTTGAAATTGAATAAAACGAAAGGGATTTGATGGTCTCATCATCACAAATCCAATAACCGAAGGGTCATTGGAAGAATAAAAGATTACGTTTACTTCTGATAAGTTTTGGAACTAGACGGTGTAACTTTCACAAGAATATCGATAGATAGGCATTAGGCCGCGGCATTTAGAATCTCCGCGACATTCTCATTTTGCTAATTCCGTAATCCATTAACAATGACGAAAATCTTTAATTAGTGCGCTTTCCCCATAATCTGCTATGGTGCAAGCACATAGACATCTCTCCGTTGGGCTGTTACACCGATTAAAGCTAGCAATAGAGAGAGCTGTGTTTGGCACTTCTCTAAAGGACAAGATTCAATATAAAGAAATTTAACGGAAATTTAACGAAGATTTATCGCCGTAACTCCTAAACTTTGCAAATTTAAATGGCAGCGGTCCGGAGCAAAACAGTGAATTAATAATGGATCGTGATAATGTTGATAAATCGTATGAATAACATTAGTAATTCATAAAACCCTAACGTCTTTGACAGTTTACAAAATCCTGGAATTACAACTCTCCGGCCTTAATATTTAATACACTTACCTTACCTTTAATATTTATAATCCAAAAATAATAAATAAGCCTATTCTTATAGATATTGTGAAGCGGTGGTAATTCAGTTATAAATTCGAGGAAGTTACCTTTATAATAGAAAGATGCGTGGGATCCACTCTCACAGGGGTCGCGCAAAACTGACATTTAAAAAATAACAAAAACTAAGCTAGCGTGTTGGATTTTTGCTTTGAATCCTTTGAAGTATGGCCCCGTGCCCCAGCATTGGAAATATAAATAAAGCTTTTCACTACTTGTCACTCTGTTGCTACCATTATTTGAAACATTTTTCGTCTTGTTACTACGCAATCACATTTTATATTCATTGTTAACAGGTCGGGCGCCTCTTTGGCCATCGATGTAGTTCTCGAGAGTAACAGAGAAATACTTCATCATTATGCAGCGGTAAGTGAATTTTATTTTTGGGTGTTATGTGTGTAGAAGACCAAAAATGATGATAAAATTAATAATTAATGACTATGAATATAATTAATGAGTTAATTCAGGCTAGTCTGAAGACTAGCCTGAACATTTGATTTTGAATACTAGCTGGTTAGTATTAGAGCAAAACATTTTGAATAACGACAACCTTTTTCAATTTTCTTTATTAATTATCATCACTTTTACATTTATTTTACTAACGTTAATTTACTATCGCTGTCGCCTTCTTAACATGTTTACGCTTCACCGTATTGCGCTCATCTCTTTGAGGCCTCGGTTGTCAATCTTAACCGAATAGTTACGATAGCTACATCGCTGTTCATGCCGGAACACAGTATTTTCGTATGCTACTGTTTGAAAATGATAAGGAGTTGCGGTAAGAGACCCATTCACATACGAAGGAATTATAAAGTATTATTTCTACAGGATTATCCGGCGTGTACGGGAGGTCGACTGGGCTCAGTGCCGCCGCAACGCTCACAATATGTTCACTAAGCTTATACGAACAAAAGATCCGAGGGAGACAGAAAATCAAGAGCTGAACGTACCAGGAAGACAACGTCTGTCTGTAAGTTGTTGATATCAGAATATAATATAATGTAGTCAAGTTAGAGTTCACGACTTCTATGCCGTATACCGGCTTAGTGTCTTTGTCGCGCAACAAAGAGAAGCTATGTTAATGCAATCTTAATTGATTTGCTGATGGCATTTTGGCTCCTCTTATGTATACTGTTGTGCATCCAAACATCTCACTTTGTGTACACAGACATAGTTTATCATCACATAACTACTTACTCATACAAGTTTGAATCGCTGTGGCAACTTAATTCGAGCCTCAGAAATACCTTCGGCAACAAAGACAGGATCTCTTCTTTTTGGTGTAGTTTTAAGCAATATTCATTTACAAAGAAAACTTTGACATAGCAGGCGCGCAGAATACCCATTTTGGTTTCTGTTTGAAAAGTGCTTTATTAAAAAGTAGTAGTAGTAACAATTTAGTATTTCGTATTTAGTATTTAGTAATTCTTTATGTTATTATTGTATTATTAAATGTTAAAGTAGTCGGTTCACTTCACTAGTATTAGATAAAATGTCACATGATCGTTTCTTTTAATCTCAATCATAAGTGAACAATACACTTAAAGGAAGAAATTATTAAATTACATTCCGATTTGAGCCGGAACCGGATTACCATGGCTCGCCCTTATTAGATTTGTGTAAAGGCAAGAAATAGAAGAGAACTAAATTCTAAAATTAATGAATAGTAATCGTTTCAATTGATACTCAGTCTTCTATACAAGAAAATTTCGGTACGCTTATTAGTGTAGGTTTAATATTCATTCTGCAAAGGTTGTCTTGTTATACTTGGAAGTTGGTGCTAATGAGCTATAACAATTCTCGCAAGCAGTATTAGCGATTATATTAAGAACGATGAATGCGAAGAGGTTCCGCGAACGTGAAAATAATTTATCAGGGGATGAATGCTCTCCGTCATGTAATACTTCCTACAATAAGAACGGGGCTACAAAACAAGATCACTAATGCACCGTCACTTGAAAATTAAACATGTATAATATAGACATTATTTTTCTGAAGGTAAAACTAGCCTTTAATTAAATCACGGTACTAATAAACCTCGACTCAATAGAACAGGGGCCAAACTGTGTTTTGCTATTAGTAGCGCCTGTTCAATATTTGCCAACGCTACAAACACATCCGGTGCTTTGTACAAGCGCATAACGGTTCCGGTGTCAATTACCGTCGCACCTCACGTTGCTCTAACATCATTGGTGGAAACGATGTAATGCGTTTAAGTCATA
The DNA here is from genome assembly GCA_029286795.1 of Byasa hedistus. Classification (NCBI taxonomy): domain Eukaryota; kingdom Metazoa; phylum Arthropoda; class Insecta; order Lepidoptera; family Papilionidae; genus Byasa; species Byasa hedistus. The sequence continues at coordinate 1,133,738 of JAGSMW010000036.1, forward strand.
AATGTTCGATGTGGCGAATACGTTCTATTTACTTCTCCAGCGTGTAACTTTACCATTTTATCACTGAAAACCACTAAACACATTTTTCAAGATACGTGGACTAAATGAAGAATTACTTCTATTTTCAGTTACAAAACAAGGATTTAATAGTTATTCACTTTTGATATTTACATGAGAAATTTGATTTATAACTACATCTATCAAATTTGTTTTACATTAATTAGTTTTTAAAACATTGTATCAACGCGATTATGGTCTAATCAAGAAACGAATATCTAAAGCGACAAATTAAAGATTTAGGGATTACGTATAGTCCACGGCAAACTTGAATCTTTATGTAAGAATAAATCAGAAAATTATTAGGAAGAACTATCACAAATTTAGGTTAATTGGCATTTGCTATCTACTCAAAATGATATAGAGAATTGATCTTCCTTATTTTCGATTATGTTGAAAATCGGCAGTTATATTTTAAATTTATGAGTTTATTACCAAATTGTGTTTGGCGTTGATAGATTACAACAATGTAATAAAATAAATAATATATGTAATGTTTTAACTTATCACTTTGCAAAGAAAAAAAAATATTTTGCTCATCAATATTTGAAGGACGATTAAAAATATCTAAAAGAGCTCAAGAAGCTATTATTAGTATTTATCTTCATAAGCAAATGTTCCGGATATGTTTGCACGAAAACAGGAAGTATTCATTTCAGTTTATTAACGAACACATTGGCAAATTGGGTAGCATGACTTTACTTGTAGGGTATAACATATAAACTTGCCTATTTTATGATCGTGATTTTGAACTTTATTTAAACAGAGAAAAAGTTATTGAATATGAAGCTTCATTAGTAGTGTACTTTTGTGTGAAAAGACCTTCGTTTACGTATTTACAAAAACTTTCACGACATTCATACCTGCGGTTCCAAGCAACAATTTTTCGTAGCGAAGAAAAACTTTGTTTGTACAGAGCTTTTCCGTTTCTACGAGTTCGTAGAACTTCGTTCGTAGAGCTAAACTTGCCATTATGATTGCTTAATAAGAAAACACCTTCAGATCTGAAGAAGTACGTCAAGAAGAAAAAGAATAACAAAAAACTTTATAAAAATTGCTTTTATAATGAACGATGGCAAAGTAACTTTTGAAAACCAAATTCAATAAATCCAAGTTAAGAAATAAACATTTAAAAAATTTTCTTTCTAGAAAATTAACTGTGTTCTAAACATTATCTAAATTCCGCTAAAGTTAACTATACGAAAAATAAAATAATCGTAATTCTTTAATGAAACAAATTTCTACAAAAAGGTAAATATTACAAAGATTCTTCCGTTGCGAAAACGTCTTTTATTATATTTCAGCTAAAATAAAAGACAACTTAATTTCATCTTTGGTTCTCTGAAATCTTATAATAAGTATAGTATTTTAAAAACTTAAGTATTAGCAGAGTGAGCCATGAATAAAATATCTTTGAAATTTTATCACAAAATACTTATAACTTAAATATTTACGAGTTCCCGGCATAAAAATATTAAAAAAACCTTGTGCGAGAACATTTACCGAACATAAAGATTGATATCTTTTAAAATGGGTAAAAGGAGATTACAGATTTCTTTTTAGCCTGATTATAATTCGTTTAGTACACGTACAAACAAAAACTCTCTTTATATTTATTTATAAATGTTTCATTGAACGTTTTCGTGGTAAAATATTAAAATTATAGTTTCCTGTCTCGATTCGCAACATTTCCTTGATTTTTGTAAATAAATATAATAATCATTTAAACAACATACAAAATATTAGTATTAATAACACTCAGAAGAGTTGATCTTTTCAAATGTTAGGTTAAAGTTATATTTAAAGGACTACTCATTGAGCTTGTAATATAGCAAGTGGGATAAGAAAATTTATTTTCTAACCCCTTCATTCGTGTTCAGTTAAAGTTGAACGCGCTTCTTGTAATTGGTCACGCTTATTTAAACGTTCTTTATAAACTTCATCCGCGTAAGCGGGTCACCCAGTTCAGCAAAGGCTATGTTAAGTAATTATTATTGTATATGATATACTGCTGGTGTTTTCACTATAAGATACGCAGGTACCCGTTAAGGTAACAGGCTTTATATTTTTATAATTTAAACACAGATATTTTAACATTTATATTTGAAAAGCCTAAAAACTCTTTTCTTACATTACTCTTCATCGTAGAAAGTTAAGTGTTTTTTCTTAAGTACAGATTATCTAGTAATATAACAGCTGAATACATCGTGTTATTATAACGTTCCATCTATGTTTATTGAGTTGAGCTGTCCTTTATTCAAATTATGAACAACGCATAATTTTTGCACAATTTAAACTCAGAGATTTTTATTATTCATTATACTTTAATAAAATACTAAATCAATGCTCATTTATATAATAAAAATATCAATAACAGTTGTATTAGATATGGCTAAAAAAAATACTAATCCTGATGGTTTCGTGTAAGGGTCACTCCTTAATTTTTCTTGATTTAAGTGTTAACGAAGTCACTTTCCTCAGCGTTGCCTCACCACAACCGATTTGACATCTCTCGGTGTTGGCTCCTGTGTCGGCACCGGGATGTACCTAGTGACTGGCATGGTGGCCCATAGATATGCAGGGCCAGGAGCTGCCCTCAGCTTCATGATCGCCGCAATAGCAAGCATCTTTTCCGGTAAGTACATACACTTTATTATCTGTTAGTCTTATCATTTAGTTAACGGGAAATTTGGGAATCAAGCATAGACCTCATTAGAAATATTTTGATGAATGTTCTATACTTATAATGTATGATTACGTATTGAGTTTTTATTTAGTAAACTTCATTATTGTACAGAAAGATAAATTATTGACTATCTCTTCGACAAATGTCAAACTTTTTAAATATGTCAATCTCTACAGCTCATTTAATTTTCTACACCCTACTCGTAAAATAGATAATTTTAAATATCAGTTGTAATAAATGATTTTTGTATGACTTTTTAAAACATTATCAAACTTTAAAATACTCGTAACTTTTTAAATTATCAGTTCTTATTTACTTGCTATAATTCATAGGTTCAAATATATCTACAACTCGTTTGCAAATTATGAGCTAGGTAAATAACATTGACAAAATGTTTTTTTTTGTAGAATGTTTTTTTTTAATATATGTAATCCTGTTCGACTTGTAGTTAAATAAAAAAATATTAAATGTATTATAGATATTTGTCAAACGGTGAATTGCGTTCAACAATAGTAGTTTTAAGGTTTTCACTTTGTGAAGAATCCTTGCTATAGTTACTTCAGAGGGGCAGTCCGCCTTTTGTGTCATGATATAAAGTAGAACGATCGGACGACTTTCTGTTTGCACTTCAATAGAATTGAATAAAGTGGAATTTATATTGCCATAATATAAAGTGGGCTAAAGTTTAACCAAAGCTTTGACAAATGGTATAGAATTTGTAATTGAAGTTAACGATAGCAAATGAATACGTAGTTTATGTAATAATTTGCTATTTGCAGTTATTGCATGGACTGTTATAGTTCATCTTTAATTAATTGAAAAATGTTACTTTAGTCTAAGATACTATGAACTAGGCAAGTCAAACACGATCGTCAGTTAATATTGCTGATACGTAGTAGTTATTCTTATAAATGCACGTGTGCAATTACGTGTATCGTTATCACTTGTCGTTTGCAAGACATAATTGAATGTATATTAAACAAGAATCAATAAAAGGTCTTCAGTTATAATATAATTTTATTAATTCAATGCTTCACATCAATTCTATAATTTGTTTCTGGTAAAATGTTAAAGTTTATATATTATTATTTCATATAATTTTGGTACGAAGTGCCTGGCGTTCCAGGTCTCATTAGCGCCTAATTGGACGTAAAATACAGTTATAAAATTGTATTCATACATAAATTAACTTCGCAGTTTTTGGAGAAGGTATTAAATTTATAAAACCTATTAACCAGCAAAGTGTTGTAAACCAAATTAGTCGTCTAATTTCCCAATCGATACTATCAATTAGGAAATTGCATCCAAATGAAATAACTTACAGGCTATTATACTTAGTAACAAAAAATGTCTTTTACTAACAAGTAGATTACACAAATACATTAGTTTATAAGGTGTTAAAGCTATAAAAAGTTTGATCTACTTTTATTATGTTAGGTGTTTGTTATGCGGAGTTCGGTGTACGAGTCCCTAACACTACTGGATCTGCTTATACTTATTCTTACGTCACTGTTGGCGAGTTTCTTGCATTTGTTATTGGTTGGAACATGATCTTAGAATATTTGGTAAGTAATATTATTATATACGAAAATACTACGTCGTAAATCGTTAACTGACAAAGGTTATTCAGTATATCACATTTAAATAACACTTTGAGATATAAACATCTAACGGTAAGGATATCATACAACTTCTTATATATAAAAACGTTGATGTTTATATCTTGATATTAGTGATTTAGGCAAATTATATTTGGATTGGATAACAAAGTTAAAACCGAAATTCGTCACCACTAATAACTACTGCAGAAAAGTTTAAATTAATTTTGATTGCTACGGTAAATTATAATTCTGAATTATTAAAAAAAATATATGTGATAAAAACAAGATAAGCTCATTATTTTACTTAGATTAACCTCATTTGATGTCTTATTTATTAGTAATTTTTATACAGATTGGTACCTGCGCATGCGCACGCGCTATTAGCGCTAGCATTGATTCCCTTTTTAACGGGGCTATAGAACGCACTCTGACCAAAAAAGTTGGAAAAATATTCGGTAAGTAACACTTTTGTCACGAGAGTTTATTGTAAGAATATCTAATGTTATGCTTTAGACAAAATATTTACAATACGTTTTAAAAGTGAAAACTAAAAAACTTTAAACTTTCTTTATACTTTTCGATAAGGACAAGAGGTTTTCTGATTCTCTTTGTCAACGCACGTTATTTTTATTTATGGATATTAGTACAGGTTTCAGTATAGCACATGTTTAAAATCAAATTCGCCGTTTTATCTTTTCACTTTTGAGTTTTAATATCAATAAGTATTTGTTACAACAAATATGATGACCAATTTTCAAAACTAGCAAATATTCAAATCGGCAGTTAAATTCACGATGAATAGCTTTATTATGAAACTTGACAGAAACGTTGAGAAAATTATCTCTCGGGTGCTATTCATTAAAAAAATATTTATAAATTGTTTAGATATTTATTTTCAAAACCGTGAATTTATGTTTATAACACCGTTACAATAGTTTTGATAAAATTTTTGATAAATTCCTAAATTTTATTATACAGATACGATAACTAAAGCTTTGCCTGTCCTATTACATATTACATTATAATATATTCAGGGACTAAAATGCGAAATGTAATAGTAAAAGATTAATATTTCTGAAAGAAATGTGTAAAATGCTGAATAATAGGCAATCTTTTGTAACAATACATTGTTATAGCTCAAGTGTTCGCGACGCTTTGCCGCTTATTTAGAGCGTTTGCTCTGCCTGTAATTGAAACAGGACAGGACAGGCTTTTGTTTTCAGTCAAACGCATTGTTTTGTTCTTTTCATGTCGTGTTGCACGAAGTCGTGTGTGAAGCCAATGATTTTTGTAAAAAATTTTTCTGAGTGGTGTTTTGTACTAAATTTTTTTTCATGAAGTGTTCATAAATTCCAATTGTTAAAACAATATCATATACTTGTCCAAGTTAATATGTAATTATATTATAGATATATATCCAAACTACACGGCGACGTGATGATGAGTTTCATAACAAGTAATTATAATATAAAAACGTTGCAAATAGAAAATTAACGAAAAAGTTTGAAAATAATATCTTTTTCAATATTTCGGGAGGAAAAAATTGATGTTTATATTATTTGATTTATACCGTTATGTGATAGAAGTTCAAGTTTAAGTTTGTATGTTCTTATAGTATATTGCATAACGTCTAATAGCGCGTTAAAAGGTTATTCACTAATATTTTACTATAATAAGTGTAATAATTTTAAATGTTTATGAACAATAGCCATAGAGGTACCTTCATGTTTATGTATCTTACTTTACCGATGCTAGTTTTCATCTGATTAGTAGTCTGTAACCGGTGAAAGAGGAAGTTTCAAACACAAAGTGCCATTTACATCCAGACATAGAACATTTCTACGCATTTGGATAGGTATCAGCAGTCACGAGATATCTAGACATCGGTTTAATAGATATCGTGTGAAATCATGTACACAAAAAATAATTAAACTTTCGTAAATGACTTCTGAACAAGTTTTTCGTATTAAATTACGGCCATTTTTTAAATAAAATCTTTGAAGCGTAAATTAGATCACTTTAGGAGATAGAAAATTTCAAATCAATAATTTCATTTTAGTGTTATAGCTATTTTCATTAAAATTGCAGTTTTAATATATAATAGTAACATATCCCAGGAATTATAACACACAGCCAGTTGAACGTTTAACCTTCCTTGTCGTGAGTTATGTAAGAAAATTACAGACTTTAAAATGGATTCCATCACATTATTGTATTTTTCTAATAAAATTGTTCAGCTTCGGCCCACAACAATGCGACGTGAATATTAAAAGCACAACGTCTCTGTTGCCTACTTTCTTTTAAAGCGAGGCTGTTTTATTATCCATATACATTCTCTTATGTCACCTTGAGAAGAATAAAATAAATAAAAAGAAGGCACACAAAATATTGATTGTCCATTCAATATTAACTTCTATATAAAATGAACGTACATTTTGTTTTAATAGTCACGAATACATCACGGCAATTTTTTATAATTATACTGTATGTGATTGAATATAGTACATTTTTAAGTAGCTATTATTGTAGTGTATACTGCTCATTATTTATTAAAACCAGTTTTCAATACGTTATCACTTTCTAAACGATATTTATTTTATTAAATACGTATTAGAGATTATTTGCAAATTCAACTTGCTAATACTTTGATATATGCTGAGCGAATAAAAGTTTATGTATATAAAGATTTTAATGATAAAAATGTACGTTGAAATATTTCAACCAAAGTTTATAAACAAACATTCACATATAATAATAAAGCAAACGTTTTATAAAATACAATTATGTAAAACACTGACAAACGTGTGGAAAACATCGGTGTTTTAAACTTAACATTTCCAAATTCCTGTTTAAATGCTTCGAAATTTAACTAACAGTGATTAAAATTTGAAACTAGTGCTAAAATTTACTTAATATTTTAACACATACGTTTTAAATGTTCCATCTCGAAAATACCTAAGCATCCGTATCTAGTGACTTGGTGAACCACGCAACATCTTATCCGCTTCTTTGTTATAGAAGAGTGCATCTTCAAGTCAAGCACTTGGGAATACATGGCAAAATCTTTTTAAATACATTTCTCTTAGTTCAATTGCCTCACAAAAGTACCAAAAAATATTAACAAAAATACTACGACTGTATAAAATTGATATGTTAAGGTTTCTCATTCAAACAAAATAAAAACATAACTCCTTTACATAATAAATTACATTTTTTTTTAATTAATATTTGTATAGAAAAGCCGTAATAAGCACATAGATTCTTTATTTTTTTTTGTACTTGTTTTCGATTTTACTGTATATTAATGAACTTTTTAAGCAAAATATATAAAAAAGATGTTTATCATATCACGTAAATTTTTATGTTTTATATTTTGAACTTATTTACGTTAAGTATATTTTAATCTCAGGTCTTAAGTCGTTAACTAGAAATCGAACAATTGTAACTACTTACGTAAATCACTAAATACACTTGCTAAATGTGTGTTCGTTGGTATTTACCGCTTCAGCGCACTCTACCCTTTGAGCTTAGTTTAACCCGACTGGCGTGAACAAGTTGACATTGAAATTGCATACGATTATAAACTACTTCATTATAATAATATTGATTATGTGCTTGCTATTATTTGCCTCTCCAATAAACATTGATTTCTCTATAAACTATGATGCATATTTAATTCGTTGGTAACACTATTGATTAGTTTTTTTTATAAGTTAAGGGTAGTACAGGCTGTATTTCGTTGAGTGATGTTCACCGTATTTCGCAGGCAAGTCCCCGGATGTCGTTGCTTGTGGTATTACTTTATTCATGACGACGATATTGGTTGCCGGTGTGAAGAAATCCCTTTTCTTTAACAACGTGCTGAACATTGCTAACTTCAGCGTTTGGGTTTTCATCATTGCCGCCGGGCTTTTTTACGTCGATTCGTCTAATTGGACACATCATAAAGGATTTTTGCCGTATGGATGGGGTGGAGTAAGTAAACAAGTTTAATTTTATAGCAATAATAAAACACTATAGAAATTTAAATTCTGTGTTGTAATGAATATTGTTTTACAAGATAGATATTATCATAAGGCAAAAAGACAATGGAATCATTATTAAATTTTAGTATGATACGAGTAAAATAATTAGTTTCTATAAATGTAAATATTATTTTGAATGTGAAATAGGTAACGATCATAGATTGTATAAAGTTAAAATAGTATTTCACCTCTCATTAGGGCAGTCAGGGATTTATAGGGATCATGTCACGGGAGTATCTTTATTAAATACAAATTTTAGTTCTAGTTCAATTTGGATTATACGCGAACTAATTACAGTATGACCAAACTGAAGCTTTATTTTGATTTATAAAACATTATTTAACTTTAGTTTGATTATTATTGTACTTTATTTTAAGCATACGAGATTTTTAAAAGTAAATGTTTGTCTATAAACAGAGTTTATAAATTTTTTTATAGAAAATATTTATATAACTGTTATGTAAAAAGAAAGATTTTTGTATAGTTATACTTTGAATATTTCTTGCAAAGGTATTTAGCGGAGCAGCGACTAGTTTCTATGCGTTTATCGGATTCGACATCATTGCAACGACTGGGGAGGAAGCAAATAATCCCAAAAGGTCGATACCATTGGCCATAGTACTTAGTCTGGGCATTATTTTGATCGCCTACGTCACCACCTCGATCATACTTACTTTGATAGGTAAGCGAAAATTTATATTAACTGTACTTCTTTAAATACATTGTTAATTTCTTCATATTTCCTTATTTTTTACTTGCGAATATCATCAAATAAATATGCCATAACATAAATATGTTGTATTCAAAATAAACATACTTTATATGTCAGGCTTTAAATATATAAAAAAATCCGCAATCGAATAATGTCGTTTATTTTACAAAGTAAACTTTTACTTTTGCGCTTTTAAGTTGCGCTGCTCTCAACATAACTGGCGACGCTTTTTAAAACACACCTGTGGCTTCTCCCTCCTCTCCTCTGCCCGTCTGAACAACTGGGTCGCCACGGCGTGAATCGAATTATAGTGGCTCCCAACAATAACGTGCGGAATTTTAACGTGAAAATTTATCACAAATTTGTTTAAAAACTTCGCTTTGTGCACGTTTTAATGTCGCGAACAATATGCATTCTATTTTCATATGTACTTTTGCATAATTCACTTGGAGATCTAATATTTGACACATAAATATATCTATTGAAATAAAATAAAATTAAGAGTTTTTTCATGTACAGAACTATACAAATACTTTAAAGTTTTTTTTATCCCCCATTTGTTTTAAATTCGTGGGTGATTCGTTTAAGAAGATTGCCAATAAATAAACATGCATTCAGCAATGTTGTTACGGCGGTAGATTAAAAATATAAGGCGCGTGCAAGAGAACTTTTCTTTTATCTAATCTTTACCGTTTATGCGGTTAAAAAATTAAAGCTCTGTGTTATAAGGCAGGTACCGCTGTGCTTCGGAAGCAGTTAATTCGTATAAATTTACATTCACGTCCTTATTGTCCAGTGCCCTACGACAGAGTGGACACCGACTCGGCTCTGATGCAGATGTTCGTCTACGTGGACGCTCCGACGTGCAAGTACATTGTTGCACTGGGAGCTCTCGCTGGACTCACCGTTTCCATGTTCGGCTCCATGTTCCCAATGCCCCGTGTCGTTTACGCAATGGCCCAGGACGGACTCATTTACAGGTAAGTATTTAGTTAAGCTCCGAATTTATGATATAAAATGACTACGCTTCAATTTACACGATTTCATGAGACTTAATTTTATGTGTTAAAATTCTGGCCATAAAGTCATGTTGATTTTCTTCATAAAAGTTTGTCATGCTGGGACAGTAAAATTGTAAACATAATCGTATGGTAGACAAATCAAAAGTAATGCTGTGACTATGAAAGATGTTAATGTTACCGATGTTACTGACATTCATCTTTAACTTATTAAACAAAATTTTCTTCTCGATGATAGTCGAAGGCCATCCTTTAACAAACTCGCGATCTCAGTATTTAAAGTACATTATACCGTTGTGTTTACGACCAATAACCTAAGGGCATATAAACTATATCTAGATATAATTTATATTGTTTCACTGTTATTTTAGACGTTTCACAGATCTTGTTACATAAAACTATCAAGAATTTTATTAGCTGTCCAAAAAATTTAATAAAATCTTATAAAACTACTGAAATACAGTAATGTGCATAGCATATTTATGTTTTTTTTTTTTAATACGACACATGACAAATATTTTCTTTTTGATTCGTTCATTAGGCAACTAGGTATTGTTTCGGATAACACTGGCTCGCCCTCGTTTGCAACTATCTGCGGAGGTATCGCGGCGGCTCTTGTTGCCCTCGTGGTACAACTGGAAGTTCTCGTAGAAATGATGAGTATTGGTAAGTATGCTAAACAAACAGGATTTTCAGCACTATTTGTTTAGGCGTTTATATAATTTCAACAAACGTTTAACACAAGCAATAATTTTTTTTATAAATTAGTAAGAACGGAAATTCATCCAACAATTTATATGAAATAAGTTGTATCAAATACTTTTATTGAAATATATTGTTTTATACCTGCTAATTCAATATTACTTTGTGTAGAAAATAAACTAAAAAAATATGTTATAACCTTGTTAAAGTATCTTCAGCGAAAGTTGTTCATTAAAACAAAAACTTGGCGATGAAAATTGCCCTGAAGTTGAAGTGTTATACGAGGTATATAATTTTCTTCGTCCATCGAAGATATGAACAATATTGAAGCATAAACAATTTCTAACATAAAATGTATATACATAAATAATGTTTTCCGTTTGTTGTAATAGCTTTTCTTTTCAAAACGAAACGTTACAATGATAATGAAGTTTAATAGCAGGTTGAATTTACTTAACTAAATATTCGATGCCTCACAACGAAGAAATGTATTATTTATAGTTTCGTAGGTAGTACATGAAGCAAATTAAATGAAATAGAGCAAAGGTTTTTAACAGACACAATTCGCAATGAAAGCAATATAAAATCCAGCTGAATTGAATGACTACGTACTTGTGGGAGTAAGGAGCAGCATTAGACATAATTCAATTCACACGTTCTCTCTTGCAGTTACCTTCACTATGTTAGTCTTTTTAAAAATGACATTATAGCGAGAATCGTGACACGAACAGAATTTTATACCTTTCGTAACGTAATCTAGGTATTGCCAATTTTAGCTCGCAATGTCTATAATAAGATTTCACTTTTACTAGTACGTAACTCCAACTTTATAGCTAGGGGCTACACAGTCGGTTGCGTGGTCAGCTAACGAGAAAAATAGACACCAACGTACTTTTTTCTCGTTAGTCCACTAACAAAGTAACGGAGTATACTTTTGTATGCATTCATTAAAAGATATATGAACGGTGGTAAAATATCAAAGTCATTTTAACTACGTTTTGAAACAAGTATTCAGATTCGTATTTCTTATAATGTTCATTATAATTAATAAGCGTTCCCAGAAATACACTTTTTAATAAAATGTCAATTAACAAATGTATTTGTAATTAAATCACTGTTGTAAATAACGAATAAAGTTTTTGTAAGATTTCATAAATAATGTTCTTATATGACAGAGGCGTACAGCTATGAAGAAATAAAACATGTATCCTTAAACCATGTGGGAAAATGAAAAACAGGATCACCTTTTCTCCAATAAAACAACCGTTTCCATATCTAATTTTGTTATGGAGTTCGTAAATTATTCTTATACACGTATAACCAAGAAAGAACCTTTCTTTCATTCACATCTTAGTTCGGATGTATTTATTTTACAGAAAATGTACACAACGTACAGTATGTATACTTTAGTTATTGTTGGAAGCTTTTAGTAACGAAATATTAGTCAAATAATTTTTCAAATCTGTACCGTTCTAAATCCTTTCTTTTATTGTTCCCTCTACTGGGAATTCTCTTACAAGGAAATAGTGAATGCCATTTACTCGCCACGCTGGCCAAGAGAGGGTTGCTGAAACGCTGTTGTTCTAAGAACATGTCGATTTCCTCACGATGTTTTACTTCATCAGAAGCCCAAGTTTAATGAGGAACAAAACTGCACAGCACGTACGACCGTACTACAAATTTAGCTATCGCAACTTCAGCGATTAATAATATTGACATATTATTTTCGCAGGTACCCTTTTAGCGTATACCCTCGTGTCAACGTGTGTGCTAATCCTTCGTTATCAGCCTAATTCGACGAACTTGATTGAACTTTTGCCTCGAAGCCTTCGCACTCCTGTAGACCCAGAAGCCGGTACCTCTGCGGAGAGGAAGAATTCCTTAGCTGTGAGTTTATTCGATCGAGTCGTATTTGCAGCGACATTTACACAGACCGTTTCTCAAAGCTGCTAGATGAAAAAAAGTTGTTATTATTATATAATTTAATCTTTAAACAAAACTGAATTACTGTTCTTTTAATATGCAAATAGAACCTTCGGTCCGCTTAAAAGTTTCTGCAAAACTTGTTGTATTAATAAAGAACTGTTTTATAGTTGCATACAGGAGAACTGTGGATTGTTACAGGTCACTTCGCAGACTCAGATCCTGCCACCGAGTCAACGTGTGATGGTTCGACGTTTCACCCGAAGGTAATATAGTTACCAACGCGTATTATACATCTATAAATGCTAAGCGAGCTCGCGTTTTCTATTTTTGCGTAGCGAAAGGCCGGCCGGAAGGTATACTGATGTAGTTTAAATTATAATAGATGTAGTGATTAGCTAAGCGCTTTAGTATCTCCGCAGCTCACCGGACTCCGACGAATCCGTAGCAGGTGATGATAGTGAAGAATACGGACGCGACGACACTTTTCTTATGAATCCCCATGCCGAGAATAAATTTTATGGTACGTGGAATTGTATCTTACGTTATTATACTATTGATTTTAATTTTCCTCAACCCTAACGATTTTATTTGATGTTTGGTTTTTATTCGGAAATTGTATTCTAATATTAGATATAGTCAGAAAGAATATTTAATTTAAAAGTTGCCGGGGATTATTTCTTGCATGTTGCATTGTTTATTGACGTCTAGGAGCTGTACCCGGCGGATCATCTGTTGGTTCAACCCGTTGCGGACGTTTCTGTGATGCTATCTACCGTAAGCTGCTGATTATGACGTACCTCTGCCCCGGTTTACTTCCATGGGTAGACTGTGGCCCCGCTACTGAATTAACCGGTAAGTACATGTAGCGAAATTTTTAAGTGTATTGATTTCGATATGTCCCGTACAATTTAAAAACTTTATCTAATAAACAATGTATAATTACTAATCATTTTCCATTGAATGGATTTCAAAAAGTAAATGTAAAAATTAATTGAACTTTAGATACAAAAGTTTTAAAATTCTGTTTACTTAAGCACATAACACAAACAATTGTGCCAGAATTGTTCATTTTCAATTACATACATTTGAATATTAAGCAAAATTTATGTATGGGCAATATTTTAGGAATGTTCGTGATCAAAGCTGTAGGAGTACTGTACGCTTTTGTGATCCTGTTCGACCTGTTTGCCGCTTACGGAAGTCCCGGAACATCCAATTTTACTGCTGTGATGATGGTGTTGTTGTTCTTGGGTATTGTCATTACTCTGTTACTGATTTCAAGGAAACCCCAAAATCGGTAAGCTACTAACATATCAAGCGGAAATAAAAATAACATAAAGCTTATTTAGTCCCAAAAATTTAATCTGAAAAGTTAAATCTAAAAGTATTAAACGCGTTACTCACATCGTATGTATGTGATAGTTATTATTATTGTATTTTTTTGTATAAAATGTAATCAATGTTTTGGAGTAATTTAAAAAAATACTTGTCATAATTCTCCGTTATAAATAATTTGCTTTAAATAATATATACAATGATCATGAAAATGTATATATATATTTTACTTACAATACTAAAAAACATGTTACATATATGCTATCACCTTTATTGTAGGTCAACCCTTGTTTACCATGCCCCCTACTTGCCTTTCGTTCCTGCAGTCGCAATAACTACGAATATATACCTCATTCTGAACCTGTCCGTAATGACTTTGGTGCGTTTCACGATCTGGATGGGACTTGGTTAGTTAATTTTTTATATTAATATCATGTCAACCGTGATAGAAATTATGAAAGATTATTAAATTTCTTATCCGATTTTAGGTCTCTTTGTGTACTTCAAATACGGTATCAAGAACTCAACCCTGGAAACCAATCGTACCGAACCTCCGGCTTCTACACCACCCCCACCCAATCCTTTGAACCGTACTACTATTCCTCCTGCCGCTAGCCAGCCTGTTCCAATCGGTGACCGTAACATATTTGAAGGAGACGGAAACAATGGAATGTTTGGCTCTTATGAGTAAGTCGATAATGCAGTGTATTTAAAGTATTTATTTCATTTAAAATTTATTAAAAAATATTCAAAGTATATTTATCAAGCAGTAATGATAGTCGTTATATATACTAATATAAAGAAATTGTACAACACGTATACAAATAACATAATTTACAGATACTCCGATCCGTTGCTTAACTGGCATGTGACAGAGTTGGATTCTGCGCAATCAGGCAGCCGCGGTACCAGCAGCTCCTCTTACAAACAAGTCGAATCTCGGTAAGTGAAATTAAATCATCTGTTATCCATTACTATTTAAGTGATGGTATTCCATTAAAAAAAAATTTTTCTAGCTACAACGCTAGGACTAACAGCACCACTTCTCACACTTCAAGCCGTCCTCCATGGGCCTACCCTGACTCGATGTTCGGAAACTGGGAAGACTAAATTTGTTAAAGTTTTTTTATTGTAATTTTACTTTCAGCTTTTCTCTTATATTTATTATAATCCGTATATGTTCTCCAGCGATTTCACAATTACTTAATATACTATACAATACTAGCGGACAATAAACTACTTTACTACTTTTTGTATGTTCATATGTAGAAATAATATTTCTTAAGTAGTTTCATATTTTCGGTTAAAATTCTTGTTTTATTTAAAATTGAAATTCTGTACAAAATCGATAATTTTCCTACATTCATCTTCTTATTTTTCTTAACATAATTTGCTATAATTCTTCTTATTATACTAATGGACAACGACGAGTTAACAATTTGTTATAATATTTAATATTATTTGGAAATGAAACATCTCGATCATGTTTGTGTTCATTTCCGCTTTGAGTTCATTTCTGTTTGGTTAGAACGGATGTTATTTTTTTTCATTAAGTATTCATATTTTTATTTAAGCACAAGTATTACTAGTCGTTTTGTCGTAGTATCTAATTTAATGTAACGATCTCATTTATTCCTAGTTTATTATTGTCTTGTTTATAACAAGCGAATAAAACTTGTTTTACTATTTGTTACAGTATATTCGCCAAACGCATTGAAAGCGAAACTTTAATAGTTTTCATATTGAGTCATTCATATAATTTAATATCTTTACAACAGTTCAACTTTAATCTATCGACTTTATTCTTATATGTATTTTCTACTTAAATTATAAAATTTATTTATATCTATACAAGATATTCACTTAAGTAATTATTCATCATGAACATAATTGAATTCTAAAAATCCTCTATAAATCAATCCCCGTGTTTGGCATGGTTAAAGCTCAGAATTTTTCCAAACATATCAAATGAATTTGCCCTTTATAGAATTATTATATTTTTCTCCCAAAATATCAAACAAATTTCTAATAAAAGTTTATGTACAAAAATTCATATTTTCCATAGTAATTTTAATTTAATAATTCCTAAGAACTGAGACGACTTTCTGTTATCTGTAGCGAAAATAATACTAACAATTAATTAGTACTATCTCTTACATCTTCATACACAAGGTTACTCATATAGATGTATTAACTATTGATTTACTTGTCCAAGTCATAGTTAAAAAAAAGTGCCATATAAACTTTGTGCTAAATTTGGGTACGTAAATACACAAAATTTTGTCCCGTTACTTAAAATTAAGACAAACTAAAAAAAATCCCAATATTTCTAATCACTTTAGTTCACCGTTTGCGATAAAAATGGATAATTTCTCAAAATTAGATTCTAGTAGTATTTCGGAGAAAAATTCTCTTTGATGTGATATTTTAAGTAACATTGCACTCTCCCTAAATCTTAATAACGCTGAAAACTTTAGGCTTTACTGTTTCAGTAGATTGTATGTATAATATCTGAGCGGAGCTGAGATTAGACGATAGGCACTACTCATGAACAGAGGGTATAAGTTACCACCATGTAAACTTCTTTTTTTTTCCGTATGGGAATTTCCAACCAAAATCCCCTCGGTAGTCATCTTTAAGTGCGTTGGGGGAGGCCCGGGATCGCCTACGAAACGCCTTATTTATTTACTGGTGGCAGGTCTCTGTTGCCGGAGACCATCTAGGTAGGTACCACCGCAGCTCCTGTTTCAATCGCCAAACAGTAGTGTGCAAACATTACTGTGTTCCGGTTTGAAGGGCGCTGTAAGCTAGTGAAATTACTGGGGTAACGAGACTTAATACCTTGTCTCAAGGCGACGAGCGCAATGTGGTGCAGTGTGTACCATCTTAACTAGCACCACGTTGTTTAGGGCCGGCGTATTACTTTTCTCTACTCATCAGGTGAACGTCTCGCTCGTTCTGTCACCTCGTAGAAACAAAATGCACCGGTGCCTCCCCGCGCCCCAGGAAAGGCCGCAACCCTTCCCAGCAGCACCACTTTCATAGTTATGCTCGGAACGCAAAGGGAGAGGGTCGGTCTTGCCTGTTTTTTTTTTAAAAGCACTAGCTTTGCCCCTTTCCAGCTTTGGGGAAAGATACGGACGCTAAGGTCACCTAGTGAACAGTTGCTTTACAATCACGTGAACCGACTGATCACAGCGTCACATTAGTTTATAAAAAAAACACATTAATTATTGGACTTTAGCTATTAGATTATTGGTGTCTATATATCAAGTATTAAACAAGGCTAAACGACTGTATCATTAAGGTAGAACATAAGATCAATTCTATATTAATTTGATCAACTTATATATATATAGTATTAGTGGATGGGGCAACGACGCAAGTTTGATCTTTATAATTACTTTTACATTACAAGTACATTTATTAACAAACTTCAATATAATCCAATATTCTTCCCACGATTATCCGTCGGTAAACATGTTGTTTGCACTCAAAAGCGAAAACTTTGTTGGGAATGTGTTATTTCCTTTATTTAATTGAAAACCTTTGGAATTTTCACGCTATACTTATTTATATTTTTACATAAAGACAAAAAGGAAAACACTGTAAAAGTCACCAGTAACGCCTCATTCATTGCCATCTACGTTTTATTTACATTTTTAATACTTTATAACTTTCATTAAACAACAAGTAGTCATCATTTATGAAAAGATTCACTTGATTATCTCGATGTCTTGTAGTTAAGTCATCTTATTATTGAAAATCTTTACAAAAAAAAAAGTTGTTGGAGTTATTACAATTAGTGAAGTAGGAGTCCATGGACAAAATTATAACGAAAAAATTAAAAAAAAATATTTTTTTTTTCGTTGTTTAAAAAGTTTTAAACATTATCAAAATTAGAAGCAGCATGGCTTGCTTATTGACGACATGCAATTTTGAATTTTTGTAAACTTAAGATATTTCAGTTTTAATAACAGAACGAGCACGTAGTTAATTGTCGGCAGATACTGTTTCTAAAACAAAGTTACTGTAACTGGTGTTTATTGTCTGCTGATTTTTTACTGGTGGTACTTTCCACAAATTATTCCGTGATAAAGTACCATCGAAACGCCTATTTGTGCTGTCAAGTAATACTGTATAATGTTTTATATAACACTTTGTAGCTAGTGGAAGTGCAGAGCTGACCATATGTAACATTCTCGGTCTCAAGGTAATTGCATTATAGCGATGATGACACATCGTTTAAAAAAAATATACTAAAAGTACGAGCCGAATGCCAACTGGTGAACGTCTTCGTACTTTTTTGTGTGGAAATTTATTTCAGCGACAATGTTTTCATAGTTTCAGCATACAAGTGTATTGATTTTACTGTTTTTAAATAGCAAATGTTTGACATGTCACACACATGCTGCATCTCGTTGTTTTCTTACTTTTTTTTGGTTCAAAACCATCGTAAATATATATGTTTTTAAAACTAAAAATAAATTTAAGGTTCTAGTATTTAACATACAAGTATATAATCATTTTGATATTTGATAAGAGTACAATAATTATTTAGCTTATTTATTACACTATGTTCCTAATTTTCTTACGAAATACGATATTCTGTGACACATAATTTCTTTTAAGTTACGATGTTGGATATTACAAAATGTTTTAGATTAAGTTTAATATAAGTTATTTGTCAAAAATTTAACAATGGGTTTCTCAAAATACGTAACGATTTGTTTGCTGTTCTTTATTATGTTAGATATTTTTGAAATATGTATCGAATAAAATGGTAAGTGTTTGGTATTTCCATATATAATCATTAGGTGTATTAACGCTGGACGTTCCCGTCTATGCCATATATAGGTATAATATCTTTCTTGTAACATCTGTCGCTGATCAAACGCTCCGAATCAGAGCAGTTGCATATAAAATTTCGGTGGCGATTGTTAATAATTTAGGTAACATTGAAATTAAAACTAAATTTTACGGATTTCACCGTGTTTATTTTACTTATTTACGTTTCGGCCACCTTGGAGCATCATGGTCACGGGAGGTCAAATAAAATAAATAAACGCAATAAAATCCGTAAAATTTAGATTTATTAAATTTGTAATATTCGCAAAAGTATAAGAAATCATTATAAAAAGAAAATATTTAAGTCCTGTAATGGAATGTTGATGTCTAAACTTTTTAGGTGTACCACAAAATTAAAACTTGTTACAATCTTATTTACTCTTAATGTAACGTATCGAAGAACATAAGCAGGACTTTTTTGTTTTAATAATTTTTTTTAAAAAGGTTAATATATCTAAACTTTTGTTATTTTATAATATCGGTAACTAACGTTATAATGGTTCAAAAGCTTGTTCATCCTCTGAAAATAGGGTAATATTTGTAAGGCATTGATTGCGCTTGTAGAAGATCTTTCGCAGGGTTTTTCGAGGTGATATTGGACCAATGTGAAATAAATATATGCCCCACTTAGCTGCTATGATTCGGAAAGTGTTTATCATATAAACGACCTTAGATTTAAGTGTATTTAATCAATAATAAAATATTTAGCAAAACGTAACGTTAATTGATTTTTATTTCTCACCTAACATCAATATTATTTCCACTTTCCTTCAACGAGAAAGCACCTGACATCAAATTTATATTTATGATGTAATGTGACATTGATGTGGAAAATGTTCACAAGTTTACTCGCTCAGAACTCTCTGAAACTCACATGTTGACATCTAGAACAGAGCAAGGCAGGCTCACAATGTGAGTATGGTAGATAGCTAGGCGATTTTATAAAACCATAAAACTAACCTAACTTCGCTTGTGGCCTAGAATTCGCACCGGGGCCTCCCTGCTAGAAGGCGAATAGTTAGCTACTGAGTTAAAAGAAGACAGATAGACATTTTGTAGAAGTTGTGTAGACTCTACGACGTGTTATAAGTTGTGTCGCTCAAAGTTTAACACACCAGCGCGAGTTCACTTTAAAGCTTTGAAAGTTCTTATCCTTGCACTTCAGTTCCGGACAGTGCTTTTAAATTTGCATAATTGTGTTAGACAAAAAAAATTATTCATACCACCTGAATTTACAAATAATCAAACTGAAATAGCACTTACATTAATATAACGCTACACTTCAAACTGTAGAACTTAGTAATCAATACTTATTAAGAAAATCTAGAAAAAAAAAACTGTATTTTTCTATCAAACTGGCTACAAATGTCAAAATGATAGATGAACTACGAAGGTCAATTGTATTTTAATATTTTTTTCCTCACAAAAATAATATCATGAATACCAATACTCTATTATGTACAAGTATTTGAAAATATCGTTCATAATCATAAATGACATCACGAATGAGCTAGTTGAATGCCATCAATTGAAGATTTCTATTTTTTTAACATAAAACTTAAAATTAACTTCTGTTATTTTGATAGAGGTGATAATGTACGTCTATGGTATAACTGAAACTTGAATCGTTCGAGTAGTCTAACGAATAAAAATATTAGCTAAAGCGGCCCCGGGCAATAAACACAAAAATAATGTCCAAAGATTGCTTGGAATTAAAAATACTAATAATTTTTCAGATGCCTTACTATAAGCTTACTGTAAACGAAGTGTGGTTTAGGAATAGCTTACTTGTAACTAAGTTACTGGATCAGGCTTAATTAAAATTTAAACACTGAGTAAACTGTTCAACGGAAACAAATGTAAAATTACTACTCCGATTTCAATGGCCGTTAACAAAAGTAACCGTCGAAACCTTAAAAATTAAGGTCTCAATATTCCAAACAATTCACGACGAAGCACATTTAAGTCTTCGTTTTGTTGTCCTTCGTATATATTACACATATAATTATTAAATTAAATATAGTTTACTGCTGGTAGGTCTTTGTTGCTAGAGACCGTTTACGTAGTTACCACCGCAATTCCTATTTCAGCCACCAAATAGTAGTGTGTAAACATTACTGTATTCCGGTTTGAAGGATGCTGTAAGCTAGTAAAATTACTGGAGTAACGAGACTTAACAGCCTATGTTTCCCTTGCTTATCTCGTGGCATAGTAGTATAAAAAAAAAAAAAAATAGGTACGATCGCTCTGCCTCGAGGTATGTTTGGGTAAACTTTTTTATTATTTTTAGTAAAGCGAACTTTTTGATGAAAATATTCCAAATTAGTATTAATAATATTTGTATTATTAAAACTACTAATGGTTTAAACCAATAGTACCTTTTTGGTTTGTATTTACGTATACATACTAAATATTCCAATAATAGATTAAAAAGTTGTTGGCTAGAGAACAGGAGATGGGAGACGAATGAAAATCTTCAGTTCATCTAAGACGTCAAAGAACGAGGTCAGGAGTCAACATTCGCGATAATGTCAAGTTGCTGATAGCAATCAATGGATGTTTGCGGACGTGGTTGGGGAGTTAATTGTTCTAATGCAATATATTCTTATAACTAAGTGTATTTTTTACATTTTATTTTAGTAACTCAAAACTCATCCAAATATAATTTAATTAACATTAACATAAGTATCGCTTATATTATACTACGTCGATCGATCGATAAAGATCTGGGTAACTCTCGCATGTTTAGTATTGATCATGCAGATTGTTTTTGTGTTTTGCTTATAAAGTTTTAAATTTTATAACATGGACTATTTATATTAACAGCGCATAAACTGTATTCGTCAATAAGTTATTAATTATGTTAATCAATAATAAACTTGTAGTCTTCCCTTTATATTATTGATTCACGGAAGCAGGTTAATACCAAAATGTCCACGCCAGCATGCATAAAATAACAAAACCGTAGGTTGTAACGTGTTTTGATTGACGTTATTCGGCCATTGTACAGAAATAGTCCACTTTCATAGATCAAAGTAAATTCAAGTTTCGTAATTGGTTTTTACCACAATGTTATCTTCTTGACATCTTCAATTTTAGGAGATATATTCTCCGTGATATATTTGTTAAAGCCTTATCCGTATTAGAATAAATGATTAATTTTGTAATAAAAACGGGAAGATCACGAGAAGTTTGGAAGCATCATTTATGTATGATTTTGTTACTCTATTTTACAGATCATTTTGAAAGTTTGAACGCTGCAAATCCACAGTAGCAATCTAAACAGAGTTTCCGAGGTTGATATTTGAACGTTTAACCTGTACTGCTACATTTTGCACTGCTTGCTTTTCCATCAATATAAATCAATTTTAACTAGAAAAAATATTAGACGCTCATCACTTAAAAATGGTAACAAAAAAAAATTGTTTTTAATATATTTAATTTTAAACTTCCCTTTTACCGTAAAAATAAGATACATATTTTATTATACTACCTCTATATTTTTTGTACTACATTTTTGTAGCGTATGCTTTTCGTATACATTTCACAGTTAATTACTATTAAATAGTTAACTAATGATATTTCGTTGATCGTCTCATAGTTATAGATGCTATCTAACCGAAGCTTAAACCGTTGATAACATACAGGGTGCATCGTAGCAAGTGGGTCCTTATGTGGAGGATACGTATCACTAACACGATAATTAGATTCTCTAATACGCAAACGACGGGTTAGTGACAAATAGTTAAAACTGAAAATCGTGTTATTTGGATTTTCAAATATTATTAAGTTAGGTTAGCACCCATATATTAAATTTAATTCTATTATATTAGGTTTATACATCTACTGCTGGGTGTAGATCTCACTCAGATCAGGCCCATCACTATACGTATAAAGCGAGATCTCGTGGCCTTCACCAGATTGTCGGTCCAGCTTGCTCAGGGCCTTCTAGCCCTGCGTCCAGCACTTGAAGACTCCTTCCTCACCGGCCGTCATTCCTTCGAACAATGCGCATTACCCATTACCTCATCAGTCTAACATTTTATGACCAGTACTATTGTAAACTTATAACAAGAAGAAACAAGTCAATGTTTGTTTTAGTAACAAAATATTCGGTTCGACCGACAACTAAATGCAGCTGTGATACTGTTTCACGTGTCTCGTATGTTCAAAGGACGTATAAACAAAGGCTTTAGATACTCACGTGTTAATTAACGATATTTAATCCCCTTTACTCAAAGTGCAACTTAGTGTCAAAATAATATTTTATCAAATATCATTTATTTCGCTTTTATTTTATTTATCACCATGACAGTGTACACTGTTGATTACATGTAATACAGAGCGATTTTGTTTAACTTAAGATAAAAACATTTGATTGGAGTCTTCTTTAAACATCCCGGGAGAGACCACTCTTTTAAAACTATAATAAGTTAATAATAAAAAGTTATTGCGTCCATGCATGTATGCCTGCCTAGGTATATGTGATTGTACAATGAAGTATCGTAATAAGGAACTTTGACACGTTAAATATAAAAAAATTTACCCTAAAAGCAGGAAGAGGTAATTTTTTTTTATACTACTATGCGACGAGACGTGCAAGACGTTCACCTGATGTTAAGTGATACGCTTGCCCATGACCACGTGGTGCTAGTTCAGATGGTACACACTGCACCACATTGCGCTCGTCTCCTTGAGACATAAGGTGTTAAGTCTCGTTACCCCAGTAATTCTACAAGCATACAGCACCCTTTAAACCGGAACACAGTAATGTTTGCATACTACCATTTGACGGTTAACTTATCCAGACGATCTCCGGCAACAAAGACCTACCACCAGTTAAAGTAATTCCACGAAGAATCTGTACTCTATGTTCTATATTATAGTACTAACGACAAGAATACCGATCAAGACGGATAGCTCAATAGCACTAACCAATGTTTATTTGATTTTTAAAAAAAAATGAACTTCGCTATTTGAGAGTTCATAAATCTGCCAATTAGAAAGTTTCGTCCACGAAGTGTCAATGGTATGGTCCAACAATGCCTGTAACTGTAACATTTATAGCTATAACAATTTCACAATTCTGTGAACTGAATAAAAAATCTGTCGAATTTTCTGAACATATTAAAAGAGGAAATATTCAAATGAGGGCATTTAATGTACCTGCGACGAGGTTAAAGCTACCATGTGATATATAATAATACAATAAAGTAATCAAATATAATAAGACGAAACATTTTACACATACACCGAATTAATAACGGAGAAAGAGTAAACATATGAAATATGAAATATATGCGAAACGTTTATATCAAAAATTTCTGCGTGAAATGTGGGTTGTCTATGTGGGTGATTAAATCTCATACGTAGGAGTAATATACATGAGTTCGAAAGATGATTTGGTTTAAGTGTAATACAATTTAAATAGAACGGGTAAATACGCGTTTAGTAACTATATCATAAAATGACAAGTATCGCAGTACATTGATTTAACGCTATATGTTATAATAACAATAAAAACGGTTTCACATCCACAAACTTAAATTTTTAAGCAGCCAACGAGAAGTATGCACGAAGCAAAGAACGGAAATTATCTTATATAAATTATTATGTTCAAATAGTTTATATAAAAAAGTTCTTAAAACTAAAATTACGCACACTAGTACCTAATAATCCGTTAATGTTCGAAAAAATATTTTAAAATAAATATGGACATAATATTATTTAAATACTACTTCTAATTCAACCCATAAATAATGAGTCCCACTATTAGAATAGTGAAGAATGGGACTCATTAAATAAGACTGAAATTTCATTAGATATTT
Organism: Byasa hedistus; assembly: GCA_029286795.1. Lineage (NCBI taxonomy): Eukaryota > Metazoa > Arthropoda > Insecta > Lepidoptera > Papilionidae > Byasa > Byasa hedistus. The sequence continues at coordinate 1,158,477 of JAGSMW010000036.1, forward strand.
ACAGGAAAAATACGTCTGAATATACACCCGCTTTTACAACTCCAGGCACTATCCAGTGAACTGTGCAGTACCTGGAATTGTTGGGTAAATTAAAATAAAGCTCGAACTGGGGCGAGCTAGTAAAGTTCGCGTATACATATCTAAATATCGAGAATAAGCCAAAGTTATATCAAAACTTAAAATTTATAAGGTTTTCCCTCATTTATTTCTCAAACGGGGAATCCATACAAACACACCATTCAATTGCAAACTCTTTGAACAAGAGTATGAAAAATGTAACACGACCTAGAATTCTAATCGATTCAGCTTTACGGTATGAAGCTGAAAAAACTAAAAAAAAGGAGATTGTTTGATTGTAGGTGGCATTAAGTCCGTCGTCCGATTAAATAAATAAACGAGAATGTTAATAACTCTAATTTGCTAAAATTTTAAATCACTGTTAGATTAACACAATGAACTCCCTTTTATTTGATAATGCTAAAAATTACATACAATTTAAAATAATAAAATATATTGAAATTTCATATGTTACTTATGATAAACAACACCAGACATTTCAAGAGTATTGAATTCTTAGTCAATAACTCCGCTAGAGCTCGTTTGTCGATATAATTGAAAGATACTAATTAATATCATATTGTTATTTTGTTATTCTTACAACGCCTCAGTTCACCTCGGAATATTCACTTAACAACCTGATTTGCAATCGAGCCTGCTTTGTCTATACAAACAAATAAAATTTAGGTGTTATTTGTAATATCTAAATAAGAACTTCATAAAACTCATATGAATATTGGCAGTTGACTTATGATAAACGAAAAAATCTATTTAAAATACTGTACGATAAATTTTCAAAGTGGAATTGTGAGTACCTAAAGGTTTCTTGCTTTAGAATATTTGATTAAGCAACACGTCACCGCTGCAGCCAAGCAGTTCAAAAAGGAATTAAGCTGGTATATTAATGAGGCAAGATCTTAAGTCACAAGACGCCGATCACTGTCAAACACTTAACCATTTCCATATTTTATAAACGGGCGTGTCACTATCACGTGAACTTCGTATTTGTCTTGTCACTTGTTGTACAATTAACGTAAAATATCATTCGCGTCGGGTGCTTAGTGTTACACAAGTATTGTATTCATAAATATTATTAATAAAATTGAAATTACTTTATCATACACAAATTTTATTCTTTATTCGTTTTGCCAGTTTAAACGGTTTTGCCGTTTCTTTGTGTGTGTAACGACATCAAAATATTGATTGAAAAGAAGTTATTTTTAAAATTTTCATTATAATTTCAGCTCGTTTCCATTAACAGAGGTACGTGGCTCTTCACAATCGATTTCTAGTGCGGACAGCCCGATACCGCCTACGTCCATGTATTACTCGAGATCTTCACCAGATCGTCTTTGTCTGGAAAGCAATCATTTTAAGATGCGCTTGCTTTTACATGGTCTCCACTCAAGAATCTTTCTCCTCCACCAGCCCACTGATCTTCGCGGTATGTAGCCTGCCTAAAACGGTGTTTTAGAAACTTAATCATAAATATTACTTTGCTATCGTGAGAAGTCGCACGACCGTCTTCTTTAAACGGCCACGATCATCGACAAATGAACTGTTGGGAGCATAAACCAGAACAAAATATTAGTACACTGCTAGCAACTACATCAAAGTGAGAAAACAAAATAAGTGATATCAAACTAGTACAATGTTTGAATGTTGGTTTATTTATAGTATACATTTTTAGTTGTACATTTCAGGCACAAAAACTTTTATTTATTTTGTTTTTATTTGTTCAATGGGTGTCTATCTAAATGAAGATTTTTTTATAGAGTAACAAAATGTCGAACTAGGTGTTCATTTTTATATATTATATACATTAACGCCTTAATTAAGTTAAATCTACCCTTGTGCAATCCTCGTGCGCAATGAGCCCTTCCGATCGATATAACCTTGTAAAGAGCTGGCCAGACGGAGTGGACTGTCAGACTCTATTAAGCAGTTTGCTTAATCTTTAGCCGATGAGCAGGAGAGAGACGTAAAATTATAGATAATTTAAAATAATGAAACAGTTTTTATTGTTATCATATTTTATGAATACTTAAAAAACGGGTAATGAATTCAGAATTACTTTTTTTACCGTATAAAAGTCGGAAAACTTGTACTTTCTTAGAGTTTACTTCTGCTGTCGAACAGTAGAGTGGAAGCATTTCTCCTTTCCGGCTCCGTAGCTACTGAAAATTACTGAGATAATGAGACCAAACATTTTATGTTTCGGGAGTTATAAAAATCAAAGAAACGTCATATTCGTTGCGCTGCTTTATTGTTTTTAAAAATATTTAACTACTATCTATATTTCCGTAATCGATGAAATAGTAACTAGAATATAACTATTCGTACTGTACTTTAAATTTTAAGTCAATGAACTATCTAAATAATAAAAGCGTATGTCCACATTAAAACTTCGAAATCCAAATCTCATTGCCGAAAATCAATCTTAACGAATTCCCCGTGGAATGAAAGCCAATAGTAGTCCGTGGAAAATTGAGTTTTAAAATCAATGAACGTGAAACTGAGATAGGTGCGACTACAGTTGACTAATGTTTCATTACGTGCAACTAGTATTAACTATAAATAATTGCTATGTAATCATGATCATTTCTTATTCTATAAAAATATTGATTTTTATTTTTGCAGAGTTTGTTAATTTTTTTCTATTAAAAGAATAAAAGTCGATTACACAGTATAAATTTGAAACAAACTAGTAGTTTTTTGGGGCCAGAGCTATTGTTTGCTACAATGATAACGTGACAGTTCACACCAAAACATTGATAGTGTGTATCAAAGCATTTTTATTTACTGTTTCTGAATTTGGCAACACAATGTTTGCCCGATTGCAGAGGATGGTTGATTTATTTAAATAAAAATGCATGGCACCGCTCATAAAAAAATCTCCACCTGTTATTTCATGAAAGTGTGAATTTTTTATTTATGTTAATTAGTTTCATATCTCTGAAGAATAAATTATGTTGTTAATATATATTGATCATCATTAACAAAAGTGATTTTTTCAGTTTACAGCCATAACAAATTACATCGCAATTTCAATTCAATTTATATCGCAAGGGCGTATAACGTATAATCATCAACGGAAATTATTTTTTATCCTACAGCAAATTAATTATGTAGAAAAGAAAAAAGAAGATAAAACCCAGAGAAAGCAAGTTATCTGCGTGCCATTTTTTCTCAGATATTTGTGGCAAGGTACATCGTTGCGACTTTGGAAATCTTTTATTAAATGATTACATCGGCTACTACCAAAGCAAGACAATCTGGTATGACGGTATTGTTATAAACTTGTATTATATTGGCACACATGCATCTTTCCCGCCTTCGTCTTCGGTGCAAGCACATAGCATCTATACTTTAAGCTTGATCATGTAATAAAGGTCACACACCAAGCGACGGAAACGCTTTTCTGTAAGAAATAAGTTCCAGGACGAACGAAATCGACGAAAAACAAAAGTTTTTGACTTTATTCTCAAAATATGCATGCTGAAGCAGAAGAAGAACAGGCACATTAGTCGCGTCAGCGGCCTCAGACGAGGGTAAGGAGTAAAGTCTTGGAGTGGAATCCACGTACGGGACAAAGGGTTTGTGAAGCGCTCTGCTTCCAGGTGAACTGACGACTTGCCAAAAACGGCTGGAAATAAGTGGCTGCGAAAAGCCGAAGACCGTTTTTTATTCATATCCAGCAGTGTATAATACAAAGGCTAATTGTCATGATAATTATTCTATTGTTATTTCCAATATGAATATTTAACCAACCGAGCGCATATTTGTTACACAAATATTTCAAATACGGACACATGTAGAGACAGTAGCGCATCAAATGTGAACAATGTAATCAACTGACAAACGGCTTTCGGTCTAGTTTCGATATTACACGGTCGTTCGAGAGTTGTGAGGTTTAGTTGCAATTAATAATAATTTCAAATGCATGACATTTGTTTCGTCGAATTACATCTGATTATGCCCATTACTGCACATTATCACAATGAAAAATAGTTAAAAAAAATTCCATAGCCTTAATCACGACAGCGTTTTGAAGAAAACATTAAAAAATTAAGATATGAATTAACGTATTACAACATTGAAAAATGAATCGCTCTTTAAGTAAGAGTTATGTTAAGATAGTATAGTACCAAAAGTAATAAAGTGCATTTTTGTGTACAATGCATCGATTATATATATACTTCTATATATACTTTCTGAGCTACAAATGTCGAGGCGAAGGATATCTTAAAGTTCTTTTACAAAAACTCTCTCTGCTTTAAAACATAAAATTTAACTTGTTTGCAACACAAACTCTTTAGATAGAATAACGTACCTGAATCCTAGCGGGTGGAGTCCGAGATAAAGTGGAGCTAAGCTCTGCAAGTACAGAAAGTCTTTAAAAAGATATTTGAAACAACACCTGGTTTTTTACCTTAATACCATTATCTGATGAAGGAAAATATCGAGAAGAAGCCGATATGTTCCAAGAATAACAACTTTTTTAGATATGTGACTTTTCTCTTTATGAAAAACGATCCCGTGCAGTGGGAATATGAAATGGAATATTATATATAAAATTTTCACATATGTCGGTATGTACATTGAATTAAGAGAAAATGATTCAGGTTAAAATAAAAAAAACTTTGTTAGGCCTAAAACTAAGAGATCCAAACATAGCCTAATAAAAATCGCATTGTAAGGTAAAATTCATTAACGTTGAAAGAATTTTTTAAGAGTAATATCGCAATACTGAATACGAGATTAAATTTCAAAGCTAATAATACACACAGAAAGAAATAACTTTGCAAGCGAATTTCAATACACATCTTTTCAAGTCGGTAGCATCGAATAACGGACCAACAATCTTTATAAAAAAATAATATTATTTCTCTTTAAGCTATATTAGCTTTTGATTACTTTTCATATACGTCATGTTCCTTCTGATAAGTATAAATTAAATGTAACGTATTAATTAAACACCATGAAAATGGACGTTTTTGTGAGCATAGCAGATCAAAAAAAGACAATGTAAATTTTACAATTAGCAGAAACAAGAAATCATTATTAAAAACTGGAACTAAACATATTGAATTTCTTAAAAAACGTACTGATCTAACAAAAGTAGTTAATTTTGTCACAAATTTTTCTGTTATTTTTTTAACAAAATTTTATTAATTTTCTCAATTTTTTATCATCTCTATATTATTTGCTAAATAACTCAAACATCACTAACGCTTTAATCAATCGAAACTTATTTTGTAAACTGTTCTCGCGATCTTTTTGTATGGACTTCATGCAGACAAGCTCAGCAGGATTTTAATAAATTTTATATAAGGAAAGTTTAATACGCCTACATCAGTTTGTGCAAAAGACAAACATAAAATTTTGTATTTGCCTTATAATATTTAGCGGCAGCGCATGCTCGTATTTTCGCAGCATCTAAAATGAAAAAGTTTCCCTTTGACACTGAAATGCGTAGAGGTACCAGAGAAAGTTGTATGGGCCATGGCAACATTCATTTGCATGAACAAACTGTAATAAATTTAACATTATTAGAAATCTAGAAACAGCGCCATAAATGGGAGATGGAGGGTAACGTTTTCGTTACAACATTTTACTAAATTATAATAAAGTTTCATTAATTGTTTCTTTCAGCAAACTGAGATTATAATATGTAAAAAGGGCCAATAACATTTAATGAAACAATATGATTAAGTATTTATTTTTAGTTTCTGAGCGCAATCTACATCTAAGCGTATTTCATTGGTTATTTCAAATAATTTTCACGTTGTATTGACATCAATCAAATCACACTAAAAAAAAAGTTTTAACAAAAGAAATCCTTTAGAATACGAAATATATTCAAACATCATAACGTCGGCTAAAACTTTTACACTTTTTAAAATTTTTACTATTATATTATTGTGTCAAATTAACCGTTTACAAAGTGGAGTTCTTAAATAATTCCTCTTTGGTCAAACCGCTTCTATTTTAAATGTACTGGTATAGAACATATGCAACTGTTACGAAAAAAACTACGGCATGTAGCCTAAAAGTTTTGAGAGAGTGAAATGAATAAAAATTTTAACCACATTTATTTTTAAGATCAATGAAAGTTTGTACTTAGTATTGACTAATTCGTGTAAGTAAGTCAGTCAGTAAATAGGGTTAATTTCAAATGTTTATCTCAGTATTTTAATTAATACGTAAATTGGATTTTAAATAAACGCTCCAAAACATTACTGCTACTAAAAAAAAGAACGTAATGGAAAGACTTTAATAACATGTATGTTAAATTACTAGCAACTAATTTGTTATTGATGTTTGTATAATACAAATTCGTATAAGTAAGTATTTTGTAATTATTTCATAGTGCGAATTTAACAAATCACTTAACGTTAATAATAATAAACACAGCACGTTAAACTGAACTTGCTGTCAGCTTTAAGTTTAATCTATCACCTGTAACATTCACATGGCTTCTATCCAGTTTCCGTGAGAGGAAATTTGCTGTTAGCTTGTTGTTAACGTCAGCCGGACCCTGTCTATGCCGATAAAGTTGCTGCGAGGGAAATTGTTGTCATAACAGCTAAAATTTTCACCTAACTACTAAGTCGAAATAGTTTTTGAAATATTCACGTCTACCCATAAAGTATTCGAACCGAGTCGCAGACAATGCGATACGATCTATTAAAATCCGTTTCATAGAGTATCTTGATATATCCAAGTGAATAAAACTTTAAAGAAGTTAAACTGACAATCACAGTGCAAGAGTCTTCTATATTGGATCGAGTGGTGTCTAGAACAAGTTTCAACAATGTCAAATCGGGTGAGGCGAAGTCAAAATGTTTTTATTAATTATAACTTTTACTATCTAGTTATAACATTTATATTAACACTTTTAACATAAACACTCTTCGTGTCTTTTACACGAAACAACTAATTGTTCATTACTGAGCTCTTTATGTTGTATACCGGTTTGAAAGAGCTGTAGCTAATCAATTTACTGTCATAACGAAACAAACTAACAATTTCCTGTCCTCCTGCATCCTCTTTACTTCCGATTATTAACTTATGTATATTTTTTTACTCTACAAGGCGACGAGACGAGCCAAACGTTTACCTAATGCTTTTACCTAATTATAGTTCACGGAGACTATTAACCATGTTAACAATGACGCAAACTTTCAACGTCTGCTGAAATTCAGTTTGTGAAGTATGGAGTGAAGTAGTGACGTACTGCATAATAAAAAGTGTCAAACTGTTATTCAATCAGACCAATTGTCAGCCACCGCCAGCGTGGGCTCCATGAAATTTTCAATATTCAGTGAAACAGATAATTGACGTTTTCAGTCCAGTACTCCACGTCCGATCATACATCATTTTTAAATGTTACTAATTACAATAATTATACGTATAATTGAAATATTAATGGCGCAGAGGTTTAATGGTGACCAAGAGCTTGTAATACCATTGCCCAGGATTTACATGATTCACATAATTCAACGTTTTCATAATTTCATCACCGGATGATCAGGAGCACGATGAATCACTGCCGCTAAATTGTAAACAAAACCATATTACGATCTAAAACGTGTAGTTCCTAATTAACGATAAGAACAGAGGAGTGCAACAACTTGCCTTCGCAATCTTCCCGGCTAAACACGACGTGGGTGTCTTCAACCAATTAACCCCGTCTTCTCCTAAAAGCAGGATATCTAATAAAGACACCCCCCCCCCCACACACACACGGTACTAAATTATATCTGATTATAATTACGTATACGAATAATGTACCCTAATTCATTCGATTAACAATACCTATACCGGGGAAGCCTGCGTCTAGAAGTGGACGTCTACGGCTGATGATCATAACGATGACGTATTAATGTATCAAAATAGGATTTTTCTATTTAACTCTGATTATTTCATTTGGTCTACTCAAATAAATTGCTTCTATCGAGATCATACAATATTTAATCATTTACCTCGTTGATTTATCACGTAATAAAATTATAGAACCACCGCAAAACAATATTCATTAAACACACGGTTAGTTAAAATGAACGTTTTGGAACGAAAAGCTATGATTTTGAAGTTTAATTAAGATTTGATTTGTGTTGAAAATTCAACATTGCATTATCACGAATTAATTATAACGCAAACAATACATCATGTTTGCCGAATGATTATATTAAATGGTACTTTTAATAAAGTGAATTTATTGTTGCGTTTATCTAAATCATTTTTTTAATTAACAAGAATTGTATTAACTAAACGATTTGCAACAGACTCTTCCTTAATAAAATTTAGAAAATCACTCTGAAAAATATGGATCTCGTTAAGTTAGTGATAAATATCACACGTTGTATTAAACTAAAAAATTTAAAAAGTTTTTTTCGACGAAGCTTCGGCACAGGCAAGATGTTCCTATGGTACCTTTGGACCTTATGGTAAATGATACATGGTGTACAATGCACTAGATTGTGCTCGTCGTCTTGAGATATTAATATTAGATCCATCTGTATAGACGATCCGCTTGCTCAAAGTATTTAGTAAATATTTGTTGGGACAGATTCATAAGTACGCTTTGTTTACTACGATCATTTATAACAATCGGAACTAACAATTAAACGTGCCCTGTGGTGCCCCAGAAAGCTTAGTTCATAATACTCAGAAGAAGCGATCACTTGATAAAATAGTTATAAGACTGAATCGTTCATTTAATTGAATAGTATACGAGATTAAAACCACTAGTAAAATACATTTATGTTAAGTACGCGGTTGAATCTATTTAACTTGCCTTGTTTCCGATGTGTCAGGTGTCGAATTAAAACTAATGAGTATTCCGAAACAGCCAGTGTTTTGTTGGCGACAGGCGTTAATTAGATATCAAGCCTTTATTGATGACAGGACTGTGTTGCGGAAGACCGTCTAGGTTGGTACCACCTCCATTCAGCTCTGTAATAACTGGTTAAGAGGTTCTGTAAGAACAGGACTAAGGACATATCATAAAAGACGACTAAAAGGGTCTTTGGCTTAAAAAGCAAAGCCCAAGGGCGACAGAAAATGCGGGTTACTCTTCCCTGGGACGTTTTTTCACAATTTCCGGATTTTCTATTAGCGCACTACATGAGACCACCAAGCGGGTTTTAGCAGGGTGTCTATTTGAAGATTCCCAACGCAGTACCTATATCTACGGCTATACAATAATGTGGCAATATTACTGTGCTCCAGTTATAAGATAACGGGACTTAAGTCGGAGTTATGTGTCAAAGCGATGAGCACAATATGACGTAGTATTAATCATCTTTACCTCATATTGTTATAGGCGGGCGCCTTAATAAACAACCGATGGTATCGGTTAGAGTCTATTGCAATTGGTTCCTATATGTTTTTTCTTTCGCTGAAATATCTGCTAAGCAGGAAAAACTGTTCCATTGATGTTAGCTTTCGGCGACAATTCGCTTTTATCTATTCTAACAGATAAAATTTAATATAGAATCTTAAGTGATAATTTTTGGTAACTATCAATAAAATTAACGCTAATTACTCTACATTATTACTTTTCTCTTTCAATAACCTTTTTAATTTTAATGTTCGTTTTAGACTCTATTTTTTTACTTTTTTATTATAGTCTTCGAAAGGCAAATTTATAAGACATCATTTGATATAACAACGGATGCTACGTGTAACTTCATTAAAACCATCTTCAAAGGGAGAAAATGTTTATGTAGTGTAGTTAGTAAGCAAAGCCCTGACAAATTAGATAATCTCACGAACTACTGATCCATTTCATTGGTCTACTATCGACTAATCTACTTCGATCGTTTCCTGTACGGTTCGTGTACATATACTACATAACAGTATGATGTTGTGTACTATATATTCGATGACCAACAAGCACTTTGGTTTTAAATAAAAGAAATTTTATGAATATTGCTAATTTATGTTAGCTATTGCTAGCTAACTAACAGAGATTTGAAATAATTTGAAATATTTTGGAGATGGATTAAAGCACAAATGAAAAATAGTTCGAAACGAAACACTGTAATATTTGTTGCGACCTGTCAATTTTATCCATAGATAATGAATTTAAAAAAACGCAATAGCTGTGCTAAATTTCGACTACATTTTGAGCATCAATATTCATCAATTGCTAATAAAAACCCGTGTTGAATAGTTTTAAAACAATACGCTCCAGTGGCTAGAAAAATATGCACGACCGGACGCGGTGCTAACGGAAGTTTCAGGATATAATCCGCTACGATGCACCGGAGTAGCGGACATTTACATATTGTTTAAAAAAAACACAAAAGAGCAGCTTTAACATTTATAAAACCTAGTATTATTTATTCAACGTAATCTCCTTTTTGTAACTTTACAAAATATAGTTACATCAAGCATTCGCAATTGCTTCAACCACTCTTTGAAGAACTCTTCAAAGTAACTTGAAAATATGATGATGTGCAAAGAGAGACGTATCATTTATGTATATCAAACAGTGTTATAGTAGCCTACCTATCATAAAGTTATAAGTCAGGTGAAGAATCAGCTCATGCGGAAGACAAAAAAAAATATTCTTTACTATTTTTTTAATGTTTAATAATTCGACAAATTATTTATCATTGATTCAATAATAAAAAATTTTAAGTACATTTTAATTATTTTACAATACCTACTTGACTTAACTTCTACTAGTAACAACTGGTAACAAGAAAGGTTTTGCTGCATTTACTCTTCTGTAAAAGAAGATATTTCAAAAATTTAATTTCGCAACCACTTTTGTTCCATCAATTTGCTGTGTATTCATGCGATTTTTCAGGACGCAGGACAAAAGCTTTTAGAGAATGAATATGCATTTTAAACGAATATTTGTTTGACAATTAACAAACCTTTGTTACATAAAGACAGCAGTCGATTGAGTTAGGCAAAAAACAGTTTTTGAAAGCATATTTTTGATGGACTGGCTTTGAGTGCACTTTCCAAAACAAATTTCCAAAATCAAATTTCCTGCAAAATGTAGCTGTGAGAGGTCATTTTTATAAAACAAAAGAGCGAATAAAAACCATATCTATCAAAAATAGCCTGGAAGGGGTCTCATGGTTGCTGGACTACGCATTTAAGGGAATCCGTTGCCCATGTGATACATGGGTAAAAAATGGGTAATAAATGGGTGGGTGGTGGATAAAAAATCTTATAAGAAAACGCTTGAGAGGGGCAAAACTTTCCTATGGCCCTGCCATAATTTTTTTTTATTCTACGAGGTGGAGGAGCCAGTCGTTCACCTGATGGTAAGTAATGCGCGTGCCCATAACAACGCGGTGCTAGTTAAGATGGTATACATAGCACTACATGCGCTCGTCGCCTTGAGGCATGACGTGTTAAGTCTCGTTACGCCAATAACTTCACTAGCTTATAGCGCCATTCCAACCGGAACACAGTAATGTTTGCACACTACTATTTGGCGGTTGAAATAGGAGCTGTGGTGGTACCTACCTGAACGGTTTCCGGCAACCGAGACCTACCACCAGCAAAGTGAAGTGTAAGCACATGAAGTTACATGGTGGTTCTTCATAGAATTTCTGAGATGGCATCCAAAAAATTTAAACTGCACTGTAATATACTGTCTATTTATACTGAAAAAGAGCTACAGTTAATAAATTTACTAGGATGATAAACCATTTTTCAGATTAGATAGATTTCTAAAAATACCATTTAAGAGATTTCCTAATAATTTAAATGTTTTTCTTCATTACCAAAGTACGCTAATTAAAGTTGGCACATCTCTTGGACAAATATTGAATGCATTACAATGTTTGAAAGGTTTCCAGATCCAATCCAAAATGTAAAACCACTTATCCCTATGAACGGCGATAGAACCTTTGAAAGTGCTACCGGACGCTCTGACAAACAGTTCAATCCTCCATTATCAAACACAAGGATTTTAAAAACTGAAAATGCAAATTCTGAATTTTAGTACAAGCGATTTTAAAACTAGGATTATGCCACAGCACGTACTCTTATATGGGTTGTGATAATGAAACGTGTAACTAACTCTCCATACGACAATATTATTCAATGATAAAAACGTGTTTTGTAAAAAAAAATCGATTGTCTGCAGTTGAATACGAAATAAGGAAATAAAATCATATTTTATTCCCACAGTTACTTTAAGAAAATCTTTAAGCACTGCGTGCTTGTGCCTCATTATTCGCACAATAAAACTAACTATTTATCTTTTGATAAAAGCCTTATTGGAACCCAATTCAAAATAAAGTTCTAATGAAACTACGATTGCTGAGATATCATAATAATACATCACCACAAAAATTTACGCGATATCGCGTGAAAACAGGGAAATAAAGAAAGATGCAAAAGAAATGATTAAAAACGAGCAAAATCAAACTGAACCATTCTTTTGCACATAAAGTATAATACGTTTCCACAAAATTCGAAAATCTTCTACGCTCAATTTTAAAACGTTTATGTGATAAACACATTCATTAGCAAAATTATACTTTTATCTAATAAATAAATGTAATAACTTTATTGCAATGTTCGACAAGAATTTAGACGCAGACCGCACAAATCGCAAATGATCAAATACTCGTAATTGTTGATAGCTTTACTAGTTTCAATTATTCATTAAGCTATATAATGGATGTCAAATTGGATCTGGAATGTATTAAACTACAAAGGCCCTTTAATTTTGCACGTATTTGCTGTATATGGAATCTATACAACTATTCGCTGTAAATATTGACCACTCAATTGTTATTAATATTTGTGTGTATTTCTGTAGGTATTTTGAAACTTTTAGTTTATATGTATTATTAAACAATGCCTTCATATATCTAAGCGATTCAGCAGCTTCCGTGATGTTCCATCTTAGTAGCTTTACGGCATGAGCGCTCTCGCACAAATCCGTGACTCAACGCGCATTTCCGAATATGCAACACGCCTTCCCACTCGGCCTCTTATCCTAGCTGGGATATCAAATCTCTCCGAACCCGACATCCAAAGGCATTAGGAACCTTAGGAACAAATTTCACCTCCGTGCAGCGGATCTGGTCATAGGCTTATAACGCGGTTACGAGAGGTAGAGGAAGCGGCGAAAGGAATACCGATTTTCCTTTTTCTCCGATGCACTACCTCAGTTGCATAGACGGTGGGCACTGCTTACTCGCAGAGGGTACGAAGGACAGCGAATAGTAATACCTCACTCCAACCATAGTAAAGTAAAGAAAATTGTAAGCATAGAGTAAAATAGAGTAAGAAGAAGAGAAGGAGGAATATGGGATGATTTTATTTCAGCAATATGCAAAAAGTTTGCTCCACAGCTCTCCAGGCAGCAGAAACTATAAATGGATGACGGAGTCTTCACTCCGAAGCGCGAAGTATGAAAGAAGGAAGAAAATTAGCGGAATGATAGTTAGCAAAATAGAATGAAAGCGAGAACTGGAATGACTGAACTAGGCGCTGACCCAACCAAGCAGGGAGATGATAAAGAAAAAAAAATACTTCACTCCATCTCTATTCGCGATTCCGTCACAGCTACGAGGAACAGTGCAAACAGCGCCTCCATCCGTTATACATCCGAAGCGACCACTTGAACATACGAGTATAATCTTTTCTCATTGCTAAAATGAAATCGAAATACTATTAACGTTATATAAGTAAGAATATTTTTATAAACATTTACACGTTTCGCAGTAACAATACAAATTTTGCAACACGTGCTCGTTTTTGGTACCAATGAGGAAGAAAAATAAATATTACGCCATAAAAATGAACGATGAAAAACTACTTAAAAGTTTTAAGGTTCCGGCAAGGAACTTTTCTATTGGTGTTATGAAAATTTGCATTGAAAATTTCCGGGTGGATACTGTGCTACTTAATTTAAAACAGATCGTAACTACCGCATAAATTTATGTTACAACACAAACGAAGTTAAAGTTAACAAAAATATTTCACTTAGAGTTCGATTCAATCTGTACTTGAATTTAGTACAACATATATACATATAATAAAACTCTAGTACATTCCCTAAACTTTTATTATGATATAGCGAAATATCTTTAATCTTAAGTTGGCTACACATGGCATAAAAAAAACTAAACAAAATTTTTATTACGGACTATGTTCAGGTATGCGTATCGATTTTAATGAGACCGCATTTTAAACGAATAAAATAAAAACGAAAGTTCGGTAAAGGTTTTGCTTTGCTCGCTTTCTTCATTTAAAAATATACAGCAGCATAATGAAAAAAATAAATACAGTTCTTCAAAGAAGTAACTGCGCAAAGACTAAAATGAAGTCTCAGAGATAAAGGATGAATAATGTCCACAGTCGCATTTCGAAACAGACCAGCAACTTCCAAAAAAATCATGTAAAGACTGTACATGACCAAAAACGGGGTAAGCGATTCAAAGAGATCATATAAAATCTTTACATTATTAATTGTAATGAAATGAACGTAGTATTATGAATTTAGTAAATTATTGCAATATTATGTATTCTTGCTAATTATTTAGATATATCGCAAGACTTGTATGATTGTGTCAGTCGATGATGGCAGGTGTCTATTGCAGGAGACCGTATAGATATGTACCAACCGCAACTCCTATTTCTGCCGCTAAACAGTAGTGTACAAACATAACAGTGAAAGTAGGTAATGAAAATAACATCCTAGGTCACAAGGCGTCGAGTACAATGTGGTGCTGTGTTATGGCCATATTACTTACCACCAGGTAAACGTCTCGTTACATCGTCAAATATAAAAAAAAAGTTTCCATAATTCGGAAAAATGGAAAATTTATGGTCGGTGTTTTGTAATTTTTATAGGCTCTAATTTATTCATTCCTCTTTCATTCATAGTACACAGCCCCCCATAATTACAATAAGTTAGTTTTTTTTATTTAACTTCCAAACTGTTCACTAGAAATAATTTATATGGTAAAACAATTTTTACCGGGTCAGCTAGGATATATGTATAATACTATGTTTGCCTATTGTCCATAAACTACTCTTAATCGAAATATGTAACTTATCATCCGAAGAAAGGCAAGTGGTTCTTATTTTGTGTTTCATTCTCTTGACTCATAAGTATTGTCTGTGTCTCATTGTACCTAATGCCGTAAGCGTAACTATGATATAGGAAAACTAATAACAGAACTACTTTTCCATTCACACACAATGCACATTCTTTCTAGAGACGCATCTCCTTCACAGATTAGAGTAATACAATGAATGAATCATATTAACTAAAAATTATATATTTTTCTTCTGAGCATAGGTTTCGCATATACCAAAAGATGTACCAGGTACATTTTATCGAATACATATCAAAATACAGTACCAATTCACCTTTCCATTTTGAAATCTGGTAACACGAGTTTACGAAGAATAAACATTCAATATTGCTTTGATATTGCGCTGTCTATTTGTTAGGATGCAATCGGTAGTCAATACAAACAGTCCGATATTCATTTCGGATGGTTAAACCTGTGTTATGAAATTATCTACCGTTCATTCTATAATAGAATTTTCAGACATGCCTAATGAAAATTCTTCAATGGGATTCATGTCATAATTAATGAATCGGAAATTTCAAGTGAATGCATTCTACAGTGCACTTGAGCCAATAAAATTTTTTTTAAGCGATTATTGAAAGCGATTTCAATAAACGTTGGATGGATTGCTGATCATTATTTATTACACGATTTATTATGAATAAATCACAATACTTTTTTTAGATTCTTGTAGATAGTCGCTAAGTCTCAGAAGCTAAAATAAGATAAAAACCAACTATAACATTTTACTTGTTTGTTGAGATATTGTTAAGATTAAAGTTTTATAATATAAATTTCAAATAAAATGAGCATGACCAGCGATACTTAACGGGGTCTTTTAAACAAAGGAACGTTAAAGACTATTTTGACTTAACGGTTGTAATTCAAAGTTAGCTACAATTAGCTGCCAACGCCAATAACAGGCGCTCATGTTTATATGTGGCTATGTTATTATTTATTGTCGCTAAACAGTAAAATGCAAACGTTATTATTTTCCAGTTTTATTTTAGCTAGTGAAATTACTGGAGTAAAAAAATTCAACAGCTTATATCTCAAGGTGATGAGCACTATAGGATGCATTATATTCAATCTTAACTAGCGCCACCTTGTTATGGAGAATCGTATCATTCCAAAATTTGTTTGTACGTAGAAAGAAATTACGTCTTTTCCAATACAACAAACATTAAATCGTTCTAACAATAAAAAATAATCCTTCTTTTGATTTTCGCTGGAGTAAATATCTTATTTCTTTCACTAAATATTTATCACAGACAAGTGAATAGGATATTAAACTGCAAAGGAATGTTTCACAAAAGGGTATTTACAGCGCACTGCAGCGCAAATAAAAATTAGAGAAATTTCATTTCGCCTCCTGTCTTATTTACCTTTTCTAAAGAAATAAAACTCATTTTCTGCAAAGCTGCCATCTGAAACTAAGCTGCGAATTTCAAAGGAGAGAACTATCTGCGAATTAAGATTTTCAGTGTCTGCGTGAGCATGAAAGCGCTACATTGCTAGTTTACAATTATATCTGTACATCAGGAAATGGACGGAAATCTTCGTGCTTTTGCGTTAAAAGGAACACGAAAAATATGATCAAGTTGATAACAAAACGATAATAGACTTCTTCATAAAAAACTCATGTAGTAACAATTTTTTTTAATTACAGGTCCAATAGCATCTCTTTTTTACTCTCTTAAATGAGGATCTACAGATAAAATTAATAATAGTCTTTCCAATTTTATATTTTAATTTTACACGCGGGCAATCCAATTTTATTTATTCGTATTGATGGATATTGCACGACGGAGTTTGATTTAAATATCAGCGAGATCGACGATAATATTAAATTAAATATTTTATAAGGAGCTTTCCAAGTCAATTGATAATAATTTGAAATGCAAGGATGCATTTGATAATAAAATTGCTGTTGACAGCTTTATTAATTTTACGGTAAACTCTTTTTTTTATTAGAACTTAGAGAATTGTTTTGTACATAGGGCGTTTTTTATCTTTATACAAAGTAATCATTCAAAATTTTGCTTGTTTCATCATGAGGTACCTTCTTTAAGCAGAAGTATGGCGTTCAGATTAAAAAACTTTTGTAATCTTGGGCTATTCTTTTTAACTAATGGTATTTTTATACGTGTATGGGTTTTGGTAAATTTTAAAATGTCATAATACATTTTTCGAGGAAATATATGTTTGTGGGATCACCCTGTTCGTTATGATGTTTGAATATTATGACAAAATAGAAGATTCTTTGCTGGTATAATAAGTGTTCCAAAATTATTAGGTAAAACATTCATACACAAAATTCAATATAAAAGATGAACTACTTACTTTCTTTCAGTTATAATCAGGTTGGCCCAAATTAAGTCAAGTAATATCTTCATATCAATAGATCCCTGTGGAGAAAAATATTTTATCCGTCTATACCGAAAATTCGGTGTATTGACAGTAATTTTGTAGTCTAGACAAAATGATTACATCCATTTTAAGATACTATTATTTTGGGAATAACTTACAAAACAACCATTGAAATGAGTATGATTTTCTGTTACCACCCGCAAAGATAACTCGATCTCCGAGCCGTATTTCGTTTTCAAATATAAGATTTGTTATACGAAATTTTTGTATTATCCGTGTTTTGTATTCATCATTACCATGTTGTTAGGTCGGCAAATAATATTGTTTTTAAATTATCCCTTCAAATTACATAATTACAATATTATATGGTCTGAAGGAATATCATTTGTACGGTGATATTTTTTTATTCCTTTTTTGTGTTTCGGATTAAATGGCGCTGAAGGTAATGCAATTACTGGGATAACGAGACTTAACATCTTAATCAAAAGTACGAGCACAATGTGGTGTAGTGTTCATTCTCTGAAGTAGCGCCACGTTGTTATGGGCTGACGTATCAATTACCAGAACTTACTTGAATATCATGCTCGACTCGTCGTTAGCTGTAATAGAAAAAGTAGAGATTTCTTTGAAATATCTACGAAACGAACTGAAAGTTAAAAATTCCAAACAATTTTTTTTATTCAACATACGAACATACATTCACTTATTGAAAGCCAGAATGTAACAATCGTTGAAATTAGAAAGAAAAGCTTAGACCTGAGAAGAATGAGCGCAAGAAACTCTGTAATAAATACATAAGTATTACAGAGTTTCTTGTTTCTTCTTTTCTTACAAATATGTAAAAAATAATAATATTCTTTACATATTATTTGTTAACTATACTTACCAGTATAAAATACTCCTCGCTGTCTAACTAATACTACAATAGTTATGTATTTATAAAAACGAGATGTACCTAAAAAAAATTATAATTTTTTATTTTTTCTTTGATTTAATATTTTTCTTTTACTATATACTAAATATACTGCATCTCTAGAAATTATTCACAATAAAATCTTTGAAATATTTGATTTCTCGAGGCGATTTTCTTTTTTATTTCTATTAATCGCCGGTATATTTTTGGGGATGAAATATTGTAAACAGGTTTACATGATACAGAGTGCACTTTTCATAAAACAAGCCCATGCGTTGATTCAATCCCCTGCACTTACCCCTGCCGTATCAGAGTACAGTTAATAAAGTTTTCAATATACTGCTGAAACTGGACTCTGTTAGTAAAAATGCCAAGCCCGGCGTGATATTTAACAAAAAAGTTATTGACGCTCGCATGCACGAACTAATTGAATATATTACATATTCCTGAAAAGGGTTCAAACGCTGTAAAAATATATAATATAGTATATAACGGTTTAATTATTTTATAGATGGTTAAAATTTGTCACATAACAGTTATCTAAAATTATTCGTAACGGCCTTCGTTGTAAGCAGTACTTTACGATAAACTTTTTATTAGTAATTATCATTGTTATAATATGCTTATTGTTACAAATACATTGGACAAAAATTTATTTTATAACAAATTTTTTTTTCATATTTTTAAATTGTATTCCTCTGATAAAAACGCCTAATGATTTTCTCCTATATTAATTAAAGCAGGAATATAGACAGCGTTCTCGTAATGAACTTTCGATAGACAATTACTGACAGGTAATTGCTTTAGGTGCATTAGCGTAGGTACATTTTGTCGGAGGAGGATTTTTTTTAATCGATTTTTAGGAAATAATCTCGAAAACTTGATTGCGTCATCATTATTATCCTATGGCGAGGGATGCCCACCGCCGGACATTTGCCTCCCTCAAAGATCCCCTACTGATCCTACGCAACACTCATACAACGGTTGTCTTGATCCTCACCAGATCGCCGTTCTACATTTGTAAAAGTTTATTCACCACTCCCTCTACTGGTAATCAGCCACCAGAGTTATGAGAGTGAAAACATCATGTGTTCTTCGAAGAAAGAATTAAGGTATTTCACAAATTATTTAGCTTAAATCAAATCTTTTATATTTTCTACTCAGTAAAAACAAATTGTGTAACTTATGGGTTATTCTTTAAAATTAATTAACCGTGATCTTATTCGGAAAATAATCTTTCTGTTATGTATCAAAGTTAATCAGGCACATTAAAGCCTATAAAAGTCTGCGCTGAATCGGCAATAAAGTTGTTAGTTTCACCTGAAATTTACATACATTTTAATATTACATTGTACAAAATGACTGGTTTCAGCGGGCGAAACCTCATCACATTTATGCTAAGATGGGTTTTAATTTAGTGCATTGTCTACAAGGTATTCACAGGTTTAATTGAAACACTGCCTACAACAGGATTAATTTTAGGTTATATGATTAAAAGCAAGCGGTATAATACACTAGCTGGGGCGCCGTTTAATCACCGGGTGGTTTTGGTCCGGCACAGATATAATACTGTTGAAATTTATCGGTAACTGTTAAACTTTTTGAATAGGCTGGTGGAGATTATCCAAATTTCAATCAGCCTGTTCCACCTATGCTCATAGAGAACCTGAATTACATTTCGACCGCCATACAATTCTGACTATTCTATTGACATACGGATGGCTTTGAGATTTAAAAATAAATCAAAATATTCACGCGTATACCTAGTCCGTATTTCCATTTACAGGGTCCCCCCGGCAATATTTTATAAAAAAAAATTTTAAAACGTATTCACGGGCTTTATGTTAGAAAAAAATTCACGGGTTTTACAGCGATACTGTTTTCCCAATTAAAACTTTCATTCCCATATTTCGGAATGAACGCATGTATCAGGAAATAGCTGTTGGCGTGTTCAAATATACTATAAAGTTTTAATTTAGATTTCATTTAACTTCATACACAAAACATTGCATTCAACATGACTATGAATATAAATGAAACGATATTTGCGTTGTAATTTGCTAAATGTTTGCTTAATTCTGTATATACCAAGCACTAAAGTCCACAAGCGTGTTGTTAACCTTTGATGAGGTTGAGGCTGCAACCTCGTAGAACTTGATTTGCACAAAAGCTTAAAGCAGTCTCGAGTAAGATGAGTCTATGGCAAATTGCCTTCTACTAACTTATGATAAATTGCTATCGATCTAACGTCTCACTACTCGCGTTATTATTATATTTACATATATACTATTTTAAAAGATATATACGAGAAACATTATAATAGATGAAATATATTTTCTTTCACTGAGCCTTTATAAACCATAGCAAAGATTAAAAAAAAAACAGCAAATAAATTTTAGCGATTTAAAATGACAAAAAATAGCTTTTCGTTGTTCTTAACAAGCGTTATTAGTTATTAATAAGTTAGTTAATATAAATGATAAATCTTAAAAAATAACAAAAGCCATATTTAGAACATTGTGGAATACTTCACGAAGAAATCAAAAAATTATTGAGACTTTATAATATAATAAAAGTATGAATGGCTGTGTTGATTAGACAAAGTCAAGATTTTTGGTAGTATACCCGTTAAGATCTAGCATTAAACTTCAATCAAACATTCTGTCGATTATAGACGGTCCAAACTATGTTTGATTAATTACCATCCTTACACGAGGCCCTCTTATAACGATGACCCTTCCAGCAATAATAATATTCATCAATATGCTGGCAAAGCGTTGGTGACCATCGTAAGTTTTTAATATTTTAATATGTATATTAAATTAGTATTGTATCACAAAAACAAATTTTCAATATAAATTTTTAAAAGTGTTACATTTCACAATATAATTTTGGATTTTAATTTTAAAATATTTATAGAAGTAACTTAGAAGTAAAAAGGTTATTTATTGAAAATGGGAAAAAGAGGGCCCTTTTTTATTCGTTTCCTGTTGAAAACGTAACTCGTATGTTTTACTGGTGGTAGATCTGTATTGTCGGTGACCGTTTAGTGTGCAAACATACTTTGAAAATATTGTAGTTCCTATATATAATTATTTATTTGAAAATGGGTGGTTGATAAACAACAATTATCGCCATTAAATATTATTATACGGTATTGCAGTTTACCGCCTGTTTCATTAACGAGTTTTTAGAATATAATTAAGAGGTTAGGTAAAACTCCTTCATTGGTAAATAAGTATATTCATATTACATTTAAATTGTTCTATAAAAATATGTATTTGTACAATACAATGCTACGTCTTAAAAGTTTTAGATCTTTATTTATTATTACCGTGAAATATTAATTTTAATTCAATTCATTTACTTATAAAGAAATTAAATTTTATGAAGATTTTTAAAAAAATCATAACTAAATGAAAGCAGAAATAAGTTGACTTGTAAAAAATTGTGCAAAACCTAAAACGAATCAGCTACGAAAACAAAAAGACAATAATATAAGATGATGATGACATTTTATTACAGACAACTATATAATGAGGTCCGTCGGCTGTTGATCCTATAGTCTCATCCTACCAAGATCTATTATTTATAAAAATTAGTAAAGTGAGAACATTTAGTAACTCGATAAAATATTAATATTTCCATTAATATTCTATCGAGTTACTGAATGATTTTTCTGTTTAGTTAGTTGTTTCAAAATGGCAATTAAGAACCCATTCGACGATGATAATTAAAATTGACGACCGTAAATAGTATACACACGAAAGGTTATTAAGCATTGCTTTGTTAACCTTGCCAGATGGTTCTGCATAATATGACCTTTTACGTTCAACCAATTTTCAAAGCATCGTAGATATACACTGGAAGGACGACGTCTGCGGAGTTCAGCTAATGAAATATAAATGTTATTGTTTGCGTTTGTGAATGATACAACAACAACAACAAAAGATACTGCTAGAATTGTACACACGTTTACGTAATTAATTTATACAGAAACACTAGAAGTTAATTAGTCTCGTTTATTATCACATGCATGGAATCACTTAATATTTTTGGAAGAAAAATTTATGAATTCACTTTAGTTATAAAGTGATGAATAACAATTAAAAGGTATTATAAAATAATTACAAAGAGCGTAAAAAAATGTATGCACGGAAAAATATTCGAATTAAAAATAAGCTTCAAGAATGTTTTGCATATAAATCTCGTAGAATTCTATTTATTCCTCATTTAATATAAATAAAAGTCCTGTCGCGCAATGGCGTCTCATTGAAACCCTATACTAGGAGTCAGACTCTGAGAACAAATTAATTTTCTCCGAGTTTTAACAGAGAGTAAGCGTAATAAAAAAAATCGTACTATCACGTTTATTAAACGTTTAATACAACGAAACTTCTACTACTTGTACTAATGGAAAATTCAAACTTTGCGTACTAGTGCACCAACGACGACATTCCTGGTTGTGACATCAACTGCGCGGAACAATTGTCCGGTTGCGGTCGCATATATATGAGAACTTACATCTCATCGCGTCCTACCGGTACGAAACAAATGCAGCATACATAAATTATTAAAAATAAATTTTATGTCCAATTAAGTATGTGTAAGAAAGGCAACTGAAGTTTAAGAATTTAGTACTAAAGTAACAAGATGTAACTTTAAATATTTTTGTGTTTTCAATATACCTTCACATTATTTTAAGTAATCTTAAGCGAATTAGTTAAAGGCAAAGAGTAAATAAAAATGTTACTTGAATATGTGACCAGGTGAGGCAAATATATATTTCCAATCAAGGTGCAGATTAATTGCTTCCTGTAGACGTTAAGCGCTACGCTGTTTGCTTCGTTACCCATAAGGTCTACAGTCAAACAAAATACTTCAAAGGTGCATTCCCGTATGAACATTTCCCAAACGCAACGTTATCCCTCAAAGGGTTCATGTTATGTTATGTGCACTGACTTGGACGTCAAACCCAAAATCGGTTCCAGGGTCTACGCAGAGGTTTATATAAGCAGACAAGTAAATTCCCTGTCAATACAGGGTTTGGCCCCAGTGTAAGCTTTTACATTATTTATAAAATCGTTTATGTTTACTTTTATTGGTATAAAACTATATAATAGCGATAATTTCTAATTAATAAAAATATCATCGTCATAATGACCGACAACCGATAGACGCCAGTTGCGGGGTATAAGCTCCATAGATCACCACACTGATCCTTCGCGACCTTCACCAATACGTTGGCCCTTATTGTTGTGATTAATTTATATACCAAAACACATTTTATTTAAAATTATTTCTTTTTATAAAAAAATATAAAATTTTTGAATACATGTTCATGGTGTCACCATGTAGACTGGTAGACACATCTTAAATAAAGATATCAAACTGTTAACCGTGGTGTTTGTTCCTCGTTAAAACAACGAAATACTCGTAGTACAAATTGGCGGCGAGATAAAATTTAGCAATTCACGATAAAATTGAACTAGACCAGCATGGCACAAATAGTTATAGGCGGCAATTTAGTATTCGATCACAGAGTGCAGGAGTGGAACAAATTTTAAGGTACAGCTGACATCATATTGCGTTACAAATGGCATCACAGAAACCGACGTAAATTGGACAAACCGGAGAGCTTTGTTAATAACGGCTTTATATTAAGATACATTCTGCACGGTAGCTGATTCAATGTACCTTGTCACTATAGATAATTGTGATTATAAAAAACTGATATCAATTTTGGATACGCATATACAAATCAAAAAATGTCTTTTGCGAAATGGTAAACGTTTTATAAGGCTGTGCAAAAACAAGAAGAGATCTACAAGAGTGGGAAGCAAGACTACGGCATTAAGCGCTATTCTGTAAGTTTAAATCTGAATTAGAAGAATATTAACTGCAATAAATAAAATTGGGATAAAGGAAAAAATTGTTACGAATATAAGGCGCCACAATGTAATGTATGGTAAGTAAAACCCGTCGGGATGTGATGAAAAACGGAATGATTCAGACTATAGTTTTATCGCAGTTGTCGGGGAGGAATAACCAGAAATTAACCAGATACAATTTTCACAAAGAATTCTGCAACCTGCATCCCTGTGTCCTTTACCGAGAGGTTTGGGTTTGGATGAAACGCGTGTTAAACACGATGCGGATGAGACCTGGGAACCAAGCACAAGTATTAACTTTAGGTTGTAGCAACGGTCATATAACCTCAGACCGCGTAGACTGTTCTAACGACAATTTTGCTCTTATTCTAGCATTGTCAATTTTTTTCTTAACACTATTACTAATTTTTTTATTTTAAAATTTTTATAATTTTTTCAAATATTGGCGGAGGTATGTAGGTATTACTAAGGAAACAAGAAACAACGTATTGTATGGTAAATGGAATAACTCTAATATATATGTGTTAAAATATTATATACTAAACCTTTTTTAAAGTTTCCTTTAATGTCTATGTAAGTAAGTAGTCATTAAATAAATTTCATTAAAAAAAAGATTTTTTTTGTGAACTGAAAAGTAGTTTCGTTTGAAAAGAAAAAGTACTGTTGAGTGAAAACGCCCCAACGGCGTCTTTAATTAAAGTTTCCTTTTAATGTTACTCGAAGTTCTGTATCCGTTACTACAGCAACACATCTACCAAAGCAATGTATTTTTTGTTGCAACTTTATTTCATTCCATTTCCGACGTACGGTTGGGATTACATCTCAGAGTACGTAAATCGATTGCTCATCGATATCCGATCCAACTGTGTACGTTACAAATCACACATCATTAAATTTTATAAACATGTTAAATCGATTTTCTTTTAGTTCCATCTGTGGATTATATTCATAATCTCAGAACAGTTAATGAAAGATTAAATTATACGCGTAACAAACATTAGTTTTTTGACAAAAACACGCCTATTTTTGTTAAGTAAAAAATAGTTCTTAATTACACTTTATTACTAAACACAATAATTGTGATCGTATGATATTACAGTACTTATAACCATGGATACAAGTGTTGCTTGATACGACGTTATTTAAAAATAATCCTTAGTTATTACTTACAGCTATTTAATATATAATAGCTCTTCGACGTTAGCTCTTGTGCAATGATTAACAGTAGCTGTAATTAAAAGCTGTGTCATATTAACGGCAACGAACTTTATATTTCATATAGCAGTGAATTTTTAATTTTTATATATACCTATACACAAATTAATTATTATACTCTTATAGAGCTATTAATGTGTGGTTGTCTGCACATTGACACAAATTAAATTCTTCTTAATATTACATTCAGGTCTACCTATTACAACATTTACAGTGAAATTATATAATAATGAAATATGTTAACGTAAGTTATAAATTTTAATAGTTAATTCTTTTTACTTAAGCAATAAGCACTCCGTGCTAAGCTTGGCGTTTCTCTGATAGATAAGATTCTAAATAAAGCAATCCCTTGAAGCGCAAGTGTCACTTACATAGGCTTGCGTCTCTGCAAAAATAAATAGAAGCAGGCACGGACATTTCCGTAATAAAAACGACAACTGGTGAAGTAGATGTAACGCGAGAAGACCCTGGCCAGATAAAACGTCTGGCAGCAAATGGAATCTTATAGCCGAAGACCAGGTTAATCCGTATTTCTTAAGAGAGGGATATGTCCAGAGAGGGACTGCCGAGGCTTAATGCAGAAATTATTTTTTAACATAAAGATGTGTACATTAAAAAGTATAACATAATCACAACCGTTTAACACATTAGCAATAGAATTTTTAATCGGTAAAATTCTAAAACGAAATTATTTCAAATTTTTAAATTGAACAATTGTATTCACATAAATTTCATTTCTGTAACGACTTTACATACAGTCGTTTTAAGATAAAGTATGTGTTAGGACTATTACATTAATGTAGAAAACTTTTCATAGTAATTAATGGGAAAACAGATAAGTTTTAAATGACCTGATACTTCTAAATACTTAACGGTAAAAGGTTTTCTATTCAAGATTTACGGGTGATGTTGTGCAGGGTATATATAGATAATTTTTAAAAAATATTGAAACTCTTAAAATTCTACAATATGACATTTATTTATTAGGTGTATTTACAGTGTACAAAGGTAATAGAAAAAAAATCCTATGACTAACTAATTCTAGCATGTACACCTGTAACAAATATACAAGAAAATGAGAAATATAAAAATTAAGAGAAAAGAAAAAAAAAACGTAATTAAAAAAAATCAACAATTATAACACAAAGCTAAAAGAATCTATAAAATAAGGAAAAAATATCTATAAAAGAATCTATTAGAGTGTAAATCCTAAGACCATTTTTTTTAATTTTGTAAAACATCACTTTTGGACATTTATTGAAACTAAATTTTACGGATTTTATCGCGTTTATTTATTATCAATTTTTAAATCAAAATTTATATCAATTTAGTTTTAATAAATATGCTATATTCGCGGAAACATAAGAAATCATTATAACACTTTTGCAGTTAATAAAATTATATGTTATTAATCATTATAATCATAATATATAAGGTTTAATGTCATCATTAAAATTTATTATGTATACATTAAATATGTATGTGCACAAATTGAAACGTAAAAAGTAAACCCTTCATTCGTTACCATAATGAGATCATCCTACAATTTACAAAGCGTAGGTAGATCACGCGAAAAATCTCACAATAAAAATGAATGTAATGCCTCTGTAACTAACGACTGCATTAGAAAACGTTATCATCAAGTAGATCAACAAAATTTTTAAATTATTTGAATTCATTTGTGTGATGATTTCCTAAGTGATCAAAAACATGTCGACTAAAATTTGAGAATTCATGGAGCTGCAAATTTATTCTCGGAATTTAATATTATTCAAATAAAATTAGAAGGGCGTATTTCTGAATATAACTAGGTGAACAGTTAACTTAACGCGAATCATTGGAAGATAGTTATTATAAATTGATAGCGGAAGCAGAATATTTATATGAGAAAAATATTGCCGTTAGTCAATTATCCGACAACGAATAAAGTCAGTTAAACAAAGTCAGTTAAATTGCCCACTAACGATATGCCCATCTCTGACAGTAGTTCTGGGCACTAGCTTGAGTTCCGCGACACGTATATTTCATTGGTTCATAACTCAAAATATTTAAGCGATATACAAAAATATAATTTAAAATCGTCGCTTAAATGAAGCGCATCACTAGTAATAAATTCATTACAATTTTCAAGTCAAAATTATATAAGAGTGAGGTATGGTCTCTATGCCAAACACATTTAAAAAAAAGTAAAAAAAAAGGCAAAATTACTATGTTGCATGGGAACTTCTATTAAACTGATACAACAATAATGGGTTATTAATTAAAAGTCACGTAAAATCGCTTTTTAATTTGAAACCGTTGAGTAAATAATCGTCTGTATCGTTAAGAACGCTCATTGATAAAAAAAACTAAATACTCTCAGTGAGCCAACGGAGGATTAGCATACCCTAGTTATTTACATTACTGTTTTTAAGCTATATAAAATCGCCGAGCGAGTGTCGGAGCTCTACAATGGTATGTTAAATACAAATAACTAACGACTACAAGCTCAAAGGCGTACTTGTTTTTAAAGAACAAAGCCGACATGTTAAATGTATTGCAATTATCGCATAATAAACCGAACTATAATAAAAATAACGCGCAAATTAGTAAACTCACTGCAATGCTTCTAACACTACGTTACAGTCTAAACCTACCCGCTACAAAAAATTATGTTTGGTTCGTAAGTCAAATCATCAGTTGTACTCGTGTCAACGGTTTTACAAATACGATTTAAATTCACGGGTCGATTCGTTCAAAATAATAAGCTGAGCGTCAATTATTTTGCAGGGCACACCGAAAATAAATGTAGAATCGGCGCGTGGAAATTTTGTACGAAAAAACATAGTTTTAGGAACTGAGCACAACACTCGCGCAAATTGAGGCCATCCTCAACTCACGTTTTCTTAGTCCAATGTCCACACAACTACCAGCCCATAAGCCCTGGGCCCTTCCTAATCCGACGACCATTAACAGCTCCTGCAAGCGTTGATCACTTTGCCGTTGTCATGGTGAGGCTCAACCGGTACCAGAGAGTGGAACAAGTTCGACAACACTTCTCGTCGCGATAGGCTAAGGAGTATATCTAAGAAACGCTAACGAGAAGCAAGTGGAAGAAGAGCAAAGATGATCTGAAGCCTAACACGCTAGTTCACATCAAGGATGACAATTTTTCGCTATTCAAATGGAACTTGGGTCGCGTCATATACACGGTTCTGGGTAGAGATGGTGCCAGCCGGGTTGCAGACATCAGGACAGCATCAGGGGTTATACGAAGATGCTTCTCAAAGATTTGTCCCCTTTCGGTTTTGGAAAAGTAACCATTGGAAGACGGAGCTTCCAAAGGTGAGGTGAGCGGAAAGCTGCGGAAGAGCAAGAACATTCATATATATATTCTCACAACAATATTATAACACACGTCTAATTCTTCTTCTAATATACGTTGTACAATTTCTCGTGTTTCATTTTCCACGCGCACAGGCATGGTTCATCATCGCCAATATCAAACAGTATAGAAATATTACTAATTAACGTACCAGCTTTTAAAATATGAAAAAATAACTACCGACGCTAAAAAATTGCAATTGCTTTAACTACCATATCGAATTTATATTAATACCGGCTTTGACCAATTCCTCTTTAATCCGAATTGCGAAACGTATCATTCCATGAAATATTGCAATATTTATAAAGTAAAATTATCTGATGCTGTTTGTAGGCAAATTGCGTTTTGATTACATTTAAATCGTGCTTTGTGCAGATTCTGTGAAAACTTAGTTTGCATCCTTAACCTCATCAAAAGCAGCTAGCTGTCGGGTGATTTAAATGCTTGTAAATACTAAACCACTCCACTCCAACTTGCTGTAAATTACTTTGCAGAATAAATGCTTACGTTGTATTCTTAAAATATCTTGGCTTCTTTAATTAATTAGTACAAAAAGAAAGTTTATAGAAAAGTTATCTTAAACGTAATTCTAACATTTCATATTATAAGTTTCTTATTACCGATTTACTTACACAGCAGATGTCAACAAAAAAAAATTGGAAAACTTCTTTTGCCAGAGACCGTCTGATATTGGTACCATCGCACCCCCAATTTTGCCAATAAAAAGTACAAACTGTACTGCGTATAAAACATGCTGTAACCAGTAAAATTAATGGCGTGATTTAAAATCATACATCCCAAGACGAGGAGAGCGATATGGTGCAGTGTAAACATCTTAACTAAACTAATTGTTTTATGGGCGGACATGTCACTTACCATCAGTTAAACGTTCTGCTCTTCTCGTAGTTTAGTTGAATAAAAAATAAATATTTTCAAACCAACTCAAAGCAAACTTTTACACACATTCAAAAAGTGAATAGATACCTTATCTCCGTCGTTTTCAAACATGCAGACGCAATTCCTTTTTGGTTCCGTCCACCACAAAACGAAAACATTTCCTTTAAAAAGTTTTTAACAGTTATATTTCCTGTTAAAAGCATAATAATTACATTCAGTCATAAAATAAATTTCTCTCTATCCTTTCCTTATATTCTGCATGGCCAGGGCTGGGACATTTATATGTGTAAAATATTGCGATTCACGCCATGTTTATTAGTTGAAATTCTTTTCCCTGATAAAATCTAATTGTGTGCAAAGAGATAATTAAAAAAATATAAATTTAAAAACAGTAAACTAGTAACGAAACCTCAAAAGTTATATTATAAAATAGTAATAAACAGCCTATCAATACTCACTACTAGTCCAGCGGACACAAACCCCGGTGGGAGTCAAGGCCATTTATACACCACTATTGCTTGCCAAGTGCTGGTTCATGGATCTCACATGACCACGAAAGCTGTTTTTCTTAGAACACGTGGGTTTTCTTCAAAATGTCTTCCTTCACCGGGAACTTTTATATTCTATAAATAATAATCACCTCGCTTAGTTTTCTTTCTTTTTATAAATGTACTTACACGATGCAACAAACACCTACTACCAACGACAAAGTAAAACTTATCCAAACACATTATAGAATATATGTAAAATGTTTACTGTCAATGTGACAAACAAATTTATTATGAAAAATTAAGTAACGACAAACCGTCATCAAATTAGCTGAATTCTCAAAAAGAAGCCGTTAGCCAAACAAGAAGAAGTAGCGACAAAAAATATTTATTATGTTATGTCATCTTGCAACGAAAATTTATTGCTTAGGTAATGCCAAAAACGAAAACATATTGAATACCCACATTAATTTATATTTTAACAAAGTGTAGTAAGCAGTATATCGATCGACCTTTAATAACGACACGTTACATTCAGACAAGATTTAATTTTCTTTGTTGAAGTGAAAAGAAAAGCCATTGAAGTTAACAATTTTTTATGTTATAGAATACGAGAGCATTGAAAGCTTTGATGATACATTTGAACACCTTTCAAAAAGAGGGAGCTAGTAGAAGTGTTGATGTATATAATATTTGTATGTTATATACAAGAATTATATCTTAATCCACCTTCTCATTATTATAATTTCGGCAGCGTAATCCGAGTAAGGATAAGACACTGAATTAGAAGGTGCTCTGTTTGTTCCGGCATACCTTACCAGAAGAAGTCAGGACTTCATGATACATTCTTGACTCCCTGGAAGCGCAAACGCATTTTTCCATAAAAAAATTCCTAATTTCAGTTTGCCTGTCATTTAAATAATTTTACGAACAACGTGATGAAAGTCCGTGGGAGCAAAACAGTTGTGTCCAAAATTGCTGCATTATGTTTACTTTTAATTAGAATAATGTAGTACTTAATAGACCGTTTATATTTTATGTTAATGATACTTGTTAAAAACATTATTTCCTGAAAAGATAATAACCAAAATGTCCTTTCACAGCACAATAGCTCCTATTTTTTCTATCTCTGCCTTGAGATGATTGATATATTTCAAATTCAAAGATAAAGCAATGCTATAACGTTAAACATCGTCATGCTATAATTGCAACGAAGCAAACGTACGGAAACGTACACAACGTGTTTAATAGCTTTTGTAAACAAAGGGTTGTTCATTAAAACTGTTTATAATTTATTTCTAGCCTATATTAATGACCAAGTGCAGTAACTATTTCCTGTAGTAAGATTTTTATATTTACAAGCTATTCATTCCTACTTTTTTAAAGTAAACTTGGTAAGAAAGCTTTCATATGATGGTTTTAATGTAGTCTGAAAGATAATGAAGATCCATCGGAAAAAATTTAAAACGAACTAGTATGAATTAGCTAATGTTCATATTTATTAATATCCCCGATTAATATAACATTAAAAATGAGTACGATTTCAAAAATGTATACGAAGTCGCCAAGCTCATATAGGTTTTGCGACGGTACAAATTACTACGTATTATTATTATTACAGCTCTAGCAAGTTTCTTAACCTAATAATTAAATTAATAAAAAAATAACCTACGAGAAGTCAGAGTTGCATTGGCTAGTAAGAAAAACGTACGTAATCATCATTATTTCTTGCTTTTAAAAGTAACTTGCGCTATGGATCTGAGAAACTTTGGCCCGGTAAGAATCCATACAGATTCAATTAAAAAGTCAAACATTTTATTTTGATGTTGCCTCTCAATTGTTTAGTAACATAAAACTTTTATTTTATATTGCGAATTTTTTTTCCGGGATACTTACCGTGTTACTAAGCTAATTTTACGGAGTAAGTGAAGTTCATTCGCGACTTCTTTTCACTAAACCCCAACAACTGTGCCTTTTTCCAATATGAAACATTATCCATACTACTGAATAGGAAGTAAAATATTCATCTTATGTTTATGAAAATGAAACATTTGTTGATATTAAAAGCTTAATATAGAATTTATAGTAATTTAAATATGGAGGCGCTATGATTAAATACCTGTCTATAGTTATAATGGCATGTTAAATAAATTGAAAGCTTTTTATTATTAAATCTTACTTCAGTCGCTAAGTAGCATCTTTTTTAAATGACATTTAACCGTATATTACATAAAATAATAAAAATCACGCGGTATTCAGATTTAGCTGCGATTGAATCACGCTGTGATGGCTGTAAAATATTAAGGATGACGTATTATTACTTTATTATCAAGGTCACTTACTTAACCCAAATAATTGCTAGACTAAATAGAAATGAGCAGGAGGCATTTTTCAAAGATCTGACAATGGATGTTGCAGTAAGTTCCTTTAGTGGTGAAAGACACTACAAAGATGACCTACGATCTGGATGAAGACCGTTGGAAACCGCCATATGATGAGCATCAACATGCGATGTCTTTAGGAAGGCCTTTATCCAGCACTGGTGAATAAAGATACTGATAATCACTATATTAATAACAATTATAACTTTTTGCTGTCGCCTCACATTACATATCTGCTTTTTAGAATGTATGTGACATATGTTAAGTCATGTTACCCTAGTAATTTCACTATCTACCACGCTCTTCAAACCGGTGGTAGACTGTAATAAATTGCACACTACGGTTTGTCGGCAGAAATAGGAGCGGTGTTACCTAGATGGTGATCGATACCGATAAATAACAAAATGTGATACCCATCATTGCTGGCAAAATCTTATAAGAACGATAGGAGGTCCCCTCCTATCCGTGGCAAAATGACCTGGCAAAGTAAAAAAAAGTAAAAAAAAAAGTGTAAAAAAAAATATCGAAATAAAAATATAAAATTTGAGAAGAGGTTTAATGATATTATAATAAATGTTTAATAATATAAGTAAGCTTTTTGCTAGTTAAACCAACGTACATACGTGTACTAAAATGAGTTATTTTCCTTATTTTTATGTAATGATAATAGTTAAAAACAAAAATAATTGTTATTTGTGTGAGCACGTTTCAGTAATTTAATAAAACAATTTTTATTCAACAACACACAAATTTATTTGCAATAGTAATTACCATACATTAAGCCAGATTTGCACAAAGAGCGGACAATTCAGTGACTGGTTCTGCGAAAAAGTAAAAGAATACGACCAGTAAAAACATTTTCATTATTTTTCGTTTACTAGTGCGGAATTATCGGCGGTTATTTGTGTACAAAAGCAGATAGCCTCTTTGTGAATGCAATTTAAAGCTTAGTACGGCCAATGTCTCCATGAAGTGACTGCATGTGCGGAGAACTTTGTATTTTTCCGTGCGAGAGGAAGTAAACAGACAGTGGCATCAAAACTAGTACTTTCCATAAACTCACAATTAAGATGTAATTAACAAGGTTGCCGGTAGTGATATCCTTTTACATAATTTATTTCAGAAAGGCACAGAGGAACTCTTGATACAATTAACAGACAAATTAAAAGCTATCGCAATTTTATTCGGAGGACTATGGGTGTCACTCGAGTTCAGCGGAATTTCTTGCTTCTATTTTGTAGAATTATTTTGCCAAAAACTAAATGCCTTCTCCTTGTTATTATCAAATCACACATATACACAAAAAAATCAGTCTTTAAAGTTTACATGTATCTATACTCACATAGTATTTTATTTATATCTACGTTTATCGATACAGAAACCCTTTTTTTAATAATTTTACTAAGATTTATATACTTAGTAAACTATTACTTTGAGATTGTAAAGTTTAACTCTGATAATTTTTTTTGTCAGTTTCACACTACTTACTATGTTGTGACAATTAATTTACCTTCATCATCATCAGCCTATAGACGCCCATCGTGATTAACCGTAAAAAAAATTAATTCACAATTTATCAAAAACAATTATTATTAATAAATCACATTCTAGTTTCTGCGCTTCTGCTTTAAATAACAATATATAAAATATCTCTCGACGTATTTATTATAAACATTAGTATATTTTGTGTAACTACTAGATGTCGCCCACAAACGACTAGACTGAGACCTCCATCTCTCTGCGAGTAGCATGTAATAATTATTCAACAGACAACATAATAACGTTACTTACCCCAAGATGGCAATTACAATATTACATTAAAACTTAATTCATCAAAAAAATTACTAAAAGGCTCGTTACTTTGCAGAAATTATTGTATATATCCATGATGATTGTAGAATTTCATTTATACAATGTTTAAGTAAATATTTTCGTTTAAACAATGATCCTTAAAAAATAATATTAATCATCTTCATTTTACCCAATGGACGATGGTGGTGATTATGGCAAAAACATTGTATGTTGCACAAAAGACAAAGAAATATATTATTAATAATATACGAACGATATTCAGTTTACTAGTGGAAGGTCTATCTTACTGTGTACCGTATAGCAAGATACTACTGCATTTGCTGGATAGAGAGTAGTAGTAGTATTCAAATACTACTCGTCCGAATTGTTCTTGAACAAGTTAACACGTTAAATGCAACTACGATTTTCACAAAGTATTCTATGCATTTTATTTTTACGTTATGTTAAGGTATAATTATATATTTTGTTATTGTTGTGGTCGTCTTGGCCTCGGTAACGCAAATATTTGAAGTAAAAGATGTTTAAAGATTAGTTAGTATTTCACCTAAAAAGCATGGTGTAAGAACTTACAACTATGACAAAAAAAAATTAAAGATTGTTATATTTCTTGATTTAGGCAGTTTCTAAGTTTTAATTATTGTACAATACTAGCTAACTCTAGGGCCTCTTGGTTTATATTCATTAATTGAAAAAAGGTACCCTAAAAAATAATATTTATTTATTATACTTTGTTTTGTTTATTTTCAGTATTTTACCAATTGAATTTACAAAATTGTTAAACAGCTAGTTTAATAATTTGTACATTTTATCTGCTAAGTAAATATTATGTTTACAAATAAAACTTAAAATGATTAAAAACAGTATTACGGGTTGTACTACAAGTATTATATATGAAATCTCAATTAATATTATAGAGAGTATTTTTGTATATGTGTATGTTTGTAATGTAATAAACTCATAAATCATTGAACTGAAGTTTTTAAAAATTATTCGTTGTTATACTTATTTATATTATTACAGTAAATTACTAAACTAGTAAATTGAAATATGATGAGAAATGTAGAGGACCTGTTGCAGTAGAGTTCCCTAGCGCGTTCCTGGTATTGGAAAATAATTTTTTATTGTATATGTTGTCACCCAAAAATTTAAAATACTAACCTCTCAAGTGAAGCACCATTTCAGATTTTGGTATAATCTGACCATCGGTGAAAGGTTGGTCTACTTCACCCTGGCATTTTTGATGAGATCCTGGCGTTGTGTATATACCGAATTCCTACAACTACTACCTAATGATTACAAAAACGGAAACCAAGTAAAGTCATCTTAATCACTGTAACCCAGAGTTTCAGAGCAAGAAGCTCTAAAATAAAGAGCGTAATTGTGTGTTAAGTAAAAAGAATTTTGGAACTTAAAACTTTTCAGCAACATTAAACATTGTGAACAATAAAGACTACATTTTGATAATTTGATTTAATCCACTTCAGTATACGTTTTACCCTTTATGTCGTTTTATTAAAGTTAATAACAGAAACCATAGTAAGCAGTTTCATATGTACTAGTGATTCACTGGTTTTTGTGGACAAAGGGGTATAGTTAAATGGTAAGTAAATCTAGTGTTACAAGGATAAAAATGAAACAATCATAACGGAATCAAGTATATTTTCGTAAATATTTGCGCGCTGGATAATTAAAAAAAAAATCTCGTGTGCCTTTTAGAACGTGAACCATAGTATATACCGTATAAGAAATTTGAGTAAAATACATAAGTACAACGCAACAACACATTGCTGAACAATGACTAATACATAACTTATAACAAATAGTAATAAAAAAATAAACTAGAAAATAAATTAGTAACATTTTTACAATAGCTACAACACACGTGAGCAACGGCAGAAGATTTACAATAACGTTAACACATTGAAACCATAATGGATCAGTTAATAAGGAGATTGCATGCGCTACACGTATCGAAGAGCCGTGCGTTCGTCCCCAGTGAATGGGAACATCGTGAGGAAACTGACATGTTACTAAAAAAAACAGCATTCGTGGACATGCGATATACACCAAAAAGCACTTGACCCGCGTTGTGAATAAATGGCCCTGATTCTCTCCATGTGAGAGATGACCCGGAGCCCCAGTAATAGGAACATAAAGAGCATTGTTTAATAGCACACTGTGAAACCCCATCACTTACACTTGATAAACTATTGAAACAAATAACAACATAAAGAGTCAACGTAAATTTGCACTTAAAAAGATAAGCGCGTGTTTACTTTTCAACGTTTCAGTTCGTGTGCCACTAAACTGTTGGTCCTAAGTTCCCATAAATTGATATAAATAAAAGGTACATTCCTCGATGTACGAGGGGATTATGAATAGTAGTATACTTCTATCGGCATACACTGATAAAAATGACGAAGTTTTTATAAATAAAAAATATCCTCCATTTAAATAAAAAAAAATGCACATATCTTCATGTACAAAAAAGTTCAGAAGTTGAAACACGAGAAAATCTAAAAACGTAGTGAAAAAGCAAAGAATGCAAACAGTTAACACTGTGAAATAAAAATAACATTTATAATTATACTTACTTTAACTATATAAAAAAATGTAAATCTTAGACGAACATACTAACTGCATTATTTACTGTTACAAATTACATGACAATGTACAGTAAAAAAATAACCCTTAACGCACAGTAAAATATGCATCTAACAGTATTTAATACATTTAAACTTATTAAATATGAGAGCAGCATTTGGGTTCTAAAAATGAAAATAGTTAAAGTGTACGGAGTATATATAATATTGAATTGAACTCAGAATATAATTACATATACACATGTATGTAGGACGCCTTCCGTTTATAATACCAGATGATCTGCGGAAAGCTAAGAATCGCATTTGCTTGAAGGCATCGAGACATACGCAGAAGCGTGCACAAAGATTTTGGTTAGGGTATGAATACCGTATCTAAAATCTTTGTACTCATCTAAATAAATTTATTAATTTACATTCAGTTTAGTTTGTAGTTAAGGGCTACTTCATATTTATACAAAAAAAAACAATGGTTGCGTCCCTTTTGATAGAGTAATGAGATTATTGTTTAGATAGATTAATGGAGCCAGGGTACGCACTGCTTATGTCTTTTTAAACGGCATGCCCCAGACTCTGTCCAGCAGTGGGTGGTAAAAGGCTGATAAATATGATAATAATAAGGATGACGATAATGGTACACATATCTTATATTAAATAACACAAATTATTTAAAAAAGATATGCGATTAACATAATTAATGCAATACCTTGGCATTAGAACTGATAACAATTATTATATTTTGTTACACAGCGGCTAAGAAAAGAGATATAAAGGATTAAAAAAGTGTATTTAAAATTTACTTATTAACAATTCAGTTTCATTAAGGGTTTACGTTAGATGTTTTTTTATGTTTTTAATCTAAATGTAATAGTAATAGACAAAAATTATCGGCCAATCAAGTCCATACAGGTAACACAAACCATTAAGTGTTAAAAAAATCGCATCTCAAAACACTCGATTACAGTAATCTAATAATGTAATCCTTATGCCTAATCCAATCTCTACAACTTATGCACTATCAAAGAATTACAATGGTATTGATCATAGTGCATATTATCCGATCACTCTACAGGAGTAGAGTCTCCGCGATCCTCTGTGATGGTCTCCGTCTCTTTGGAAGTGGTGCAGTCTTCATTCTCTTCGATGGAACTCCATTGTTTACGAAGATTGGTACCCTCGCAAGTGCCAGTAGGGCGAAGCACTAGATACATCAACAAATCTGATAATGATATAATGCCAATTACTTTGTCCTCTGCATCCACCACAACCAAACGATGGACCTGTAAATAAAGCCATTAATATTATAGTATATGGAGTGTTCCGTCCAACTCTTAACCTAAATTATATATTAGTAATATTAGTGACGCAATTTTTTTTAACACAAACTTCAGATTGAACCAATGGCTAGCAGTGGACGTCTGTGCACTAATGATAATTGTAAAGCACACAATCCCCGTAAAGGATAACAAGCCGATATATAAAAGAAATTCTAGCTAATTGCAAGATATTAAAAGGCCAGTAATGAAGAGAGCTGGGGCATAACACCAGAGTACATGCAAGATTTCCTGTGAGCATTGATACTATAAAGTACTCTAAACATCTGTTCATAATTTCTTCTTACTTGAGATAGTGACAAGGCAAGCATGGCGCGTTCACCCGTTGATAAGTGCTTAGTTCTCCCATAACGCTCGTCGCGATGAGATATAGGAAGTTAAGTCTCGTTACTCCAGTAATTTCACTATCTTCAGCACCCTTCAAACCTGAACACAGTAATGATTGCTCACTACTGTTTAGCGATAGATACGTGCGCTGTAGAGTAACTACCTAGAAGTTTTTCTATAACATCGAGCTACTGCCAGCTCTACCCTTGGCACATTGCAAAAGGGAAAAATAATTCCAAGGAAAGAGAGTTTTCCTGGGGACAGTTACTAAGCATACTGCGGAGGGAATGCTCGCGAAAGGTCTGGCTCCACCTTTCCAACCTTTCAACTCGTATGCCTATTCCACCATTACAACTCGTATGCCTATTGTAACTAGTAGGCCAAACACTACTTTTTGGGGTGCAGTAGTATACAGACTACATGTGAAATCCAGGTTTATTGTTAGCACAGTTGAAATAAAATAAACATACCTCCGCTCTTACTATTCTCTCCATTACTTCGAATAATGTTTCATCGAGGGAACACTTTTGGACACCTTCAAACCACTCGTTACGGTGTTCATTGGCTTCCTTCAGTGTTACATTCAGATTGTTGTAGCTCTTCTCGGCCGCTAAATTCTGGAAAGATATTATAAAGGACATAAGTGTTATAACTTTTCTTGGCACCTCAGAGCGTGAAAACTCAGCGAATCACCCAAAACGTCTTACATACTGGCTAAAACTTCATAAGTTAGCAAAATTAATATTTACGATTACAACGAGCAGCGTATCGGCTTAATATTAATTTTTTGTGCTAATATTATCTATATAATAAAAATGAATTGCTGTTCGTTAGACTCGCTAAAACTCGAGACCGGCTGGACCGATTTGGCTAAATGTGGTCTTGAATTATTCGTGGAAGTCCAGGGAAGGTGTAAAAGGTGAGAAAACATGGAAAAAGTGCCAGGAATATGGTAAAAACAACAATTTCTCTTTTCTATTAAGGTGACTAGATTTTTAGATAGGCAAAGCGGGACAACTTTGAAGGAGTAATAATAACGTAACATTTTTTTAATTCCAACATAAGTACATTTTATAAATATAAAAATGTATAATATTTTATTCCTTGGCATATTTCTATCTAAATTCTTTTTAGGGTTAAGGTCGGTGACATACTTTTTGTCATTAATATAAAATATTAAGACTACAAGTATTTTAAGCTTGGTTTAAGAAAATTTATGTATTTATGAAATATACCTTAATTTTCTATAGCAAGAAGCAGAACACGAAGTGTATCTTCTGAGGGACAAATACAATGTAACTGGGTAGCAAAGGCAACATGTTACGCACAACAATGATTTTTATAAATATAAAATTTAACTTAATTCTAAAAGTCGGGACTTTTGAAAAACGTCGCGTGACGCGGGGCTAATTGTAAAAAATCGGGACTGTCCCGCTAAAAGCGGGATGTCTGGTCTCCTTGCTTTAAATACATAAAACGTCAAATATTTGAAGTTCGCCCCGCCATTTCTTCTTCTTCCCAATTGATGGCATGAGCACGGTTTGTGCGTGAGCCAATGTCATGTGTAGACGTCCAAAATAAAAGATTACAAATCCATTAAAAATTGTCTGCGTGGTCAATCGTTCATGTTCTCATCTTTTAATCTTCGCAAATGATGGCGAGAATATATATAGACGTATAAAATAAAAGGATACAAATTCTTAAAAAATTGTCTGCGTGGTCAATTCGTCCGCCATGTTTCCGCCCCGCCATTTAGAAACCAAATACAATTTAAAAGAATATTTTTGATTTTGACATTTGATATTGACAACCAACAATTACTGATTGCAACTATAATATTTTACGAGAAAAGGCGGCCAAATTGACCACCACGCAGACAATTTTTGAAGGATTTTTATTCTTTTATTTTATTCGTCTACACATGACACTGGCTCACTCACAAACCGTGCTCATGCCATGAATTGGGAAGAAGAAGAATATTTTACGAACTTTAGCGGGAATCTGGGCGTAAAGGTCGCGTTGTCTCGGTTTGAATTTTTATTTTTTTGTGCATAATGCAGTTAAATGTTCAATGTGAGTGTATCATGCAGTAAATAAGTGTGTTCGTGTGCAGCGATTGTAGAATTCAGGCAGGAACACCACTGTCCTAAGTTCAGATTGGTTCAAAATTGTAGTTAAGTCTTAACTTCACTTTGTTGATCTTTTGTGATAGTGACACTATTTACCGCTGTAAATTGAAAACTGAAATCTGAAAATTGAAAATGGAAAATTGAAAATGGAAAATGGAAAATGAAAAATGAAAAATGAAAAATGAAAAATGAAAAATGAAAAATGAAAAATGAAAAATGAAAAATGAAAAATGAAAAATGAAAAATGAAAAATGAAAAATGAAAAATGAAAAATGGAAAATGGAAAATGGAAATCTGAAATCTGCAATCTGAAATCTGAAATCCAGAAACTAGAACCCAGAACCCAGAACCCAGAAACCAGAAACCAGAAACCAGAAACTAGAAACCAGTAACCAGAAACCAGACACTAGAAACCAGAAACCAGTAACCAGAAACCAGTAATCAAAAACCAGAAACAAACAAAAGTTCAGTCGGTAACCTACTTTAATTATAACTTTGGCCAGTCTTCTGGAACCCACTAATATTTAAATATTAGTTATTAGATGAATATATATAGCGCTGAACCCCACACACCGCCCATAACCAGGGTGACGGTTCTGTTCAGGAGATTTTTTTGCCCCGGCTATAAAATAGGCAGGAACAAAGAACATTCCAAATGTTTTTTGACAGAACGAAGTCTGTCGGGTCAGCTAGTACTAAATAAGATATAAATTGCATACGTATTTACGAAATACACAGAGCCAAAGAAGATTCAAATTTGTATTCTTAATAAGATTTAAATTTAAATAGAATTTTCGACGACAATAAAACGATCTTATAATTTGTACGCGTAGATATTTCTGGTGTGGTGTATATACCCTGCCCAAAATCTCTGTTCACGCCCTTTCGTGGCATCAGGTAAGATCACATGCAGGTAGTATTTTTTCACGTAGTTACGATATGAGCAAAACATTCATTTATGTTCATATTTGATAAGTGATATGTCCATTCATTACAATGTGACGTTAGTAAGGACTACACCACATTGTGATCGTCGCTTTGAGACACAAGATGATGATGAATACGCGATAACCCAGTAATTTCACTGGCTACAGCGCTCTTAAAACTGAAACAGAACCAAGTTTTCAAACTACTGTTTGATGGTAGATATAGACGGTGGTTTCTGCCTAAACGGTCTGCAGCAACAGGTAACTACTACCAGTAAGAGTAAGTGGTACTCCATATAAATAAAAATAACGTATATGTATATGCGCAAAACAGTATGTGTAGAGATTATTGGGGCAGTACATATATCAAGCAATGGCTGATGATGCATCAAGCAATGATGAAGTCCATCGGCTGATGACGATTTATAGTGTTCCATTGTATTATGCGAATAAAATCTAAGTATAATCATCAACTAAACTAAAAAATAAACTTACGATGACATCAAATTTTGCGTATATGTCTTTCAGTCGGCCCCCAGCATCGATGATGGGTAGCGCTGATACTCTTCTGTTCACAAACTTCGACAGAGCTTCTATAATAGAAGTTCCTTCTGTAGCCGTTTCGATATTACTGAGCGTTCCGATTTGAATCTCGCGAAGCTTTTTTTGCAAAAACGAAGGCTTGGGTAAATCATTGATCTGAAATTTTTAAAAAACATTTTTTGTTTTGAATATTTCATTAAGCACATAACTTAAGGTTTTATAAATTATCTAATTAGGTTAAATAGAAGCTGGAAACAATTGTCTACGCCACTTGACAGTAATGTGAAAACAATGCTAAGTTCGGGTTTAAAAGGTGCTACAGGTAGTGAAATTACCGAGCTATCGAGACATAGCAGCTTATATTTCAAAGTGACGAGCACGATGTGATGCAGTGTCTATCATCCTAACCCGTACTATATTATTGCTAATTATCGACGGGTGTATTATTTACCATATTTACACAGGCGTTGTTTAATTTACTAGAGGAAGATACTACACATAAACGTTTATATTATTTAACTAATATTTCTAATGATAATTGTTATATAATTATACAATGGCATGAACACGTCTACGGTGATCAAATAACAATTTTTCAACTGACTCCGTTGTGCAGTTTTTAACCGGTTTGGAGGCCACATTGTAAATCTGCCACCATATGTTAACAGCATTGCTGCTCCGGCTGACAACATAGAACCCAAATAATATGCGAGGGCATGTTTCACCACTTCACACACCACACCCTTTCTCCTTAGATCTCATTTTCACTTAACATCGTGAGAAATTTATGTCAAGTTTTAACTCTTAAAAATACTTACGTATAAAAAGAGGAAACGCAGTATCCTCTTATGTGTGAGAATGTAAAGAACGTCGCCTGTTTCGTTGTCGATAACCGGCAGCCGGTGTATCCGGTTAATGATTAGTAAATATATAGCTTCAAAAAGTGATTCACCAGGTGTTATGCAGACAAGCGGACTCAAAGTGTCACTTAACACATCTGTAAAGAAAAATTCACCGCTTGCTGATATTGTTCTATATTCCAAATGCAACTGTTAAATAGGTTAGCCAATGTTTTTTCTTTCATTGAGTTCATCCTGTATTACTTAAGTGATGATCATCATCATTATTACTTCAGCTCAGTATAACTGATAGTATTACACCACTGCTAATTTCTCTGAGATAAAGGGCTATTTTTCTTTATTTTTTACCATTACTTCTTCTAATTCTTTAATCGTGCACCATTCGTCCAAAAACAGACAAAGGGATACTCACATGAAAAATTTAATACCTTTCAAAGTTTTACATCGAAAAATGTTATAAAAAAACTATAATTAAAAATAAATTTAAATTTTTTATAAACAATTATTAACCAAAAGTAAGTAAATTGCGTAAATTATAGCATAATCTTTGAACGGTGACTATGTATGGGCAAGCCAAATGAGGGACGTCCCCCTGCCAGGTGGACCGACAGGTCAAGATGGCATACAATCTTTACAAGCAGATGACAGTAGACCTGACGCGCTGCAAATCATTTCGCCTACATTCAGCATTGGCAATAGACTGAAATGATTATGATAGTTATAAGGAAGTTAAATTTAATTACCGAGCCATGTTTCCAAACGATGTTCCTCTAGCTCCTCCATGGTGACATTAGGGCTGGTGTAATACATTTGCAGGATCTTGATAAAGTCTGTAATCGTGAGCATGCCCACAAACTCGTGCCTCTCGGAGTCCCAAAGAGGTGCAGCGCGGACGCCTGCCGGCAACATGTGTTAGGTGACATATTGTAACGTATCCTAAATTTCAAGTCTATATTGGGCATTATCAAACTTCACATGAAGTTACAACACAGAAACATTATCAGACGACAAAATTTATTTGATGAATTAGAATTAAGTTAAATCATATTGCAATTTGATTACAATGAATGACGACCAAAAGTAACGT
Organism: Byasa hedistus; assembly: GCA_029286795.1. NCBI lineage: Eukaryota > Metazoa > Arthropoda > Insecta > Lepidoptera > Papilionidae > Byasa > Byasa hedistus. The sequence continues at coordinate 1,202,745 of JAGSMW010000036.1, forward strand.
TATAAATTACTAAAATTGTACATTCAAAAAATTTGCTGTTTACGCAAGCGTTCATTGGTTATTGCTAAAAAGCAAAATTGCCGCGCCATGCCGTTTATAATATTCGATATGCTTACTGTTGGATAACACGAAATCAATTCCTATAAATACTATAATCAAATAACACTTACTAAGTAATTCAATAAATTTTGTAATAGCAAAAAATTATAACAAAATTCATATTATCCATTTGCCTTATTCTTTGTATTGTTTGTATTACAAAATGTTTAAGGCGATTTGTAATATAATACCACAACGATATAATAACAATCCACATTCACTGAAGTTGGAAACAAATATCTTCATTTTCTTTTTGAAAGGGTTGTAATATATCATACGCGAAGCCAACAATGTCATCGCAGCTGAAATGTTGTCATAACAGAAAATGATGCAACGCTTCATTTTGCACAATGCACAGCAACCAGGTCTCATACAACTAAGTTAATATAGATACGTTATTGTTTTCAGCGTTTTCCGTCTACATTTACAAACATATGTGTAAACATTTCTTCGCATCAGCTTTTTCCCACAAACAACTACAATGACCAAATTAAAAAAATAATAAACCAACAAAAAAACTTGAATAAACGAATTTCAATTAACACACATTTATACTATAAATGGCTAAAATGTGCAAGATGATTTAACAAGGTCATTAACGGTGGTCGATATCATAATCGATTGTCGTATTTATTAATTGTTTACTAACCATTGTTCACAAGTGCGAAGAAGGCTTTCTTGACGTGAAGCTGTGTATCAAACACAAGCAGTTTGGCCGAAGTAGGAATCAGGTCATAACATTTGTGAAACTTGAAAAACTTAACGAAGATGTGCGTCTCGTCCTCTTCTGAAATTAGAATAGTAACGTTTTAAATTTTTTTATACTGAAATTTATACACACTAATAACATATACAACGGAGAAGATTGGTACATTTTTTAAAAACACGCAAAAAATTGTGATATCAATTTTTTTTTAATATTATGCATGATCAACACAGCTTTGTATTTTTGTCTACTGATGAACATGGGCCTGTAGAAAAAGATTGGACAGGTTTAAACATCTCCACCACCACACTATCCTCGGTGTGATGTAAAGGCTCTAAGGAAAGAGCAGCAACTATCTCAGTCACCGTTAACAACAATACTGCGCTCTCTAACAATTCCAGCAAATATACTTTCATTTCCATCAACTTTGGGAGTCAGGGAAGTGTACAATTTTTAGCTTTATTACAGGTTTTATACTTATAACACAGATTCCAAGTCCATGGCCCGAGTTCAACTACACACGAATAGTTTGAATGGTGCTATTGTTTCCGTTACTAGCTTCAATGCTTTTATAGGTATTCTACCGCGACGACTGCGTTGCTGTTCCGATTGTCATACATATAAAAGCCTTATTTTCACTTAACAACGTGTGAAATTTAAGTTTATCCCATTGTTGATAAAAATAACAATTGGATTAAACCAAGTAAACTTTTTATTCAATAATATTAAACGAATCTTACAACAAACGGGAAAACATATCTCAAGGTAATTGACTTCATTATTATAATCAACTACTGGAAATAAAATAACGTACACAAGGACAAATACGTTTGAAACGATTTCCGAAAAGCTATTAATATTAATTACTTATTTATATTCTACTCGACTATCAGTTGAATTTTCAAAACATTTTATTGGTGTAAATTTACTTAGTTACTAAGTAAACCAAATGGTTTACTTAGTAATCGGAACTATATTACACGAAAAAACTCATAACAGTTGTCAACGCGCATGTTTTTCTGCTAAACGTAACAAAGATAGACGATACCGATATCGATAAATGGTTTTTGGCATTTGCATACCACGAATATGAAAATTCAAAGATTCTATTTCATTTATTAACACAAAATGCTGTCTGCTGTTGTAATACGTACGCGATAAAGTGTTGCTGCCCCTTGAGCCTACAACAGCCGGAAATACCAAATATTTTATGTATTCCATTTCAAAAATAATAGTAAAGCAATATTATCGATAAGAAATAAATAAATACTTGTTATTTATGACTACGAGTTTGATTTCCTACCATCACCACTGTTTTAACACAGTAAAGCTTTTTTCAGCCACGGACTCCGCTCATTATCCGATGAATTGAAAGAGTTCCTTCAAACGACTATTTAACATCATAAGAGAAAAGGTTCCGCCACCGATCAAATGAAGTTTACAAAGTCGATGGAGCGAAATGATCCAATAGAAACATATGTTTTGATGTTTGTTTATTTATGTTCCGCACCTATCGGCATGTTACGCAACTACACTCAGGGCGTTTGATGACGTCGCGAGGCAACCGGTAATCAAATATTTTTGATACAGACTCTCATGAAGACTTAATGGCATAACAAACTATTAATTCATATAATCACTAGCTATATGTGAATTAGAAGTGGTACATCAAAGTAATAAATGATTAGAACCGAGTACAAGCATTTGAACAACAGGCGTTAGCAGAATTAAGTAACTGTCTAAAAATAGACAATCATTGGATTATTTAATCTTTAACCTACCGAAGTTAGACAAATGTCGTGTTTTTTGAATATATTAAATTGTATTTAATACGTATTTCTTTGGATTGATTACTCAAGAATTATGTGTAAATACAAGTGTTTCGCTGAAACTTTAATTAATTTGGCTGTGATTACGCGCAATGTGCAATACGGCCTTTACGTGTCTTTCATACTGCATGTTGCTTGAGATAAATAAACTGTAGTTCGATGAATATCACTAAATACATAAAAGCATGCACTAAACAACTCAATGCGACAAGCATTAAAGTCTCGTCACACACAGGCATCGCCTAAACAATGTCACAATACAACGACAAAAAGTATGAAAACAAATGCGCGCTCATGAGCGTGGGTGATATAAACAAGCCGACACCTTTGAGAAGCCATTCGGCGAGGAAGGCTTTCCAAGCGCAGCCGACCGCTTCGAACTCCTTGATGAGCTCGATCGAATAGACAGACTCTTCATCTTCGGCGGCGGCGAGGGCGGGGTGGTCCGAGAAGTAGTGTAAGCGCAGCATGCGCGGGCTTCGGGCGTCGCATCGCCCGCTTGCCGCTTCGGCTTACTGCTAATAATACACGAACAGCCGCATGTTCACGCGAACTTGACACCAGAGTCCCGCGCGCAACGCCGCCGCCGCCGGCCCGACTGACTGGCGCGACGCTGCGCCGCACCGCTCCGCCAAACTAAATATACTCGTACACCACGCCGCCCCAAAATAAATACCCGCCACCGGCAGCTGGACTAACCACATCGCGTTAGAAACTACCAGCCCAAGCTACAACACTACAATATGGTACACCGTAAAAATTATCAGCTCGGGGGTAATGGCTCGGGGTATATGCAAATCGCACGCGAAGATTTAATGCGGATATAATAGCAATTGTTATTCAAATTAGTTTTAAATTGGCAAAGTTTTAAGAAGCCGAACCTACAATTTTAAAAAAGCCAAATATAGATAAAAAAATGTCCTAGTGTAAGAAAATATTAAACGTATAATCTTATGGATTATAATAACAAACAGATCACACAGGTATTAGCTGTCATCGATAGGTCGGAACATCCTTCAATCTATGTCACGTGTTCTATTTATTGCTACCACCTAACAACTTCCATATGCCCTGATGAATCTAGACTGGTGACATTTATAGCCACAACTACGTTTATCATCTGCGACCGCTCTAATATAAATAAATATATAATTTATCTATTGACATTACTATAATCACGGTATTTGGTATGAACAGTATTTTGCTGATAAAATTTATTTCCAAAAAATAATACAGAACTGTGAAAAACCCTGCTTCTGCTGTAATTATTAACTGATTAAAATTTATATTTTCTAATACTCGTATTCCGCTCTCGGAACTAAAGTTGCCGAAAATATTTTACAGAAAATCATGCTATAGTAGTAACGAAACACTCTTCATTAAAAATTACCATTAATATCTTTCCGTTTTCCCTCTTTATTTACGATTTTTTTTATAAGGTTCGTTGGGAAAACCAAGCATCGCATTAGCTTAGCAATAAACAAATACGCGCTCACGAAACTAATAAATATAACAAATGAAAAAACAAGTTTTGCACACCTCCGCAGAGTCGGGACATCTTTACTTACACATACCGAGTAGTTAAAAAGCCACACTTAACCACACAAAAATAATATAAACACGCAATGAATACTAAAAACCGACATTGTTGCTATTACAGCGACCATTAATTTTTATACGACTACACTGGCGATACCGTAAAGATAATATTTTTATCTATCATGATAAAATTACGAAAAAAAATTATATTATAAATCTAAAATCGCTTTTTTAAACCGATTACGATTGGTACGTATCCGTCAATCGTACTATCTATACATGTTCAGATATTATACAGCTGTGTTATTCTTTTCAATGTTGAGTCGGGACCATCTCTCTTTAGGAGAGTGTCATCCAATACGCTGGGCAAAATAATTCTCTTTGTGGTAGAAATCACATGTCCACGAACACTCCTTAATCTGAAGCTCGACATCAGTGGGGATGGCACTCGAGCCTCTTCGAAACGTATAACGCTAACGCCTTATAAAAACTGAGCTGTCATGGTTTTAAATACATATCGTATGACATATTTACTAGTAGGGAGTAATAGACACAATGTGAAAATTAGCTTTTTTTTTAATAATTACATCGCCGAACTTTCGTAGGTGTCGTAGGAAGAATGAAATCCGTTTCATACGTACGTAGGTAAGCATTACTCAAATTCTTCGATTTAAAGGATTATAATGTTAAGGAAAACCGCTGGATGCGTGCAGCGCAGGACCGATTGGTGCGGAGATATTTGGGGAGAAGCATAGGTCCATCAGTGAGCGTCTATCGGCTGATGATAATAAATAACACAAGTTAAAGGAGGCCTAAGTCCAGGGTCGTTACTGCAACGATTTTGAAAACTTTTTTTTTTGTGTAAATATGTATAAGCTATTTTATCGCAATTATAAAATAAATATTAACACTTTACGATTGCCGATTATAAGTGATTATCATAAATTCAAACAATCAAATTTTAGGACTACTTACCCAAGTCTGAACGGCTGACTTTGTCAAGGAACGGATCTGCAACGGGCAGCTGTAATAAAAAAAAACACATTTCCTCCTTAATTAAAACTGCTAATACAATAAATACCGTATATATAATAAGAGCATTTGTTTGTTTTTAAAATATTGTTACTGTACCTCACCCAAATTTATTGATTAACATTCTACATCTGATCCAGCCTACCACTGACACAAACATTAACAATATAAACTTTAATAACAAGGAATTTTCACAATTATAAACTCAATTAAAAGATATTTTAGAAAAGCTCCATCAAAGGTTTTAACATTATAGTTAATCTTTGTTTGGCAACAATAGAGCAATATTCTTTGTAGAGATCGACAATATTAATATAATCAATTTCTTCAATGCTTGATAGTTACATTAGTTTAGATTACTTCAAAATGAAGGAAGTCGTTACATTAAATAAAATTTCATATATACTTTTTCATTACTCATTGTGAAGGAACGAGACTACACAGCAGGAAAATAGCATGACGTCCACGACTTTAAGAGGACTACCTAAAAAATTGTACAAGAAGTACACAAAAACATTTTTTTAATAATGTTCAAAGCAAAGTTGCTGATTCTTAATTCAATGAACTTTGACATATTTAGTAAGTCACTTAAGTGTCGACGTTATTCGAGTACCGTGATTGCAATACGTCAATTTTTTGGTGACTACAATAACCTTTTAATTTTTAAAATAAATGTTTCAATAAATTTATTAACTGTTAACGTTAAAAATATGTAACTCATTCAGTTAGCAATTTATTTCAAGTCATAACGAATCATCGTCTATTACGCTGATATCTTCCATTAAAATTCTGCATAAGTAATGACTGATTATTTGTATTAAATAATAAATAGGAAATTTGATAATTACTAAAATAATAAGTAAAGTCTGTGTGTCCTTGTTACAAATAAACCACTTGAGGATCTCATTACCCGCTTTTAATTCTTTACTCGTGTTCCGTTGCAGCACGAATATTTTATAACTTTCACAAAATTAAAAAAATTCACAATAAAAAATAAGAAAAAAATTGCATTTTGAAAGGCCGAAAGGATGTTATATTTGATTGCGCATTCAACTGTATTGTCCCATTGAGTTATATATTCAAAACAGACTGTAGATACCTATTACAAATCTAGTAATCCTAATCAAAAATATTTTTTTATAGGCAATCTCAACGAACACAAAAAAAACACTCCCTAAGAAGCATCATCCAGAAACCGTTCAAGTTTATACGATCTACGGATCGAAAATCGTGAGAAGACGGGTGCAATTTGTAGTTTCGTCAAAGTAAACTACACCATAGGTTTTTATAACATTCAGTTCAAACCTTCGCATAACTCGTAAATAACGAGCCGTGTACATGATTTTTTTTAATGTTATTACTAAAACAGACAATATTACGTCTATTACGCAGATACAATAGAAAACACAGATGAACAAACTCACTCCTCTGGAATTTCTGAACAGGATCGCTGCAGTGTGCGCATCAAGCGAAGCATCAGCAGCACGGTGACGTGCTGCCGGCACGTTGCCAAGCGACGCGCGCCGCCTCTCCGCCTCTTGGGACGCCGCACGACGAGAAATACCTGTGGACAATTTAACCCGTTCATCACACAAAACTCAATTCCAACACATATATGAACGTAATATAAAAAAATTAAATTAAATGAAGAACATTAACGTAAAACTGAGAGCAAGAGACAGTGCTAAAAAGAGATACATATGGTTTATTCGAGTTGATAAAAAACAAATTAGTTAGGAACAAGTTTATCAAATTTTGTTTAAATATATGTACGATAGTTAACAACAGAAATAAGAATAAATAAATACGATTTTTTGTAATGATAGATAAGATAGTATTAGTAGTGAATTATATAAACAGGATAAAAAAACCCCCTGTACAATAATATCAGAAAAAGCGGTAATTAAAAAAGAAAACATCAAACGGAAAAACAATAAAAAAAAATTAAAAGGTGTAAAGAAGTGAATAATGACAGATAATACAATACACATAGCATTAAGCGTAACAAACTTAATAGATTACTTAACAACCACGTAGTAACCAGCGTAGTATGGTACGACAACGGTGTGTAGATACGTTATACGAAATTGTAGATATATTGAAAACTGCGTCATACAACTCCCGCAACAGAATCATAGCGGATGTAATGCACCCCTGCAGAAAGCTGATTTACCTCGGCTAATATAAAATTAACAGTTTCAGTATTGAGGAAGTTATTACGTTTCTCATAAATAATCGAATAATTATGTAATTCCCACAAATATTTTTAATCAATATATAGTAATAAAACAAACTAGGTAAATATGAAATCAGTAAAAATATCTAATAATTGATCATTTTATGATTTGTAATGGCGCAGAGTCAGTATTAGACAGCTAATGTAAAAGATATTACAAAAGTTTAATGTGATCATCATTCTGATTGAACCGGAAATTATAAAGTAAAAAAAGCAATATCAGAGATTTCTAAAAGGCACTGTTTCTGATTATTCACTATCAATAAATTTGCACACACTTGTATTTATGTTACATTTGAACTATTACCACATAAAACAAAAATCCACGAAAACCTACCGGCGTTGTGATACGAAACAAAATTTCGATAACTATTAATAATTAAATGTACATTAACAAATACTTAAATTGCTATTAAAATTTAATAAAAATAACTCAATGCAGCATTATCTTCTATCATTTAAAGTAATTATATTATACTCAAAGTAATTATATATACTCAAAGTAATTATATAGTATTCCTATTCTATTACAATAAGACTTTTTCTATGTTGGTTTAAAAGGAATAAATTAAAAAATACTAAAAATGTGCAGGTACTATTTTAATAATGAGAAATATAGTCCGGAGAAAAACAATCTCACGTCTTAAATCAAAATTTTCAGTCTAACTTTGGTCTGATATTTTTGTAAATGTATCTTAAAACCAAAACGAAAAAGCAACTTTTCTTTTCTTATAGTTATTACAAACCTTCTTTGACAATGGTGTCGAAAATTTTGTAGGTCGCACCGCAATCATCAAGTATGCTATTGCCCCTAACATTATGCAAATGTTCGCTGTCAAACGACTTGGAACGTGACCGGAAGTCGTCGCTGCTGACTGGATCTTTGCTGGTTGTTGTAGCTGCAGCGCAGGAGCTGCGTCTTTCACTCAAATCGTGCCGCCAATGTCCCACCTTCTTACTAAATGTTCGAATTAAATCCTGTATTGAGTGATGCTTATGCTTCTGGTGGCCGCTGCCGCTAGATCCCGAACCCCGTCTGTCTTGCGAACTGGTGGATGATTTGGGTGTGTTCGAACTATCGACTAACTTCTGAGCAAAACTTTTATTATCAAAGCGATTCCTGTAGTGCAAGTTACCTGAATCTGTGTTACTTATTTCACCATATCGATCGCATTTGCTGTACTCGTTCTCCTGTATGTCATCCATAACATCGTTATAAAGAGGCGACACGTAGTGACGGTAATCATATTTCGGCGATGTACTCATGCTACCACTGCCCTGTGTGCGCTCAACATAACTTTTGTTCGGTCTATGGGTGCTTTGATGCTGATGGCCATGACGGTGGCTAGACGACTCTCGCTCTTCCATAACTTCACGGAAGTGACTTACAAAATTAGAATACCGATCACGTGGACTGGAAGCAAATTCGTGCGGTGATCTTGCGCTGTGTTGGCCACTATTCCGCCGTTGGGTGATGGGAATCCCCTTACTGTGTTTGTCATTTTGCACAGAACTGCGAGAACCACCGGAGCTTGTAGATGAATTGCAAGTATTTGTACTTTCATCGGTGTCTAATGGAGGAGTGGACTCCCGTGAACTGTCTCGTGAAGTATGTTTATGCAGGAAATTCGTTATCCCATGCATCGTACTGATTTACTTTAAGGTCTTCTGAAATCTGTCTATAATTTTGTAAAGTTATTATAAACTGTTAACATACAAATTAAATGTTTATCGAATCTCGGTCATTTGATTAATAAGAATAATAATACTCCGGTTAATTGATTTTTAGCCTTAATTTCATTAAAATGGTCAATACACAATCACTACGCACGAAAACATTGACACAAGGACGCTATTTGGGAGCAAACTACGTATTAATATATTAAAGACAACTCATTCACTGAAATACACATGAAGCACATTTTTATGAACAAATTCAAACCAAAGTAAGATATTAAGAAGCTATATATATAGATGTATATTTAGAGGTATATGTATACCTAAATATATAGTAAAAAGAAGCTATCAGACCCATAAAACTTCCACGCACATTGAAATATACCCATTGTGTTTAATTTAAACATTCCAATGTTTGCGTAGGCTTACTCGTACATATTCTATTCAAAAGTAAACAGTGCGTCAAGAATTAAAGGAAATTGATTTGTCCCTACACATATATTGAAATATCATTATAATTTTGAATACCCAAGGTTAACAAGTTCCATTTAAGTAGTACAAATGCGCGGCTTACAGGGAAGTAAGGGACGACCTTGAAGCGAAATGCGCGAGACGTAATTAAGCGCATTTTTTTTGTGTTGTGTGCCTAAACCGGGTCACCTTCGTAGTATAATTCAATTTTACTCAAGATCTAAAGCGAGGAAAATTAAAATCGGTTGACAGCTTATTAGCTCAATTGTAGAATAGTGAATTAAACTATAATGGTAAATTATGCACATAATTGAAAAAGTAAAACAAATCACTAATAACACATTAACAAATTATATGACCTTAGCCATAGTAAATTATATGATTGCCATTAAAAAGGGATTCTGGATGCATTCTTTTGATCATTTTTAATTAACTTCTTTGAACACAAATAATAACTGGATTACATATTTTTTAATGATGCTATTTTTAACTTTTCAATAGTCACAATATGGTAATAGTACATCATAAAAACGGACGAAAATATATATGCCGATTATCTATGATTAATTTATCACTAAAAAAAACATGAAAGCGTCATATTTATCGGTTATTTTTAAAATGGTTGTTGAACGATTTTGTTTGATTTGATTTCTTGGAAATACATATTATTGTGCGGGGGATGTCTCTAAAGTTCTGGAAATTGTGCTATAAATAAATTACCCAGGATTTATTGGCAATGTTATTAGTGCTAAACAAGTCTTGACTTGTCTGTGAAACCATCTAGTGCAATATTGTTAAATCCGATTCAGGTGTTAAACTGATATAGAAAATTAACAAAATATTAAAAAAATATATCTAAGTAATTAAAAAGTTTTAGGACTGAAAACATTCTATATATATTTTGTATGGGTTTATAAATAGATAAAAATTTTTGTCGAATAAAATTGTTTTTCTTAAAATCATTACACGCCCTCGCAACAAACTAGCAAAAATATATATCTACGCCTAATTCTATATCCCATGTGAAGTTTTTACAACACAGTGTACATTGTACAATTTCTCGACCTTGTTTTAAGATCAACTGATATAAAGGATCTCAGTAATAAAATCGATAAGATAATACACACCAACATAAAGTATTTCGTACAGAAAATTAATTGTAGTTTTTTAAACCATGCGAAACAATAGTTAAACTCAAAATTACAATTTTCAAATATTTCGTTAGTCCTATAGTATTCTCTCTAGATCATTTATAAATTTATTAAAGAAATGTCAAAATTTTTAATGAGAGTTGAATGTGCGTCAACTCCAACTCTAATCTAGATCATGTCACGAGACAAGAGAATTTATGTAAGATCTGTATATTACTACGCCGTATAAAATTGATGATGGTATGATTGTATGATTTTCAGAAGGTTTTGGTTATTTTTAACCTGTTAAGTGATTTGTCAATCGCACAGAAAACTAAGATATATACAGGTGCACGACTTTTACCGATGAAGATTCAGAGTCGGAAACGAAACTGAACCTGGCGGAACTAAAACATCTTTTCAGCTCTCGTTTTTAAATGTATAAAGTAAAAAAACGTTGTGCTATGTAAATACTGTGTGCAAAAATAAGAAACTTTATTAAAGACTGTGTTAATATTTTTATAACCTTTTCTGTTACCGGATAATTCAATGTTATTTTATATTTTGTATAAAAATCTCTTTCCACTGTTCATTTAGTAATGGACTATAAAGAACTTGTTAAAGCGAAGGTCAGGTACAACAAGACCAGACAAGACTGTCCTGGTTTAAATTAGAATACTTATTCAAGCAAATTGGACAATATTTCGAGAGGTATAAGTTGTGAATGGCGTACTTCCGTTTGAAACGAAAAATACTAAGATTTTTTAAATTTATATTTTGACATAATGTTTTATATAGAGTATTAACATTATGTAATGATAATAGCATTTTTTTTTAATTTTGCGGAGATTACAAAATGTTATCGACAAATGAGTATTATTTTTTTTAATCGGTCCCGACAATGTAGTACATAAAACTGTAATAACATTCCGAAATGATTCTAAAAATTACGTAGAAGATCAAATCGCACAAGATTTTTTATAACAACATGCATCTTGTCACGTTGATATCAAGATTAAATTGATGTACATTTCAATGAAATATTTACAATCATCAGCTATGACTTTAAGATTTATAGTTTATTTCATTAATCCAAAAAGTTTGTTTACGATTATCGTAACGCGCCAGGTTCGTATCGATAGACTCATATATGCAGCGGCAACATAATAAACTTGACCGAGATTCAAGCAACAAACTATTCTAACACCAAAATGACGCACAATGTCCACAAACTGATTCAATGAAACATGACACAATGCATCGCTGTAAGTTTATCTACCGGTATATTTTATATTTTTTTCATTAATGCACCGGACACGTCTGACCCTCGCGACACTCGTAGGAACACTAACTTAGTGAAACAAATAAGCAAGCAAATGCGGGCTGTGGTGGGGAGAGAGGGGGGTTTGAAGGGAGGGCACTAGAGGCGCGAATTGCCGACCGCGTGGCGTGCACGCGAACCACGCCGGCGTGCACCGGCGCGAGTACGTCTCAATACGCATTTGATCTTGCACTGATTACTTTGGCCCTCTGACCACCGATAATCATGATGGTGTGTCAGCCCCGTTCCCGAGTCGCACGCACAACATCAACTGATCATCATAACATTACTTGTTTTTATGCATCCAAAAAGTGCGTCATTTACTTTATATCGGTTTTCCCCCCAGAGTTATTTGATATTGGTGTCTCCTTTCTAAAATCCCTTGGCCCTGACATTTAAATATCAATCCGAAGCGTAGTTAGTCTGGGAACTTAAAGAATACTAGTATTGCATTATATAAAATATTCTCGAACTTCCTTGTTCTGTGGAACACAACCAAAAACCGTCTGTCCAATCCACCCTGATAAATGAGGTGAAATATGAATTAATTATTCATTGAAAGTCTTAAAGAAATAGATAGGATATAGAATAGGTACAATAAAGCATTAGTATTTTTGACCTGTTTTTTACTGCGCATTATAAATGAATTACTAATTCATAGTAAAAATGATTAAAGAATACAAAATTTAACTGAAATATTCCAAACACGCTCGCCTTTAACGGGCGTAATACAAAATAGACCACAGAAGTAGTGAAATAGGTGACGATAAGTGTATAATATTAACCAATACTTTATTGTGTATTTTAGCGTGCACATTTACACTCGCACACGCAAATAATAATGCGAACTTATCAAAAATGTTTTTCATAACCAAAATTGATAGTAAGTTATAAAATCAATGCACAAACTGAACGAAATGAACGTTAATCCTGTTTGGGTACAGTTCGGTTTCTGTTTGATCGTTTTATTATAAATAGGAGATGTATAATAACTGAATAGTATTAAAAAGACGTTAAGCTTGATGAGATAGTGTAATTTTTTTATAAGATAATGCCATTATATGAAATAGCATGTATTGTTTTATGCAGTCTCACTCGAGTAAAATTAACAATATTATAAACTACTGATGGTAGGGCTCTGCTGCCGGAGACCGTCTATGTAGATACCACCGCAGTTCCTATTTCAGTCTCTAAATCGTAGTGTGCAAACATTACTGTGTTCCGGTTTGATGGGCGCTGTAAGCTAGTGAAATTACTGGGGTAACGAGACTCAACGCCTTATGTATCGAGGCGACGAGCGCAATATTGTGCAATGTGTACCATCTTAACTAGCGCCACTTTGAAATTGGCAAGCTAATTGTTTACCATCAGGAAAACATCTTGACCATCTCGTCACCTCGAAGAATAAAAAAAACTAAAGCGTAAAAATTCTTAGTAAGGCCGAAACAATTTTTTGTTAAGGTAATTTTCTAACTTCAGTCACAGTGGCTGTATTTTGAAATAGATTATTTCAATTTTAAACTATTATGGTTTCCGTTTTGTGGTAGAGATCAGATAAGGCGGACATACCAACATTGCCGTTAGAATTAACATTTTAAAAGAAGTTATTGATTATAAACGACGTAATGGTTTAAATTAATATTCATATGTATTGTTTGCAAAACTTCACTTATGATAAAAAAAAACAAACGAAATTATATGATGTTAAAAAAAACTCACCTCCACTTAAATATTGTTGCTGGACATTCGCCCTCTGAAAAGACATAGAAGCAAATAAATTAACAAAAAAAAGGAAAAAGCGTGATACGGGGACCTTATCAAAATTAAATAAATGAATAGAACAGTGAGAAACATTTCATAAAATACATGAAAAATTATAAAACATTAAAAAGGCATACAATAAACAAGTACCTCTTTATGTGTAACCTCTAACATTTCCTACGATCTTTGATAGAGAGGGAGGATATTACCGTACAAGGTAACATTCATAAGAAAGAAAATGGAATGTTTTATACTTTTAATTAAGTATAAATAACAATAATAACAAACAGCAATCGCATAACATACAGCAATCAATTAAGTGCAAAACATGTTCCATAATTAACTACAACAAAAAATATCGACGCATGTATTCTTTTGACATTCACAATAGTGTATATGTACAATGTGCGCGTCGCTGTGTGACCAGTAACACCAGTAATTTTACCAGGTAATTTTTCTACAACGCACTTCAAACCGGAACACAGTATTGTTTGTGCACTAATTTCGGCGACAGAAATAGCTGCAGTGATACCTAACTAGACGGTCTCTGGGAACTGAGACAATTATCTTCACCTTTAAATGTTTTAATGCGTTGTACAACCTTATTTACATCTCCGCTCACCATCAGGTGGGATGGTAGTCATGTATTATTTTATATATTAACTTTTGGCCTTTTGATTTAAAGTTAGGTAAGTATATTGTTCTCGATTTATCTTTTGGTTTACTTTATTAATTTATTCTTTTTGTATACATATATGACAGAACATGGAGATCTTAAAATGTACTTACAAAGGCGAGCTTTACTTTAAATGAGTTCTATTCCAGCAAACTTTATCGTGGATATGATGTATAAAGTTACTCGGCATGCAGAACACGTGTACACAGTCAAGTGATACAAGTTACAAATATAATTTACTTTGCATAAATCGAAAATGTAAAAGTAGTAATCGTTGATGATAGATTCTATTGAAATCCTGTAATGACTCCATAGGCAGTATTTAAACCACTTTTAAGTATGTATAAACTCATAACTTAATTGGTTGCTTTAAATAAGCAACAGAAAAAAAATACATTATTGAAGTATTCATAGGTTCATAGTTGAAAATAAAGTATAATATGTAAATAACTTTGAGAACCAGATAACCACATTACGTATCTATGTTTATATTAAACATGATTTTTATATTATTAGGAGTTGGTTAAATGAAAATTGACTCGTAGATTCTACGAGGGCGATCAAAAAGAAATGATTATGAGTACGTTATATGAAAGTTATGTTAAAAAATTAAATTTATTTTCCGAAATAGCCTCTTAACAAGTCGTTACACTTAGTCAAACTCTTTTAACCTAAATTACCCTTAAAAAAAATCATAATCTTGAATCTCCCGAATCGCCTCTACAGCGGCTATCACCTCGCTATCATCCGCAAATTTCGTTCCTCTGATTATTTAAACCGAAAAAATCGCGGGGGGCTAGATCTGGAAAATAAAGATGTTGTACGAGCTTGTTTGTCGAACACCACCCATTGCCACTTCCGTTTTATGTGCGCTCACCTTGTCTTGATGAAACAGGGGTTTTGCTTCCAGTTTACCCTGTCTTTTGTCCTTTAACGCTTGCCGCAATCTTCCTATTTAGTTAGCGTAGTGGGAGCCTGTTATCGTTGCTCCCTTTTCCATGCCCGCGCAGCTCATAATTTTGAATTTTTTCGGAGTCAGTGAATATAATGATATGTCTGTTTTACCTGGGATTGTCTAGGTAAGTTCGCAGCGCCTATTTCCGCCACCAAGCAGTAGTGTGCAATCATTACTGTTTTCTAATTTAGAGTGCGTCGCTAGTAAAATTACATAGAAACAGGGTATCGAGAAGCAGATTTCAAAGTTAGAAAAATTGTAAAAAAAAACAATTACAACTCTTGTACAAATAATGTTTATTATAAATTATAAACAAGAAATGCGGATATACTTTTTTAAAAACCTCATTCTCGAAATGGCGACATTGGAGTCTGACGACACTCTCTTCAAGTCTATCACGCACGTGTAAAAAAACGAGTTTAAAGAGCGACCAAAAAATCCTACTGACTTCTGTTCAAATATTTTCTTTCAGCTGTGTTACAGTACTCGCATTTGTTTTGTGAAAAACGAATTTTAAGTATCCCCGCAAGAAAAGTAACATAGGCTTACGTTTGGTGATTTAGGTGGCCACGGTACGATGCTATTTCGGGATATGTTTTTATTTGGAAATAACTACCGCACTGCATTCAAGTCTCCTGCTAGAGCATGTATTCCGGTTACAGTATGGACCATTCTGTAGTTCCCTTTAAAAAAAAATTCTAACCATCTCAGCGAATCTCTCCGAATTCACGACTACAGTTTGGCCGCGGTGATTTTCAATAAAATAAGGTCCTATGACTGGAGATGCAAACACTGCACACTTGATGCATTTGTCTCGGGTTGCGGACATTCCAGTAGCGGGAATTTTGCTTATTCACATATCCTCCGATGTCAAAATAAGCTGCGTCATTAAAGTATTCATTGCCAATCCGAGTATCAGTACGAAATCTTAACAGTGTCACCTCGGAAGTTTTTCTTAACACAAAGTCAGATTCGTTTAAATCTTGAACAAATAGAAGTTTATACGGATGGAACTTGAGTTTTTTTTTCGCATTATTATTTACAGTTTATTTCGTAATTCCCAATATCGATGAACGTGAACGACGTGATGAATTTATATGAGATTTTCAGTGACAGCAACTGTAACATGTTCAACATTCACGTCCGTAGCTACCGTTGTATAGATCCCGGCTTGGGTCTATTCAATGTTGATCCTGTACCTTTGAACTTAACCATGACTGACGGAGGTTGATCAATGCTCCAACGTAAACGTGAATAACGTAACGACTATAAAATCAACGTGCTTCAGACAGCGAAAGACTACTCGAAAAGTGTGCCTCGAAGGCAAATGCACGGTGCTCTCCATTCCACTGTTCCATGGCTACTAAAAATTCCGCAGCGCTTGCGCTTCCCACGACGCCCCCGCGCCACTCTCACACGTTGCGTTTAGTAACTATGTTTGTTCAAACTTTGAAATCCGGCAATGGACATCTTGTATTTATCATCTTATGTCTCAAGGTAACGAGCACAATACGCACAGTATAAATTAAAACGTATGTGCCCGCAACTCACCAGATGATTTCACTGTTTTTCTGCAAAAATTTCTAAAATCCAAGCGTATATTCGGTTCAAAATTACAATGTAGACATTATATTACGTTATTTACACATATCCTTGGTAGTCTGGGTGTGACGATAATTTTTATATTTCAAAGAAAAAAAATCATTAAGCAGTTCCGGGGACTCAATTGGTGAGTCTAACGCGAAATGTATTACCTGGGGAGACCTCGACAAAATCGGGGAGGCATTGAAAGTGTTAATTTTATAAAATATTAAATACATCTACAGCAAGCGAGTACGGCGAATAAATATGGTCATCAACTATTGACATTAACGGTATGTTTTTTTTTTCCTCTAAAAGTAATTAAATATTCACTAATGGCAGTTTACTTACGACAACAAAAACCGTTCATAGTCGCATCAAATACACAAATGATTTTTGGTTCGTTTGAACAGTACGAGGTAAATATCATTTTTCTTTAAACATTTCGTATAAAATATTTAACCGCAATTTTGATTCCAAATGTTTTTTTAAAACACTACATTTTTTTAACAATTAATTGGATCGATTTCATTTTTATACAGCTCATTTGGCAATTGGCAAATACAAAAAATATGTGGGCGACATAATTATAAATAATTAGTTTTTAAATCCCGTGTATTATTGTTGATATACATATATCAAACGTTATTTTCAGAACCGTAAGATACAAAAAAATTACTATTAACATAAAAAAAACTAATAAAGGGTGTAAACGTGATTCACATAAATTTTTGTTTCCTAATCCAATCAAAAGTATTATTTTACTGCTAGTTATTTTGTTGGCGTAGTATATTCTTAAAAACCCTGAAGTAATTTAACTAAGATTCTAAGTAAATTAAACACAGAAAAAGGGTGCACTATTAAAAATGTACATCTTCTACATTTTCGCTTTGTGAACAACACTGCTGAGATATTTTATTGTCCTGTATGTTATATTATTTGAATATTTCAACACTTTGCGAAATTCAGTACGAATTATTAGAAACAATTTTTGTTGCGCAAAGACCCATAAGCCAATTGAAGATTCGATTGAAAATTTATTAAAAATGAACTAGATAATTTGTGTAGAAGTATGAGACAACTAAGAAATTTAACAATACGCCTTTCTGTAACAATAAATAATGTTGAACCCTTGTTGTAACTTGCAGGCAATATTTTGCCAGAGAACGATTTTCAAGAAGATTGGTTAGCACGTTATAGAATAATTTTTCATTTCACAATTTGTGTATACATTATTTCAGTACATTCTGATAGTAAAACGGCGAAACGATAATAGTAATAAACTAATTTTTATTTACTATAGACAAGAGGTGACGCCTTCGAAATGTGGTAGAAGAAAACGTACCCGATCTCAGGGACCACATTTAGATCCAACGCATCTACACCGGCTAAGCTTAAAATAAAAACTAAACTATCTACTCGTACCATCTGCTTCAAGCGAAGCCTTGTGTACTTCGGACACATTGCCAAAAAAAGTCGGAGATAATCTTGCACACCCGGCGATTACTGGCAAAGAGGAAGGAAAAAGGCTACAGGTCCCAGCCATTGCCCAACATTGGTGTGGCCAGATTCGCGACTCTACATTTTACAATGCTCTCCGTGTAGTCGCGAAATAAAAGGAGACGCTCACGAGTCCCAGACATAAAGTATACAATTTAAGATGGAGGATATAGCTAAAGTACACATGCAGTATTTCATGAAAGCTTTTAAAGCATAATAAATCTTTCCATAGCAATTTTACTAATATATAAGACAGATTTAACTAATTTTTCGTCCACAAAATATACGCAGAGGCTTAAAGAATAACACAACACAAAATCGTTTCGATTATTTATATAAAAAAAACTTCAAAATTGCTAAATTGGCAGACATATTTTACGAATACGGTCAGCCTTATCATGACTTTACACATTGTAGCATTATGAAAATCCTGCTCGTATTGTTCACTTACACATGCAAAAAAAAAAACTGGAATGCCTAAAAAATTAACAGACGAATTCAATCAGAAGATAAATCGTGCGTGTGTCTTTGACAATGTTATCATACATATAACAATAGTTCCAAAATTGAGTGCGTCGCCGAATCTTAGAGGTAATCTATTCATAATAAATTTACAAATTTGGCTGCGCGTGTTATGAAGACTGTTCGTGACTTGTAAGGTCACTGAAAAAAAGATTTCATGGCTGGGGATCTATTTGTCATGTTAATTGATATGCCAAAATATAGTGATAGAAGTTACGAATAACTAAAACACCTTTCATGAACATGGTACATTTAATAGAACCTTTAGTAAAAAAATCGTTTGTAACATTTTATACGACAATGTATTACAAAATATTTTATTTAAATTATATAATACTCTATGTATTATATAATTTAAATAAATTATGAAGCTTCCGTTGTTAGTGTCAAAATAATTATACATAATTCAAATGAATGTATATAATAATAAGGAAGTACGGAATTGCACACAAAAACATTTAAAAAAAATCTTAAAAGTCTCTTCGTTTGTTGCAGCTAATCTCTGAAAGAGCGTCATTATTTTTCTTTAACTTTTACTTGCAAATGATTCAAATAATGTCTAACAAAATCAGCTACTTTAAAAAAGCAGAAGCTTTATTCACTATAAAGAATTAAACGTCAGTTACTACATCTTTTCTAACTATTGATTTATATTCAGATTTAAATAGCAAACTATAGTTTCATTTATACTTATAGATTACCATTGTTATTAGCTGCGGCAACTTTTGTTTAAAAAAAAAATACAAACTCATTTAACATGCGATTTAAATTTAAATATTGTATACGGTACGAGTAAATATTACATAATAAGTAATTATTGTATAACCTTTACACTGTATAGTTTTAATTATCTTTAAGCAAAAATTTATACCACTTAATAAACAAACAGTAAGAGCGCGGAGATCAACTTTGCGGTATAGCGAGCGAATCGCTCATCAATCATGATAAACATACTACAAGCCTATTAACCCTGAGTAAAACCAGGTACATATGGTATAATTAATAGAAAGAATGGGTAATGGATAATTTGGTAATGGAAATTATCTGTATGGTAATGTGGGCATAATAAATTTATAGTGCACTAGTTGTCTGCTATTTGTTTTGCAACGCGCACTAAAATTTAATGTATGCATATCTAAAGCAACAGACTAACATATTGCATAACAATTTTATGATGTTGCAAATAGAATTAAAAAGAGCCGTGGGTATGCTAAGATAAAACATAGTTATAGTGTTAAATCCTTTTTTTTTATAAACTGTGTATTATTCAATTCCCACAAAATGTTTATAAATTATTAAAACGCTCTTAATACAAAGCCTTATTAATTTAATTAGTTCTTATCATCATAGGCATTCCACGATGTTTATTAGAGATGACATCCCATCTTCACCTTGATTCATTAAAGACAATAGAAGCAATTGTGCCGGGTCGTAATCAGTAAAATTCTAAGCTTATTTTCTATGAGTTATAACAATTTGTCTTGTTGAAATGAAAAGAGATTTATTGAAACATGAAAGGCAGGCATTAAGGCAGCTACACGTGTTATTTAAATAGCCGATATAACTACTGCCTTGGCGATAGCAGCAGGTGCTATTACAGCTGATCATTGAGAGGAAGGTGTACAACAGCGCAAGTGAATTGTTACATATAAGTTAGGTTAAAAGTTTTAAAAGATTCCAAGTTTTTTTTTAACTTGTGAAGAGATGATGCCGGCAAGTCATTCACTTGTTGGTAAGTTATATAACGGCTTATAAAGAGACACTGAAACTAATAATGTTTGTACATTACGCATAGGCGGCGAAAATCGACGTTGTCAGAAAAACTAAACGGTATCGCGATACTACAGAGACAATGCAGATGTAAAAATAATAAATGATTGCTAAGCTGTGCGAACTTTCTCTTTTACCTCCCAAGTCCAGTCCTTTGTTCGACGTGTTAGGGGAATCCGTTATCGAGGTGATAAGCCACCATAACCTATCTTTGCCCCCGCGTGGGCAGACAAGACAAGGCGTCTCCCTCATCGTAAAAAGGGGGGTAAACAATCTAGGTATAGATACATGTGATATGCACAATTTTGCAATTGGCCTACATTGAATAAGACGACCGTTGCATTCTAAGCCACTTGACAATATAGTCCTTCCAATCTCAAGTGTGCTTTGTTAACCATTTACCCTTATTGAAACATTAAATTGAAATATCCTACTTGAATCTATAACTAATTTAATATTAAAATTACACTTGGATTATGGCATTGGAATACTGAACAACGGGGAATATACGCGGTTATACAGTTGATATGGCAACAAAGCTGTATTCCTATTTCTATCACAAAATCTCATTGCCGTTGTTTAGTTGAAGTTTGGAGTCACACCTCGCCGTTAACAATGACGGCAATTTTTAAATATTTGATTTCCCTGGTTATTAAATTATTCTCGCAAACAATAAGAAAAAAGTATAAAGAAAGAACACATAATTAAAACTAACTAATTAAATCTGGAATAATAAAAATAACAACTACGGTTTTATATTAAACAAATACATATTCCCTTTTACAAATTTTACATTGCATAAAAAATATATTCCACCTAACTTGTTGGACGATGCACTAAAAGCTATTGAAAATTTAAAAGGTGCTTTTAAAACACAGACTAACTTAGTTTGTGTATCAAAGCCGATTTAAAAGTTAGGTTATGTTAAGAATATTCAATTCATAAATGTAATACACACATACATAAAATAACATTTACGTAATGGGATGTTAACATTTTATAGAGATTTAAATGTAATATAGTAATAAGAAGGATATTACTTCAATTATACCTTGAACTTGTTGACGAGTGAAGAGCCACGTCTAGCAAGTGTTAATGAAATCATGCAAATTGCAAACTGTAAAGACTCTTCCTTTACATTACTATTCTTATTATATTGTTGATGTGAATTCATTGTTATAGTCAGTGCATCAATATAAAACAATCAGTTTCTTTAAAAAGTTAACAGGGATAAAGTTTATAAACAGATGAAGCACTTTAAATAGTATGTAAAAATTTATTCAATAAAATGGCTATTATTACTATAGTCATTTGATCACTTGCTAAATATAAAACATTCTATAGATACTTTAAATAAAAAAGTAAGAATTGTTATCTATCTATACATGGAATTATTCCGAACTCTTCCACTATATTGTATCGACATATATAAAGTAATAATAAATCTTACATCAGAATTATTGTTCTTACTATTGAATACGCACCTACTTATGTTAAGTAACCATTACAAGGCATGTTACAGAAACTACGTTACACTCTTGAATTAAAATGGAAAGCTGTGTAATACATGTTGCAATATTATTTTTTTATTTTTTACATTTAGATCTTGTTCTTACCTGCTATCCAAAACAAGGCAAAATATATATTTAACAGAGGTTGATCATTTATCAAGAACGGGCTGAAAACATATTTCTATTTCAATCATATATAAAATAAGTTCAGTAAACCAATCATATATAAAATAAGTTCAGTAAACCAAGACTGATACGCGAAAAATAATTTTTCGATATTATTCAGATTTTCAGATCACAACATCACTCTCTTTCAGGTTAACATAACACACAAAACCGGGAAGTTTATACCCGAAGAAGGGAGCCCTGGGAGCGGACGGCTTTGCGGGTGACATCTGCAACAGGGTGATACCCGGTTTCTTTGCTTGCCTTTCATAACAAGTATTTGCAGATTGCAAGCTTTCCGAAAATCTGGAGGGAAGCCACAAAAGTGGTACTAGGGAAGCTGGGCAAGGACGATTACACGAACCAAGGTTTACAGAAAAATGCATATATGATAGCGCCACGGAGGAAACGGTTCCTCATTTCCATTGGAGTTTCTCATTCCCCGTAGCTTATGGTATGGTATGACTTGGAGCAAAAGGACAAAGTGAAGAATAGATAAGAGTTAATAAAAAAAATAATTAATTAGAAATAAGTTTGTCAAATATTTTTTAATGATATGTACTATAATAAACAATAGAAATAAGAACAAATATTTTTTTTATAAAAACGTGTAATAGTTGTGTAAGTAATGGTAGATAGTAAGAGAGCATTACTAGTAAATGATGTAAATGGTAGGATAAAAACGCATTGAAAACAATATCAGAGAAAAGCGAGAAAATCAAAAAATAAATAAAAACAGTGGTAAAATACACGATTACATTGCGGTTACTTGTAATAAATATGTTAGAAATTGACATACTCGGTTATTATCGGAAGTAAAACAATAGGGGTGCTATAAAGTTTATTTAATTACTTAATTTCTTTGAATATTATTACAATTATTCTGTCGTGGTATATAAAATCCACATCTATCCACTTAAAACAATAGTCCATAAAATACGTAGTGTAGCGACACAATTGCGCATACTCGCTCTATTATACACCAAATTATAGTAGGGATAATGACGTCAGATGGATGTTATACTACCGCGTAGTAGATGTCTTTTTATTTGATAGACCCCACCACATTTATAGTCACTCTCAAATATATTATTGTAACTGTGTTGCTGCTTTAGTTACTGTAATGAATACTTTAAATGTATGTATATGATTTAAATTACTTAAGAGATCTTCAGATAATAGTTTATGTTAAGCTAGCTAGCCCTCCTATTGTAAATGTGCCGCCATAACAGCATTGTTGTGTTCCGATCAACAACAATTATGAGTGCCTGAGTTTTCTGTGTACGCTTCCCCTTTATCAACCTGTCACGTAAAATCATTTGAATCGAAGGCTTGTTAGCCCATTATTCAAAAAAAATATAACATTTTTTTCTGCGCATGCACTGAGTAACAGGTACAAAACAGTCTTCAGATAAAAGATACTATTTCCTCCTTGACCAAAACTTTTTTAAGATAAACATCAAGGGTAAATTACTCATTCGAACGTTCATTAGAACAGTAATAAATAGAAAAGTTGTACAAAACAATTTTCTGTTTTTATGTTGAATCTTACGTCTCACTGAATCACGTACAAAGACAGAGTATTTTTTGCTTGTAGTTTTTGCAGTAGGCAGTACATCGGTATATAGTTCATCTAATAATAAGTGATATGGAATGATGAGGTTTTATTGCAACATGCCAACTCAAAAAATGGTAATTAACATGCATATGTTTAAATTTCAAAGTCTAAGTCATGTCTTATTATAATTACGTTTAGGGAACAATTATTAAAAAACTTGAAAGAAAACGGATTTAGAAGTGTTTATTTAACTACTAAATTCGGAGTAATAAATGGTTAAACAAACAGGACAATGCCCGAAAAGATTATTTTTTTTACATATTATCGGAAAATTTTTATTTAAAGTGGTAGTTAGTTGTAAATAAAACATGCGTTCAGTTTTTTAACAATGTGCATTAAATTAATATACAAAAATTTACAGAAACCGTATTTTACTAAAATGATTTTTTTTTTTAACTTTAACCGCTAAAAACAAAAATACTTTTATTTTTGATTAATTTTTTTTACAAAAAAAGAATTACCTGCTGTTGCAATTGATGACTGTGAGCTACCACTTTGATGCCGCTCAGCTCTAATGAACGCGGATCGAGGGAACGGCTCCGAGGTTTTTCCGGACAAAATACATCCTCATCCCTCTTTCCCTTTTTCCATTTAAAATAATTCGACATTACGATACATAAACGAGAGCGCCACTAAAACATGTTGCGAGAGCAACGCGATTGTAACAACTATGAACGCGCACCGCAATGTCTCACGGTACTGGCGAGTTAACACCACGGAGGCATCTCTTTGAGTGCTAAGCGATAACGTCGTTGTCACGAGATATTCACTAGTTATGCAACGCAGAGGCTTACTGCCGTTTTCTAAACATACTAGGATATTACCGATAAAATTAGAAACTCGTCTTACCTTAAATCCTACAATTATTTGAAAAAAAAATCTGTAAATGCTTATTAAAGTAATTTTTTCTTAAGTGAACCGTTAAAAGTTATCGCATTATATTTCAATAGTAAACTATATTCACAGGATGAAGCACAGGACAGTTTAATTAATATAAAGCACAAGCATAGTTTGATTAATATAAAGCAAACTGGACAATGTACGCTCGCAAACGATGGTTTTCCGTATTCATTTAGCCTCGATTTATCAAACATTACAAAGTCGTGTGAGGTCGACACTAAACATATATTTCGTATTCTCACGCAAATTATTATCCGTTGTATTATGTCTCGATGTGGTTTTGAATTTTTTAGTTAAAGCGATATAAATTACTTTCATTTAAAATCGGTAAAAACCTATTTCTCTTGTTTTTTCTTTTTGTGTAGTTACCCTGTTACTGGAAGTGTTATAAATTAAGTGTAGAAAAAAAGGAATTATTTATCCTAAAGTATGAAATATCATTTTAAATTTACATTTTTGATACCACAAACGGACGAGACGTGGAAGACGTTCACCTGTTGGTACGATGTTGGCCATTACAACGTGCCGCTTGTTAAGATGCTACATTGGACCACATTGCGCTCGTCGCCTTGAGACATGAGCCAACGAGCGCAAAGATATTCTGTTTTACGACATACACAAAAAAACCGTAGTAGATATAACAAGCAAACTTTATTTAATATAATGTTGCTTTAAAATTAGCGTCAAAAAATTTCTATTGAAAATGGTGTCATTTTCGTACTCAATTTGCAATTAGCATAACACTCTTTTTTTTTATACTACTTTGCGACGAGACGAGCAAGACGTTCACCTGATGGTAAGTGATACGCTTGCCCATGACAACGTGGTGCTAGTTAAGATGGTACACACTGCACCACATTGCGCTCGTCGCCTTGAGACATAAGGTGTTGAGTCTCGTTACCCCAGTTATTACACTAGCTACAGCGCCCTTCAAACCGGAACACAGTAATGTTTGCACACTACTATTTGGCGGTTAAAACAGGAGCTGCGGTGGTACCCACCCAGACGGTCTCCGGCAACAGAGACCTACCACCTGATAAAACACTTAGTAGTATTTTAATTTAACACTGGATTTACCGAAAGTTTTTCTACTTTCGAAAGTATTCAAAGTTACTCCTTCATGTTTTTAATTAGAAAAATTAACGTAAATGGAAATACTAATACGGCCAGTACACGCAAAACGGCAAGCATTTTCCCAAAGGAAATCTTCTATATAATAAAAATGAATTGCTGTTCGTTAGACTCGCTAAAACTCGAGAACGGCTGGACCGATTTGGCTAAATGTGGTCTTGAATTATTCGTGGAAGTCCAGGGAAGGTGTTAAAGGTGAGAAAATATGGAAAAAGTGCCCGGAATATGGTAAAAACAACATTTTCACTTTTCCATTAAGGTGACCAGATTTTTAGATCGGCAAAGCGGGACAACTTTCAAGGAGTAATAATAACGTAACATTTTTTTTAGTTCCAACATAAGTACAATTTATAAATATAAAAATGTATAATATTTTATTCCTTGACATATCTAATATATAAAATTCTCTTGTCACAATGTTCGTTCCCTAACTCCTCCGAAACGGCTTTACCGATTCTTATGAAATTTTTTATGCATATTCAGTAGGTCTGAGAATCGGTTACTATCTATTTTTCAAACCCCTAAGTGATCAGGGTTGCCCACACCAAAAAATATTTTTTTATTTTTTGGTATTTTTTTTTCTATTTTATTTTATTATTGTGCGGCATCAAAAACTACATACAATCCTAAATTTTCACTTTTCTATCACCAACCCCTGCTTTTTAATAGACATTTTAATATTTTTGTCTCGCTCGATATCATCAACTGTACATGGCCACGTATCAAACCGCGTGGCTGTAAACTCCAAAAAAAAAAATATTATCACTTGGTAAGTGATCCCCTCCACGTGTGTACCGGTGTCACCTCTCACCAATACACAGCGCGGAGTGGGGATGACAACGAATTCTTTATCTCTCAAACATTATGCCTTTTGTCACTCCCTCTACATATAAATATATTCTCAAGCAACTTTGTTATTTATTTGTTAATAACTAATGTCATTGAATAAAATTTATTATCTAATATATAAAATTCTCTTGTCACAATGTTCGTTCCCTAACTCCTCCGAAACGGCTTTACCGATTCTGATGAAATTTTTTATGCATATTCAGTAGGTCTGAGAATCGGTTACTATCTATTTATCAAACCTCTAAGTGATCAGGGTTGCCCACACCAAAAATTTTTTTTTTATTTTTTTGGTATTTTTTTTTCAATTTAATTTATTTATTGTGTGGCATCAAAAACTACATACAATCCTAAATTTTCACTTTTCTATCACCAACCCCTGCTTTTTAATAGACATTTTAATATTTTTGTCTCGCTCGATATCATCAATTGTACATGGCCACGTATCAATCCGCGTGGCTGTAAACTCCAAAAAAAAAATATTATCACTTGGTAAGTGATCCCCTCCACGTGTGTACCGGTGTCACCTCTCACCAGTACATAGCACGGAGTGGGGATGACAACGAATTCTTTATCTCTCAAACATTATGCCTTTTGTCACTCCCTCTACATATAAATATATTCTCAAGCAACTTCATTATTTATTTATTAATAACTAATGTCATTGAATATAATTTATTATTAATCTATAATACAAATATGTGTCGGTAAGCGCATCACTCTACAACGCTAGGACCAATTTGGCCAATTTGAGAAAAATTCGAATAATCGCCGGGAAGCCCCTAAAAACAGCGCTTTTCTTTTTCCTACACAAACGTTCTCTAACTAAAATGTAGGGTCAATTTAAACTTTATTGCTATTTCATAAAGTTCATATTAAATTACAAGCTTTCACTGCTGTCTAAGCAATGTAGTGTATTCCTAACGTTAAAGAGTCAATTTTAACTTTATTACAGCTGCTCAAAGTTCAAGTTAGAACAAAATCAACAACAAATTGAAAAAATCAAGTGTGCGTATGCGCGTCGGAGGATCTAACGAAGCGTGCCGAAATTAAAACGAATGAAATAATAACATAAATAGTCACAAAATGTAAGAGCTAAAGATCATTACTGCTGATTTTCAATTAGGTCGGCTTCGCGGTATTATTTATTTTGTTTTAGTTTCTTTTTCACGACATCACATCAGTCCAGCACAAACCGCGTTACCGTCTGGCGGGCCCAACAGACTTCATTCCGTCAAAAAGATTTGGAATGAGGCAGTTATTGGAAAATGGAACATGGAAAACGGAAAATGGAAAACGGAAAATGGAAAATGGAAAAAGGAAAATGGATTATTGGAATATTGGAACATGAAACATTGGAATACTGGAATATTGGAATATTGGAATGTTGGAATGTTGAATGTTTGGATGTTGGAATGTTGGAAGTTGGAATGTTGGAATGTTGGAATGTTGGAATGTTGGAATGTTGAATGTTGGAATGTGGAATGTTGGAATATTGGAATGTTGGAATGATGGAAAGTTGGAATGTGGAATGTTGGAATGTTGGAATATTGGAACATTGAAACATTGGAATACTGGAATATTGGAATGTTGGAATGTGGAATGTTGGAATGTGGAATGTTGGAATGTTGGAATGTTGGATGTTGGAATGTGGAATGTTGGAATGTTGGATGTTGGAATGTTGGAATGTTGGAATGTTGAATGTTGGAATGTTGGATGTTGGAATGTGGAATGTTGGAATGTTGGAATGTTGGAATGTTGGAATGTTGGAATGTTGGAATGTTGGAATGTTGGAATGTTGGAATGTTGGAATGTTAGAATGTTGGAATATTGAATATTGAATATTGAATATTGAAAAGGGAAAAGGGAAAAGGGAAAAGGGAAAAGGGAAAAGGGAAAAGGGAAAAGGGAAAAGGGAAAAGGGAAAAGGGGAAAATGGAAAATGAAAAATTGAAATCTAGAAACCAGAAAACCAGTAACCAGTAAACCAAGTAAACCAGTAACCAGAAACCAGAAACCAGAAACCAGAAACCAGAAACCAGTAAAACCAGAAACCAGTAAACCAGTAAAACCAGTAAACCAGTAAACCAGTAAACCAGTAAACAGTAAACCAGTAAACAGTAAACCAGTAACCAGTAAACCATAAACCAGTAAACCAGTAAACCAGTAAACAGTAAACCAGTAAACCATAAACCAGTAAACAGTAAACCAGTAAACCAGTTAAACCAGTAAACCAGTTAAACCAGTAAACCAGTTAAACCAGTTAAACCAGTAAACCAGTAAACAGTAAACCAGTAAACCAGTAAACCAGTAAACCAGTAAACCGTAAACCAGTAAACCAGTAAACAGTAAACCAGTAGACCAGTAGACCAGTTAGACCAGTAGACCAGTAGACCAGTAGACCAGTAGACAGTAGACCAGTAGGACCAGTAGACCAGTAGACAGTAGACCAGTATAGACCAGTAGACAGTAGACAGTAGACCAGTAGACCAGTAGACCAGTAGACCAGTAGACCAGTATAGACCAGTAGACCAGTATAGACCAGTAGACCAGTAGACCAGTAGACCAGTAGACCAGAGACCAGTAGACCAGTAGACCAGTAGACCAGTATAGACCAGTAGACCAGTAAACCAGTTAAACCAGTAAACCAGTAGACCAGTAGACCAGTAGCCCAGTAGACCAGTTAGACCAGTAGACCAGTAGACCAGTAGACCAGTCGACCAGTAGACCAGTAGACCAGTAGACCAGTTAGACCAGTAGACCAGTAAACCAGTAAACAGTAAACCAGTAAACCAGTAAAACCAGGTAAACCAGTAAACCAGTAAACCAGTAAACCAGTAAACCAGTAAACCAGTAAACCAGTAAACCAGTAAACCGTAAACCAGTAAACCAGTAAACCAGTAAACAGTAAACCAGTTAAACCAGTAACCAGTAAACCAGTAAACCAGTAAAACCAGGTAAACCAGTAAACCAGTAAACAGTAAACCAGTAAACCGTAAACCAGTAAACAGTAAACCAGTAACCAGTAAACCAGTAAACCAGTAAACCAGTAAACCAGTAAACCAAGTAAACCAGTAAACCAGTAAACCAGTAAACAGTAAACCAGTAAACAGTAAACCAGTAAACCAGTAGACAGTAGACCAGTAAAACCAGAAACCAGTAAACAGTAAACCAGTAAACCAGTAGACCAGTAGACAGTAGACCAGTAAGACCAGTAGACCAGTAGAACCAGTAGACCATAGACCAGTAGACCATAGACCAGTAGACCAGTAGACCAGTGACCAGTAGACCAGTGACCAGTAGACCAGTAGACCAGTATAGACCAGTAGACCAGTAGACCAGTAACCAGTAGACCATAGACCAGTAGACCAGTAGACCAGTAGACCAGTAGACCAGTTAGACCAGTATAGACCAGTAGACCAGTAGACCAGTAGAACCAGTAGACCAGTAGACCAGTAGACCAGTAGACCAGTAGACCAGTAGACCAGTAACCAGTAGACCAGTAACCAGTAGACCAGTAGACCAGTAACCAGTAAACCAGTAAACCAGTAACCAGTAAACCAGTAAACAGTAAACCAGTAACCAGTAAACCAGTAAACAGTAAACCAGTAAAACCAGAAACCAGAAACCAGTAAACCAGTAAAACCAGTAAACCGTAAACCAGTAAACCGTAAACCAGTAAACCATAAACCAGAAACCAGAAACCAGAAACCAGAAACCAGTAACCAGAAACCAGAAACCAGTAACCCAAAACCAGAAACAAACAAACAAAAGTTCATATTAAATAACAAGCTTTCACTGCTGTCTAAGCAATGTAGGTGCGTTCGTAACGCTAAAGAGTCAATTTGCACTTTATAGCAGCTGCACAAAGTTCAAATTCAATTATTCTATCAAAATGGTGTGCGTATGCGCGTCGGAAGATCGCCGCGAGCCGAAATTAAAACGAATGAAATAATAACATAAATAGTCACAAAATGTAAGAGCTAAAGACCATTCTTACTGATTTTCAACTTGGTCGGCTTCGCGGTATTATTTCTTTTGTTTTAGTTTCGGCGCGCGACATAAAATGCATTCGTTTTCACGACATTACATCAGTCGAGCACAATCCGCGTTGCCATCTGGCGGACTTGATAGACTACATTCTGTCAAAAAGATTTGGAATGTGACAGTTATTTGTTCCTAATAAAATAATAATAGTAAATATAATTTATGTACTATAATTATAACTTTGGCCACTCTTCTGGAACCCACTAATATTTAAATATTAGTTATTAGATGAACATATATAGAGCTGAACCCCACACACCGCCCTATCACCAGAGTGACGGTTCAGTTCAGATTTTTTTGCGCTGGCTATAAAATAGGTAAGAACAAAAAACTGCCACATTCCAATTTTTTTGACAGAACGAAGTCTGTCGGGTCAGCTAGTTAATCTATAATACAAATATGTGTCGGTAAGCGCATCACTCTACAACGCCAGGACCAATTTGGCCAATTTGAGAAAAATTCGAATAGTCGCGGGAAGGCCCTAAAAAACAGCGCTTTTCTTTTTCCTATACAAACGTTCTCTAACTAAAATGTAGGGTCAATTTGAGCTTTATTGCTATTTCATAAAGTTCATATTAAATTACAAGCTTTCACTGCTGTCTAAGCAATGTAGGTGTGTTCCTAACGCTAAAGAGTCAATTTAACTTAATAACAGCTGCTCAAAGTTCAAATTAGATCATTCTTTCAAAAGTGTGCGTATGCGCGTC
This sequence comes from Byasa hedistus, assembly GCA_029286795.1. Classification (NCBI taxonomy): domain Eukaryota; kingdom Metazoa; phylum Arthropoda; class Insecta; order Lepidoptera; family Papilionidae; genus Byasa; species Byasa hedistus. The sequence continues at coordinate 1,234,475 of JAGSMW010000036.1, forward strand.
GGAGGATCTAACGCCGCGTGCCGAAATTAAAACGAATGAAATAATAACATAAATAGTCACAAAATGTAAGATCTAAAGATCATTACTGCTGATTTTCAATTACGTCGGCTTCGCGGTATTATTTATTTTGTTTTAGTTTCTTTTTCACGACATCACATCAGTCCAGCACAAACCGCGTTACCGTCTGGCGGACCTAACAGACTTCATTCCGTCAAAAAGATTTGGAATGAGGCAGTTATTGGAAAATGGAACATGGAAAACGGAAAACGGAAAATGGAAAATGGAAAAAGGAAAACGGATTATTGGAATATTGGAATATTGGAACATTGGAACATTGGAACATTGGAACATTGGAACATTGGAACATTGGAATAATGGAATGTTGGAATGTTGGAATATTGAAAATGAAAAATGGAAAATTGAAATCTGACATTTGAAATCTAGAAACCAGAAACCAGAAACCACAAACCAGTAAACCATAAACCAGTAAACCAGTAAACCAGTAAACCAGTAAACCAGTAAACCAGTTAAACCAGTAAACCAGTAACCAGGTAAACCAGTAACAGTAAACCAGTAAACCGTAAACCAGTAACAGTAAACCAGTAACCAGTAAAACCAGGAAACCAGTAACCAGTAAACCAGTAACCCGTAAACCAGTAACCAGTACACCAGTAAAACCAGTTAAACCAGTTAAACCAGTTAAACCAGTAAAACCAGGTAAACCAGTAAACAGTAACCAGTAAACCAGTAACCAGTAAACACAGTAAACCAGTTAAACCAGTAAACCAGTAGTAAACCAGTAAAACAGTTAAACCAGTAAACAGTAAACCAGGTAAACCAGTAAACCAGTAAACCAGTAACAGTAAACCAGTAACCAGTAAACCAGTATAAACCAGTAAAACCAGGTAAACCAGTAAAACAGTTAAACCAGTAAATCAGTAAACCAGTAAACCAGTAAACCAGTAAACCAGTAAACCAGTAAACAGTAAACCAGTAAACCAGTAAAACCAGTTAACAGTAAACCAGTTAAACCAGTAACCAGTAAACCAGTAACCAGTAACCAGTAAACCAGTAAACCAGTAAACCGTAAACCAGTATTCTTTTTTTTTTTTTTTTTTTTTTTTTTTTTTTTTTTTTAACACAGTAAACCAGTACACCAGTACACCAGTACACCAGTAAACCAGTAACCAGTAACCAGTAAAACCAGCTAAACCAGTAAAACCAGAAACCAGTACACCAGTACACCAGTAACCAGTAAACCAGTACACCAGTAAACCAGTAAACCAGTAAACCAGTAAACAGTAAACAGTAAACCAGTAACCAGTAACCAGTAACCAGTAAACAGTAAAACCAGAGTAAACCAGTAAACCAGTAAACCAGTAAAACCAGAAACCAGTAAACCAGTAAACCAGTAAACCAGTAAACAGAAACCAGTAAACCAGTAAAACCAGAAACCAGTAAAACCAGAGTAAACCAGTAAACAGTAAACCAGTAAACCAAGTAAACCAGTAAACCAGTTAAACCAGTAACCAGTAACCAGTAACCAGAAACCAGAAACCAGAAACCAGAAACCACAAACCAGTAAAACCAGGTAAACCAGTAACCAGTAAACCAGTAAACAGTAAACCAGTAACCAGTAAACCAGTAAACCAGTACACCAGTAACCAGTAACCAGTAAACCAGTAAACCAGTAAAACCAGCTAAACCAGTAAACCAGTAAACCAGTAACCAGTTAAACCAGTAACCAGAAACCAGTAAACCAGTAAACCAGTAAACCAGTAACAGTAAACCAGTAAAACCAGGAAACCAGTAACCAGTAAACAGTAACCAGTAACCAGTAACCAGTAACCAGTAAACCAAGTAAACCAGTAAAACCAGAAACAAACAAACAAAAGTTCATATTAAATAACAAGCTTTCACTGCTGTCTAAGCAATGTAGGTGCGTTCGTTACGCTAAAGAGTCAATTGCACTTTATTACAGCTGTACAAAGTTCAAATTCAATTATTCTATCAAAACGGTGTGCGTATGCGCGTCGGAAGATCGCCGCGGGCCGAAATTAAAACGAATGAAATAATAACATAAATAGTCACAAAATGTAAGAGCTAAAGATCATTCTTACTGATTTTCAATTTGGTCGGCTTCGCGATATTATTTCTTTCGTTGTAGTTTCGGCGCGCGACATAAAATGCATTCGTTTTCACGACATTACATCAGTCGAGCACAATCCGCGTTACCATCTGGCGGACTTGATAGACTATATTCTGTCAAAAAGATTTGGAATGTGACAGTTATTTGTTCCTAATAAAATAATAATAGTAAATATAATTTATGTACTATAATTATAACTTTGGCCACTCTTCTGGAACCCACTAATATTTAAATATTAGTTATTAGATGAACATATACAGAGCTGAACCCCACACACCGCCCTATCACCAGAGTGACGGTTCAGTCCAGATTTTTTTGCGCTGGCTATAAAATAGGTAAGAACAAAAAACTGCCACATACCAATTTTTTTGACAGAACGAAGTCTGTCGGGTCAGCTAGTATATTATAAGAGGTGAGTATAAGTAAATTATTTGTGTTTGTTAATGTACAAGCAGTTGTAAAATAGAGGTAATTGAAGTTAAGTGAGATGAATATCGTTAAGTTCCGTTGAAGAGTTTGAGGTTGTTAATGATATTGTCGATATGGTCAGTGAAGCTTTTAATTGTGCTATCTTTAATTAGGATGGACGTAAGGTTAAATGGTTGGATTTTTAGAGAGATGCAATTGATTTCGTGGTTTACTCTTGAGTTATTAAATTTGGGGCATTCTTTAACTAGATGCAGTACGGTCTGGGAGGTTGAGTCATCGCAGGGGCAGTGGTCGTTATCGGTGATATGGAACCGATGGAGATAAGCCTTGTGAAAGCCATGTCCAGTGAGAACCTGTGTGAGCTGGAAAGATGGTGTGGTCTTATTAAGGAGCTCCTCGATGTGGTTCATAGTTGGGCACCACTCCTTGAGAATGGGGCCCAGCTCGTTCTCCTGGTAAATGTTACAGTGTTAAACAAACATATATTGTCGACGGATCACTTAAAGTCCGCATTTCTCCGTGCGCAGGTATTCGCGCTGATGAATCACCGGTGGTGACTTACCGTCGACCTCGCCTCCCCCCCCCCCCACCGCTTTCCGCCTGCTGACTGTCGCTAAACAAATCACTTGCACTACTTACTATTTACTCTATACAAATTTCAACTAATATTTGTTTTAAATGTCTCGTTACCGCAGTAACGTTACCGGCCGCGTCTCCGTTTCAAAAATGACACGTTGTGTGATATTTACCCGATGTGGCTAAGGCGGGGGGTTCCGTAACTTTACGAGGTAACGGCTTGCTATAGAAAAAAATGTTTTACCTACAAATATTCCGAGAATAATCATTTAGCGCCGGCGTAAGCGTCGCGCGGTCGCAGCTTAAGTTAACGTTATAGCGCTCAGTAAGTACAGTTGCAACACTTTACACTGCGTAAGCACCTCAGCGGGGAGCTCGTTTCTATCTAAATTTCTTTTAGGGTTAAGGTCGGTGACATACTTTTTGTCATTAATGTAAAATATTAAGACTACAAGTATTTTAAGCTTAGTTTAAGAAAATTTATGTATTTATGAAATATACCTTAATTTTCTATAGCAAGAAGCAGAACACGAAGTGTATCATCTGAGAGACCAATGCAATGTAACTGGGTAGCAAAAGCAACATGTAACGCAAAACAATGATTTTCATAAATATAAAATTTAACTTAATTCTAAAAGTCGGGACTTTTAAAAACGTTGCGTGACGCGGGACTAATTGTAAAAAATCGGGACTGTCCCGCTAAAAGCGAGACGTCTGGTCTCCTTACTTAAATACATAAAACGTCAAACATTTGAAGTTCGTCCCGTTATTTAGAAACCAAATACAATTTAAAAGAATATTTTTGATTTTGACATTGACAACCAACAATTTCTGATTGCAACTATAATATTTTACGAGAAAAAGGAGGAACATGGCGGCCAAATTGACCACGCAGACAATTTTTTAAGGATTTTTATTCTTTTAATTTATTCGTCTACACATGACACTGGCTCACGCACAAACCGTGCTCATGCCATCAATTGGGAAGAAGAATATTTTACGAACTTTAGCGGGAATCTGGGCGTGAAGGTCGCGTTGTCTCGGTTCATTTTTATTTTTTGTGCATAATGCGATTGAATGTTCAATGTGAGTGTAGTATCATGCATATCAAGTAAATAAGTGTGTTCGTGTGCAGCGATTGTAGAATTAAGGCAGGAACACCACTGTCCTAAGTTCAGATTGGTTCAAAATTGTATAATAGTTAAGTTTTAACTTAACTTTGTTGATCTTTTTGATAGTGACACTATTGAGAGTCTGCTCAGTGCTGTCGAACGGGCTGCACGTCGTCTTGCTTATTGTAATTAATATTTTCGTAACATCATTCGATTTTCAACACTATGACTAAGTGCAGTAAGTGCAATGTTGTCATTAATAAGACCGACGAGTCCACGGCTGTATGCTGCAGTAAATGTGTCTTACACTGGCACGTCGCTTGCGCCGGGCTGCGCTGTACACCGCGGGACAAAGTTAACTGGCGCTGCGACACATGCCGAATTATCAAGAAAACAGGGCGAAATAGACTGCCAGTATCTGAGGATTCCTCTCCGACAAAATCTTCAGTCGTAACTGATGACGAAGAAATTGTGAGTAACATTAAAAATCTTAGAGAGGAGCTCGAATCTATCAAAAAAGATATGAAGAAGCGGACACCTGCAAATAATATGGGATTGGAAGAAAGAATCGAAATAGTCGAAGCGAAAATAATGGATCTGGAGAATATTGCTGTTTTATTTAATAACTTGGAGTCAAGAGTTATAGAACTGGAGGAACGCAACAACTATCTGGAACAAGCCGAACGATTAAATAATCTGGAACTTCACGGTATTACCGAAAACAACAACGAACAACTAATGGATGTCGTTCTCCGTATCGCGGACACCCTTGGAACCGACTTGTCAAAACCAGACTTTAAGCTGGTAAGGCGTATAGGCACTCAAAACCAAAACGGCAACAACAAACCACGACCAGTCCTTATTAAATTTAACGAGCAAAATAAGAAAAACACGTTCCTTCGAACAATGAGAAAAAAACGAGGTGTTAAAATGACTACATTGGGTTTTGAAAAAGACAAAAATATTATATTCGTCTCTGAAAATTTAACACCTACTAATCGTAGCATCTTTTATGAAGCCCGAAAACTGCAAAACTTCGAATTTGCTTGGACGTACAATTGTCGCATATATGTCCGTAAGAACAAAGATTCCCTACCTATACTTATTAAATCAAAAAACCAATTAAAATCACTTTAAATAGTTACAGCTATCACCACTTTAGAAAACAAGTTCATACTAAGACTGCATGCCCGTTTAAACACACTCTAAAATTAATTTGGAACACTTTACTAATATCTTTTAGACTTAACATAATCTTAATTACTATTACTAGTTATCGCCCGTTTCTGAACACGCTGTTTAATATTAAGTTAATATTTCTTTTATTTTGCCCCATTATTTTGCCCGCAAGTGTACTGTTCTGTTTAAAAGTCGCGGACGAGGGTAACATTGCATGGCATTTGCGTATGTATCTGACGGTCACTGCTTCGCTCAAGGTATCGCATATAACTACCCTATTTTACAAACTAAGATTAATTATTTTTTTTAAATACTATAGCTTATATAGTGCTATTTCTTTGACTACGGTCTATTATTCCGGAATTCTATATTTCGGTATGGTTGACCATTTATTGTATTTTACATATATGCCTTACCGCAAAAATGAATAAAAAAAAAGTTAAAAACCTCACAGTAGGTTTGCTAAACATAGCATCAATTAATACAGGGTGGGACGAACTCCTGGAATGTTTTAAAGTCAACGATCTTGATATCTTATGTTTAAACGTAACCTGGCTTACACCTCATGATGACGTGCACTCGTACCAGGTACCGGGCTACAATTTAATTCATATCCCGCGCTTTACGCGCGATGGTGGTGTAGGAGCCTATATACGATCAGGAATTACAGTACGCCAGTTAAGTCATCCTGTTGGTATACTCGAGCAGATGTGGCTAGAAGTCAAGCTTAAGAACCATAGACTAGCACTAGGTATCATATACCGACCTCCTTCGCAAAATTGGACAGCTGCTTATGACTTATTACATGAAGCGCTGGCCATCTTTGCTCCTCAATACGATAACTTGAGCTTATTAGGTGATTTTAATATAAATTGTTTGAATGCTGACAGGATAGCGTACACACCGCCATGCTTTAATGATCTTATACATAATTTTCAACTGAAAGAAATAGTTACGATACCAACACGGATTTCACCGTTTAGCGAAACTCTTCTGGATCTAATATTTACAACCTATAATCTAAAACCCTCTTCAGTAAAAGTTATACACAATGACGATCTTAGTGATCACGGCTTAGTTGTGGTCAATTTTGCACTAGAAATTATGCAAATCAGCCCGAGAACAGTTTCTTATAGACAACTTAGTCAAAACGTTGATGTCATTAAAAATGCTGCACAATATACCCCATGGGAGCTAGTTCTAAAATGCGGTAATATTAATGATATGGTTGCTACTTTCAACCATTTAATATTGGATTTAATATTGGATTTAATGGATACTTTCGCACCAGTGCACACGCGAACATACAAAGAACCTCCTGCACCCTGGTTGACCGACACTATGAGGTCGTTGCGAGTATTACGGGACAAAGCGTGTCGACGTGCAAAAAAACTAAAAAGTGAATCATCCTATCAGCACTATCGTGACTTACGCAATTATTACAATACTGCAATCCTTAAGGAAAAACGTGCATACTTTAAACATATATTCAACTGTAATAAAAAAAAGCATCTGACAGTTGGAAAACACTCAATAACCTTTTAAAACCTAGTGCTCGTAACAGTATACCTCATAACCTTGCAAATCCAGATAAATTAAATAATTTTTTTAATAACAGTGTACCTGACGTGCCGTGTCTCAATCAAGTAGATTATATTAAGAATAAGAAACACTCAACGCAAATGTTTACATTTACGGAGGTTTCCTCTACAACCATTGCGCGCATTATTGAGTCTTCACCAACTAACTCTATCGGCAGCGATGGGATATCCATGTTCATGCTAAGCCTAACACTTCCTTTTTCTTTAAAAGCCATATCCGCAATAGTCAACAAATCAATTTCAGAAGGCACTTTCCCCGAACAATGGAAATGTTCACTAATTACTCCTATCCCCAAGAAGAACAAGACAGAAAGTATGAACGATCTTAGACCTATAAGTATTCTGCCTGCGTTGTCCAAAGTAGTAGAAAAATGTGTCCTCACTCAAATTACACCATATCTAGAGGAATGTAAGATCTTACCTACATTACAATCCGGATTTCGCAAGCAACATAGTACTACTTCCGCACTCCTACATATTGTCGATGACATTCTCATCGCCTCAGATAATGGCCAGGGGACTGTACTTGTTCTTTTGGACTTCTCCCGGGCATTCGACTGCGTTTCTATTCCAATCCTGCTTGAAATATTGAGGTTCTTTGGATTTTCGCCACTAGTGCGCAATTGGTTCCAGTCTTACTTTTCCAACCGTAGCCAAGTAGTACAATGTGTTAACAGTACGGGTCATCTTTCCAAATCTAAAGGGACAACTATCCATAAAGGTGTAATTCAAGGATCGATTCTTAGCCCAACTTTGTTTGCTGTCTACACCGCAGATATTATCGAAGACATCCAATTTTGTAAAGTACACCTTTATGCCGACGATACCCAGATATACACCCATGTGCCATTATCACCGGAAGGAATAACAAATGGAATAAACAATATTAATCAAGACCTTCAGGCAATAGTGGCATGGGCGAACCGACATAATTTAATTCTTAACCCCAAAAAGAGCGTCTCAATTATCTGTGGAACCAAACACCAAACTAAATTTATAAAACAACACAACACGTGTATTAAAATTACAGATACAGTGGTGCCACTGGAAAAATGCGTACGTAATCTCGGTCTTCTAATTGATGAAAATTTGAGATTCCAAGAGCATGTACAGAATTCAACACGCAAATGTTTCGCATCCCTCAGAACAATTTACAAAATCAGAAAATTCATTGATGAAAAATTACGCTATCAGTTATGTAACAGTCTAGTACTGTCCCACTTGCATTACTGCGACATTGTATATGGTCCGTGCCTCTTTAAAAAGACTTCTAGGGCAATACAGCGTGTTCAGAACGCGTGCATGCGTTATTGTTACCCCATACCGAGGCGACACCACGTCTCACCTTATATACAAAATAAAAATGTGCTCAAGATGGAGAACGTGAGAACAATGAAGCTGGCGTGCTTTTTACATTCTCTGACAAAGTGTAAGATGCCATCTTATCTGTATGACAAACTTAGCTGGTCTGCAGACTTTATTAGCGCCAGACTGAGACCTCACGCTCGTCCTCTTACTACGCCAAAGTACACCTTGGTGCAAACCCGAGGAAGTTTTAAGTTTGCTGCATCAAAATGCTGGAACGACTTGCCACCTCCTCTTCATCGTGCTGTGTCTCGTTATGCTTTTAGGGGCAAATGTCGTAAGTGGCTTTTGATGCAGCAATCATTCAGCACAGGTGTATAGGGTTGTGTCTGTCGTTGTCTGTGTGTAACGTTTTCACTATTGATTAATTTTTAATTTTTTTTTTTATTTTTTTCTTTTTACTGTTTTGACGCAAGTAATCAAAATATATCTATAAGAAGTGTTCTATCTATTACTTTGCTACACAATGTCAGGCCAGGGCAGAATAACAGGAGTCGGCATTACATGCCGATATACTGAGCCCTGGACCATTTTGTCGATCTTTAATTCTTTCTATCTACCTAATGTAATGTTTATAGTTTAAGAAATTTGGAGACAAATAAATACTTTATTATTATTATCTTTTTTATGTTTTATTTCTCCCACAAGGGGGTAAGATTTCATATACCACGGGTCATTGACCAAGTGATACAGAAAAATAAAATAAAAGTACGAGGAGGTTAAAAAAAAAAAAATTAATTTACTCATTAAAGGTTAGAAATTTGCGGACAAGTCTACAGGTATTGAGAATTGCAGCTTTTTGGATGGTTATGTATGAGTTAAGTGGTAAATCAAGAATTTTTAAACTTTTGTGTAAATGTTTTGGTATAACTCCTGTCGTTGAGATTACTATTGGTACTATGTATGTCTTATCTAAATTCCAAATGCGAGTAACTTCTTCTTGGAGCTCCGAATATTTGCTAATCTTTTCTGTGATAGATTTCTGAATGTTGTGTGTATTAGGTACAGTGACATCAATTAAATATGCGGTTTTAGTAGATTTATTAATAAGTGTGAGGTCCGGTCTATTATAATATAGTTTATCTGTCAGAATAGCGCGATCGTAGTATAATTTGGCTTCAGCGTTCTCTAATACTGCGTTGGGTATATAGCTGTAATACGGTTTACATTTATTTGCTAATAATTTGTATTTAACTCCTAATTTCTGATGGATATAGTGTACTATTTGATTATGCCGGTGTGTGTAATCTGTTTGAGCTAAACTGGAACACGCTCCCGTTATGTGCTGGATTGTTTCGGGTTGTCGGTTGCACCTTCTACACGCATCAGATTCAATGTTCTCTTTTAATATGTATTTTTTATAATTCCTAGTGTTAATTACTTGATCTTGGATGGCCATCATAAACCCTTCAGTCTCGGGAAATAAATAACCTAATTTAAGCCATCTATTGGAGGCACTGATGTCTACATGTGGCTGTTCTAATTCATGTAAATGGCGACCGTGTAGTTCTTTTCTTCTCCATCTGAGTAATTTCTCTTTATCATGATCGCTTGTTATAATAGTTTGTCTGTCTTTTTCTGTTAAATTCAAAGGCGTATAATTAAGATCCGAATCTACTGTTGCTCTGTGTAATTTACTACCTATCGATTTATTATAGAAAAACTCTCGTAAATTTTTTATATGATTATTTAAAAGAATTTTCATATCCACTATTCCTTTACCCCCAAGATGTCTTTTTATATTATATCGCTCAATAGCCGATTTCGGGTGGAGATATTTATGTTTTGTTAAAATAGTTCTTGTTTTTATTTCTAAATTATTAATGTTAGAGTTCGACCACTTAATAATGCCAAAGGAATATGTTAGTATGGGAATAGCGTACGTATTAATTGCTTTTGTAAGGTTTCTAGCATTTAGTTGTTTTTTGCATATTTTGTTTACTCTGTTTGTGTACTCTAATGTTAGTTTTTTCTTTATTTCTGTGTGGTTAATAGTTCGTGCCTGTTCTGGCCCTAAATATTTATATAGCTCATTACTATCTAATGCTTCTATGACAGAATCTCCTTCCAAATTATAGTCTTCAGATATCACTTTACCTTTTTTAATATGAATAGTTTTGCATTTATTTAAGCCAAATGTCATTTTTATGTCCGAACTATAGTCTGCTGTAATCTTTATTAAATTTTTCATATCATTAGAAGATTTACCGAAAAGTTTGATGTCATCCATATACATAAGGTGAGTAACAGCTGTATCTTTGGTTAGTTGATATCCTCGTCCTTGTTTAGAAAGAAGCTGTGAAAGGGGGTTCAAGGCTAAACAAAACCATAAAGGGCTCAAAGAGTCTCCCTGAAAAATGCCTTGTCTTATTTGAATCTCATCAGTGCAGATTTTAGTGCTATTATTCGTTAAATAAAGTGTAGTTTTCCAATTAGTCATTGCATTTTTCAAGAAGGTTCGAATTGTGCTATTAATTTTGTATATTTCTAAAACACGATGTAGCCATGAATGAGGTACACTATCGAATGCTTTTTTATAATCAATGTAAGTAATGTTAATGTTTCTTTTGTGTATTTGCGCATGTTTAAGAATTGTGGAGTCTATTATGAGTTGTTCTTTGCACTTAGGGGGCTTATTATTATTATTATTATTATTGACCGCTGAAAATTGAAAACTAAAATCTGATAACTATAAACCGTAAACTGGAAATTGAAAATTGAAAACTGAAATCTGTAAACTGTAAACTGAAAATTGAAAATGGAAAATGGAAAATGGAAAATGGAAAAATGGAAAATGGAAAATGGAAAATGGAAAATGGAAAAAGGAAAAAGGAAAATGGAAAATGGAAAATGGAAAATGGAAAATGGAAAATGGAAAATGGAAAATGGAAAATGGAAAATGGAAAATGGAAAATGGAAAATGGAACATGGAAAATGGAAAATGGAAAAGGAAAATGGAAAATGGAAAATGGAAAATGGAAAAATGGAAAATGGAAAATGAAAATGGAAAATGGAAAATGGAAAATGGAAAATGGACAATGGAAAATGGAAAATGGAAAATGGAAAATGGAAAATGGAAAATGGAAAAATGGAAAATTGAAATCTGAAATCTGAGATCCGACATCTGTAATCTAGAAACCAGAAACCAGAAACAAGAAACCAGAAACGAGAAACCAGAAACCAGAAACCAGAAACCAAAAACCAGTAACCAGAAACGAGAAACTAGAAACCAGAAACCAGAAACCAGAAATTCAATTCAATTATTCTATCAAAACAGTGCCGCGTTACCGTCTGGCGGACCTGACAGACTACATTCTGTCAAAAAGATTTGGCATGTGACAGTTATTTGTTTTTATTATAAATAGTAAATATAACTTATGTACTTTAATTATAACTTTGGCCACTCTTCTGGAACCCAATAATATTTAAATATTAGTTATTAGATGAATATATATAGTGCTGAACCCCACACACCGCCCATAACCAGGGTGACGGTTCTGATCAGGAGATTTTTTTGCCCCGGCTATAAAATAGGCAGGAACAAAGAACATTTCAATTTTTTTTTTGACAGAACGAAGTCTGTCGGGTCAGCTAGTTTATAAATATATTACAGTTCGTAACAGCTTTTGGCAAATCTAGTTAAGATCTGCCTCTTCTTCTCGCCCTTTCTTTGAAAATCTTTTGAAAAAAGTTAACATGATTATTACTTACCGCTCTGCGTTTCTCAGCGGTTTCCATGGGCACGTTTACACCGGATGTGGAGGCGCGACCTCGGAATATGTCCATCACTTTCATTAAAGCGCTCGGGCGCCGCGTCTCTGGTACGGTAGCCAAAGTGTGATAATACTGCAAAATAAAACTTATGTTTTGACATTGAAAAATACAATTGTTTCAATAAAGAGAAAAAAAAACATAACAAAAATTTAAACAACCGAATTTAAAACAGATTGAAAAATAGCGAAATTAATAATTAATAATTACATAGCAACAAATAAAATGCTAATGTTTTATAACCGTCTCCGTGGTGAAGCGGTTAACCGGAGGTCCTTAGTTTGATTCCGGGGCCATGTGTGGCACATGGCCACAAGCGTCTTACGGCTCTTAGCATACAAGAGCCACAATATTCTCATCGAGCTCGCTTTACATCTTTAGCGTTATAGTCACTTAGTACACGAAGTGCTACCCGTTGCTGTTAAAACTGTATGATTTTTGCAGCAAGAAAAATTAAACACTTTTTTGTCATTCTTTTAAGGCTTGCGTCATATATTTTATGTGTAATTTTTTTAATGTAAGAGGCTTGTAACTTAATAGTAATGGATTATATTATGTACTAATTTTTATCGTTATTATAAATATTGGTATATATAATATAAGTTTACCCTCGAGTCGCTGCCTGGGTGTGGATGTGCCGAGCCGTCTTTAACTTGAACAACAGAAGTAACAGTCGATGAGTTTGATTTTGGTTCGGATTTATTAGCTTCTGATGTAGGTGTGTCACTTTTTTCTTTGCTCCCAGTATTAGATTTCGTCATACTCTAAAACAATATAAAATGTATTACAACATGATTATTTTGCTAAAAAGCGACCCTTTTTAGAACGTACATGGGAAGAAAAAACTAAAAAAATCTCCAACGGTAAGTAAACTGCAAAAAAGTTGTGAATAAGCCGAACGAAAGAATGAATCGCAGTCTCTAATAAAGTCTAAAGATTACTACAGTTCACTTATTGCTCGCTGCACCTCTGGTTTATAACAGACGGAAATGAACGTTTGCATTCATTGTAGTTTATATTTATTTGCAGAGAGTAAGAAGTATTTTTCTTTTACTTTTGCCCGTATTACTATTCTCTTCAGCATTACTGTTTCACTCAGTGCCATGCTGATATGCCGTTATTTTATTGAATAACTTATTTTTTATAAGCTTAATGTGTATCTGTAGAATACTTTTTAAATTCATTAAATAATAAGCTTCAAGCTATCTGTCTATACAACACGTATTCACATTTACATATTTTCATTAAACATCTATATTATCGCAGTACACAAAAAGTACTGAATGATCTTTTATAACTTAATTTTCATTTTCGTATTATGTAGCATTTAAATACATATTTTATGTAAGGGTCATTGAACCGGGAAATATTTAGGATACCCTTACAGCGATAATCGTTCGTCCTATGGGATATTAAAAGGACTGTTCAATTTTTATAATTATATTCATTGCGCAAAATTTTATCTACATATCGACAAGAAATTTACTGAAATATTACCTTAACCTATACATAACATAATTTTATACCAATATAAGAATATCTTTCCAAACAAACGGAACATCAGCATTTGTTTTAATTTTCGCTTAACTGATCATAGATGGCACTGACTTGACATTTTGTTCATTGACGCGAGATGTCACTTTAGCACATTTCGCATGTCTCTAGTCAATAATTTAATCATTATTGCCTTATAAAACGACTACCAATATATTTACAATTATATTAATAGCACTTACAAAAAACAATTGTTAATGAAATGCATTTGTAAACCGTAAGAATTGATTTATCACCTCTTATTCATTTTTATAAGTTTTTTTTTTGTTATTACAAATACGTTTTTACATTTTTAGAGTCAACGTTTGAGCCCATTGTTGGCCAAAAGAAGACAGGACTTCTGTGGATACTTTGAATGGATTTTTAAAGGAAAAAGTAAACGCAAAGAAAAAAGTAAGAGGATGCCGTGTTTAAAAAGGGAAAGTGAGGATGAATGCTACGAAAAAAAGTGTTATTGTAAGTAAAAAATAAATAAAATAATGTTATTTTAATTTCCTGGGCCATATTTAGTAAGAAATAAAATAAATTTTATTATACGAGCGCCTAGAAACCGATAAAAATTATGACAAAGTACTTAGTTGATTACCATGCGTCGGTTATGAATTATTTCTATAAGATAAACTATTAAATTTTGCGCCACAATTACTATCTGAATCATCTGTGCAGAACTACTGTAACTTGTGAACTTCTATATTTGATGGTATGTGTTCATCGCCGCCAAAGTACACCCACCACCAAGGAACCTCTCTGGATGATGAAAATTTAGTAAAGTTTTAATTAAACTGGAATTGTAGACATATTTGTATTCATTGGTAGTATTTATTTCGATTGTATAACAAATATAAACTCTTAAATCTACATTGCGTATGTTTTAAAGGATCTATAAGTGTTGAGATCTTCAGAGAGGAGCTTACGGTCGATAGTGGCCTATAAAGCTGCTGGTAATGATGAAATAGCAAACAAAAGGCCCTACAACAGGCCGTAACCTTTGTCCTTTGAATAAACTCTTATACAAGTATAGTTTGAATAAAATTTACAGGAAAAGATGTGTGTAACAATTATTTGTCGTGTCTGCGAATAAAACAAAACAGATCTGTTCCACTGCTAATGAACCATCAGAAATAAAAACTTGTTTCTGACAGTTTATTATATTACAGTAAACACTACTAAACCGTAAGTATTTTCAGTTTATACAAACTGTTGCAAATCGAGGTCTTGTGCTATAACGCGTTATTGTCAATGGAATTAACAAACGCAGCGTAAGTAGACCAAGAACAAATAACGGATTGCCTTTAAAAACATGACTAAAGCATACATACCTGTACAGCAGCTTTCACTTGCTGCATAATCGATGGAGGTTTCTTGGCATCCCCCCGCGGTCGCGATTTAAAAATATGAAACAATGCGGGCAGCCTGCTTACTCCACTCGTACCTACCAAAAGTGAAAATTATTTTAAATACCTGTGGCTATGTTTTTATGGAAAATGGGCTAACTGTTAACCACAAATTTACGTGATGGTAAGTGGCAATGTACTCGTGAAACGTGCTCACCTAAAATACTACTCACTCTCATATGTTAATAGTCGGAACACATCGATGGTATTATGAATGCAGATTTACAATATGAAGGCGGTATCTGGTGGTAGCCAGACGAATTCAAAGAAACCCTGTCACCATCTACATAGGGCTCCGGAATCGCACCAAGCATCTCGATTTCATAAAGAAAACGGGGAGAAATCATAATGCTACATTTGTCAACTCTCGAAAATTTGTGTTATATTTTGTTTAACATCTCAACTCTCTTAACATATATTCTATTGATGATAACTCATAAATGGCACTTGTCTTTGCTTTAAATTATAAAAAAATATTTTCTCTATTGTTCTTTGCACACTAAATCTTTAGTTTTAAAAATATAATAGTATACTAATTTAATATTTCTATGGACTGTCGATTAGCAGCTTAATAGCCAAATCTTATCAGGAGGCTGTTAAACGTACAAATAAAACTTTAAACTTTTTATACGATTTATAAATACATTTTATTGACAGTTTCTTATTACTGCAATAGTCAGATATTAAGAAACCTTATAGTCTTTATCTTGCATAGACAATATTCAATGGAGAAACTTTTTCAAGCTAACTCCACATTCTTGGCGTTTTAATGTGCAACATTGTAAATTCGTCTTTCATCACAAGCTCTATATTCAAAGTTACACCACTGACAGGTGTGAACTTTTTATGCGATTTTGACATTTCGATAAGCATAAACAGTTGACAGTTGTTAAATTAATTTTAAAAGAAATAGTTCACACATTTATACAGTTAGTTTTATACCATGTATAGTTTGCTGGTACATGAGATGGGTTTGAATTTCGTCAGAGGAGCCCCGCCGCTTTCGCCCACCAACAGACTGAGAGCTGCGCGTGATAGCTGCATCCAACCTTTGTTCTGAAATGAAAATTTTATTTACAATAATAGCTGTACAGGACATTCAACAATCATAAGGATCATCAGATGTTACATAGTAGTAATATGAGCAATTTATACAATACTTTATATTTAGAGTAAGTGTGACTGTAATCAAAATATTGTGTTATAAAACATCTTCAACACAAGCACCTTTCATGTGTTCTATACTTCTAATTTAATATCCAACCGTCATGTCAATACTAAATCTAACACATTCTCGATTCTGTAAATTGTGTGACAATTATCATTATAATGTGATTATTATAAATAGAATATAGTGAACAGTCATGTAAAAATTACTACTTGTACGTATATCCTAGACAAACAAACAAAGACCTAATATTTCCTTTGTCATCCTTCATTACGTTATAATTTACGTGAATTGACATATTTTTTAAGAAACAAGTTATTCATTAAAAAACACTGTTACTGTTATGAGGCATAATATTACATTTACACATCGAAACGGTTTAAGTTATACATTCGTTGCGCATAAAACCTCTCCAGATTCCGACTGTGTTCGTCATAATAGCATTGAATGATAAGATTATCTGCAGCAATCAGCATTTCCACTTTATACTAAATTAACTAAAAAATCGATAAAGAAGGCATCTATGTCTGAGGGCTATAAGCGGACATCGAATGGGTCACACAGTGACCTGCGAGTTATAGGTGGCCATCCTCTGGTATAGACAACTTTTCCGAAAACTAATTATAAAACTAGAACTATTTAACGGAGTAATGTGTTCTTTTTCCTTAAATCCAGAGAAAAGTTTCATTAATTTTTTATATGGAGAAACATATTACGTACAAGTAAGTTGTAAATAAGGATATATAAACAATGGAAGGATTATTATTACGGCATATTGTTTGATCAAGCTTAAACATCAACGGATAGTGAAATTTGTTATACAGAACCAATAAATAAATTCAGCCTTTTTTATTCGTTCAAAATAATTTCAAACAATCGTACGAGAACATTAAAGAACGAATACATTAAAAATATAATTACCAAAAAATAATTGAAATTAACATTTCCGACATATTTACAACACGCACCAAAAAGTTTTCACATTACACAAATAATATACGCATTTAAAAGAATTTACAAAGTAAGTGTTACTTTTAATTTCGTAAGTATTATAATTTAGCATATAAAATGTCTCTCTGGCTAGTCGCCAGCCGGCTACGTTTCAAATGGTGTATTACCATACTATAGCCAAACGTAACGGAGACGTTTACGCTGCTCTTATTCATTCTAATTTTAATCTCTGTTGATCAATCCATCAGCCATCCTTAACGATATTTAGCTACACTTATCGACCATGTACAAAACAAACTACCTTGTTTACAAGCCGACCAATAGACAGACCTGTGTTACTTATGCAACCATTCTGCTATAAATATTTTCTATGTCATGTGATTAACATGTTTGTGCAAAAGATTTTCGTTTCGTTTGAAATACATCCAAAACTGGTTGGAGCGGAAAAATTGTTAATAACTTAGTTTATGTATCGTTTAAAAATAAGAAAGAATCATAATGATAGTTTGATAATATTTACCACGTTTTTGTCTTTTATCACCGCTACTTCTTCGTTCTTCCGTAGTAACAACTTTTTTGTCGAGATCCTGTTCTCTGCGTGGCGCCTGCGAACCCCACGTTCCAGACCGTGATCGTTTTTCATCTTTGTTTTGCTGAAGATTATTTTCCTCTGCTTGCTTATCGGCATCTGTCACCTCAATCGTATTATTTTCTTTTAGAGATTGCTGAAAAAAAAAAAAGGAACCTGTTAACTATCCACAAAACTTATATTATTTCATTTCTCTTCACAACGCAAAAATATGACAGGAAGAAAATGTCGCATTTCGCCTTTTTGTTTATTTAGTACATTTTACTATATGTTTTTGTCTCTATACATTGCAAACATGTTTTAAATAAATAAGTACATATTATTATAAGTACTGGTACAGTTCGACCTCATTTGTTCCATATTGACACGACTTAAATGTATTATTAGAATATCTAAGATATTACTCAACGTGATTTTGGGGTCTATTAGGTGCCATAAACGGACATTAGTATACACATATTATTACAAAATATTTACTGTAGAATTAATAATTTGCTAAAATGTTTTAAGGTGACAGGCAAAAACAAGGCGAAACAATGTTTTTTCAATAAGCTCGGAGAGAAGATTTTTATCTCATTAATGATATAAAGAGCAAATCTCTTATTTTTTTCTTACTGAAATTTACATTACGTTAAGAATCAAATAATACATAAAGTTACTATCTAT
This sequence comes from Byasa hedistus, assembly GCA_029286795.1. Lineage (NCBI taxonomy): Eukaryota > Metazoa > Arthropoda > Insecta > Lepidoptera > Papilionidae > Byasa > Byasa hedistus. Next base: position 1,252,979 of record JAGSMW010000036.1, read on the forward strand.
ATAAACTGTTGTCCTTACCTTAGGTTCTTCTGCTCGTTTAACCCAAATGTCTTCTGAGCTGGTTGGCAATCCATCAACGGTTGATCTCATTTCTATCAAACTACTGTCGAAATAGTTTTTATCGAAATGGAGATTCTTCTTTGCAAATATTGATCGTACATTTGGCCTTTGTTCTTCAGCGCCGTTTGTGCCAAAATGAACGGTGTGAGCATTATCCACATGAGAGCGCAAAGCTCTTTCTCTCCTCTCCAAAGGAGCTGGTGGTGTTTCGGCGGGAATTACAAGAAATTTGTGTTTGGCTCCCACAACTGTGTGCTTCGACATTTCGTCCTCGTCTTTTGAAAGATTTCCATTATCATGTGAATGTTTATCCTGTTCTTGATTATCATGGTGTTCACTATCGCTGCGCATTTGATGTTCAGAGGATACTGCATCTGTGTTTCTGTGAGACGGCACCGACGAGGATGGACCATCGGGCGAAGAAAGCGAACCATTTTCCTTTTTTTCATCATCTTCGTCTTCTTCGCGACATTGGGACAGACGACGGCGCTCCGTGTATGGCAATGGCGAATTGGAATTACCACTCGAAAGATTATTACAGTGGTTCATAAAGTAATGCTGAAAGAAACTATCAGTTTCGGGGGTATCATTATTATCGCCTTGAATTATATCTTTAAGGGCAGCTAAAGAAGTTATTGTGTTGTAATTTATAGCATTTACTATATCTTCACTATCCGTGGAACTACCTGAGCTACTGCCGCATTCGTCTACAGCTATGTTGCTGGCTTGGTGGCGTTGGCCGGTCAAATTATTGTCTATGATTTCCGACTCCATCTCCTGCGTCGCCTCATTTTTTGACAGGTTATTCTCCTTAGTATTTGAATTTTTTTCTCTTTGGGAATCCATTGAACAGCATTCGCAACTTTTATATTGATTAATATAATTGTAAGACAGTCACTTAAACTTTACGTATAAACTATCACAAACAGTCACATATTAACTTTATACACTTTCCTATGTATATATTACGTAATGTCAAAACAGTTTCGCTGACTTCCGTTACCGAACGGAGCAGTAATTTGGATACGAACCCACACCAGCGTACATTTCACTAATCTAAAAACTTTTTTAACATAAATAATCACGTACCTCTTTCATTTCCCCTATAACAATAGTAGCATTTAATTTTTATTTTATTAAAACATTTATTTAAATTACTGTAAATTTTAATAAATAAAAAAAGATTAAGAAAACTACTTGGTCTTCGTTAGATTAATAATAAAGCCTCGCATAGTGCTACTCTGAATCTAATTAAATATATTGATTTTTATTGTGATTATATAATGCAGCACGATGCTGCTGAATAATTTAGACAGTCGTATCTAACACTCTCAAGTTTTAACATGCCTCACCGAAGAACCATAAACAGGTTATAAAAAAATGCGTAAAATATGAAGAATTTTAAGACATTCTTGAAAATTTTAAGCTCCAACTAGTCTTTTATGCTATACAACCACGAAACACAATCATGAACTCTAACCTCAACGTTCATCGACTAAAGTTATTAAGCGTTCCATAAAACGAAGAACTTTAACGGAAAACAAAGTCGTCGATGTCAACGACAACTGATAGGAAAGGAATGTAGTAGTTTTTACTAAGGTGATTATTCCATTGCCGGTGGCAGAATTGATAGCTACCAATGTACAACCAATTTCTGCCACCAAATTGAAATGTACAAACATATCAGTGTTCCATTTATTAAAACTAAATTTTACGGATTTTATCGCGTTTATTACTTCGTTTGTTTATTCCCGACGTTTCGACCGCTTTGCAGCAGTCATGGTCACGGGAGGACTAAGATGACAGACGTCCAAATGTCACAGCTATCACATGGTACCCACAACTTTTTAATTATTATTAATGGTCCGATCTACGCAGAAAATTCTCCTCCCGTGACCATGACTGCTGAAAAGCGGTCGAAACGTCGGGAATAAACAAACGAAGTAATAAACGCGATAAAAACCGTAAAATTTAGTTTTAATAAATGTGTAATATTCGCGGAAATATAAGAAATCATTATATCAGTGTTCCAGTTAAAAGGCACTGAAACTAGGAAAATTACTTAGGTCACAAGACTTACATCTTGTCTTAAGGCGTTGAGTACAATGTGGTGCTAAATAAACATCCTTACTTGCACCACAATGTTATGGGCATGTGAACATATTTCTTACGATGAGCTAAACATCCTGCTCTTCTCGTCGCTTGATGGATTTAAAAAAATATATATACTTGAAAAATCGCCTTAAGTATTTTTAAGAAAATAAACGTTTTCAATGTTATAATCTCGGTTCTACGGTTCATTAGAAAAACCGGCTGGTTTAAGGTATTTAGTAACTATTGTGTAAATTGTGATAAAGGTTTGAATCTATAGTTGTGCTATTGAACGAGACAGTAATACAACGATGGACATGGAATAATGTGTCATAATCAGAAATAATCTCGTCTTAGCAACCGATACTTATTTAACTTGACATAAAATAATTTTAAAGTATTGAATTGACGCATAATTTATTAAAAAAATCGTTATCTCAGTAAACGGTGAACACGCAGTGTTGTGAACAATACCAGCAGAGGTCAGGGCTTGAGATATGTTTACAATAATAACGCCGGTGCTCTTTGGAACTGAATTGAGATATTACATTGGATTTCACGGGCTTTGACTGTTACTGATTTAAGGCTGTTATTCAAATAACAAGTATCATTCATTATAATAATGTAATTACAGATATTTATTGGCAAGTAAAGTACGAATGTTCCGTGTGGTCACTGTTGAAAATTTTAACGTCTATTTTTGCCCAATTCATAACTTTTCTGTCTTGTGACTTTTATATTCATACCAGAAATATAAAGTTTTTATTCTATAAAGATAAAATATTCCATAAAAAAATTTCATGTTAGATTCTCAACTGTCACCCCGGTTGATACAAGGCGGTGATCTAAACAATCGAGTTGCTATTAAATAAACATTAGTCAGCTCGCAGTTTAATTGTAGTGTGTAATCTGTTTGTCATAGTAAAACACTCAGGTCTTTTTTTTATTTACAACGGGCTAACACAACCTCAATTTCACATGATGTTAAGTGGCAATGAAGTCATAGGCGGGGAACCATGCAGGCCTTGAATACTATGCCTTTCAATATATGATAGGTACACAGCAATGCTGTTATGGCGATAGGTTTACAATATAAAAATAGTAACTAGCTAGACTAATTTCGGTCCTACAATTAAACCAGGGACTTCTGTGATACAAGGCAAACGATTCGCCGCTGCGCCATGAAGGCAGTTTAATACTTATCCTTGTTTAGTGATTTAAACAAATTTAATCAATGTTTTAAACATTAATTCTTATCACTCACAGGGCTAATAATAGACGGCTGGTACAGACGTGCAATCAGCAAGGGCAGAGACAGAGAGAGAATTGTTTAAGCCGGAGTGTAATTAACTTTGTTATTTTTTTATCTCCTCGTATTTACTATCGAAAAATGTACTTATAAAGTACTAAAAGCCTGCATGAACTATGATATGATATATATGATGATGATATATGAAAATTTTGCGCTGATAACTGATGCCCTTGACCTAAATACCTAATTATTACATAACAATCTAAATAAGTTAAGCCTAAGTTTCCTACAGCGGCAGTATTTAAGATACGTAAATACAAAATACCAAGGTAATTATGCAAAAATTATATGCTACAGTCAACATCAATGAGGAATGAGCTTATCAAGCGGTTCACTCTTTAATCAACCAGCAGTGATAAGAAATTCAAGACGGAAACGAATGATTAGGAATACCTAATGACATCTGCAAAGTATTTCGGGTCACATCCCTTTGTTTAATAAAATGTTAAATGTTTATAAAATTTAAAAAATATATCCAACATAACAACGCCAGAGTATCAATATATTGTTAATAAGCGTAAAGGAAATTGTAATCTATTGTGTATACATACTAAGAAGTGACCATTTTAATTTTCTTTATGAAAAATCCGGTAAATGTACAGTAACCAACTGATAAATTAACAGTTATTTCCTTCTATAATTTATCCTCATTTTTTAAAAAGTTTAGCGCAACTATTTATTTGTAATTACGAAAACATGTCAACATCGCAATAGTGACGTTTGAGAAATAGAGTTTAATACATGACGAGGCATTATTTTTAACAACATTTCAGACAAAAACATTTGAAACAAAAATTAAATGGACAAAAGTAATATTATTTTTACATTAAGGGGTCATCTTGCAGCAAAATTATAATTAGTTGTCAACATAATCGTTTTTGTTTTCTTAATTTATGTAGCTTATTCCGATGTAGAATCTCGAATCGATCAACGCTTACGTTTTTCATTGGGATTTTCAACAAACATACAACATATAGGTTTCTAACTAATCTCAGAAGTACTTATCGCGTCCAAAGATGTCTGTGCACAATGAATACTCAGTGTTACGCGTCAGCCAGTAATAACGTAATTGTTGACATTGAATTGCATGCACCCGATTAACTGAATACCGGATTTCTCTATCATATTTACATAGTGTGCATCCATAAAATTTAATCTCATTTGGCATGAACACGCGTTTTAAATATTTTAAATTTAGCGTTTTGATAATATCGATGAAATAATAAATATAATACTCCGTATAACGTCTTTATCGTAAATTTAAGTTCTCTTAGATTTATTTGTGTCCACATTACACTATATAAATTTAGTTCACCCTAAAAGTATCTGAAATCTTTTCATATTTATTATATTCAGTGTTTTCTAAAAGTTTTTTAATATTTTTTTATTATATATTATTTATATATATGATATTTTTCTGAGAGCATTGTAGAATACATGCACATATAGTTTATTTTAGAATATGACTTGCATATGTTCATATCTGCTCTGGAGCCTAATATCTCACACAAGAAAACAAACACCTATTTCATATAATTGCATGTTGAGCATTAAATTATTTTACTATTTTTTTTTTTTCAAATGAACAAATTCACAGTAATTGTACACTCATAATCATAAAAATATGTTAGTGTTTTTGGTAAGTTATATCACTCTAAGAGGGCACATTACTTGGATGAAACACACTATCAGTCTTTACTTAATTAATCTGGGCTCATTTCAACTGATTATGTGATTTATAGTTTGTAGTCAAACAAGGCCTTTTGACGGCACATTATTTATTGTTTTGTACAATGTCAACTCTGTATCACTGTTTGTTGTGAACATATGTACGACTATAAAGGAATTACTAGTTATTTTTATGCAAAAATTAAGTTATGTGATTTAGATTTGCATATTAATGGCCTGGCCAAAATAATATGGCACTATTTGTTTGTTAATTACCACATTGCACCCATTAATTAAAAAAAAGTCTGATTAAAAGTACTTTCAATGCAGTACAAATCAGAACACATTAATTTATGCACTTTAATTCCAGGAAACAAAACAAAAAGCCTACTTTCTTTTTAATGTCATGCTATTTGTTTCTTAAAAACCCAGACAAAAATAAATCTGTACATTAATATGTCATTGAGTATGAAATGTCTGATACCTAAAGCTTCAAGTTAGATACCAGATGTCTCTGATATTTCATTATGATCATCCTTTATTTTTTTGCATTGCGAAGGTCCATCTGGCTTACAGATGCACTCTTGTTTTTAATAGTTTATCATATTGTCCTCTGGAGGTTAAATATTGTAAGCCATATTGTAATACAAAAATGCAAATTATTTTCAAATACGAGTTACTACATGGAACTAATGTAGTGAAGACAAGAGAAAATGTTAACAAAGTGTTTGACAAGAATGTGGCTAACAAACGTACAATACGTCGATGGTTCATTAACCTATGATATGAAGACTTTGATCTTAAATAGAAACTAAGGCCAAGAGCAAGATGGATGATGACCAACTGAAAGTTATAGGGAAAGTTAATCCATCTGAAAAGATGCGTGAACTAGCAACAAGATTTAAAGTTACCACCCCAACAATATTAAGTCATCAGAAAGAAGTCAGAAAAGAAAAGAATATGCATAAGTGGGTTCCGCATAAGTTGAGTTACTATCAACAACAAAACCGTTTCCAGGCTTGTTTTCTTTGGAATCAATACTAAAAGGTGATAAATTTATGCACCAGATATCACATGTGATAAAAAGTGGATACATTTTCATAATCGCAAGCGTTCACCACAAGAGTTGAATAAAGATGAAGTACCAAAACACTCCCCAAAGCAGAGCATACACAAAAAAAATAATGGTGTGTTTGGTGGGCCAGGGCAGGCAATATACATTAGAGGTTTATGAGATCTGGGCAGTCATTAACAGCAGAGCTCTACTGTAAATAGTTAGAAGAAATGATGTGGCAGTTGCACATTAAGCAGCCGAGGTTGGTCAACGGGAACAGACCAATCCACCTGCAAGACAGTGCCCAACTACACATTGCAAGATCATAGTTAGTTAATTTACAAGAACTGGACCTGAAAACACTTCCACACTCAAATACCATTTTTTTTGAACTTAAAACTATTTTCTTGAGGATAATTGTATCAATATGTAAAAGTTAATTTAACCACTTTTAAAATTATGAACAAATATGCTGATGTAAAAAGGAATACTCTATTGTTTATTTAAAAAAATAACTAAAACTGCTTTGTGTAATCCATGGTCTTTGTCATACTTGTTTATGCTGTAGAATTACACCCACTATTGTTACAATCACTGTTATATCAAAAGATATTTTCCAGGAGAAATAATTTTATATGATAAAAGGCTTAATTGGGTAAAAACTTAGAGGTTTAAAAAAATTGCAAATTATCATATGTATTTTTTTATAATTTACAATTTCGTAACATTGTTGGTATCTAGATTAAAAACTAATATTAATACCAATTGACTTGAGTATTAATTAAATTCCTGTTATAAAACAATATCAGTGAGTCCGTTAAATAGTTAGTTCTTATTATTATACAGCTATTCAATAATAACACAGTGTGTCAATATTTAAAGATAAGTGAAGTATAAATGGGTTAACTTAACTCAAATGATATACAAAAATCAGAATTACATTTTGCGCCAATAGAAATTGTAACGAAAAAATCAAAACAGAATATTGATACAACAGATCCACAAGCTAATGGTACAAATTTTTATGTGAATAAGGTGAGAAATGAAAAATACATGTCTCAATTCACATGTATCTTACTTTAAAAGAACAACGTGATTCAAAAATGTAAAAAACATTTTTTATGACCATGAGGTTGTATTCTATTTTAATGTATGCTAATCATACATCGGGCAAGCTTCCTAAAAAAATACTTGTAATCTAACAAGAAAACTACCACCTTCATTGTGTTGAATTTTGTACAAAATTACTATGCGAGGCTCGAGTCTCGGTAAAAATGAAAGAGTCGTGACAAAATTATTTGGAGAACAAACCGTAAACACAAACACATATCCGTTAATTAAACGCGATTAAACTAAAATTTTAGTCACTCACATGTTACATTCACCTTTACGCTTTATAATCATACGGATGGCAAAACTTTTAGTTAATGTTTAAAATAAATATCGGCAATATTCACTACCACAAAACGTAACAATTTACTGTCAACTAGTACCAAAGACTAAATCGCGGATATTAAGTGCAGAATATAATGACAACTGATAAATGTGGCCATCTCTGCAAAATAACTAAGTAAAAATTACAGGAACGAAGTATAATTTGTTCATGAACATTATTTCTCTTTTCATATTAAATAAAAAAATATATTCCTAAAACTTATTACAACTTGTTATGTTCTACTACTGCGTATACTTATTATTTTATGAGCAGATTCTTTCTTTCATTAGGTTTGCGACTCAATAATAGCGAAACATTGGAGTAGTAAAATTAAAGCAATGTAAGTGTAATTTTTTTTGTTCTTTCAACGCAAATGGCTAGAATAAATTGTTTCTAAAATTTATTTGGTTTATGCTCAGGCGGAGTTAATGGACTATTATTTAGCGCGCTTTGTTTCAGCAATGTTTTGGCTTAAAGAAGTGAATAATAATTTTACAAGAAATCATAAATTAAATAAACCAGTACACGCTTTGCTTTGGATTCTTACTGTTAAAACTTTTGTATGTTATATATTTGTATATTAATAATCTCTGACAATTATCTCTTAAGTTTTGCTAATCACTTTATGGGACACAAGAAGTTATGAAAATATTTATCTTTACGTTTTTATAAGAAAGCAAGAAGTATTTTTAATTATTAACTCGGTTGCAACATTTTTGTAGCATAAATTATATGGTCATTATTTGTGTTTAATTTATTAGATTTCTATAGTAATATTATTGCACGTCTTTACAAATATATAAAATTTAAACGTTTTTATTAGATCAAAATATCTTTTTGGTTTAATTATAATTATAATTACGTGATACTAATACAAAAAACAAATTTTAATACATAGGATAATGTCCCAAACAGATGTTAAACATTTAGATAATTTAGACGTCTTCGTAGCTAATGTTAAACATATGGATCTCAACTCATGAGAGTTAGAAGTATTCTGGACTATAAGTTATAGTATAAGTTAGAAGTATACAAGACACTTCGCCATCCTCGACCTCATAGTTACCTACACCATTTGAAATTGAGGAAAAGTTCCAACCCATTGTGTGTAAAAAAATATAATTGCATAAGTAAATATAATAAAACGCTTTATAGCAATATTTATAATTTATTTCAGGGTAAATATCAAGCTTAAAGTAAGTCTTAGTATGAGAATTAAATATCTAATTGAGCTAACAATACAATCCTTCGAAAGCAAAGTAAATAATAAACAATGTTATTGAATGTATTAGAACATTTGAATTGATTTCAATAATAGTATAAAGGCAAACATGATAAATATTCTTAAGTAAATACCAATTTACAATTTCTACATCAAAATGACAGTGTACAATGGAAAATACAGATAATTTTAAATAAACAATATTTCATGATTTTTGTTTATGATATAAATTTTTGTACCTATTTACCAAGAAAAAAAGAAGTTTTAAAAGAATTAGATAATGTAAAAAAATACATTTCATAAAAAAAATTGTAGATGCATTAATTGTATACTTTTTTATATATATAATTTAACTAGTTCAAACTTTGTGCATAATTATAAAAGTAAAAAACAATATTTAAACTTATTTATATTTTTATAACACTTATTATGAAATGTTACAAAATTATATTTCGCAATCTTATTTTTATAGTAATTAATTTTTTCCTTCAAACAATAAAATGATTAAAAAAATATTATATACTAAGCATAATGTTGATTAAGAAAAGTAGTTATTTTCTTCTTTAAATATGGTAAAAAATCAACTTAATGACAAACAGTCTGCTTAATATTCCACAGTGTGGACTTGGGGTCTTCTTTTAAAGGGAGTGAGTCAAAACCAACATTATTCTTCTAAGTCGTATTTCCTCATGACCGAGGGTCAGGGTCATTGCATGTAATGAAACACAAGTTTTTTGGCAGTTATAATGAAGTGGTTTGCCATTGCCTTCTCCATTTCACATACCAGACTGACCATGCATGGTCATGACATAGATATGCAGGTTTTCTCACGATGTTTTCCTTCACCGTCAAAGCTCGTGATATTAGTTGATGTTATACTAACTGCACATAAATTGAAAAATTCATTGATGCAGGCCGGATTCAAACCCAGTACCTTCCGAGTGAAAGGCCAGCATTCAAATCGCTAGGCTATCATGGCTTCTACAAAAATATTTAAAACCAACATAGTCAACAAAATTTTATGAGCACTCAATTTCACTTAATTTTATAAATTCTTAATAACAAATTGCATCAATAAAAAAACTATTTCTAGTTTTTACAGATTTTATTGAGTTTATTTGATTTATTTTTATATAATCCAGATGTTTTGGCTGCTTTGCAGCAGTCATGGTCAATGGAGGACTAAGATGACAGGAATCTTGACACAAGTTATCATTATTTTTGAGAAAAGATTTTTAACATTGTTACTTCCCTGTCTTGTGAACTTAAAGGATAGCTTTGAAAATTACACAGGAAACAATATAAAGCATGTATAATATTATAAATGTATATTGTAACTTTCCTTGAATAAAAGTCGTCAAAAAAGTGATTGTTTCTTATGTCCTATTGTGTATTAACCTACCTTCACATTCCATTTAACTTGTGAACTTTTGTAATGTCACTTTCAGTCTCATTATCAATCAATAATCTGTAACATGTATGGAATAACATAATAAATAATAATATGGTATTATAAATATTTAGTTTACATTCACACTTGAAATATAAAGCAAATGTGTAATGTCTGTTGTTAATAATTATTTATTTATAATAAATTAACTTGAGATTGTTTTGTTAAAATGGAGTCATGGATGGTAAAACATGCTCACTTAGAATACTAGGGATCTGATGTTGACAGCAGAATTAAAGCTAATGCTATGATGACTGCTTATTTGCAATGTGAGGGGAACCTTTGGGTTAGGATTTGAATTTATAATATGTAAGTAAGAAGTAACCTTTTAATTAAAATACATTATTTAATCATAGGTTTCCAAAAGGGCTGTAAAGCCACCCAGTGGGCACTAAAGCTTTATTATAGCACGATTAGCGCGAAAGAGATTTAGTTTTAACTTTTCAATGTTAATGGATAATACAGACATATAAAATTGGTATAATTAATTATTATGTAAAAGGGAGTGCTGGAATTTTATTCCTTGTCAATGGAGCAATAGCTCATAAAAAGTTGGGAACCTGTACTATAAACAATAAATCCAAAACAGAATTGAAGAGTTAGTCACTTTTGTTATCAAAATACAGTAAAATTATTATAAGAATATAAATAGGTAGTGTTTGAATTGAAGACCCCTCATCCTTTCAAATATGTAGCAAAAGCTGTTTAAACAATTATTTTTAGTAAACAGATTATAAGCTTTTTTTTTAAGATTTTTGAGAGGACTGGGAGTCCCTGCAGATGGAATATTAAGAAGACTGTTTTTAACTCATTCCATGTATAAGAATTAAAAGTATGAAATTTTACAAAGCAGGTGAATTACAAAAACTTGAAAGCTGTTTGTATACATGAATTAAATGTCTATTTTTGACTTACCTGTGTTGTTTATTATGAACTCCAGTAAAATGAACCTTATTTACAACATATATTGAGAAAAATAAGGCTAGACAAATTAACAGGGAGATCCCGATAATAGAAGTGAACTGAAAAAAGGTTAAAAGAGAAGTTTTATAGACTATACTATTAGGTAAAACCATCAAACTTGTCCCATAGTAACATAATTTCATAAAAGTAAAAATATTGTAATACTTACTTTCTTTCCACATTCATATTCCCAATTCACAGTTAATAAATTTTCATATAACTTCATAAATCTTTCTACAGGACATATTTCCCCACAGTAAGGTATAAAAAATGGATTTGGTTCCACTATTTCTGTGGTGTTTCTATATAAAACTCTCACATAATGATTTGAAGTGGAGTTATCTGGAAAGAATTGTCAATCATTAGTCAGTAGATTACCTTCACGATATAAAAAAAATAATTATATACTGTCAAAAGATATAGAAAACATAAACGTCTATTTTGGGCACACAGTTTAAAAATACTAGCAATTTAGAAGGTAAGATGCTCCACAAACAGTACAGATTGATCTGCTTATCTTGATGTAAAAAGATATATTCAGTGCATATTAACTTAACAGCTTTGAAACAAATATCAGAAACATCTTTTTTATAAAACCTTGTGTTCAACTTAGTCAATACAAAACAAAAAACTTATTAATTACCATGAATAAGTTCAAACAAAACAGTTGCAGTGTATGGTGGACAGTTTCCATCAAAAAAACCCATAGCAGAAATTATGTTGCCTATTGTGAAATCATGTCCACTGTAGATTGAAAACTTTAAAGCATTGGAAGATTCATTTGAAATTGAAACAAGCATTTGGTCTGCAATTTGCTTCAGTAGAGGCCCTGCCATTAAACGAGCCATTAGTGGTGTTGCAGTTGATGTAGAAAAACTGAAAATAATTTTTTTATTTACCTGTTATAAGTATATACTTTTTAAAATATTGTTTAGTTGTACATCAGATAGATTGATATATTTGTTTATTTGTCCAAGCAGCACATACACATCGAAAGAAACAATTATATACAGTAAGTATTAGCCTCTGTAACAGCATTGTTGTGTTTTGGCTGTTAACACTGAGCCGAACACTAAGTGAGAACTCTTCTCCATTTACTGCCTCATAGTCACTTAATCATATAAAATTGTGTTCAAGTGTTAGCACATTGTGGATAAAATAAAAACACAACAACAGCACATTTAACACTAGAAGGACAATATTATGAATAGATGGCAGTTTTAGTGTCAAAAAAGGTCTACCTGTTTATTATTTCTATTATAAGGAAATTACCTTTCATTTACACATACACTTTTTACTTATTATAAATGGTAACAAATACAAACCTATAACAAGAGGGTTCTTTAAGTTTCTGCGGAAAGACTGAGTGTGTCCAATTAGGTAGTGTGAAATTGTATAGATTTTCAATAAACAAATTAGAGTAAACATCCTGTATGTCTTCATAGTCTTTAATTTTGATACCTGTATGTGTTGTTAAGTAACTGAAAACCAAACATACTGCTAATATTTATGCCTTAAACATAACATTTTGTAAAATGAAATATACTGGATATTTAAGTATTATTTAAGCTTGTTTATTAGTTTTAGATTAATAATGTAGAGAAAAATTAAATATGTGTACATGTTTCTTGATACACATTCATTGTAAATTTAGGACACAAATGCATTTTCGAAAAGTTTTAAAACCACACGACATGATTTTTATATATATTTTGCGTACAGCGAGGGACTGGAACAGTTTGCCGGCGTCAGTGTTTCCGTCCAGGTATGATGTGGGGGTCTTCAAGAAAAGAGTGAATAGGCTTCTTCTAGACTAGTGCGCTTTACCACCTAGATTACATCGCCGCTTACCATCAGGTGGGATCGTAGTCAAGCACTAGTCTATCCTAAATAAAAAAAAAAATAATAATTTATGACTACAAAGAAAAAAGATTAACACCCACTCCATAAGATCTTGATATTTGCTTAGTCTTTCCTTATATTTCTTTGAATTTTTATATTGCTGTTTTTCTTTATTATATGCAATGCAATTCTTTTTCATAGCCACCACTTCATCATCTCTTTCAGGTTTTGTGTGTATAGGTATCGGTTGCCATAACAAATCCTTATTCCACACAGCTTCTCCTGTAGGCGGGTACATTCCTAATGGACATAATTTAACTTTTTTTAATATTACATATTAGCAAACAGTACCTAAATTATATAAAATATATACATTATTAACACCTTACCTGCCAAATTGGCCTGAGCAGACATGAGGGTGCGATCTACATCTGTTGACCGGACATGTACTTCCTTTGGATCAAACTTATTAGACAGTAAGTTCTAAAATAATAATACCAATTATATTGACTGTTAGACATATTACATATTTTATTTTTTCTTTTGAACTCACCGAATATCGATTTCGAAACCATTTACCTAACCTGTAATGTTGTTTTTTGCCTATATTAGTGAGTTCGCCAAATCTAACCGGCCATAACGATTCATTGCGCCAAGGATCTGTTGGATATGGAGCAATTGGTGTCCTATCACCGTGTCTATAAATGATAGCAACATACTTTACAGTAACTTCACAAAAAGAAGTAGATAAACAATTAACAAGGAACAAGATTAAAAATGGAACCATGGCTAATGCTTTATTTTAAAAGTTAGGACTCGAAAGTCTTAAGAATTCAGAAATATGCGAGAAAATACGATTTTACAACATTGTTAGTTAAACAATGTAAGGATCATGTACTAATATTTGCCAATCTGCAAACTACAAGACGGTTCAGAGATTTGACATATTCGATTTGACTATTCTTAAAAGACAAAACCAATCGAACTATTGAGTAGCTAGTGTTCACAGGATTGAAATAAAACATTCAATAAAAAAATTTATTGTTTTTGTTAGTCGATGCAAAAAAGCTACACATGTAGAATTATTTAAAGTGCTTCAAAAATAAAATTTGTTTCAAATTGATTATCTTTATCATTTTAGTCCGACTGCTAAACGTAGTGTGAAATAGTCAACTTCAATTAATATATACAGCTGAGAATTTCAAAACATAAGGGAGCTTCAATATTTCATTGCTAACTAGTAATCCATATTATTTAAACTATAACCTATTAGTCAAATCCTTATTTTTATTCTTCTTCTTTTTCTCGTGCCCCTCCAACTAGTGAAGATTGGACACCAGTTCTGCAATATTTTTTTCTATAGCGCGCTTAGTGGAACCGCGGCGCGGAACTTTTGATGTTATTACCAACTACATGAGTAAATCCAACAATAATAACCAGATCAATAAGAAGATTCACTCTAGTTTAATCTTTGCTCTTTCCTAACCATGATTCCTTTTCTTGATGCATTAAATGACTTATAGATTAAAAAAGAACGGCTTCAGAATCTTTGCATAAGGTTTATTTTTGATTTACGCAAATTTGATCATGTATCGACATGTAGCACTATAATGGCTCTCTTCTTAATTTCCATGCATGTTTATTATCCTAAAAAACCTTTTTTTTTTAATATCTGATATCGAGAAGTGATTCACGTCGTACAATAACAACTTTCCCCTTGAAGATTCCCTCACATCATGATTCAAGTTATGATGCTTCTAGTTGCTAGGATATGGAACTCGCTTCCATAAAATGTTCGTGTTCGTGTTCGTCAACTTGTTCAAAGTTGAATACTCTTAGCCTTTAAAAATAAACTCTTTATGTACTTTTTGTATTATGTTATTCTTACAATATTAATTTATATTTCTGTGTATTTTTAAAATAACTATCTATTATACAATAAGACATCTAGTATTTACTTCATAATAAAAACAGGTTATTTAATTTTTATATTTGTTATGTTATTTGTAACTTCTTCCTTGTATTACTTGAATGTGTATGTGTTCTGCCCGCATATCATTAACTATCTTCTGCACGCTGAGGATTGCTGGAAGAGAACTCTTTCAGAGTTAAGATAGCCTTTGTATGTATATTTTAAAATCTCGATGTTTTGTCATGTGTGTAAACAAAAAAGAAGATTGACAGATTTTTAATAATTTTTTGAAGAAGAGATAACTTAATAAATAATTGTCATAAGCTATGTTATACAATAATAGTACACAATTATAGCCTACAATAAAGATGGGCAAAAATGTACTCGTAATTAATTTCAAATCAATAATTTCCTAAACGTTAGGAGAAACTTTGTTATCACTGGTATCGTAAATGGTCATGGCTATTTGAAGCTTGTTCACCTCTCAAATAATAAATATGGAAAGAACTTGGTACTTTGCAGACACTAAAATATCTCTAAGTTATTCCTCCTCTAAGTTAACCTCGAGCGTTGCGACTGTCAATGGGCGTTAGTGATCACTTTTCATCGTGCGAACTATTCGCTCGTTTGCTCACCATCTCTATAATAAAAGTTAAGTTTTAAGTTAACCGTAGCTAATTGTAATTATAATTTAACAACAGATGTCATTTGTGGCTCGTAGAAACAAATGCAAATGCTGCTCATCCAATGTTTTTATCATATTGTCTGAAATTATTTTGCCTTGCTTCCGGATGCTACAAACACGTTAATGTAATGAAATACGCGACTTTTTAATTTAATTAACAATGAATAAATAGCCTCGAGAACAGTGTTCGGTTTTAATGAAAGTAAATATGATTCTAAAGAGATCTTGTGTACTTCTGTAGAAGCATTTCAATAAAAGACATGCGTGTCACAAGTCAACATTACTACTATTATGATAGCAATTTCAGAACTCATTAGTGGTTTAAATATGACCGTGCTACTTTTTGTTAATTTTTAACAATAAAACTATTGAGTGAAACGTTGATTGGTATCAAACGGCATAGAGTAACCATGTGAATACAGATTTTGCGACATTGTAGTAGAATAGATGCATAAGCAAATTTTTGTATGTCTCAAAAATACACAAAATATCAAAGTTTTTTAACGACTGTATTGTTTCCACACAAAATACATAAAAATGTGTACAGTTTAGTGTATTTCAATGAAATTATGTGTTAAACCATATTTATTGAAAATGGAATGGATATATTGAATAGTTATCGATTTGTTCTTGCAGTAAAACAGACTTTTTTTATTTATTAAATTGAATAAATTATATATCTAATTCATATATAGTCAGAAACAAAGCTTTTTTATGGCGATAAAACTGATAGCGAGGAAATTAAATTGTGAATGAATAATCTTTGTAGAGAATATATATATTGTAATTTTATTAAAACTATAACTATAAATATTAAAGTTTAAATGAACACTAAAATTTAATTAAACAAAGACTTAAAGTAAAACATGATTACCACTGTCGTCTTTTAATTACAGAACTAATATAGAAAATGAGAAATGTAAGAATAATCAGGCAGAAACAACTTTTGCAGGTTAAACAAGTAATTTTAAGAAAATTTGATTGAATGCCATAGTTATAAACTAATGTCTGTTTCAAAATTAAAGAATGATAATCTATTCACCTATTTAATGAATATACATAGCTATAGATTCAAAGGAATTTAGTTAAATAAATTATATCGAATATTATTATTATGTATTGTGTGGTTTCCATTAATTTCATTTTTATAGTAAGTAGTTGAATTTGATGTTTTGTTAGTATATGAACATTTCATACTTTCGCAAAACAAACACCTTCATGATAAATAAAAATCGTCCCCCCCCCCCCCTCCTCCTCCATTTATATTATTTATTTTCAACTCTTTCATAAAATCAGGTCTTGGTAAAAAAAATTACATTATTATGCACAAAAAGGATATACGACGAGATGAAAACTCCCCCATTGCAATCCTTTACTAAACTAAAAAAATATTTATTAAGACAGTTATTACGTAAAAAATATACGTTTTAACGGGAAATGATGCCGGTCTGTTTACAACGAAATTCGTTAAAATAAATTTATTACACTTTAAATTAGTTTTTCTCAAAAAAAGAAAACAACTCTCACATATTTGATCACAGACATTGTAATTCAATATACATTTTAAGAAAAGTGACAAATTAATAAAGATTGTTTATGAGTTAAACCAAAAATATTTGGTTGGGGTTACTAACGTGTATATATATATGAAAAATGTGCGCAAGTGCTAGAGCTATTATATGTACAAACAAGTGATTATTCAAGTAGACCTGTGTAAAATATTACCGTAACTGTTTCTAAATGGCTGGTACATTTTTGTTTGTATTTTATATTATCGTTTGTTACATGGTTTGGTCTAGACATTTCTTCATTATATTGTTACGTTGGGTCATCGTCACCTCTGACCTCAATGAAAGTGGCTAGCCTCTGCGTTCACGTATGTAAAAGCTTGTAACTAAAGTTAAGATCCCATCTCAATTTTAAACTTTACTAAGATCAAATTTTTAAAACTCCTAAATTACCTTTATATATTTTATATTGACATTTATTGAGAGACCATGATTTGTGAAAAAATTTAAGATGTTGAGTCATCCAAACAAGTCTATTTTTCTTTCTATAGACAGCTTGAGTTTATAAAACACTCATATACAGAAACTGTAAAAGGCTAAAGTATTCAATAAAAGTCTATAGATACGCCTTCTTACTAATGACATACAAGACGTTACACAAAGTATGTAATGCCCTGTAGAGTCTACGGGGCAGTACACTGAGCATCCGGTCTCTTGCACTTGTTACGCGTAACACGCCACTAGTGAATTGTAATTTCATGACTACATTCCGCATAGTAAAAGACCTTTCTCTGTCCGACCCATCCACGAATTCTTCTCCCAGTTGTGGTGTTTGCTTAGTTCTAGTATAACAGAATTTCACGCGCCAGTAATCATCTTCTTTATATGAATTAAGCACAGACCTGATCTAACTACCAACCTATTTCACAGATATCTTATGATAAAGTCATCGCCGCGATAGTGTATATAGTAAATTAGGTTTTACACTATTTTGGTGATTTCCAAATTTATGAATTTATCAAATGTTGCCATGTGAGCAATGATCGGTATGTGTCCGTGACGAGTATGCGTCTATGCATATAAATCAGGTAAACGATGCCGGGGTGGCGGGCGGACTAGTGCAGCGACACCGAAACTTGGAGTGTACCTGAGGTGTTCGTGTTGGAACGGCAGATCAAGCGTGGCCTCCGTACACACTAGACCTGCACGTAGCCGCTCCGTGGAGAAAGGACTAAAGCCAGTGCTTCTTGCGACATTCGCGGCTTGAACAGAAACATGAAGATTCTTCCCTTGTAAGTAACTGCACATCAGTTATCTCACGTACTCCTTCGCTTTCTGTGTAACATAGCTGTATATACGTTAAAAACCCCCTGCTGAGCGACTGCGTTAGCGATTTTACCTTAACTATTCAATCAGCGTTTTGCAAACTGTTTATATTAGGTTCAATTTAAATTAGGGCAACCCATAACTATTTCCGGGTTTTTAAATATAACGCTCCGCGACATAAGTTTTGAGATCGTTTACCAAAAGAAAGTTTTAACAGTGTTTTATATAAATTATTCCTGCAATATTTTTTTCGATATTAGATAAGTTACTAAAAAGATCCTTGTCTTCTTAAAAAATTGTAGTACTAACAATAAAATATTATTAATTAAATAATGCCGCCAAAGGATTTATAAAAAAATTAAGTTTGTTAATAATGAATTTTTAATATTTTCCATAAAGCCGGCATTATACACAAAGAATTAAAATTTTAGCCCAAACAAATTTAGTAAGGCCATCTCCAATTATTCGAATATTTTAAAGTATAATATTGATTAGTTACTTACTTATAATTAAGGTTCAGTTTAAACAAAATATGGTTTTAATTGTTATTTGAATAAAACTTTTTAAGTAATGTTGAAATCGGGTCTCCTTTAATCTAAAAATTGCGTAAGATAACCTTTAAGCAATAAAGTTCAAAAAATTTTTACATTATTTCTATATAGTTACTTATGTTCGTTAGCTAAAACTCATTATTTTATTGGTGACCTGGCCTAGTGCACCGAACCAAATAATGTTCAAATTAATTGAGTGAAACCACGAACCGGTCGCTTGACTTGGTCCCATGTTGAAAGTTAGATCCGCGACTTTAGATTAAGCAATACGTCGTTATGCAGGATGAACAGTCATATTTACAAGCAATGCTTTCAATTACATGATGCAACTCCATATAGAGATGATCTTTTATCGCGTTTAAACAAACAGAGGGAACATAAAAGTTAAATAGTAATAATATATTTAATGAAAGAAAAAGGGAATTAGCAGCTTTCACTTGCTGCAGCTTTCCATATGTTGCACTAAACAGACTGTGGAATATAGGATTATTGTAGTATCCTTGGAATATTCGCTAGAAAGCGAGTTGCTTAGGTCATTGAAATCATAATTGAACTCTACGGCATAATGTTATACTTTTAGGGGTGAAAATGATTATTCAAAGTTATCAGAAATTAACATAACTTGATTTTTATTCATTCTAATTAAATTTTTAAATCTTACAATTTGACCTTTGTAAAGGAAAATGGCCTCTTAAATGTCCTTGTGAATTAATAAATGTTAATTAAACTAGTTTTTTAAATGTCTACCAATCTTGTTGTTAAGTGCTATACATTTTTGAATGGAATCTAAGAATAATAATGATTAATAATTAATAATGTAAATTAAAGCTTTTGAACAGACCGTCACTTCATGAGCTCGGAATGTTATTTCAAAATCCGGCTTTATTTTTTTAACTAGTCTGGATACATATTTAATTAATTTTACATATAACTGCAGCGGTTGATGTTAACCATTCGTGTAAATATGTAACTAGATAAAGATGTTCAGCAGTACGTACTCAACTCTTACTTTACGCACATAGCACATAGATATACAGCAATAAATATTGTTTCGCAAGTAAACTATTGACATTTACCTATAATATGCAGTTAGCTGCAAGCATTCTGTATTTCGTAGTTTCTTTCGCACTTAAGGTATATTTTACATAACATCAAAAACATGTCAGCACACATAAATCAGCAGATTTATTCTAACACGGGTTAGATGTTTATGCAACTTTCGTTGTTTGCTTAACTTTAATTGTAAGTTAGAAGAATTGTGAGAAGTTCACTTGACTATATTTCCCATGGCTTCAACTAATTGATCAGATATAATTGAGATTAATTATAGTAATTGTAATAGTGCTCCGATTGTGTAAATATTTAGGTAGTGTTTAAATTAACTATTATATTAAATATATATAACTATGATATTAATATTAAATATTCCTATTAATGATGATTTTAAGGAATGTATTTAATGTTTTGCCTTGTCTTCTCGTCACAGTCCAAGGGCTGTACAATCACTATGACAAGTAGCCGCATTTTATAACAAGGTCAGTTTTAGTTCTTGCTCCTTCTGGTTGTAATTCATTTAAAATAATGTATTTACATTTAATATTCTGATCGTATATGCGTTCCACTGTTATTATATACCAGGAACATAGAAAGTTGCACTTTTTCCACTTGTGACTTGGGTATCGAGTTCAATCGTGAGGAGCATAATCAAATATTTCGTATTGAATAACATCAAACATTTAAATTCGCTACAGTATCGTGCGTTTATCGTTGCATTTAATATTGTATTAAAAGTTTGTAAAGATGTTTTAATAATAATTTTCTAGTATACGTAGCTTATTATTAATATTATTTTACAACAAAGTGACGAGTCGAGCTAAACGTGCATGCTGTGGTAAGAGTTGCTGAGATGTTTACACAACATCACATTGTGGTCATCGCTCTAATATATTACATGTTAAGTGCTGTTACCCGAGTAATTTTAAAAGTTACAGCGTGAATTATATCAAACAGAAAGTCTAGGGTGATTATATCCGAATTACGATCGGAAGCGGATGCGGAATAGTTTGATCGTCATTTGAATTGGCCCTGTGGTGACCTGTTACTCAACTATCCATGTACAGTAACGTGCTGACCTTTATCGCCAGCCGTAGAACTCTTCACAATCGTGCCTCAGAATAGCGAATGCTGAACGTTGAGTGTGGAACCGCCTCTGTACACGCCGATCGCCCAACCTCGGCGTGCCACTCACAGGTGACATTAAACGCCATTGAACTATTTGGCCTACATTTCAATGGTAATAAGTCATAAAAAAAAAATAACAGGAAGTGGATATTTTGAAGTAACGCTATTTCAATAGAAACTTTAAGAATAACGTACTTTATCCGTTATGTAAATACATTAAATAGTAATAGAGTATTTAGATGTGGTCTTATTACTTGACTTGCTCCTTTGTTATTTTCTGACGTTTTCGTGCGTTACTGCAGCAGGTATGTGACTGTGTTAACTTGAAAAGGTTGGACGTGCAAGGACAAAGCTCGCAAAAACTTGAAACGTGTATTAAAATCATTTGTACGATTAAAGCACTCGTTTGCACGTGTGTAGCGAACAAATAGATGTATTACAGCATAAATATATATGAATACATATAGTAAATATTTTGTAAGCCTAACTTACCTATTGTCATACAAATTTTAAATTACATATTATGTTCTTGAATTGATCGACGATAATAATTATGAGCGGCACTCAACGGGTGGTGCGCATAATCATACATTAACTTGTCTTTCTTTTTCATCTTGCATAACCTTTTTATAAAAGATTACAGATATCTTCGTCTTATGTAAAACTTATCACACATTAATTTACATTGAAGATCGATCAGAGGTAAAAGATAAGCGCTGACAGGTTACAAAAAAACCTCTTAAAGTTTTTAATGATCACATCACGTAATATACAGTCGTGGTATGTTTTTTTAATTTCAGGATTGTTCTCTTGGCGTGTTTGGCGTTGCAGGCATCTGCACGGGCACAGGACGAGAACGAAGCGCGAGCGGCACCTTCTCGTGGCCTGCTCAAACGTGGCTTACTCTCCAAAGGCAAGGCAACCACAACCACCACACCAGCGCCACAGGTAATATGATTCATTCTTACCAAATGTTACAAATTTAGGTGACTAATAATTCTAAGTAAGCAAGATTTTTGTATTACAGTTTGCAAAAGGGTTCATTTTATTCTGTATGAGATTTTCCAAACGTTAAATTAACATATAAAATGGGTCATAGAAAATTTTGTTTCTAGAGATTCGATACAACAGAATTCAATGTTTTCCTCTCCTACTAACAATCCACAAAAGTTAAAGTAAATAAAACAATGATGCAGGAAGTAAAACTTGCTATAATAATCATATTTTGCACTTTAATGTAATATTATCAAGACGATTTTGCTCATGCGTTAAGCTAATAGTTGTATTTTAAATCTAAACAAAAGCAATTCTGCTGAACTGCCTCGCAAGTAAAGTGTGGTAGTACACGTATTCTTATCTAAGACAATTATTCCACGTATATCGTACTACCTTCGATGGATTGCGGCCTCAAAGTTTCTCGATTACGTTCTCGTTTCAAATTCTAATTCTATTTGGTTCAAGAGTAGGACACTGATACACTATTGCAATTGAAGTGCTAGCGATTAGAACTGGTTTCAAGAGCAGGCCTATGACCATACCATATTGAACTACAACATCCGCCTCCATTTCGTAAGCAATTCGACGCAAGCTTGTTGCATTCTACTACATTCATTGATTTCGTAAGTAATACGTGAAAGAGACCTGAAACATCCGGAATATCTAAGAATTTATATGTTTTGTGTAAGATCTGAGTATTTTTATATAAGAAATTCATAGGTAGGAAGTCTTAACTTAAAATTGGAACAACTCTTAAGTTTTCTCTTTATCGACACGCAATAATTTCTTCATAGATATTTGTTACCGTATTGTGCAGGCCATTATTAAATTGACCGAGAAACGGTGTTATTTATAAAGAGACATAAGAAATAGTATACAACAGTCACTCTTGTAGTGTCAAGGTATTTGTAGTTTCCGCGTTCTTTTTGCCATCGCAGACTCCTTTCCTATCATTTATGTACTTCAACGAGTGTAACAAGCTCGAACTTGATATACATTATATATTTATTTAAACCGAATGTAATTTACAAGTTGCCTAAGGTAAAGACTTTAGAATGTTTAATTAATATTTTTAACGAGTCTAGGAGCGGATAAACCTTGCTATCGATAAATATCTGATCTAATGTACAAAGTCGGAGTGGTCGGTTTGCGTAATAACTCAAGATACATTACATTTGGAGAACGTTTTCTTTCGAATCTAAAAACGTATGAGGAAATGATAAATACCATTCTGTAGTGCTCGAGTCCGGTTTTTCAAGGAAGATACTATTTATTTAAATTTAATTTCATTAAAAAGGAACTCTATGTATATAGTTAATGTTTTCTCATATCGTTAATGGCTTATAACGTTTATGATAATTTTTATCTATATTGGCATAATGTTAATATTATTTGTAATAATATTTTGAGCTTCAATGTTTTCGATAATTTTTATCACTTGGAAACCCTTGCTTAAAATAATGTTTAATATGGGATTGTACAAATTTCTTAAAGTGATATATTTAGAAAAAAATAACCTTCAACTTTGTGTGAAACTTTTGGTTACGCCATTTATTCATTTTGTTAAATCTCGGGTCCTACAGAAACTGTTGTCTGCTTACTTTGTAACACGGCGGTCCCTGCTTCGACTCGGGACCGTATGTTTGAATAGTTTGGACTTTCATATTGTAAATTTGCCATAGTTATAGCAATGTTGTGTTCTGGTTGTCGAGTGACGACATCTTATAGAATTCCATGTGTGAAATAAAGCGAAAATTTTATTTACAAAACAGTTAGTGATTTAAAGGAAACTTCATAAGGAACTGGGGTATTGCACTTATCGCGTCATTTCTTTTACCGATCTTATCTATTTGTAGGTGTTTCCGTCTAAAAGTGGAGGCATTAGTAGTACAATTTCATCATATCTAATTATGTCGAGAATGTAACGTTGTATCATGTTGTTGTATGTATCTATGAATATATTTTACTTAAGTGTATTATACACCTTTTCGCTGAAGTAGACAAGTGTTGTTTTTTAAAGTAAAAAGCTTAAATTTTGTGTCACGACTTTTTCTTTTTATTTATAAAATAATGGAAATATGTTATAACTCATGAAGAGTATCTATTTTCTGTACCATATAATAAATTAGGTTCTATTCAATAAAGCACATATTTGGCAAAAGTAAAAGAACCGTTTAACAGCCAAAGTAAAAAGCTTTGACAGTAAAATGATTTTAACTCTTGCTTAATCTATGATTAATGATGATGACGGAATAAGCTATATCTTGTAAATTTTTAGGTAAATAAATATTGAATGTATACAACCATAAGAATCAGGAAAATTGAACTCTTTAATAAGATGCCTTTACTCGAATCCATGTGGTTCAAGGCAAGTGGGACAAGTAGCCGATGAGCGAATTACCTTCGCTGGTGACCTCTACATGAGCTGCCTTTCTTTAGTGGTATTTCAACCCGAACACGTAGGTGTATGACGTATAGTAATAATTGAACTGGTTTCGCGAAGAAAACATTGCAACCGGCGGTAGAATGCATAAGTTCTTTATTCGTGTAACAGAATGTAAACCGGTATGAGGAATATATCGCAACTGTGTAACGATTATTTACCGACGGTACCGTAACGTTATTCATGCAATTTCTTAATAATACTGCCTTTATATCGGCTTTTTTAAACTATATAAATAATTCCCCAATAAAATATTGTTTATGACGTGTATTACTAAAACAGAATATAAAAGAGGATTTACTAAAGTTATTACAATTAATCACTAATTAAATGAATATAGGAATGGAATTGAATTAAATAAAACCTGTAATTACTTCGAACAAAATTTAACGTCTAGAAAGTATGCATGTAAATATTTATCTTTTGTTATTAATTTAACACTTCTTTTTAGGATGAAGTTGAATATGATGATGATGCCGATTATTCAGAAGGCGAAGCACAGGAACCATCGACAGAAGCGCCACCATCGTCGACAGAGGGCAAGAAGCTAGTCTCTGGTGGTGTACGTCCTTTCCGCAGCAACACAGATCTACTGGAAGCTCTGAAAAGACGGCGTGCACAAGTCGCTGAAGGTGGCCAAAATTTAAATTTTCCAGATTTTTCTCCGTTATTATATTAAAATTTGATTAACTATTTACATTAAAATGATATTAAATGGTGCCTGGATTTAACATAAGTTTTCTTCTCTATTTTCAGCTAAAAATAATGGACAATCTTCGTCCTCCGGTTCGCAGTATCAGGACACTCCAGCTGATGCTGCCTCCAAATCTAGTTACAGTGAGTGACAATTATGTTAATGATATATTAAATATCACCACATGTTAATGAGGAAAATATTTAAGATGGTTACAGATAAT
Organism: Byasa hedistus; assembly: GCA_029286795.1. Lineage (NCBI taxonomy): Eukaryota > Metazoa > Arthropoda > Insecta > Lepidoptera > Papilionidae > Byasa > Byasa hedistus. The sequence continues at coordinate 1,278,595 of JAGSMW010000036.1, forward strand.
TATTCTTAATTTATTGCTTTATAAATATATGTGAATAAAATTTTAATGAGTACAATCTGTCGATGGATAGAACAAAAGGAAGCTACCGCATATAAGTTTAATACATCATTATGTCTCTATCTCATTAGATTAAGTTTGTGTGGCATTTATCAATAAAACTCTTTGTGACATTTTGATTATTATTACCAAAGTAGCGTGGTATAATTTCTGGGGTTCGGTCTGGTTATCCTTGAGTTTTATGACTACGTAAACCACATCAATAATTGAGTGAATTCGTTCCTTCGTCGAAATATTCTTACGAAAGAACATGTACTGAACTGAGTGAACAGAGGTCAAACACTTCAGACATCTTTAATAATAAATTTACAAAATTCATTGTATATGTTATTTATATGGCAATATTTTATACTTACAGGAATTTGGAAACAATGCTTTAATCATATTATAAACTTGTGTTTTTTATTATAGGTAAAAAACGTTTCAACACTGCTACACGAGAAACTAATGCCGAAGAAGCGCCAGCACCCTCTAAGCCTAGTAGGGGCCGTTTCGGACGACGTAAGTAAAATGAACAATGAACTTTCCTTTATTCGTTTTTATATCCTAATTATTCTAAATATTTTGAGAAATGTGAAGGAATTCCATAATTCAAACTTAATTTGAGTATTAGATAAAAAAATATAATGTACATGTAATGTATTTTTATTTTATTTTATTTTATTTATGCACACAGAAATTACAGATTGAATATTAAATGTACAGACATAAAGTGCAAAGGCACTACTTATTCCAATGTGAATTTTCTTCCAGTAGGCCTTTTGTTGGAAAATTTTATACTAGTGAAAGTAATTTCGGTGCATATTGCTAAACTACATACTAAATAAAACTAAGACATATATATTCTAAAATAAAACTTGCTAAGAAAAAACCAAAAAAAAAAAAATACATATATATATATTTAAAAAAAAGCTACTGTTTTTATAAGAAATACAAAATAATATAAAAAAAATATACAAAAATAAAAAAGTAAAACAATTTCTATTTCATGAGCGTTGAGATATCTCAAGATAGTGCTCTTTAAAGCGCTTTGTATGTACATTATTAAGTTACGGTTTTTTATAAGTAATAGTAATTTTTTTGTTATAATAGTAGTTTGCTTAGAGGTATATAAGCATTAGAAATAATGTAGAGAATTATTTCATTTTAAATATTAACATATAGCTAATATTGTATACACTTTAAACTAAAAGGTCAGCATTACGACTTGTCATAATGTGTAAATTTACTTAACACTATATACTCTTCACTTATCACTATAGAATAATATTTTCGCACGATTGTTTAGCTACAACAGTAGCCTAAAACAATGGAGTCCAATTACTAAGACACAGACACAAGTGTAACAACACAGAGTGTAAGTTTTTAAATGTGATGTTTCTTGGCAGCTTCATCAAGATCTGTCCAAGAAACTGAACCGGAAGAACAAAATGATGCCGCCCCTCCCGCGAGAACTGGCAGAACGTTCTCCAGACGAGGAGGAAACTAAGTCCTACATTAACCTCTTATATTAAATGCCGATACTGTTAATACCTTCTTCCCTTGCCACTTCCTGATCCGTTTTCCTACCCTCCATTCCTACGAAGATAAATTCTGGTCAAAACTCCCCATGACCGTTCATGTAAATTGATTTTTATACGTACTTACTTTATTTGTAAATTATATGACATAAGTAATTTTAAATAAATAATTTTTAACGCGAGTTATGTTGGGCGATCGGGCGGATGAGTTTTTGTAAATAAAACTCTGGGACTACTGTCCCATGTAATGGTGTAGAGAGAACTAGTTATGTTGTGCAACCAATAAAGAAGCTTTTTATAAAATAATACTTTATTCTACAGGCAGACAACCGCTCTGTAGTACACTGGCAAGCGGATTAAACTTTACATGTAACTTGTTTCTTAAATACACTATGAAAAACAATAAGGGCTTTATGTTACAGAATGAATGTTATCGCTAAGTGAACAGTACTTAAGTTACACTTATTCCATGTTGTGGTTACGTAACTCCTCCGCCCGTAGAACGAAGCGTACTGGAACTGAGGGTTGGGGTGAATCTTCAACCCTTAGGTTAGGAGCTTCTTGCATCTCGATGCTTGTACAGTTGCCCGTCGAGACTTGACTCTTTGTACTGCACTTCTGGTGACATAACTTACGATAGTGATTAATTGTAGTAGTATCCGTAAAACCATTGTAAGCCAACAGGGTTTGCTTGTAGTAACTTGTTGTTTTCTATAGTTGTTTCAGCATCTAAAACTCTTACATTATTTAGGTTTATATGTGGTTGTTTGTACAATGCAATCTTTTGATAACTGTAAAGGTTGCCAATTCAAGTATTTGCAGATCTGGAGCTCTTGGTTTTTTGTGTACAGGGCTCTTGAGGGTATGCGTATTCATTATTACCGAGTATAGTGGAAGGATGCCCGGGAACAAGTATAAAGTTATCTAGGTAAAGGGTTGAGTATATAGATGTAGGATGGTAAACAGTTCTGTCATGACTAACTGTATCTCTAATATAAAATTCAAAGTTTCGTTAGTTGTATAAGCTTTAACATGACTACTTTTCTCTAAATTGTGGATATCGATACCAGGAGAGCTTCTTATGTGAAGTTGTTTAAGTTGTTTATCAATTGCGTCTCTACAGTATAATAAGTCTTTGTTTTTATCAGATTCTGTTTGTTCATTGTTCTGATTTGAAGTGCTCGGCAGTTTAAAAAGAGTGGATATGTTTATATTGGTGAGGTCGGTGTTATTACTAAAAGGAATGTTTGGAGGTGAACCCGATAAGTTTTCAATAAATTTATTTATCGATTGGTCGCCTGTTTCTTGAGAGGTAATGTCAAGAGCTTTTATATTTATACGTGATAATGCGTCGGCGTTTGTTTCATACTTGACTTTTTTATATGGTTCTAGCTTAATTTCTTTTTTTTGTCGGAGTTAGCGGGTCCGATTTGTTTACAAATCTATTAATTGAAAACGAGCTATAATTACTATAATCCGGTTTTGACGTAAGCTCTACTTTATTACTATAGTTATAAAGGTTATTCTTATTTTCGTATAACTTTAATTTACGAGTATATTCCTCTTGAATTGCTAGCCGAATAGCATTTTCGAGGCTACTTGGTTTATGCATCCTTGTAGCGAGTGATACATATGGACTTAGTTGCCTCACAAATGTGTTGATAGCCATTTTTATCGTAAAACTCTTTTTTTAACGGATCTAGATTAATTAAAGTGTAAGTAAGGTACCTAACTTTATCGCCAAAACTATCCAAGTCCATTTTATTTCTATATAAATTGTTAAGATCGTGGACTAGCGTGATCTCGTCACGAGTCTCACCGAATCGTTTTTTTAATATACTTTTAATTTTGAGCCAAGTTTTAAAACTGGACACCTCTGAAAAAACTTCAGCTGCTCTACCTACCAACTTTTTTATTATAAGCAATCCGATGCTAGGATCCTTATTTTTATTGTCAACAATTTCTAAGACATTTTCTACTGCCTTTATGAAGAAATTTATTGTCTTTCTGTTCTCATCATAGGATGGCAACAGCTCATTGATTTTTGCGTATTCGGCACTAGCCGTAAGCAATGACTGATCTATTTCAATAATCGGTACGCTTTGCGTTTGTGTACCTTGCGCCATCTTTCTACGATTAACCCTTTTCTTTTCCGCTAGAAATTTTATCTAATTGGAGAAAAGTTTGGTAACCGACGGGATTATAACCAATAGTACAAGGTACACCCTAATTAAAGGTTAATACTGACTGCAATACCTATCAATGAGTTTACACTTTTCGAAGAAGGGATGGTACATAAAGGAAATACTCGGAGTAATGAAAATCTCCTTACCCCATATAGAGCATCCTGCTGTCCATATAGTTCTCTTCCTGCGACTGGACGTGCTATTCCAGGAATCCGCTGCTGCGTGTTGTCTGTCTTCAACCTCTTGGTTACACCGTAGGTTCTTTTGTAGAATCGATGCCGGACGTATTCGCGATTTTGAGCGGATTCGTAGACACGATCTGTTGCGGTTGCGAGTTTCTTTACTCCTCCCGATGCTTCTTGTAGGTTCTGTTGTAGAATCGATGCCGGACGTATTCGCGATTTTGAGCGGATTCGTAGACACGATTTGTTGCGGTTGCGAGTTTCTTTACTCCACCCGATGCTCTCGTTTTCCGGTTGTAGGTTCTTTTGTAGAATCGATGCCGGACGTATTCGCGATTTTGAGCGGATTCGTAGACACGATTGTTGCTGTTGCGAATCTTCCGGAGATGCTATCCGTTACGACTGCGCCAGTTATGTTGGGCGATCGGGCGGATGAGTTTTTGTAAATAAAACTCTGGGACTACTGTCCCATGTAATGGTGTAGAGAGAACTAGTTATGTTGTGCAACCAATAAAGAAGCTTTTTATAAAATAATACTTATTCTACAGGCAGACAACCGCTCTGTAGTACACTGGCAAGCGGATTAAACTTTACATGTAACTTGTTTCTTAAATACACTATGAAAAACAATAAGGGCTTTATGTTACAGAATGAATGTTATCGCTAAGTGAACAGTACTTAAGTTACACTTATTCCATGTTGTGGTTACGTAACTCGCGTTTTACTTTTTTTTTCATTTAAAAAAGCTGTTTATTACATAATATTATATACACGCTTACGAGAAACTTTGCTGGTGGGAAAATTTTACAGTTTTATTTTAAAAAATCAGATAATGGAATAAAACGTATAGCAATTAAAAATACTTTTTTTATTTATTTTTCAATACTTACAAATATTTGCTTAAAGTTATGTAAAGTTAAAATACAAAACGTCGATAAGTATAAAAAAAGTTGCAAAAATTAAACGTTCAAATATAATGAAAAGAGCCTTAAGGATAAATTAAACAATATATTGTGACTGAATGCGAAAGTGATGGTAGTCTTAGGAATGTACTTGTCAAGTTTGTATTGATGACGATGCGGTTGTATTCATTTGGTGATAATGCGGGTCACCTCGGCCAGGGGAGTGGCGTAGGTCCCCGGTTTTACCAAGTTTACAATCTGCTCTGCTATTTCCTGACCTACGCGCACTTGGGCTTCCTGTGTTGAGGCACCTGTAAAAATAATTAACTGTAATGTTTGTTGTATAATATCCACAAGCCTATTGTTTTTCTTATAACTAGCTAATACATAGGAGTTATGAGAAATATTTAATATAATACCGTAGTTCTAATATCATAAATGAAAGGTATTTTGATATAAAAGCGTGTCAAATTAATTCAAGGTTTATGCGGGGCAGTGACAAGTGCACGCAAACCTTGTTGGCTACCTGTTATTACAATAATTGCGTTCGAGTGTAGCGGAGTTATAAAACAGCAGGGCCTATTTTAACATTATACATAAATAAATAAACTGATACTTCCATATAAACAAATGCAATAAAAAAATTAGAAACACTTCGCCAGTTTTTTAAAATCACAATGTGACTAATGTCCATTCAATCCTAAAGGCAAGCTATAATGTTTTTCTCAAAAATAAACTGGCTATGCTTGTTACGTCTTTTTATTTAAGGTAACGTCGCTATTTTTTTATACACTGTAAATGTCAGGGTTTTTAGGTTCTTGTACACTTCCTCGAATTTTGCTTAATATTATAGTTTGTTTACCTTTATTAATGATACCTTGATCTTTAAAATAGTTTTAAATTTTTTATGAATATGTCCTTTTATTGTATATAAATAAATATGTGTATACGAGTACACGTTCACTTATTTATGTGTGATTTCTTTGACCTCTCGATTAAAACTTATCTTTTATTAAGGTAAAATTTTAATTATTTGTTAATTTCTTGTCAGAATAGATCAAGTATTTGCACAAAACGAGGCATTAGTTTTATGAATATCACAGTGCATGTAAATTATCCCAATGATCAAAGTTTAAAAACTACAAATCTAAGATCGTACATCCGTGAATAATATTTTATGTTGCTTATACCTGCGGGTTTGTTTAATAAAGCGATGAAAGGTAACATTGAGATAATAATAAAACATCCGTGTACGTCGCACGCGCTCACTCTTCCTGGCGGTGTTGACGGACGTAAACTAGGAAGTGTAATTAATTAAAAGTAACAGGATTATTGGTTTATTTTTTGTTGTACATACCGAGATGCGGTGTTGCTACTACATGTGGATGCTTGATAATCTCCCAGGTCAACGGGTCCGTAGGGGGCTCCTTTTCAAACACGTCTAGCGCCGCACCACCAACCTACATCGAGCAAACAAGATTTAAAACGTGTACATATGAAAATTTGAATTTGTCAAGGTCAATTTTGCCTAAGAGGAAAACAGTCACTGCGTATATAGTAGTGGTAACTTTTATGAGTTTTTCCATCAACTACTATCAAATCTAATAAGAAATTAACTAATAAACAAATTAATGTTCAATACCTGTCCAGAATTGAGTGCTGACAGCAAGTCTCGCTCATTGATGAGACCGCCGCGACCAACGTTGATCAACTTTACACCTTTCTTGCATCGTTTGAAAACATCCTCATTTATAAAATCTGCATGGAAAGACATCTTCCTTGTTTTTAATGATATTTTACAAGTTTACACGAAGTTTTATTTAAAATGACGTTATAGTTTAATTGAAAAAAATTTGGCTAGTTGGGAACGGTTTGAGTAATGATGATAAAAGCGATGCGCTATGTTCGTTGTACGCTACTACTGTAACATACACATTGCAACAGTGAGCATCTAGCGTCTGATTTTTCTTGCTATTGTTTATTGGTCGTCGATCTCTGTTGTCGGATACCGTCCTGGTAAGTACCAGGGCAGCGTCTATTTCTGCCACCAAACAGCATTATGTAAGTACTGCTGTGCACCGGTTTGCAGGGCGTTCTACCTAATTAAATTACCGGTCTAACGAGACTTAACGTCTTATATCTTAAAGCTACGAGCATAATGTGGTACTGTATTTATCATCCGAACAAGCGCCATTAAGTTAGTGGCTGGTGTATGTCTTATCATCAGGTGAACGTCTTGCTAGTCTCATCTGTTTGTTATATAAAAAATGTGTATACAACTATTGTACTTACTGCGAGTAGACTCAATTAGAGGCGTGTGGAGTGTAATGTAATCAGCAAGTGGCCAAATATCATCTAACTCCATAAGAGACGTGAAGAACTCTTTGCTTTGGTCCGCTGATACGAAGGGGTCGAATCCAATAATCTGCACATATAAAGGTAAATATTAAATTGTCTTCTATAGGTTATTTTTATCGTTATCACATTTATTCCTGAACATAATGGTTTTATTTTCATCTATATCTAGGCAGGAAACGGTATTGTAATTATAATTATTTCTAAGAGGTTATTAAATTTTTCGAAACGAAGTTTCATCGTCTCTCTTAAAGGGCATATATTTTTTTACTATAAGTTTGATACCTTGCAATATCATTACGTTAATGATTATACTAATTATTATACATAAAAGTAAACTATAATTAATATAACAATTCAATTTGTGGTTATTAATTTAAAAAGATTTACAGTTATCGACATTTGTTATTCAAAAGAGTACTCTTCATTTATTAGAGTGATTACATTATTATTGATTTATCGACAGCAACACAAGATTCATTCGGCATTGCTGAATGAAATGTGCCTGAAAAGAAGTTCAAAGTGCTATCAAGTCTTTTTATACTTGGATTAGAAAAATGGAATTTGTATTGGTAATTTATGGTATTTTAATAAGAACATAAATGCAGTCTACTGATTAGCTGTATTAGAATATTATTTTATTTAATTTTTACGTAACACCTTTTTACGTACCACGCTGTAAGGCATTTACTGCCAGTCAACCCTGGGTAAGAAGTAAAATTTTAATGTATATTATATATATCATACATAAACACATCATAAAATATACCACAAACGTACACATAGTCCCCGAAAATACATTTAAAAATATGTATATGTATGTATAATATATCTATGAATATTGTTAATGCGAAACGATACTGTCATAAGGTCTAAATTGAATAAAAGAAATATACTATAGTCTTATAAACACCGGTATTTATATCAGATTCACAATCGCGAAGCCAGTGTTGAAGGCCTTGAATTAGTAAAGAATCTTTTAGATAATAATTAGAATCAGCGATGCACGCAAATCAAAAGGGGGTATAGACAATATTAAACATTCGCTTCATAATAATTTTAAAGTTTTAGCAATAGAATTTTAAATATGTGCAGCAGATTCGAAAATTAGGAAAGTACTATCAGAATGAGTAATAAACTGAAAAAGATATATAAAAAAGAATGTGCATTTGCTTCCAATTGCCAATTTTATACTAAACATTTCTCTCTTCACTTTGGAGAAATTACGTGAAGTTCAGAGAAAACTATCTTTTTTCAACTTTCACATTATGGTAAATTTCTAAAATTCTTACCGAATATTTACTTTAGGACAATAGTATAATTTTTCATGTTCTTCTAAATCACAAAATACCTCACTTTTCGCATAAAATCTAAGCAACAATGTCTTTAAATTAATCTATACAGTTTTATGCACTTTACTAACTCAATATTATAAAAGGAGAAGCTCGACATTAGTCAGAATAATAATCGGAGGAAATGCGTAAATTTTTAAACAATGTAATTAACTGCTAATCGAAATAAGTGTCAATATAAATAAAGAAAAACATTAATAAATTTTGGTACATATCATTTCAGCTTGTAAATATACACATCTGGAAATAGGTTTCCCTCTTCCCTCCTAATCGCTTTTTAGTAGACGACTGAGGTACAGTGGCGGAGGAGACTTTCTAGCGCAGTTACACATGGAGACTTCTTCTTCTTCTAAGTCGTGTTTCCTCATGACAGAATCGTTGACATCATGTGTACATATATTATGACTTAATCTTTTATCCACTTCCTCATATTTTTTGTTCATCCAAGCGACGAACAGGATATTTACCTGATGGTATTACTTAAATTTGTTCAATAGTAATGTATAAGTAAAAATCAATCTCGTTATAATTTCACTAGATACAGCATCCTTTAAACCGGAACAAATTGATATTTTTACATTACTTTTTGAAAGCAGAAAGTATTACGTAAAAACGATTAATTATAAGAGAAATAATCTTTAAAAAGGGGTGCATATACAACGTCAACGCACAGCATATTGTTAATATATTCAAACATTAGTTAAATGTAAATATTTAGACATGTACCTTCATTCCAAATGCGTGCATACGAATCGCAACTTCTCTGCCAACCCTACCAAGACCGATAATTGCCAAAGTTCGGTTGTTGAGTTCGGTGCCGGTATAGAGCGGGCGATCCCAGCGACCATCCCTCAGTGCTGTTGCAGCAGGTACTACATGTCTTGCTGTCGCCATTATAAGGCCACATGTCAGCTCACAAGCACTTAAAGCATTGGCGCCTGGTGCACTGAAAACAAACCACATCACCCACTTACTATTAGGCAGGAATTAGTTGTGCCTAAAAATTATTTAATTATGTATTCTTTCGCTTACTGTTCAGCAGTAGACAACAATATGCTAAAATAAACAGTAATGATGAAGTACGTAATTTAGGATTGACGGTGTCGTTCGGTTTGTATTTGAATAAACAACTGGTGGACCGGTCAGAAAATAAGACTTTAATTCTAGTGCAAAATGTAGACGAATGTATTAAAATATAAAGCGAAAAAATAAGACAGTAACGTTGATTAGTTTTAAAAAAATATTCAAAATATATGTTATCTACGTTAGTGAAAGAAAATGGAAGTCACAACTACTTTACTTTTAAGTAAACATTACTTACTTAATAACAATACTTACTTAATAACTGCGATTCCACTTTTGCCAGCAGCGGGTACATCGATGTTGTCCACTCCAGCGCCTGCGCGGCCGACCACTTTGAGCTTCTTGCCAGCATCCAAAAGTTCCTTCGTCACTTTCGAAGCTGATCGCACCACTAACGCTTCGTAATTCTGATGATAACGTAATAATAATTCTCTTTAAATAACTGACATAAAATCTAAATAAATAGCTTTATATATTGACTTCTCCGAGCTACCCGCTTTACTACATTATAAACCTAATTTAATTTAAAAAGAAAAATTATTCCGCTGTATTTAATTTTTTACTCCGTAAAAACCGACTAAGGTTAAACTCTAGGAAAGCAGCTGCTCTCCCTGCGACTTTCACCAACTTACTGAGTTTGCGCCTGCCTATCAAGTGATGAATACGGGAGTTACCCCCCTCTGGGTAGCCCTAAGTTCAGTAGTGGATCCATAGGCTAGATTACTATTAATATTTTTTGATTCCGAAACCAATTAACATAGGAGACCTTAAATAAAAATACTGTTACAGGTTACCCTTTATATCAACATTCTAGTAGTTGAAGAGCCTAATCTATCTATATATACAAAATTCTCGTGTCACAGTGTTTGTAACGAAACTCCTCTGAAATGGCTCGACCTATTTTTACGATTTTTTATGGATATTTGTTAAGTCTGAGTTTGAGTAGGTAAGTCTGAGAATAAGTCGCAAGCATTCACCGCATAGTTTTTTTTTTGGTACTATTTTTTATTTTATCTTTATGTTTTAAAGATTAGACATTAAAATACATATAACTCTTAATTGTGCGGATCACACTTTGTAGCTGAAAATCTGTATTTCGCTTCCAGTACGTAAAAAAAGGCAGAGCTAATGCCTATTGTACATTGCAGCGCACATACACCCGTGCCCGAACTGTGCACGGAATTAATTTCAGATTGTCATTTATATGTATCATGTATTTTGTGTGTGTGTTCTGTTTTGGTTATCAATAAACTTATCATCTATCTTTTCACTCTACTTCCACCAATCCCCATTTTAATAGCGATATTGGACTGTGACAGTGGTGGGGTAGGAATTCGAGGCATGGTGGGAATCGCTGACGCAGTGAGGTTAGCATTGCCTATAAGAAGCCAAGTAGCCGTCTGCGGTTCGTGGAACATCAACGGTAGCAGAACCCCGGCTAGTTCGCGTTATCGACGTTCATGTCATCTACCCACCCCGGGAACTGCTACTAATTAACTGAGCTGTGGGTGCAGGGCAAAAGGCGTGCATTCAGACGCAATCTTATACCTAGGGAGGATTCCCGTAAAAAACCGAGCATGTTTGGATGCTCTAAGGTAGCAACCCCTACCACCAGACTAAGGCAAAGTGGGCTAATCACTTGCACGCTCAAAAACCTTTTGATTGCAAAAACCGTAACAGTGACAAATAAACGATCTAATGAATGTCTGATTGGTACTGTATTAATCTTCAGCTTACAGTTATCAATTGATCAGTTATCGTTAATTTAGTATCTCACATAAATCAATTGTATTTAACACGCGTCATGAGCCCTCGCCAAAGTTAATAAAATACACTGAATTAAAAAAATATATAGTAGGTGTCTTCTCATTTTTATAGGCCGTTATAGTCCACAGCTCTATCTATATTCCTCTTTATGACATAGACCACATTCCCACACACAGTAAGTTTGCTTGTTAATCTGATAAGATGTGGTAAACGTAAAAATTTTAATGAACGTGTAAATAAAATTGTTCGTTAGAATTAGAGATCCGTAGGTAGAAGTAGTTTGGAAATCTATTCTTACTAAATATGGAGACAAATTAGCCAAGTAATTGAAACGATTTGTTCTAGTGATAATTATTTTTAAGACAGTTACCCTCCAACATAGTTATTGAATAATACTTTGTATCGAATAATACTTACGGGGATTTCCTTCAGAAGTGCATCTTTTGTAATTTTTGGCTTGTTAGTGACACTGATGCCGTGCGAGTTAAGAATTTTTGTGCAATCCTCACCGACGCCGTCGACAACCAGAACAGACTTAATATCCATCCCCATTTTCAAACTTCAGAAAAACTAAATAAAAAACGAAAAATATTTTTTATAACATTTACTCAATATATTAAGTTTTTTTATATACATACATATATACCAATGCCTAAAGAACTGTACTTTTATCTTACCTATGTACTTATATTTTGTCTTTATTGTGTGTACCATAAATAAATAAATAAATAAAAAGGATGAACGAAGTAACTGATTAATAATTGCCCCGTGGACCTTTTAGTAATTAAATAATATTCTATTAACCATAAAAAATATAATAACATATAACGAAAATTAAGCAGTAATTAAAGTTAATGACAATACAATGTTAATGCTAATCAGTTATTTTTTCTTCTAAATAAGTTCATAGTTTATTCACAAATACCGTATTGACCGCAGATACCAATTCTCAGCTTTAAAAAGTACATTGACTTCAACATAAACAATGTTTTATTATAATTTTTGTTCACGCAAGGTTATACAGCAAATTAACATCAGAAATATAGATTAAAACAGACTTCACGGAGTTCAATAAGACGAATAACAGCGTATGTCTTTTACCAACATCATAGAATTATATAAATTTAAAGTGTAGATGTTCCAATAAAGTGTAATATTATTTATCTAGTAATAAGTTTCATTACTTACAGTAAAATTGTAATATCACTGCGACTAGTTGCGTTTCGATGCTTGATTCAATCAGTACTAAAGCCGGTCGGCGGTAGACAATTTGTGTGAGGCAATTTGATTGGTCAGTTCATGTACTAGTTATCTTCAATGCACACGTCAATTTGTAGGGTGGCCAAGTGCTTACGAATATAATGATGCAGAATATCCATGACATGAATTAAGTTCATATTGAGCATAATTAATTATTACGTTTGATAAATGCTCATCTGTCGAAGATTTTTGAAATTTGCGCTCTATGTATGGGTGAATTCAATATTTCACACAAAAATTGGATACCAACGAGATTTAATTATTATCAGTAATAGTTAATAAAATAAATGCAAATGAAAGAAGGGCGTCTTATAAAGAAAATCATCGCCATGGTAAACACTTACTTTCTTGTCAGTTCTCAAAATAGAGAGCAGTACGAAGTGAATTTTTTAAAAGATGTCAAAATAAAAATACCATAAATTCAGTTAAATTTAAAATAACAAATTGCGCTAAATCATTTTTTTAATTTATTAGATTATTTTAAGACATGGGAGGTTTAATTTTACATTCCACACATGCTCTTCCATATCAAACAATTCAAAACCTAAATACACAAAGAATGTGTGAATATCTAAACTGTAATATTTCATTCATTGTAATTAACTTCGATATTAAGTGATTCCCCTTATAATTTATGTATATCATTCTTGTCTTGTTATGTCCTGTGATCAACACAAGCCACCTTTATTCTGGTGTATTTGCGTGTACGCTTAATATGCGGGCGCAGTATGTAAGTTAAAGTAACAAAGAAAGCAGCTACCCTTTCCTTTTTAGTATTTCCAGTTCAGGTGGTGAAGATGTCTTAACCAGTCTTCCATACGAAATAATTGGTATATACATTACATTAATCCCTACTATAAAATGATCCATGAAAATTCATGCCGCTTGGGTACTTTACTTCGCGTCGCAGTGTGACCAGTATGACATCGAACAATGAACAAAGCGATGAACTTTTCGTTATTGAGAAGACCTACAGAACATTTTATTGTATAGTAAGAATAGATATGCTTTTGATATTATTTTGATACTTAGTATGACAAACTTTCAAAATAATATACACTTTATGTAAATCTACAGTAACAAATAATATTTTAAGAATATTATAATTTAAGAAATTATATAAAAACATCAGATATGTAAAAAAAGTTATTCTCATGTAATGAAACAACGCTCAGTCTTTAATCATTATTAATCAATGACAAACGTTTTCATACGCAAATGTTATGACTTTTAGTTTATATTAATAATAAACATAATTATGATTACAGGTCAAAAGTAGATTCAATGTTTTAATTATTTGTTTAGTAATGAGGACAATGACTTACGTTATTAAATATTTTTTTTGCGTGGATTCATATAAATAATCGCTTTAATTATTACAATGGATAATAAAAGATGTGATGATCGTAATAATTTCTGAAAGTTGTTTGTAGGATTTTTTAGAATAGTTATCGATTATTGTGAAATTTTTATGAAATGACATTTAATAATTTTATTATACAATAGCATAGGTTAAACAGTTACATGTTGCGCAGCAGTAACAGTGGCGGCAAACTTTCCTGTTCCATGACGAAATCTTTAAGGCAAAAAGCAGTATCGTGGCGAGCGCGATAACAAGTTGTTGACATACACATGTGTATATATACATACGTATCATTGTACTGATATTAGTAATAGGGCATCGTACTTGCTCGTTCTATAGCAACAATCTGTTGTAATCTCAAGAGATTTACACAAGCATTGATTATATTTGTTTATCCACTAATTTTACTCGGCGTATGTTGTTTTATTAGTGTGCGATTGTCACAGACTCAACACAACTCAACTCAACTATTAAAACCTATTAAACCAAATTGGTATTACTATATAATCTACTATTAGAAATAAAAGAAAAAGCTGCTGTATTCATATTACAAACAGACAATTCAATTGTATTTATTTGTATAGCCGAAAATTATCACTGGATAAGGTCATTGTGCAATGACTTAAGCTAAACAAATGTTACGGGGAAGCAGCTAAAAATTTATTCTGTCTACATTTCCAATTTGTCTTGATCACCTGAGGAGAAATGTTAAAGTGCAAATTCATACCATTATGATATTTATCATTGAATTCTTGCTTCACTTGACCTGAATTCGCGCAATTACAATTTTTAACTACAAGAATTGAGTAACCATTATGTAAAATATTGTTTTTTTTTTATGTAAATTTGAAAACGAGATAATATATTAAGTCAGAGGTTTATGTTAATTAAATCAAACAATTGCAAACGTGTTTTTCTTATAATTAAGTTTATTATCACACTTACGAAAGATACAAAACATATCACGATGGCACTAACTATCAGTGCTTCAGGATACAAATAAAGCCGAATAGATGAAAGTTGTTTGATATTATTATTTGACGACTTCTTTGCTTAAGCCCTAAGAAAGGTTTCATCACTTAACAGTAATAAATTATGAAAAAATTATGTTTTATTTTTGTTAAAAACCTAAATGTGCCGTGTAAGTCTAAAATTACGTAAATAGTATTGAATAAAAAAATAACTAAAAAAGTAAATTTAAACTTGTTTTAACTAATAAGACTTGGGTATCGCCGGTTGGACTTAAAGTAGGTAGATACATATTAAAAGATGATGTAATCTGAAATCTAATTTCAAGTAATATGGTTGCTTTGGCGAATACGTCAACTCTAAGACATATCGGAATGTCCGTAGTTTGGTTGAAAATTAGTGGCCAGTAGGTGTTGTCTACCCGTGGCTACGTACATGAGTAACAATATTTAACACTAATATGTACATAGCTGTTAGGTTAAGGAGAATCCTTAAAAGGCTAATTTAATTCAAAAGCGAAATTCGAAGATTACGCAAGTGTTACACACCTAGGGAATACAAATCTAATTAAACAAACATAAAAATAATAATATCTAATTACATACACGAAAACGGTAAATTAGAACTAATGGAGATATTTCTGAAAGTAGATACGCAGTAAAGTTATACTAGTCTCTTAACCGTTAGTGGAGTAAATTGACTAAAGTAAAATGACATGTAAATGATTATAGTCACTGAGAATGCAACGTAACGTTTTAAAATATTAAAGCGTGAAACCAAAATCTTTAGCTTTAAATAAATATAAAATTTTATGATATAAAGAAAATCACTACTATTTTAGTTTTTATTGTTTAAATATGTCCGATCGTAGACCAGTGTTTTGAGTGCAAGTCATTAAACAAACGTAAAACAATAATAATTGTGTAGAAACGTTACGAGTGTCACGACTCGGAATATTTCATACTCGACGATAAAAAATGGAATATTTTGTCATTATCAATGTTATCAAAAATTTATCGTTTATTGACACTAAATATAATAAGTAATTGTAAAAGATGCTTCCTTTTGCATTACTGGTTAATTCATCGGTGCTATCGCTATTTAGAGGTCATATTGCATCATCCACATCGTTAACACAACTTTATTGTCGTTTATTAACTTTCTGCTTGGTTTTGTATTTAATATGGCGTCGTACTCTCAACTGGTTTCCACAATGAACTGTATAGAATTAATTATGTTGGCGGGCTCCTCTAGCGGGCCTGGCCACACGGGCTCCGATGCCAGCTGCTCTGCGTCGAGCTATCAGAGCGTTCAAGCCTCGCAATGGAGGAGCTGGTGTTGTCTCAGAAGGCTGCGCTTCAGTTTCCGTTTCACTTTTTTCCGCACTCGTACTTTCTTCCGTCGTTTCCGTAGATATCTTCTTAACCGCTTCTGTCGTGGCCTAGAAATTAAACATTTATTACTCGCTACATTATAAATTAATAAAAGTTACATATTTCCAGACTAGCCTAATTTTGTTTTTTCATATACTTCGACCGCTAAACAAATTCATCGAAACTTATCAATAAAACACTAGTTTTCATTACCTCCGGGGCTTGTTTTTTCTTTAATAATGGGTTAGGGCGGCGTGCTGGTGGAGTTACGGCAACACGAGGTTTAGGTGAAGGAGAAACTTGGAGACGGTTTCTTATTTTCGGACCGAGACGTGGAGTTTCTGGTGCCGGTGTTGCTGGTGATCCCTAATTAAAAGAATAATTATAATTTTAAACTGAAAAACTTCAAATGATATGATAACGTTAATATTGTTCCATTGCACCTACAAAACGTTTACGTTCTTATGTTAAAAGGTAATTCCAGCACGTAATAATTGTTAACGACAATAAAATTAATTACACTTCATAGAAATTTATTTACAATTCCAGCCAAGTTCGTAATACTTATAAGCAAACAACGGTGCGTTCACCTTTAACAATGTAACTGGTAGTGATACGTTACGTTAATAAAACATATCAACAGTTAGACCCGTTAAACCATATGAAATATTAAATTGAATGCGCTGTTAAAATTATTACTTGACAAATTGTAGAAATTTAAAACGACTTCTTTTTTTTGTTTATAAAATAAATCTACTTCAACCTACTAAAGTACAAAAAGGTCATGTCTATATTTTACCGTTATATTCATCATTATTAGCCTACGCAGCCCTCATTTGGACATGAAAATTTGTCAAGGAATGTCACTTGCCCGACCTTCATCTATATACACAAAATGATACCCATGTGCTCAGAGGCCCCGTTAACCTAAATGCGGTCTCTAAGATATGTATCCTCTCCCGGTAGTCACATAAATAACAGATGTGACCATCCCATTACTACAAGTTTGCTTATTTAAATTTTATTATCGGTTAACTTTGATTAGTAGTTGTTTAAATGATGTAAACAGTTACCAAATTGCTTTATAATGCAGAATTTACCTCTGATTCGAGCTCTGAAGCTGCGGTTACGGACGTCTCTGCAGCGGATGTTTCAGCGGCGGGAGTCTCAGATGTCTCTGTGGGTGCGGCGCTTACTAGTCCAGGTCTGGCACGAGCGTTAGGACGGAGGTTCAGTCTCGGACCCGGACGCAGTGCTGGAACAGGGCGCAGTTGACCCGGTCTGCGGCTGGAATAATACGTTCAAGTTAATAATAGAATTTTGCAATTAACAATAGTGGTTTTATTTAAATCACTTTTATCACCATTTAAACTATTCACCTAATCAACTGCATCAATGTCGCAGTGGCTGAGTTGACCGCTTAGCAACACGGAAATGTTTGATTCGTTTCCGGATCTATATCCATAAGTCGAGTTTGGACCCTGGTTATTAGATCCATATCGCTAATCTACTGCATAACTACCAATAATTACAAATCAATGTACATTAAAACAACTGGGTGCTGCTGTTACTGGTAACAATTATTAGAAGACTTGGTTAAACTTCCACAGAATAACAGGTTATTAGGCGATAAAAACAAAACAAAGTGACATCGCACACATTTAACTGTTTACTCATTGAGTTATTCCTTAATTATCGATTAATTATAATGCATGTGATGCAAGATCGGTGAAAAATATTTAAAATGTCGTATACTTTCCAATTCATGTTACAAAAAAATGTTATTACCCTATAGCTCTAACAGGGGCAGTTGTAGTTTCAGAAACTTCTCCGGAGACTGCGCTGGGCGCTGTGGTCTCATCTGCGACAGATCCTGAAGCAGCTGAGGAAGGCGCGATTGTGGTGCCCGCGGTTGTTACCGGACCCCGCCTTAATCCTGGACGCAGGCGGGCCCTGTTGGGTTCCAATTTAGTTATTACTTTAAAATCAGGACGGAAGTTTTAAATTTTAACCCTAGTAGTGTTTTATATTTTTTGTTTTAAATCTTATATTACAACTTTCATAATATATCATTATAAATATTATGTAATATTTCTATAGCAACTGTAATGTAAATTTTATAGTATATAATTCAAAACAGTTCATGTGTTATCTACACTTAATAATACTAGTTTTTAGTGAGTAGCCAAGCGTTTGTTACTTAACCATAGTATGCTCTGATTAATTTAGAGCAGGTTTTGTTGCCTAGTAGGTAAACAATTTGATAAAACATTTTAATAATGATATTAACGGCTGGTTGGCTTAGTTGTTTAATGATGCTATCTATAATAAGTTAATAAACAACACACATATGGTCGAATTATTGCTTTTATAAGTATAGTATCGTTATTTTTTAATTATCATAATGAGACTATTTTCATTTTAATCAGATATGTACACACATGATGATCCAGCCTCCTTGGTCAATAGGTTTCAATGAAGATACACCACAATGTATAAGAAAGTTTTATAATATGTATTACCTAGGCGCAGAGGATTCGGTTGATGCACTGGCCGCATCTTGTACAGGTCCAGCTGTGGTTGAACTTGGCCGAGTTCTTCCCGCAAACAATCCTCGACGACCGAACGCCTTTAAAAAGGGGATCAATTTTTTAACAAAAAAAATATCAACAAAACTGTTATGGCAACAAAAATTATACAGGCGCATGTTGTGTATTTGTTTTTGTATAACATTTACACGATCTGATATTATATCTTATAATGATGATGAATTATATTTAAAAGCCGCTGAGCAGTATAACTTAGTTTCAATTATATGTAAACGTGGTGGACTCGAATTTATTTACCACACTGCGAATAGTAGTCTCGGCAGAAAATTTTGGTAATAGTAAAATGGGCAAAGCGCGCGGAAGTTGACTGAAAAAAACACCCATTTTGATAAAATAATTTTATCATCTGTTGGTGTTGTTAAAACATAGCCATGTCTAGCCATAGCAATGTGGCAACACAGACTGAACAAATGATCGCTAACTCGGTAGATTATGTATTTTATTTTTAATGACGTTCATGTTTACCATGACGCTACTAATGACTTACCAAAACATTTCTTTCAAACTTATTAATACTTTTAAATCCATTTTGTCAGCTCATGAACTAATTAATAACTTTAATAACCTAAACAAATATTATCCAATCGTTTTGTTTTTAATTTAATTCTTATTTTTTTAAAAACAGCAAGTAGTACCGTACTTGAGTTACAGTAAAAGTGAACAAATTTCCCGATTCAAAAATAAGTGTTCTGCCAATCACAAATCAATCGTTTCTTATATTTTACAGATTATGGGTTAAAATATCTTGACCGCCATTATACTCTCAGGGTACCAGAAAAGACGACGATGTACCACTGTCCTACTGTCAAACCTCGAGTCAAGCGTGTACAACAGTTATTCAAAATTAAAAGGGATAAGCGGTAGTGGAATTCGATGAAGAGAAAAAGGTAAAAAGGTGTCGCCCATAATATTCAAGCTCTTTTATATTTATAGCTAGAACACAGTAATGATGTTATAATGGAAAATTTACAAGATTGTGATTGCTATCCAGAACAGTTTAAACTCTGACACCATCTAAACTCCACATGCGGCCCCGAAAGAAATCGAACTAGGGACCTCCGTTTTATAAAGTAAGAGTCAGCCTTCGCCACTGAGGCAGTTTTAAACCTATATTTATTTGGAAGTCAATAACTGAGAGTAGATTTAGTTTTAATTAACGTGTAATATTCGAGGAAATATAAGAAATAATTAACTGAGTGTAATTAAAAAATGACATTTTTTCCATGAATAATTCATAAAAATATAACAACGGTTAATATTGTTATAGTAACTATCATATTAACAGTAAAAACTTTTTATATGATGTAGCATAACTTCTTTCTAGACGCAATGAAGCGTCATGTACGTGAAGCAAATATTAAATACTGTAATTGTAAGTTTTAATTAGACTTACTTTAGTTTTTACTTGATATAAAGTTGTTACTTAAGCCGACATACATTTATATTTGAATTTCATTACTTAATAACGATAATGTGAAATTTTATGTATTCGAATTTCTCGTTCACCGAAAACGTTATTTATATGCATTGGTTACGACACAAAGTTTAAAGAGAATGATGACTCGCATTGCAAACAGTCGCCGATGCATAAAATATTATATAAGATTCGCATTTAAACAATACAAAAAGTTTAAAATTGCAAATAATGAATGCAGACCTTAGGTTGTGCTACTGGTTTTTCCACAGGGGCGGCTGAGGAGGACTCGGTAACTGCAGAAGTGGTGCCAGCTGTAGTCTTGCGGCCAACATTCGGTTTACCAAATCGACCTGCCGAGAAAAACTTGTTTATTGTACATGTCTCCTCCAACCAAATACGCAAAGAGCACTCATATTTAT
Organism: Byasa hedistus; assembly: GCA_029286795.1. Lineage (NCBI taxonomy): Eukaryota > Metazoa > Arthropoda > Insecta > Lepidoptera > Papilionidae > Byasa > Byasa hedistus. The sequence continues at coordinate 1,299,409 of JAGSMW010000036.1, forward strand.
GCATTTCTTTTATTTCGTATATCTTCTAAATATATTTTGTGTTTTTATTAATTGTTGTTGCTTCTTTTAATTTATTAACCCCACACTAAAAAAAAGGTAAATCACAACCATAGGTATAAAACTAAACAGAAATGTCAGGTGCCTCGTCACTAAAAGAAACTAACAAAACGCATTGGTCAAAGTAGCACAATGTAATAAATTACAGTAATTTACTATTTCATAACATCGCATAACACAATCGCAAAGCAACATAAGAATAATTAGTATTTCGCTTTCGCACCGACTTTATAGTGTGCAGACTAAATAAAGATAAAACTAATCAAGATAATTATTGAAAGCTTAGCTAGTAAAATGGTCGTATGAAGAGCCTGTTCTGTAGCTTACGTGATGACAACTTTCTCTTCACGACCGATATGTGAACAGGATTTGAAAAAGATTTATGAAATCACATAATTAGAGATCGTCTCAAAAAGTTTTATAACCAAACGGAGTCAGAGACGTTGTACGTTGACTTCCTTTTGACTCCTGAACCAGTAATTTTTATAACTGGTAAGATAGTAAAGTGAGAAGTCGTAAGTTTACCTCGAACTCGTGTGGTAGTTTCTTGTGGCGCTTCAGTTGCAAGACTCGTCGAAATGGATGCTCGTCCCCGAGCTCCAGGACGGCTCTTAAATCTTGAAGGGCGTGTTGATGGCGCGGCGGTTGTGGTTGTCGTCGTAGTTGGAGCTGGTGTGGTAGTTGTGGTAGTCGTAGTTGTTGTTGTCGTAGTGGTGCTACTAGAGGTGGTGTCCTCTTCGGTAGTACTTATCAATTCCGTTGTCCAGCCATCGTCGTCAACTGTAGTAGACCCATCGAAGCTGAGTAGATTATTGGTGGAGCTTATTTCATTATTCAAGTTCTCTCCAGCTAGATACGCGTAGAGATCAAGGGCGACCTTTTCCATTGCAGTCATGGTCGTATATTCAGTTGTGTCCTGTTCGTATGATGTGGTTTGTTTATAATCCGGAGGCAGCTTTGAATCATCCGTTATTTCTTGGAACTTAATGTTACCAGTTAAACTATGCCCTTCTCTGACAGAGTCTTTAGTATGCGACGGTTCATTTAAAATAGCTTCTTGTTGAGGTAAGTCTGCCGAAACTTTACTTTCAGATAAATACCTTGACGGTGGTTCTTTATACTGAGAAGGAATGTCTCCAGAATGGGTCTTAAAACTGTCGAGATCTACGAGTTCCGAACTTGGCCGCCTGGAAAAGTTATATGTTTAGTATAAAAAATAGTCTGTTAAAATAAAATGGTTAACATAATATGTTAAGTTTCCATAATGATATTACCTGACGTGAGCTCGAGCTCTGCTCCTTGTTTGTCCAATAGACTCGTCAGCTACACTATCACTTTGTGGACGACCTCGGTACTTTGTCGTTTCCGATATTACTTCCGGCACATGGGTTGTAGTTGTTGTAGGGGTCGAAGCAGCGAGACTGCGGCCGCGAGGCGGAAAACGAGTACTTGATGGTAATCTTATTCAAAGGGGAAAACATTGCGAATATAAATAACATTTAACCTTTAAATATAGTCATTTTGTTTTTATTAATTAAAGATACTTTACCTTTCGTCTTCTATTTTTTCATCGACTGGTGCGGGAGCAAAGTTACGGCCACGAGAGCGACCTCTAGACGCTCCAGGTAAAACTTCATTTTGTACTTCTGCAGCTGCTGTGGTAGTTACACTAGATCTGTCTATGGTACTATATTTGCTCCTTTTGCTGTCTTTGCTTATTTGATTTTCGGATTCTACTTTTGGTGGTCCGTCATGAGAATTTATCGTGGGTTCGGGAACTTTCTCGGTTGTTGTTGTTGTTGTAACTTTATTTTTTGTATCCTTCTTATTCTCGTCTTCTTCATCGTAATAATAGTATAGATATTCATATTCATAATCCTGTCCGTTAGGACCCTTTTTAATTTCTATTCTAGAATGTTGTTTTTGTTCGGAACCGGCCGTTTCGAGTTTAATATTAGAAGATAATAAACCACTATTAATGTCATCGATAGTATCAAAATTAATTGGAATATAATCATATGCCTTAGTTGAACTAATTGCTTCAGTCGTTAAAGTAGGTTTTTGTGTTGTAGTAATAGCTTTGTTTATTAATTTTCCTGATTCAGACATTGCTTCTAAAGCGACTGCTAAGTTTGGATTAGTTTCTACATCCTTTGTGTTCTCTTTAATTTTTATGTCTTCTAATTTAGATACCGGCACATCGATTTCAATCGATTCAGAAGCTTTTATTTTTTGTCCCTTTTTAAAAAGAGCTTTTTTATCTTCTTCGATTGATATAATACCTTCTGCGGAGTGTTTGGTTTTACCACTGTGTAATTTTTTAATAATTTTATCGTTTTCATCTTGTTTGAAAATGCGATGGAATGGATGCTTTTCTGGAATTTTGTGTGATGTTTCAAAATTTCTTAAGGGTGTTTGTTGACCGGAACTAACTAATACATATTCTTCCCCTGGTCGCGGTTCCGTGATGATATCTACATCCGCACACACTGTGTAGATGCATAGAAAAAAAAATCTGAAACAATGTTACCTTTACGTTATAAGATTTTTCTGGTGTGACATTTACCTATAACATGGTATGCTATGCTAGCGCGCTGTGACTCAGCGAGACCACATCTGTCTACAACGGCGGCGCCTACGAACAGTACGCGTGCTCATTGTTTGTTGCTAAAAGCGAGAAGCTATGAATCACCAAAAGGAATTCTTTGTCAGTAAATACACGTTGCAAAATTCAACAGCCTCGTCATAGAATAAAACAGCTTTGCTACGTGGAGGCACTTTCTTATGCAATTAATATTGCGAGTATTGGCTCTGTATGGTTGCGTTAACATATTCGATTTAGTCGTTGAGAATGAACAGATATGCAAAGAAATGCGAAAGTATGTTAGACAACAACAAAACAAGCATTGTGAAGCGTTGCATCACTTGCAAATGTAGAATATGATCGTGAGAAATCGGAAGCGAAAATAGAGCGTGAGTGAAAATTACATATACAAACACTACGAAAGTGTGAGTCGTTGGAGCTGTACGTGACGGTCACTTTCGCTCAGTAAGTTTACTCTTCCATGCCACGATCCGTAGTCGACAATGGTCATCGACGATTATGTAATTTAAAAGGAATTTGATGTTGATAAAACAAAATTTTCATTTAAAATATACTGCAACAAATTTCTCTCAACCTCACCTTTATAGGGATAATTATTTCGTTTACGTTAGAATTATTACAATAGTTTTTTTAGCAATTATTGCTGAAACACTTGTGCAGTGTAGTTAGCCTAATCAAAATTGTTTGTCGGAATCTTTAACGTAAAAACAAGTACAAATATAACATCATTTTTAATGAAAATTTAAATTAATCTGAGACAGTAAGTAATGATTCCAATTACCGTTGTCGGAAGGTAACAACTTCCGCGAAACTTCTAACTAGTTTCGCATTAACATTCGGAAGTAGGCCGTTGATTTTCAGTGGTGGATGATTATTATCAAGCTTAACGTAATGCGCTGATCGCTTGTTACGGTTATACTTCACGTTATATTTACATTTCAAATAAATAAAATAAATAAATATTTAAAAAAATCAAATGATATTTATGAACAATTGAGAATATGGACGTTTCAATTGAATAATTTAGCCTCAATTTCGCACACAAGCGCAACAGGATTGGTATATACGTGGTACTGGTTCAATTTCACTTGGCGTAAGGTCGTACCGAGCGCAAGGCTAGGTGAGCGTGCCTACTTTAACAGCTCATAGAATGATATAAAAGGAACCAATACTTATTCCGATAATGTGCGCATAAGAAAAATCCAATATAACGAACAGACCTCCACACGTTGATACTTCCGAATGGCCTCAGGTTTTATTCAAGATAACTTTATAAGTAAACCGCTTGCTTGAAAAGACATATTCCTGGTTCACTTGTACATGTTGAATAATCTAATTTATATATATTAAGTTAGTTATATTAGATAGTCAATAAATACATTAAGTTTTCGATTACAGTTCGACCAATCGTGGATACTTTTTTTCATTTTGCTAATGTAACAACGTGTAAATGTTAACAAAGTAAATCGTTGAACTAAATGCGAATATGAATCGTCCGTCAACGCGCATTATATCGTAACATTGTCATCTCCCCGCTTAATGTCTTCGGGCTGGGCGTGCGTTTCGTAACTCCGATTTGCGTGACTCGATTACGCCTGGGTTCGACAACCGGACTCCTCCACCGAATGTACATAACACGTGGCAAAGAGAACCTACAGCCGGCCTTATTAGGAACTTGTTCACCTGAGAATGGTACGCAACTTGTATACCTACATGACCATCGATATTGACAGACATTGGCCTGGTAGGCCAGGTAAAAATAACACTACTTCTCTGCAACCCAATTATTTTATTAACAGCTTTACTTTGTATATTCATAAAATAATAATTGAATATTATTTTACATACGACATTTATCATGTGTTAAATGTTTACAAGATAGTTAGATATTTTTCTTTGAGCGTACAAAATTTTATGAATGTAAAATCATTTATGAATTCTTGTATTCTCTACAAAAATCTTAGAACGTTATTACTATATACAACAATATTTTTTTTGTATAACCTCAAAAATGTTAAATATTGAGAACACACTCCATTTTGTTGGTTAAAAATCGTGCTAATGTATTTGGCCTTTGGGGGGGTTTTTGTCCAGCAGTGGGCGTCTATAGGCTGATGATGGTAAGGCAAAAATAAACAATTAAAAACAGAACATGGTACTTCAAATATTCCTGGTTAATTTTTTTTTGGATATAAGCAGTTAATGTTATAGTTCAAAACTCTCAAATACTAATGACTTTTGCTACCTCATGGTCCCATCATATTCACAAGTTTTGGCACCACGAATACAATAACTAATTAAACTAGCATTAAAACCGTTGCGGAATGTTTACACGAACGCAAATTTTCGCATTGGCAATAATTTATTTATAAGGCAACCAGAGTTTAAGTAAAAAAATAAGGACAATAGTAAAAAGAACACTAAATTGTTTTATCGCATACCTTCTGCATTCTTGTAATATCAGACTTTTAAAGGTAAAAAAAAAATCTTAAATGTCAAAACGGGGCATAATGTATGTAAAATTATGAGTATAATCTTTAGTCCAACTAATTCTTCAGCCACATTAGCCTAATGTAGAGTTCTCAATAATTAACATAACATACATCGGTGAGGTCAAAAATGCCGAGTTGACATTTAAACAAATAGTAACAGAAAACCGGTGAAAAACAAGTTTAAAGAGAATTGCCGAAGCGTGATTTTTGTTAAAAACATCGATTGTTATTCGTGGGAGTCCAATTCCACCTGTTTGGTAGTAGGTCAAGGACTGACAACATTTCCCACACCATGTTTGCATTATGAAGTATAAGTTTATCAAATTTTGTTAAGGCAAGCAATTCCTGACGGAAATTTACTCATGCTACACTTTGTTTTTATAAATGTGCACATTGAAAACATAATATCTTTATAGGTGATGATTATTAGTTAAATTTAAAGGTTTCTCGTATAATCTGTATATAAATTATAGTACTTAAAACAAGAAATTGTTTTAGTGTAGAAAAATATTTATCCGCATTGCGAAATGTATATTTATTTTCAAAGCAACTTTTTTAAGTACAATTTATTAATAAATGTATGAACATTAATTTTAAAATCGTTACTTTTTATGTAGTATATAATATGTAGTAAATAACACATGTTCTAAAGTAGCAAAAGATTAAAATATGTTCTTTTTCTTCATTTATAACAAACGATGGATGATAACGCAAAAGCTATATCTTTAAAATTTAAATAAGTAATATCAAATGACCGAAGTATTAACTTAATGATACCTTGGAATGGATTGGATTCGATTACTTTGTCAAGGTGTTTAGGAATTCATCCCAACGCAAGTTGTGTCAGGCCACACAAACAATAAAGCAGGTCATTTATATCACATTACCTTTGTTGTAATATAATATAGTTTATAACTTAATTAAATAGGACCGTTGCAGAGGGCCAAGGTAAGGCCGATCGGTTCTTCGTGAATATCTACACTTTCATATAATAATTAATTTCTTTACATTTTAAATTTTAGTAACAAATTTTATAGTAAGGTACAAACGGCGGACTTAATAACAACACGACCGTAGATAAAGAAGCTCGCTCATTCAGAATAATCCAGGCTTTCATATACATGGCCTCCTAAACACAGTAAATGTTTCAACTGATTAAATTGTCAAACGCATTCGATATATTATTATATCCCTATGTTATCAATTACAAAAAACTACTTCTTTCCTTTACATTATAATGCGCCTATGTAAAAATTTTCAGCCAGTATTAATAGACTGCAACCCGGATGTGATTAAGCATTTGAATATTAATATCATTCATAGTTCTGAATATTTTTAATAATGATCAACTAGAAGATAATATCGCTCTAAAATTCTACTTAATCACCACGAATCACGTAACTAATGAAAACATTAGAAAGTGTTTTACACTGTAAGCATAATATTATCGGTATTTCAAATGAACCAAGCCGCTTCAAGGTGACATAAAAAAGGTTATTAAACGTTTTGAACGTCAAGGCGCCGATATTGCAAATCCTTTAAACGTTATTCAGCATTTGCCTTAGACCCTGATACACTTAACGAAGAATATTGAGGAAAAAATGTTTTGAAATTAAATATTCATGTCTAACCCAAACACCTCCACTATTATGTTGTCTGTAATAACGAGTATAAAAAAGAGATTGCAGCCTTTGTTGGCCTATAGACGGCAATACCATTGAAAGCTTGCCACTTCCAATAATAGGAAACTTCCTACAGCATTCATTCACATGATTCGAACCGAGGTGAAGCACTGGCGACAGTAAACATAGCTATGCTGTGTGTAAAGCAGTATCCTGGCACAAGGTCTGGTTTGCCTGTCGTGTACTCCGAGGTCACCAGTGAACGTACGGTGGCTAATATGTAACCGTAACCGAGTACCGATTGCAGTCACTATTTGTCTCTCTCATTCGCATTGCATTCACAATCGTAAAACTTTTCTGTATAAAAACCACACTATAGGAAAGAATGCGGGATTCCTTGAACTCTCTGTATTGGAGAAAAGTATTTTAAGAAAAATATCAAATAATATTTCATCTTAATCGTTTATTCATTTAGTTTTTATTGCCTGTTTTAGGCTTAGGTCGAATTCTAATCGATTTTATCAAGTACTTCAAGGATCGGACCTTAACCGACGTTGACGTGTGCGTAATGGAACTACATTTCCGTGCAGGATGATTTTATTTTTATAGAGTTATAATCATTTTAGATACAACATTGAAGAACGATAACGTCATAAATAAACGGCCTAATTGTTTTAAATTTAGTACGTACGTTTTGTAAATCTTTCTAATTAAATTAAGGCAGAATCTAAGTATAAATACGTTTAAATTACTTGCACACATTAAGGAGCAAAAGCAAAAAAAAAATATTAACCCTTGTCAAGTTTCACAAAAGGATGTTATTAATCATTTGAGTTTGAACTGCATTTAGGTTCGTCGACCTTATGTGTTGCTTATTGTGGTCACGTAGCAATTAACACCAACAACGTGTCTCGAACGCTGATGGCTAAATCCAACTCTTGTCAATAGTAACGGTCGTATAAATTAGTCATTTTAGTTTTACATTATATATAGTTTACCAGCTGAAACTACAAAAATGTCAAGTTTTACATAGTCGTTAATAAAAAAATACTGTATAAAAAGTTATAGACACTTGTTACAAAGGTATTTTAAAAACTCACTTGTTAACTTTCGATGAGGTGGATCAAGTAGGTGAAAACGTCATCTGATTGCCAAATATGAAGTCATTAAATAAAACATACACAAAGACGCAGACTATGGTGTCAAATTATCCTATTAAAGTCTTTCATGTGAGTAGGCAATCATTAATTTTAAAATAACCACTAAAATTTCAGAGCAACTAATACAATTAAACTTTTAGAGTGTAAGAGAACTTCTCACAAAAGTCAAGCTTGTACAAAGATTTAAAGAAAGATTGAAATTGTCGGTCAATTAATTCTGTAAAGGCTTACATTTATGTCGTAAGAATATTGTGTAAATATATTGCAGTGCTGGACAATTTTTACTGTCGATTAATGTACAAGTGTGCTATAAATGCCATAATTTCGGAATAAAACTTGCTTCACGTACGCCGACGTCGCACGCACTCAATTGTGCTTATTTTGGATTTAATATTTATCCCATAACTCATTGCTTTCACTTAATATTTATGGGTGAAACATGACAAATTTACTGGACAAAAAAAACGTTTTGTAGTATTATTTATTCAGTCTCCACCGGTTATTATGAAAACGAGCGTTTTTAATATAAATAAACATCACATATTAATATATATGTTTGCCAATGCACTTATTATTAAGTCAGTACAGAGCATGTTCGCTGTACAAAGATTCAAGTTGGACGTGTATAGAATTATAATACGAACCGTGTATCCGCAAAGCGTACGCCTGTCCACGTTTGACGTGGACATGTTTTAGCCACTGTGCGTTATTTACGTTTAAAGAACATTAAAGCATACTTAGAAAATTTAACATAAAATTTGATACATAACATAGCACTTAGACCTTCAAGTGACTTGCATATTTAGTGTCTCCTGCCTAGAGGATACAGTGCTATTTTTTTTAAATATACTTGAGGAAACTCTTGATGTTAAAAATTTGGTTTCATCATAAAAAAAATATTTGTTTATAATTAACATAGTTTTTAATGTGACCGGAATGTAATTGTTGTGTACATTCGATAAACAAAGCACGAGAAATCTTGCGGATCAGCATTAAATGATGACCCCATCGCTTTCGACCGATGACGTCAATACGCTTCGTCGTCGTTTTCGATTTTTCGTATATTGCTAAATCAAAAGAAATCGGTTGTCACCGTATAGATCCCGCATGTTATCGAGAAAGCTCAGTTTTCATTTTAAACTTACAGCGCGAAGTTGTTTTTGGTGATAGATGTTCATTTGAAATTACTGTTGTAGATGCAATAAATATTCAAGTAAAAGTTATTACAACATTGAGTCTGACAAAAGACAAAACATATTAATATACAATAACGCTAAACCTTAATAACTACAGATAACGTCTAATTTTAAAGAACTTGCTCGAGTGGTCTATTAAAAAGAGATTCGTTTAAGTCTAACGTTAACAGCGAAACTCAAGGTTTTTCACTAAATACGTGAAACGATGTTTTTATTAAATTTCTCTATATTCCCGTAGTCATTTATGTCAAGGTTCTGTCGTTACTAAATACCTACGCTTCTCCAAGTGGAAAATCAACTTTTACTACATAAAACATGTCTCGTAAACAGGAACTCTTGCGTACGTACCGTGTACGAGCTTCATACATTTTCTTAAAACAAAACGTTGTTATAAAAATCCAATAACTTGTTTAATTTTAACTTACCGACTATGTGTTACGTGGATCTAAATTATTTCAGATTTAAACACCAGCATAAGGAATTCATATTAATTTTTATTTTGCAATATATTGATAAATTACGAATAGGGTACGAGTCATGTATGAGCTACGGTATTTAATTACTATCCTGTAAAGTTTAAGCGTCTGCTAAATTGTATTACAGTCGAAAAGATTTCTACATGCCCTCGACGATTGATAGTTGTAGAGTGAGCCAAGGTAATTATATTATTAACCCAACCGCACAAACACTGCAACTCGCACATACGCTTTCTTATGTCGTATTTAAATATCATTTTATAGAATACAATGAATAGCTACCATGGTGGCAACTGAGGGAATGTTTTTTCTGAAGCCCATAAAAATATTAAAGTGCGTTCATTAACGCCGCGAACATACATACGTATCAGTCACTAAGCGGGGGCAAATGGTTAATGTTTTATTCATCCGTTATCTCATCGAGCATTCTTTAAAAGGTCACCGCAATGAAAGTGAAACTGGTTGAAATCACAACTTTTTAGCTTTGTATAATTATATTATAGAATAGACAAGAAACGACTATATCTTTGCTGCTTCAAATGAATCATAATATGAACCCGGACCCATACGCTTAATGTCATTGATGTAACAACTTAAATCCAATGTCAAATACTTGTGACACACCTTAGCTTTTTCTCCCCGAGTGATGCACGAACAGATATTACGAAACTCTATGATATAACAAAGTTTACGCAAACAATGTTTGCCTCTATTACAAACTGTTGACGTTGTATTATATATTAATACATTTATATATCATAAAACGTTTTAATATATGATCAAACGTTAGGCAAAATTCCATAGCAAATGCGATATTAAACGGGTAAGATAGACTGTAGCTAAACACCGAATACTTAATGTTACGAGCTGGTTATATTCATAAATATTCAATGAAGCTCTTTAACGATATTCGTAACAAAATCGTCAAACTACAGCTGAACCGGTATGTGGTTAGTGATTAAATAAAACATCAACCAATCGGATAATTTTATTTAATAGATAACAAGTTCGTATTTTTATATTCTCGCGGAAGGTCGTTCAGTTTGAATGCTAACAGGTAGCTGACCAAAAGACATCGCGTGGCAAACGAATGTTACAATTGAAATCAATTATAACATTAGGTGACGGTTCATTAGATTCACTTTCTCCAATTATTTTACTCACAATTGATATTTATGATTTCTGAAATGTTATTTATCAACGTATGTATTTACAAAATCTTCGCTATATATAACTATGCACAACAATTAAACATATTGTTTAGATTTCACAATTTATTTCATCAGAATCCACTCGTTTGAGTGTAATATGTTACCTGTAAACAATCGCTTGGTAACACGAAATAACAATTATATTTTCACATTCATAGTGCCTACAGCGCCTTTCTCTATTACGTTATATTTAGGCAAAAGATTGTACATATCATATTGTACAAGGTCAATTTCGGATAACCAAAAAGTTATTAATATTTTTTCTCATATTCCTGTAATATTTTTCAATTTCACCACTTAATACCATTTATCACGGATAAACTAACGTTGTGAAAACTACAGTTTATCAAACTAATGTAACACAATTTAAACATTTAGGTCACGACCTAGCCGCATTCTTGCCTTGGCGTGGATAAAGTTGCATGGAATTACTTATTACCACATTCCATTTATTTTTCTATTACGCAGATATTTTTTTTTCTTTAGTGAATCTACTAAACATTAGAAAAAAATAGATAATTCACGATAAAAAGACAAATTATGTGTCTTGAAAAAGTTGCACTGCTTTAATGTGCGGCAAAAAACACGTGCCAAGAAAAATATTCTAGTAATTTACCGCTTCAAGCTTGACGGAGCCAAAACGATCGAACAAGAGTTGCGTCAACGTTGTTACAGAAGTGAGCTAACAATAATAATAGTCACAGGCCAGTGCTAATTTTGCTTATATCCCCGATTAAATAAACTTAGAATAAAGGAGAGCTCGTCAGTTATAGCATTGTTATTAGAAGCGACCAGTGAGCTTTCGGTAATTGTGTAATTTAGTAGGATTAGCGAGTGACGATGAGTCGTGACCCGTCGCGCTGTCGTCACCACTTGCTGCTCTTGACATATCGAAATGTAGAAAGTGCAAAACATGAAACTTGACCAGACGTTAAGCCTGCATTTGATGCCACGATGCTGTAAAGTTTGTGATCAAACAACGAATGCCCACATTGATCAATATCGCTGGAGAGAAAAACATTTTCACACCATTATAACTTCTTGTATACTTTGTTTTAAAACTCAAAAGGACCTAAATTCCGTATTAAGATTGATTGTACACGCGCTTAATGATTGTATACGGAGGTGAGACAAATTGTATCCCATATTAAGGGCCATTTGACAGATACTAAAGAGATAAAAAGTGCTTATAGAATTGAAAATAACATAATAGCAATCCAATCATTAATTGGTGGTTATCAACCACAAGGTTAGTATGTTATAAATGTTATAGCTAATGTCAAGGACGTCAATTTATGTAGAGTACGAATGGCTTTGAATCTACTAAAAGAACGGAATTTTAATTATTTAATATCAAGTAGTAGAAAGAGACTCTACTATTAATATACTACTCTTAAAAGAACAAAATTTTGGGATAATTGTTTAATAATCTTCTGTAATACTTAATTTATGTTAAAAATTATTAATTTATAATGGTAATAATTATTGATAAATCAATCCAAGCAAACTTGTCGACAATTGTATATGTTCTATAATGTTTTGTAAACATCTATCTATCCACAATGCTTTCAGTAGAAGTACGGAATGGTTATTTACGGGTCCATATGAATTGCTGCAACTTTAGATTTCATCGTCCTGAAAGCGATCTTTTACTTTATCTTACTATTTTATATAGCTGGTTTAACAATATTAATTATCTGACGTAACTAATAATTGATACCATGATATTATACATTTTAGACAGTGAAGAGATCAGAAATAAATAATTATTAAAAAAACAAGCTTTTTCAAATTTATGATGAAAATCTGTTTTACAGTTCTAACGGTTCGATTATTAAAAGATGGCTGCTGACATCGCGACACAACACACACACGGAGATACGCCGGAACACGTAAAAAGCGAAAGTGAAGGTCGTGTGAAGAGGAGCCGCATCGATGACGGTGGAACGGCCGGCGCACGCGACGACCACGTGACGGTCACGAATAGTATCCATAGTCGCTAAATAATAAAAATATCTTTCGATTCATTTATAAATAGTTATATGGCCCTTAAATCCTGTTCCTACTTGATTGTATGTATATGAAAATATTTAATGTACTTTAAGTCGCGGTTTCGTATTGTATGCCCATATAACATTCTTCTATTGGAATTATAATGATGAAAAAGATGCAACATATGTAACATAACATATTAAATAATTTCAAACTTAATACTAATTTATATTAACGAAATGGCTTTTTGCCGGAAATAAGAGTCAACTTTTAACGAGCTATTAAAAGAGAGAATTCGTTATGATTTCAAGACAATATAAAGACGAAGAGACGAACGTGACGAGAGAAAAAATAATAAATTAAGAGGTATTTCATAGATTTTTTTATAATGCCAAAATTCCTTCCATGCTGTTGTTTATGTAAAAATAAGTGATGTTAATCGTGTAGCGTAAGGCGTGCAATTCTCAAATGCTTTCACACCCGTTAGTAAATTTGTATCATTAGTTACGAAATGTGTTCAGTAAACGAACGGACGTGGTATAAATAACTATCAATACTTTCTTTTCACATACAATCACACTATTAGAGTTACATAGCCGAATCTGTAACACGGAGAAATTCAAAATCTGATTTGTATTCAAAAAACAAGCTTCGATGCGATTTACGCGTTGGTGATGACAAAATTTAAACAGTGTTAGCTTTTCGACAGCGAAAGTGAAATAAATGTAGTCGTAATATGGTCAATAGTCATAATGTTTAAACTCGAACTAAGTATCATACGGGCTAATAAAAAACGATTATTATACTTCAGCAGGATTTTTTTTACATATCCAAGTTGAATACTGAACCGTGCATCTTAATAAATGATAAATTAATTTGTGAAAGTGTTATACAGAAATAAAACGTTGATAAAAAATTACAATACAAGGTTTAAGTCGGCGATTTCAAAGAAGTAGGTAATAAACTTTCCATTTACATAAACTATATTTGATTTCGATAAACTACACTCATTGAAAACTAACTTTTAAATCTCAATTACATATGGTTTTAAGTAACCAAAAAAGCACATTAGCTCAAATTTATTAAAAATAATTAACTTTACAAATCGAATTCACGGAATCTGTGGTTTTAATGTAAATCTATTACAAGCGTCAATAAGCGAAGTCAGCGAGCAATATTTAACTTAAATGAAATAAAGTACAAACACCGCACCCGTGCGATGCGTTACATGAACTTTCCTAAATCAATAAAACTGTGTGAGCATTGTGTCATCGTGTCTAGCTTTTGAAATAACTACCCACTTCCTCAGGATTGACCACTTTAGAGCAAGAAAACAAATGCGAAGTATCTATTGTGTCGGTGAAGAACGTTTTAGTCTTATGACGCAAACCATCACAGAGAGAGAATTTGACAATAGCGAGTTTTGTATCATTGTGATCGCTTATGTGTATATGTAATGTTGCATTCTGCAACGTTGCAAGCTGAAAATTTATACCAAGAGTGATTTTTGTTTGTCCGAATTTAGCCACATAACACTTTACTACTTGTATTAATTCTCTAGCTAGTTATACTAATATAAAAAAATCTTGTCTATGGTAATATAAGAAAGTGTGTCTGTCTCTCACAAATGCAGGCCCAAGCCAATAAACTAATATTGTTGAATTTCGATACGGAGACAACTCGGGCCTTGAAGAATGACAGGCTACTTTTTGCCACAAAAATAAAACTTAAGTAATGCGCCTTTTTAAGGTCAAGAGTCATAACACCTAAGTTTTTTTTACAAAAATTAATGCGGCTGAAGCTTTGTATACTATTTTTATTTTTTGATTAAAAGATCTTTTTAAAATGGAAACTAATTTGTGTACATTGTTACATACAAAGTTTGCGATAATATCATAATTACTAAATTTAATAGAAAAATCAGTACTCTCATCTACGACTAAGCTGAGCTTTGGAAGTTAAAAATGTTTCACAATACCCTCGAACGTACTTGCCGCAATATCAAGTTAATCACGCCTATAAGTATTTCATGTTATGATTCTCACTATAATATGATATATTCATAACATATTTTGTTATTCTACAAATTAAAGACATTTTAAATTTATTTATAAATATTACTCATGACAAGTTTTTAAAGTGGATAGTCTGTATGGAAGTTTTTCAGTGCCGTGTCTCGTTCGTAAACAGTATTAATGAAAGAAAAAAGGTAAGGCGGAGTCTAGGGCTAATACAATACACGAGCGCGCTGAGTCTTGCATATTTTGAAGCAACGTTTCGCAGCCTTCATTGAGAAACATATGCCCTCATTTGTGATGTCAGTCGGCTGTAGTTAGGCAACAAACACTCGATTTCCACACGAGAAATCAGATCAGATTTTCGCCGTATCGGCAGAGCCACAAGATGTCTCGCGAGTCGAGAAAAGCAACAATATAGTTACTACCTTCGTACATAATATACACTAGTAAAGAACAAGATATTTCGAAGTAAGTTAAATATTCAAGATTATTTTATAATTTAAATAAAAAAACAATTAGTGCATATTGAATACTTACATTACTATCCTGGAGAACATGGTAACGGCGGCTAGCTTGCGTAGTTGCGTGCGGTACTTTGCGCACTGCCCGGCTCACTCGGGCTGCTGACTGCAACAGAAACCTCACATCAGCACCCGCGCCTTTCCCAAGCGACACTCTGTTGCGACAGTGAACCTCGATGAGGAAGCTACATCACACATTTAAATGCAACGTTAATGCCAAAGAGCGCTTAAATGTCAATAGTGGCGACCTTTCGGTTTTGAACTAGGTTGCGCAAGCGAAGATCGCCGGTGATCGTGTGGGAAAGGCGAATGCGTGCAGGAACGTCAAAGGGTGGTGGGACGCACCGGTAGGGGACGGCAGGGAAGAGTGACACCGCTGGCGACGCACTGCCGAACGGCGACTAACCACGCCGCCGCGCGGGCACCTCTTACTTATAGCCACAGAGAGTACGCCCGCGCTCCGCCCGCCGCCACCGAGTCACCCTCGGAACTCTATACACATACACCACGGAACTTGACACTGCGCCGCGTGTCCACTGACAGATCCACGGCGCCATCTTCTACGCTGATCTTACATGTTAACATGCAACACCTACCTTTGCACCACAGCACAGATGCTCTGTAATTACATTACAACCAGCAGTATGACTTAACTAAACATGGTTCTTTTTTATGCAAGAGAAATTATCAAATACCTTATAAGCATTTTCTTGTTACATAATGAAGAACTTACTAAACTGTGGATCCTTGTTTCGGTTTCTATTAGAGACTAAAATTATGTGTGGCACAAAAGCTTAGATAACACATTAGTATAAAAGACATGAACGCGTAACACGTAGTCGCCTGCGTCACCTACACTTTATTTTTCTGCGAAAATACAATCGCGATTACTCATCATTTATATAAAGAATTTATAATGACTGTCTGTTATTCTATTAAATGTTAATAAAGAAAAAAAAACATTAAACCGCATTATAATTTAAAAACGGCAACGGAAAACCTTTCAAAGAATTGACCCACCTCAAATCAAGGAAAATTTGAAGTTCTTGTATCAAATGTGAGCATTTATGAAGCGGATACATAGCTTTAAATATCTGTTGTAGGACGACAAATTCCTCACCCGGTTTTTGCCTTTGATAAAAATACGATTCATTTTAACGAGAACGAGAACAAACACACAAGGCATATGTACATTATAAATAAGTAATTATGTATGTCGACTGGTAGTACGATCTACTCTATGCATCAAAAAGTCAAGGACGTACATACGCCACGCTCATCGCTGACGAGTTCTTGCTCTTCTTCGTACTAGCCTCTGAAGTTTAATGATTAAAAAATATAAGATATTTGTACGATATCACCAAATCATGACAAATTTTTCGTTCCTGTTATAATACTATTAAACATAATTTGAATAATTAAATTACTTCAACCTTAACGCGTATTAAACAATAATGAAAAAAATATACTTAGGTACTTAAAAGAATTTCGGTAAAAAGGTTTGTGAGTGCAGGCGACAAATCTTTTTCTTCCTTTGCTCAGTAAGATCCATGTAAAAATATCTGTAAAAACCAGATTATATTTAATAGATATTCGTTTTATTAGTATTAAACAATATAGTAGCGCAGAAAATTATTTTATAACACCATATACACATGGTTATTGTTGTTTAAATTTTTTGGGTTTTTTAAATTATACGAATAAAATAGAAAGGTAGGTGTAAAAAGGAAACACAATGAAGTATTTTAGTTTTTATTGACAATGCGTATAATGTTTGTAGCATATTAATAGTGCAATCCTCAAAAATAGTTATTCCGATGTAATAATTATTAATCATAAAATTTAGTCATATGTGTACTTGAAATCTACGGAATAAGAAACTAGTAAAACCCTAAAAATTTACGAAAACAAAAAAATATATGATATCACAATACACTTAAACGAACTTATTGATAAATTGAGCTAAATATTTACAAATTTGGTTTAGAATAACGAAGCGAATCACGAGCCAGAGGTCTACTCACGCGATACAACCTTACGATACGGGATTCGTAAAACATAAAAGCACACACAATGGGGGTGTACTTTAAAAAATAATTGGTTCGCACAGTTTACTTATAACTAGATAGCCTTATACGGCCGGAAAATAAATTTTCGATTTCAAAAAGACAAAAATTTTAAACGACAAAAAACATCAACTTTTGCTAAATTTCAATTGTGAATTACTAATTCGAAAAAACACAAAGTCGGATAATGGAGCTCAAAGTAATTTTTTTGTAGTCACCGAGCTCATTTGTCTACAATTCTACGGCTAGCGGCATGCATTTATAGCTATATTATTAAAGATAATTTATATTTGTAAAGTATCGTGTCGTACTATAATTACCGTAACTCCCTACAAAAATATTGCTTTTACTAATGGCGACTTCCGGTGCTCATGAAAAGACCACCTGCTACCAATATTTAGCATAAAAAGTTTTAAAGACAAAATTAAAAAATTTTGAGACATTTTTTACAGTGTAGAATTAAACCGATTAAATATACTTAACATGATAATTATTGACTGCTATTAAGAATAGTTAAGCTTAATATCAAAATGGTGTAACGATTAATTTAAAAAGATTTGAAAATGATGTCTGAAAATACTTCGAATGAATATGTTAGTCGACTGAATATTTATTTACCATCACAACTCCCGTACTGCTATTTAAAGAGACTAGGTGAGAATACATCACATAGAACAATTCGATGATAAAACGCTTTGCTTTGTACTAAATATTCCTTTTCCTCCTGCACTTACATGCGTGTCACTAAACAATATCAGTAAATACTCTTGTCAAAAATATGGCAAATGTTGCAAAATGTCCGCAAACTACACTAATCTAAAGCTATGCTAAATGTACGTTATTGGTGTTCTCTGAATTACGAAACAGTATTATCATTATATTGATTATATCTGAGGCACGTTACGATTTCATCACCGTGAAACTTTATCAGGCACATGAGAAATACGCGAAAAGAAGTCTAAACATTTTCACACTCGTAGACAAACAATTAAACGAGTATGTAAAGACATCATCGTTTCTTTTTTATTAATAATATATATTAACCTTATTAGTTCCGTCAACGTTATCCGGAATCCATTTTGAGTATACACATCAGTTAGTTTTTCTTCTAATCAAGCGAGCTCCTCTGAGCCTAGTGGCGCCAGCATCCGATATTACAACATCCGGTCCGGTGATCAACTATTTTATATCATGGTTCTCCAGACGTTAAAAATATTGGATTCCGGAACATCATCGGCTATTTTTATTTAAAGTTGATGAATTTTATGATGTTAGCTCAATGTAGAAGTATGTCCTGTTTTTTAATGCGGAAAAAAAATAACGCAACGGAAATTTCGGCGGAGAGGAAAAGGAGTTGTGAAATAACCAGGTTTTTTTTTTACTTCGAGTTGGGGAAACGAGAAGCGAGTTTCGTCACATAAACAGGTTAAGGACTCGAGTTCAGCCACCCACCGGACATTCGAAACATATATGTATAAACATGTCGGATACAATATGTGCAGCCTTACAGAGATTTAACTAAAAGATGAAAAGTCTTTATAACTAAATTAGCTAGAGAAAATTTACTATCAATATTTATATACCAAGCACTGGATACGTAAAAAGAATGGTGTACATCTCACCCTTTAAAGGAATAAATATTTAAATCCATGAATAATTAAATAAAAGACGAAATGACCGAGACGCTAGACGATGGGTACGCGAGAACTACGTGGTCCACGGACGGGGCATGAGCCAGGGTTTTAATCAACTTCGTTTCTGACTCGAACAATGCTTAGTTCATGGCTGCATCGAGTGTGTGTATGTGCAATCTAGTAATTGGCGGGTGGATAGAGAATACTCTACACGAAAACCGACGACTAACGTAGAAATAATTGTTTCGTATCTAGCGGGTCTACTCTTCTTAAAATACCATCTTCTTCAGAAGGTCAGCGACCATTAAGGAAATCTGGACTTTGGATACCGCAGGCTCTGAAAAGGGAACGGGTGCTCTTTCCAAACCTTTTTCCCCAGTTCTCTATCCAGTGTACTCTCCGGTCTAAACTTCGCTTTCATAAAAATTTTCCGCGCACGTCGAGCTTCATCATTTCGTACTTTGTGTTCCTCATTGTCACCTAAATGCTCCTGCTTTATTTTTTTATAATAGCAAGTTTTGTACGAAAAAGCGACCGTTATCGGTATAGTGCCGAGATGCCAGGTAATCACAGAGTTCTTTGGCAAAAGAATTTCTTTGTATTTTGCAATTTCTATGAGCACCATCGCTAAATTTCGTACAATTAATATGTTTATATATATGGCACCGAATATACTCCCAGAAATATTTTTTTACAACCGTCCGATAGATATTTAGTTAAATACAGATTATATGGTTATATAATTTCTGCAAGGCAATAATTATTATATAAAATTCAACTATAGGAAAGAATACACGTGGTCCATTAATAATGATATGGTTACATTAAACATGACAATATAGTCGGTATAAAATGTCACAAGCAATCAATTCTATACGAACAATTGATATATCTCTAAAGTGTACTAAAATTACTTATATATTTTAAGCGGATACTTTTATATAATTTCAAGGTTATTTTATTAGTGTTAAAGAATATAGTTTTGTATAGACATAATGACAGGTCACATCCAAAACGTAAGGTTTTTTATAATAGTCGTATCGGTTGGCTGTTTTTAAAACACCAAATTATTTTTATCTGTTTGTAGTGATGTTAACTATTGATTAAAAAAGTAACACATGCGTATAAACGTTATGGTCGCAGAAATCTTCGAATTATTATTATCATTGTTAATTTGCTCCCAAAATCTTGTTAAAAAATATTTGAACAGCTAGAGACCTTTGAAACAGGAGCCAAAGGTACTTGCCAAATCTATTGAATTTCGTTAGAGGACGCACACAAGTTACGAAATCGTTGCTATTGTATCGACTCTTATATCATGTCTTTTTCTATGCATAAAATTATCACCATGGAATACCGCGTATGTTTGTTATTGTAGAATGTACATCTTATACCCTACATTCGCGAGTTATTCTCCATAGCCCCTGCCCGTAGGCGGATTGCGACCTACCTTTACATTATCGACCAAACTTATGTACCTAAACAAACTTCATCAGTGATCATTAGAAACGAGAAAAATTTATAAACATTGTACAGAATACCAATGAATATAAGTTTAACACCAAAATAGAAAACTTCTCCTTTCTAATGAAAAAGAAGCGTTAATGTAACTGACAAAATACAATATACATAGACATGGTACATGTGGATGAGTTAATATATATGTAATAGATATAAGTATAAGAAATAAATCCATAAAATGTTGCAAGACGGAGAATGTTTATAATTTTAAAGTTTTAAATTGTTTTTCTGCGGCTGCGGAGTAATTGTAATGCAACGCACGCTTCAGCCAGCAGACGCATAACTTTCTTCGTGGTTTGCAATAAAAATGCATCTAACATATCATTACGAATAAAAAGCATTTATAGCGAAGACGTACTTGTGAAAAATTTCTTTAAAACATTGATAGTGTACAAAAATAATTAATCAAAATAGTAAATAATCCTAGTGAAACAAACATTTTGAATATTTGCAATTTATTTATTAATTATTTTTGTTTTTAGTATTACAATATAAAAAATACAAAATTCGTTAATGTATTGATGATATAAATTAATAACAATATAAAAGCGGATTTTTGAACACGTTTGTAAAGATAGTTAGTAAGTATTTTTGACGACAGACACTAAACGATGACCTTATTGAAACTAATGTTAGCGAGTTTAAATTGTTATTACATATTTAAATGATACTTGAATTAAAAACGATTACTTACATTGGTAATTTTATTGAATTACCTAAACGGGGGGAGAGGGTGGGGGGGTGATGATCATGTTAAAAGGGCGCACGTGGTTAAATCCGAAAAAAACAATAACTGCCTTTATGGAGCAGTGGATGAACGCATGCTCTGTAACCCGTGTGTCGAATCAGGAGCGACATGTTGCAGAGTTTAGATTGTAGTAGAGTTTTTTCTAACTCACCTAGCCAACGACGACCCTCATATTGTAAATCTTCAGCCATAAGAGCATCGCTGTGTTCCGGCTTTCAACATATGATACCCGTATTCCGGACAAGCGCGCCAGATTCACGACCTCCTAACACCATATAAATTGAAGTGAAGGTATTGGCTCATTGTACATGAAAAAAAATATTGACAAAAATTTGATATGGAGCTAAAATATCAAAAATTTATTTTCTATAATTAACTCACAATTTCGGTAAGGAAAAATTATATAATTATTTTAAATTTGGTATGCATAATGCTCAAAACTCTTTTCATGTATAACTTCTGTCGATGCGTTTTATTTTGTACGTTATAGTCCAAGCACTTATCGATTGTAATCGTGTAGTATGTAACCATTACGCCCTTAAGGAAAATTCATTCAATATACTGGAGAATACATTTTACATTGTATCCGTATGGTATCTTATTGCCTTACAAAGTATAACGTTGATTCACCTATTTTGCAACAGATGTATATTATAAAATATTATCCTCAATAAATTACCAAAATACCTCTATCATTTAAGCAACTTATTTTCTTATTTATAAATAGCATTGGTAAAAAAATATCATGGAATTATTTATCACTTGTTATAAACTATTTAGATAATACCAGCAATTTTTGGTCTGTATACACGCGATCGCAAAGTTATAAGCGTTTGGAAGCACTATTATTGTTTTTTTATTAAAAGGTAAATGTTAATTGTACTTGCGAAGGCCATATCCTGCTTTTAAAGGGGTCCATAATTCTTGATTTTGCTGTTATCGAGTAATTTATAAATAGCGTAGCATATCATCATTTTAACCATTTTACAATAAATTGTATATCATTAAGTGATATATGTATATTAGATATATACATAGATACATTCGGCATGTCAACATTCTGCTCTGATTAAATAAATCTATTCAATGTCGACAATAATAATTGATTTGTTAATTTTCAGACGAACAAGGTTTTCTTTGTATAGAATAATCAAGCGTTGCTTAATTTTCTTAAATATCAAGTTCATTAAGATCGCTTATATCGGCTCACGTGGAAGAATATAAGCATATGTATTTAAATCAAGCATTAATAGTACTAAATTATCAATTCAATAATTCGATACGGTAAACAAGTTTTTGCCAATGTACATATATTTATGAACTGTATAATTTGTATGTCACAATACGATACATATCAAATATAGTATACAAATACAGTTAGATGAAATTATTCTGAATCTCCCTTATTATACATTTAGTACATGTACTAAATATGTATATTGTTTCATGATCGAAAATGATTTTTGTTGCATCTTTATTTACCATATGATAGGTACACAAGTAATAATAATAATGTAAATTGTATTCATATTCAATCATCTAAAGAAATATTTCTGTCTAAGCGGCTAAATAAAATAACTGTATTGAAATAGCCCTCCGATATTTTTATTAAAGGGGATTTTTATTTATGATGACAAGTTTATGTAATTATCGTCGACGAAACTCATATACTTAGGTACAATTCATTTTCTTATTCAATTCCATAGGCTATTTATTGGTTTTGATTGACCCTGTAGTCACGATTTTTTAAAATAGGACTACCCTGTGACTGTCGTTGAAGGCAATTTAAAGGTTCTTGGGATTCGCCTGTTTTGTCGAGTAATCCCACAACTACATCCACTATTTCTGCAAGACCGTTAAATCCGCAGTAATATTATGTGTTGAAGTAGCACAACGAGAAGTCTAACCTTCCATGAGACGTGCTTAGGCGTAGAGGAGAAGGGCACCCTTAACAACGCACTAATGTCGACCACACAGAGGGTTTTCGTGGGAGAAATCACATAAAATTCAACCTTTCCCAACGAGCAGCGTCTCTTTTGAAATTTCTTCCGCTAATCCACCCTTTAACAAAAAATCGTACATAACCTAAAAATC
The DNA here is from genome assembly GCA_029286795.1 of Byasa hedistus. Classification (NCBI taxonomy): domain Eukaryota; kingdom Metazoa; phylum Arthropoda; class Insecta; order Lepidoptera; family Papilionidae; genus Byasa; species Byasa hedistus. Next base: position 1,322,822 of record JAGSMW010000036.1, read on the forward strand.
CGCATTCATTCATTTCGGTGTATTGAAAATCACAGCCAAACAGACGCTAGCCCTTAAGAAGAAAAAGGGAAAGCTACTACCTATTCCCTCGTTAGTTCCGTACACAAGGCAATTTTACCGCCTTCCGTACAAAACGCAAAATCCGAAAGTACACAGTACATTAATTTCACCGAAAAGCTACATAAATTATGACATGTATTTCCGATTTGGTCATGTTCATAAGTGTATACAAAACTTCAACTTCGTATAGATCTCAAAATGTGCGTGCAGTAAGATATTTAATAAACATGTTTATAACTAGGCAAGAGCAGATAGGCTATTATTAGCACTTTGCAGACCAATTGGCGAGAACTCTCCATTCTGAAGTAGGTCGGTGACCGAAAGTTCGAGAAGATTTCCCGTTCTGACTGTAATAACACGTTTATAATTTTCTGTTATTGTTAACTACCACGGCGTGGAGTTTTTCGCGATTGCTGACGAACTCCTGCTGTGGCTTTCCCAAGTGCGGTGGAAACTGAACAGTGCTTTGTAGCACGTGCGGTCGGCAAAGTGTTAAGACGTGTACAAAAAAATATACATTTTATAAACGCATTCTAACGTCAACCATAATTTCCGACTATAAACTTATTTATACTAGAACCTACTTCGTTAATCTTCTACCCAAATTCTATCCGTATTCTATCAATATTCTATCCAAATCCTATCCGCGATAAAAACCTATCTGTTATTGATAACCGAATGCTAAAAGATCTAAATATCTTTATCAAAGGCATTCGGCTATCGCTCGTGTCGCTAATCGTTTAATTACTATATATGTGACCCGGCCTTAGCCCCTAATATAACAACCCGAATCACTGATCAATCAGTTCCGCAACACACAGTGCAGGATGATGATTAGAATCACACTTGCATTGTTGACATTCCTCACATAAAAATCAATCACTAACTCTTTTAGTATAATAACACCTAGAAAATTTCTCTTTATGTCATGAATTACATAAAGGAAATAGTATTGAAGTTGAAAACGTATACATTGGATTATTTTATCTGTCAACAAAAATATTAATCTTTCAATTGCAAATTTCACAACGTCAAATATAAAATATTGTCAATTTCAACCTCTTTTGATAAATATCACAAGCGACCTATTTTCTAGCTGTTATTAAACTGTTTCATCATCATCAAACAGTGTCAGTGAGGATATATACATGAATACCAACGCACCACGAGGTCCACCAAACTGTCGAAATATAAATTACTGCGAAACTTTCTGAACACGTGGAGGTCTTATTGTATTGAAATTTTCATCAAATTTGTTTTGTTCGAAGAAATTCCTGTCTTACATCAATTACCTTCATAATACGTAGGCATAGATTATATAATATTATAAGAAAATTCAATTGAAAATGTTAGCATAAATCATAAATTAAATAAAAATGACGAAGTATCTATCGAGGCGTTTAAAGACAATAAAAAAGATACTGCATCACCAATATGTTCGGAGTGATCGGAGGATCAATGAATTATGTTTCCTATTACATGCAATCGTTTAAAATTGTTTGTAGCATTCTTACAATAACAAGGAATATGCATGTCATTTAATGAGCATAAAATATTTATGTAATAAAGTTTTTTACTTCATAATCATGCGGCAATCAATATTTTTTGGGAATAAAAACATTCTTTAGAGGACTGAAATATTCGTGTAAAGAAAGGCGAATGTCTAAATGTTAGTATAGTTAGTATGTAAGTTTAATTACGACGCCATGATTCCACCATTTTTTCACTCCAAGTACGACGAAATGGCGATAGTGGAGCAATATGAGTTAGTTATCTGCATATTTTTTAAAATAAAAAAATACATGCATATTCCCCATTATCAATGTTTGTTACTTGATCGGTATTATAGACAGTGTGACTGCCACGTCGCGTTTTGTGTACTCATGTTTAAATCCAGACAGGTTGTACATCATTGGGGCGGACTTTGGGCCACCACTGTTATGGACGGTGAAGTAACGGCGTCTCCTCTCCGCTTGCCCAACGGCTCTCGCTTCTGTTTCGCTCTCCGCAGTTGTTTGTACAGCACGCAGATACACTTTGACCCGCCTAAAAGAAACGGAGTTTTTTTTACAAGGAAAACGATTGTAGACAATTAGTTAAAAATCTCAAAAAATATTTTACAACTTTAACTGCTTCTGTATATCAGCATCTAACTGCGAAGCTTGTAAAATATGGTTTGTTGCCAACTCTCCTGTGTATTTACTACCCTCATTGTTAATCTGCCGCTAAAATAACATTGCAGTAACATCATCAAGAAATCAGATGTCATTTAATCTTAAACGGACGAGCACAATCTGATCCCGTGTTTACCATCATAAATAACGCTATATTGTAATGAAAAAGCATATCACTGAACATAAGGCAAACATCCTACACGCTTCGTCGCTTCGTGGAATAAAAATATATTGAATTGTCATTACCTGTGTCAAATGCAAGTCGTACAAATGGAGCGTGCTAATTGACATGTCGCGCGCATCATCCGGTGTCCTTGAAAGAGGCAGCGCGCTACCTGGATCGAAGTATCCTGCTGTACCAACAACTCCTGTCATCCCCGAGCCTGAGTTGCATGCCATTCCAGACATACCGGAGCCCGCGTTCCGGGATACTACGCCTGACGAGCTTTCATCCTCATCACTCGTTTCATCCATATCCTGGAATACAACATTGCAACACTCTATATTCATGACTTTACTTGGTACCAATCTTATAATCATAATTTGAGATAGTTGCAGGTTAGCAAAAAGTAGCATTCTTAAATTTATAATAACACTATGGAGCATGTAAGTTTCAGCTTAGTTCAAAGCCCTAAAAACATTTCCCCACGGAGCCTTCTCTCACAATGATGGAGTCAGTCATGTTGTCATAAGCTGGCCAAATGCAGGTTAGGGGAAGTCAAATGTCCACGAAAGCTATAGTTCTTGGGACATCTCTGTCTCCACAAGATTTCTTTTAACCATTTGATAGTTTATAAATAAAAGAAATTATACAATAATTTTCTTCTTTTTCTTCTTGATTAAATAATTTTTAAATTACCATCAAGTTGTGTTGTTCATTGTAATGAAACAAAATGATCCTTATCATTCTTGACCATATTCTTGAGGTTCCTTTAATTTATGATAGGTTGGATAAATTTCTTTTTTGTAAATGAAAATAACAAACTCACTGGTAGTCGATAGGGCAGTTTCGGTTGCTGGTAATATGAGAGTACAGCGGGCATTGGTGTGTTTGTTCCGAAAATACTTTGCTGGATGTAGGAACCAAGCATTGTTTTGTGCTGTAACAGATAATTTTGATCAAACACCAACTACCTCCATCATCATCATAAGTGGACTAACATTAAATTAAAAAAGTTAAAGAATTTTTTGATGTTCAATAAATAGGTTCCTGCCTTTTATTTGAAAATCAATGTCAAAGTAGGTTATACAAAAAAATTATTAAATGTTACAAATTATAAAAAAAAATTAAATAAGAGAAATAACAATTTATCATAAATATATTGGTACAACTTACTAAACCATTGTTTGCAGGTATCGCGTGAGTCATGCTCTGGCGTAAGGAACGAAGGAACTGTCTCTGTGCGGGCTCGCTCGGTTTCCATCCAGGGTGTCGGCATGAGAACGCTACCAAGGACAGTTCGGTCTTACCACCTTCACCCTGATTATATTGAGCGTTACCAACTAAAAAAAGATTAAAAATATTATTTTAGCCATCAAATACTATGTATACATGAAGATGATACACAATGAAAGTGAAAGTGAAAAAGGGAGGGGATGCCGTAACGTCGTTTCGCTATAAATAGCGGATGACTGTGATTCTCGCTACATTACTGTTTGGACAGCGTAAGAAGTATGAACTCAGTGACTTGAGAATTGAATATGTAAAAACATGTAAATTAAGTATGTATATTGAAAAGAGAAGTGTCTATTAATATAATGCCAAGAATCTTATTTTTAAGCAGTATTTTTTTTTCTATAAGTATTCTTCCAGATATTTTTTCTCTAAAGGGACGGTAATCGCATTCTAACATCCATACAGTAAAGAGAGTATTAATGCAAGCTGTGATATGATTATTATATGTTTAAATAATAATATATATTACACAATGATTCTTGATAAAAATATATACTTACCAGTGGGCTTGTCACTGTACTTTGCTGCCGTCTGCCAATCAGGATGACCATGTCGCCGAACGTCAAGCTTTATAAAAATATATTTTTTTTTAATTATTAACGACGCTTAGACATAAATTTCTTATTGATATTTTTTATCAACAATGGGTAACATTGTTCTAAATATCACATGATTTTTAAATGACAAAGTGCACTAAAATGTAATGAGTGTGTTCACACAGAAATCTCTGGCTCCCACATATGGACTGCCGCAACACGGCAATGCTATTATGGCAGCAATTTTACAATATGAGAATTCTAGCTCCAAAAATCCTTCCCACAACCAAACTCCATAACACGTGGTACCTGAATGAAACCAGGAACCACTGCGATACATCGATTTTGGTAATAAGTGAAGTTTACAATTAGTGTCTCTACCAAAATCTCACATGGCAACCACGAAGGTATGCCTGAAATTCAACTTGTTTACCTGTGCAAATGAGCAGACGTCCCCGATGCCCAGAACGCTAACAGTGAAATTACGGTAGAAATCCACGATGTCCAGAGCACGGGATTTTAGTGACAGCAACACAAATGGACAAAGCAGGGGACTTAGCAGCTCAAAAAGTATGTACACCTGTAAATTAACAAAGAATAAAGAATAATTATTTTCTTAATAATCTAATAATCTCTTTATTAAATTGGATTTATACATTTACTCGTGAACATTAATTGTTTATTATCAAATACAGTTCTCAACATGCCTTTCTTTGAGATGAACTAACAAGGAACTAGCAAGAATTTGTCTTTATTCATTTATTAATGTTGAAATCAAAGTTATATTTTTTTTGCAAAATAACGCCATATAACTGATATTCACGTTGTGAACAGAGTGAATTGAAAGAGAAAAGTAATAAAAGCTGATCCCTCCACTGTATGGGATATATAGCTAGGAAGAAAGAGAAAGATTTTCCCGATGGTAAGTGGTGTGTATCAACAAAGAAATGATTATAGTATAAACAGTAGCATGTATACAAAACGTTGGCAACAGAATATAAAAACAAAAGCAGTGTAATCATATGTTTACACCATGTTACACAAGGATGTCCTGACATCAATAACAATAACTACTATTATTGGCGAAAGTCGCCGATACATGCCGCTCTAAATTGGAAGAGTTGCTGGAAATGAGCGGCGACGTCCTTAGTGTGCGCGCGACCACGCCAAGCTGCAGGCAGGTAGTGCACGTGGCCCAGTACTTGTACAAACAACTCCTCCCCACGTGCTGGCCCCGTACATCCGCCTCCCAAGCGCTCTTCCTCTCCTATCAAAGCTCTACAAAACAAAAAATATAAATAATCAAAGAATCTGTTACTAAAAATTGAAAAAACAATTTATGGTACAAAGTTTTTAATGTTGGCGGCCATCTAAATAAACACTAACATATTACACGGCTGCCAAACAGGCATGAGAATATTACTGTGTTCTAGTTTGGATATTTCACAGGTAATGGCTAATAAAAAATAAATACAACAGCTTATATCTTACAGCAACATGTAGTGAAAAGTAAATCATCTTAAACAGAGCCAAAAAGTTATGGGCAGGTATCAATAACCATAAGGTGAACATCCTACTTATCTCATTGCTTCTTAGAAAAAAAAATTGTTACCTAGCAGCAGCTAAAACACAGCCCAGTATAGTGATAATGGTGAGTACATGTTCAACAGTTAGCACATCTTCATCATATACAGACAAAACAACAAGAACGCCAAGTACACTTGCTGACAGGAACACTAGATTTCTGAAAGCAAATGAAAAGAAAAAACTAAATAATGTATAGGATGGTGCATAATAAACAGTCCAAATTTATGTAATAATTATGAATTATATAATTTATGAAATATACGCAACTCACTTTGCTATCACAGTGGTAATAGGCGAAGAAAAACTTGCGAGGTACTTCGTAGCCGGTTTGTGAGCACGGTTGAGCCTATCCCGGAGCTCATGTTCCAACTCGTTAAAGTGCCGTAAAGTGACACGCGCATATAATGACCATGTGCGCAATCCCAGGGATGCTGGTGAACGTTTAATTAACTAAAAAGTTTAATGAACCTTAAATATTTTTTTTATTTTGTACTAAAGGTTTTATGCAACAACATGCCTGTTCCCATTTTATGTGAAGTCTGCACAACATATCTTCTTCGATTTACTTCTATCGATAGTATAGTGGCAATCTATTCCTTTTACATGCATATTCTAATTCACACCATCATGATGGTTTACCGTATGGCCAATGGCTTTATGATGTTTTTGTTAATGTAGTGTACTGCACAATGTGAAGTATTAACAATTAAAAAACCTCTTACTAACCTCTGCATAATTGAAAAAAAAATAAAGTATCTGCCAGCCCTGAATGAGTGGCGCCAGCAAGAGATTTATTACCGCTAAAAATAATATTTGTCTTTCAAGTTGCCTTGCCAGAATCATTCTTTTTGAATGATCCTTATAACATTCACGGAGTTGCCAACAATTTTCCCAAGGACTCCATGGACTAGCTGTATTAAATTAATATATTATAAATTAGCTAAATAGCTTAAACAAAATTTATTGGTTGTGTGTATGAGACTTACAAAACAGAAGGAATTCCAAGTTCCATTTCAAACCCCTTGACAGATAATGGATATCACCTAAAAAAGGTACATGAATTTGTAGAGGTAGTAGATTTTTGTTAACCATTGCAACCATATAATTATTAAACCTGCAAACAAAATGACGACAATAATACATAACATAGCTATATCAGGATAATAATAACTCTGAATACTACTGTACCTAGCATTAGTTATAGTAGTATTTAAATAAGTATAATAAAGCTGTGATAGCTCAATTTCAGGCAATCACGTGAGTTCTATCTTCACTAAGCCCAAGCTTAAGTGAAGGAAAACATTATAAGAAAACTGACATGTTCCTTAAACAACTATTTTCAAGAATGTGTCACCCGCCAAATGCACTTTGCGAGTGTGGTAGATAAACAGCCTTGACTCCCTCCTGGAAGAGAAGGCTCATTGACTGCAAATATGGAGAAGATAAGGCTGTTCATAAAAATATAATGAGATATACCTGAGTATTCTGTGATAAATATCTAATTCGTTGATCTCTTGTTTGTGCACACACATGTGATGCTCAGGCTGGGCTTCTCTTACTCGATCTTGTACTGTTGACCAATTTATCCATGCTAAGTCATTCTGCAAGCAAATTAAAAAGTTTAATTATAACAAAATTATTGAAGTAAATATAGCTCTATCAAAGATACTATTTACCTCATTTATTTTTAAAGCACTATTATAAAATAATTTTGTGTCATACGCATAATACAAGTGGTACAATGATAAAAACACTCGCATGAACCAGATTATAGAACACAATGTTACCACACACCACCTGAAAATGTTAAAAAAATACATGTAATTTGTTATAAATTCCCCACTAATTATTTGTCATAATAAGTGTACACTTTAACTGTTTTATATTTAATCAAACCAATTTAAAGTGATGTGGAATCTTAGATTAATATATATTTAATTGGAGTAATTTAATATTAAATTACAATATTTGGAAGTGAACTCATAAATTTCATAATATGTAACAACTACTTTATTAATAAATAATTTAACTTAGGAAAAAACATGAGCAACATGTTAACAATTGAATGTATTACCATCTCCATGATATTCTGTTGACACAATCTGAAGTAGTATAAATAACATCATTAAGGCTCAACTTCTCACTCCTGTTTGCATTTACATCATTCCTGAATAACCTTGGATAATCTACACAATGTACTAAAAATGTTGAGAACCAAACAATAAATATAAATTGTAGAAGATAAAATAGATCCGACATAATCATTGGATAAAAACCTCCACGAACATAATACTTATACATTCTTGTAAAAAATGAATCAAGATCTTCTATGTGTGTCCAGCCACCTGCAAAATTATTAAATAAATGTTGCATATAATATATAAATGTGCAAGTGCTCTGTGGTTGAAAACTATGTATTAAATCATCTAGTAATTTACATAGATCAAAACACAGATAAGCAATAGCATATCTCATTAACCCTACATGACTCTTAACTTCCAATCTGTAATCATTATCCTTGTATGTGTTCTTAAAACTTCTACTAATAATTATTTTGATTGTTCAAGCATTTTATTTTCTTTCAACATTTCAGTTTAGCACTCTTACAATATTCTACACAAAGAGATTGCATATCTCAAATATAATACAATTACATTTTTCCTTAATACTAATTAAACTTCTGTACCCAAAGGGACATTCAAGATTTAGACATCTTGTACATATAAGTTGGAATATTTTGTTTTAAACAACTATGTACTTAAAATAATAAAAATAAAATAGGGTTAAAGGAAATGATTTTTAGGAATGTAGCGTTTTGAAATATTATAAAAGAAAACGGATGATTAATTTTTGTTTAGTCCCAAAATTAGAACAAAGAATCTATTATTTTTTGTAATAAAGAAAAAAAACATGTGGTATTTTAAGCGTTGCACATAAATAAATACATAAAGAAAATAGTTACCTTTCGTTTTTGGTACTTTGTGTATAATAACATTAGTTGAATCATCATGTTCGTGGTCCAGAGTAATCATAGTTGGCGAAGCATTTGTATTCTGAACTGAACGTCCCAGTGGTGGAGTTAATTCGTTGTTTAATGCACTATATGTAATATCTCGCCTATTAAATTGTGTCATTATTTTCAGCTAAAAGCTAATACTTAATTTAGCTTTCTACGTCTAATTTAGATTTGCAGGGGCCACGCACTGCTTATTCATTGTTGACTTTTGCCCAGAATTGTAAATCTTTTAAATGATTACTGTTTCTAATTCTACACAAAGGGATCTAATCAAACAAATTTTTTTGATATAAAAAAATTGTAGATACCCAAATTAACTCGTGTAATAAATAAAAAAAAACGATAGTTCAAGGATACAAAGAATTTAGGAGAGCTATAAGTAATGAATACACTGCACAAACGAAATGACGAAAATAAACCAGCCAGCCAACAGATTGACAGTTACGTGATTAGCTAAAACAAAAAGCGTTCCGTTTTAGTGTCTTTTGCTAATCAATCTAACAACATTTAAAAAATTATTTGTTGTGCCTTTTTTATTTCTTTTAGTTATACCGGAATTCTACTAGTTTCAAATCACTCACAAAAATATAAATTATTCGCAGATGAACTCATGATAATGTAATGAAAACATGTTTGCTAAGAAAGGTTAATAGAATTAATTTTTTTAATGAAAATAATTATTTTATTTATTACAGAAATTAATATTTTATAGTTTTATGCAAAGTAAATAGTCAAAAAATACAATGAAACAAAAAAATGGTCAGTACAGAACATTTTTAGGTTATGAAGAGAAAAAAAATAAATGATATATAACAAAAAAAAAGTATACAAAAACGGACTTAGATCACAGATATATAAAAGGGAAGCAGACTTAACATGTCTATAAAAAAGTGTGCCAAAAACTCAACATGATCAGATCACGCATGCTTACACAATTCAATGGGCCGCATTCAGAGACATTAAGCAATAAATAAAACCAATTGAACATTTTGCGAGTAATCATTCTAATGCGCTGTAGTGAACCTCCTTTCCATCTATATAAAAGTACGCATGTTACGATTAATAAAATGACGTTCATACGTCTACCTAAATTCTAGCTGAATAAACCCTAATTAAGCTGGGAATGTATCTTATTAGTTATCCTTAAATATACTACAATTTATTATTATAATTATTATATATTATTATATATTTACAATTTATTCAGCTAAATTTTGAAACCATGGATAAATATATTATTATATATTATTATATATTTACAATTTATTCAGCTAAATTTTGAAACCATGGATAAATATCTAAGACCAGAAAGGTTTGAAGCAGACCCCTCCTCTGAAGGGGACCTGTCCTCTCAGTGGACGCATTGGAAGCAGACTTTTGAAAACTTCCTCTCTGCGATTGTGCCGGTCGAAAATCCGGTAAGCGCTGAAGTAAAGTACCAACTTCTTGTAAACCATTTATCTCCTATATTATTTGCCCATATAAAAGGAATAACGAGCTACGACACGGCAATACAAAAATTGAACAATCTTTTTATCAAAACTCCAAACGAAGTATTTTCGAGACATCGATTGATGAAAAGATCCCAACAAACGGGCGAATCTGTGCATCAATACCTGCAAGTACTTAAATTATTATCCAAAGATTGCAGCTTTAAGGAGGTGACAGCCGAACAGAACGAAGACGATTATGTGCGAGATGCATTCATAAGCGGGCTCTCATCTCCAGCAATCCGACAAAGACTCTTAGAGAATTGTAGTCTCTCGTTGGATAAAGCATATGAACAAGCGCGTTCACTGGAGCTGGCTCAGGTCCACAACGAAATTTACAAACGAGAAAATCTTCCTACTATTAATTCCATAGCAACACATTCTAATACTCCGAGTCCTGCAGCAGAAGCTGTTGCTGCTATTACAACTACGGGTCAAATTCCACAGCAGACTTGTTTCTTTTGTGGGAATAAAAGACATCCGCGGCGATATTGTCCTGCTGCTGGAAGCACGTGTGTTTCTTGTGGAAGAAGAGGACATTTTGCAAAAGTCTGCCAACAAAAAACTCAAAGGAATGCTGCAGTTGTTCACGACGGTGATTCTAACGCTTTATCTAGCATCACATCCGCGGCATCTTATGATTTAACTAAGGCTACTGTTCGAGTCCTTTTAAATAATGGTATCCTGGCACGTGCTCTCATCGACACTGGCAGTACGGCTAGCTTTATCGACAAGGCTCTTGTCGATCATCATCATTTACTTAGGGTACCTTGTAACGAGAAGATAACAATGGCTAAGTCTAGTCTCACCTCACGCATTGAAGAGCTGTGTCCGGTGTCGATAGAATTACAAGGTCACAAATTTAACGTCAACCTGTTGGTTATAGAGGGTCTTGCTCCGATTTGATTTTAGGTCACGATATCCTCAGTAAGCATTCGGCCCTCGAGATGAACTTTGGGGGACAAAAGCCATCTTTAAAAGTGTGTGCATTACCGCAGGCTAGTATTGAGCCAGTAAAATTATTCCATAATCTTTTACCATGGGAGAAACCTGTCGCAATAAAATCCAGAAGGCATACAGAAGCAGACGCGAGATACATTGAAGAAGAAGTACAAAAATTATTGTCGGACGGTATAATTGAACCCAGTCAATCCGCGTGGAGAGCACAAGTCCTTGTAACGTCGAACGAACACCACAGGAAGAGAATGGTGATAGATTATTCGCAGACAATAAATAGATTTACTCAGTTAGATGCGTACCCCCTTCCTTTAATTGAAGATGTTGTGGCCAAAGTCGCGAAACATAAAGTATTCAGCAAGATCGACCTAAAAAGTGCTTATCACCAAATTCCAATTATGAAACACGACAAACAGTATACTGCTTTCGAAGCATGTGGAAACTTGTATCAGTTTCGACGAATTCCATTTGGAGTGACAAATGGGGTCGCAGCGTTTCAAAGAGCAATTAACAGTATTATTAAAAATGAAAAACTTGAAGGTGTGTACGCTTATTTAGATGATATAACAATCTGTGGTGCTAATCAAGCCGATCACGACAGCAAATTGCGTAGATTCAAAGAGGTTGCGGCGAAATACAACTTAACATTAAACCTGGCAAAAAGTGAATTCTCCGTAGAACAGATCAACTTATTAGGATATAATATTTATAACAATATGATTAAACCTGATCCGGAACGACTCCGACCTCTTCTAGAACTCCCGGTGCCGATCGATTCGGCATCGCTGCGGAGAGCGTTGGGCATGTTTGCACATTACGCCAGATGGATAGAGAATTTTTCAACGAAAATACAGCCTCTTGTAGCTACCGAATGCTATCCCCTATCCAATGAAGCCGTAGAGACATTTAAGTCCATAAAATCGGAGATAGCGAAGTCTGCTATATACGTCATAGATTCTAAAATACCGCTAACAGTAGAAACAGATGCTTCAGATTACGCCTTAGCCGCAACTTTGTCACAGGAAGGAAGACCAGTTGCGTTTTTTTCAAGGACTCTGTCCTCTAGTGAAAGGGGCCAATCCGCGATAGAAAAGGAAGCTGCTGCTATTGTCGAGAGCCTGCGTAATGGAGGCAATTTTTAATTGGAAAAAATTTTAAGCTTATCACGGATCAAAAATCTGTTGCCTTCATGTTTGATCGACAACGAAAACACTCTAAAATTAAAAATGACAAAATACAGCGCTGGAAGCTTGAACTATCCAATTATCATTTTGATATTATATATCGATCCGGGAAACAGAATGTTGTAGCAGATACGCTTTCCCGTGTTAACAACATGATTGCATCGATTTCGACAATTAATTTACGACAGTTGCATAATCAACTTTGCCATCCAGGGGTAACGCGTATGATGCATTGGGTTCGTACGAAATGTTTACCGTTTTCAGTGGAGGACGTTAGACGAATCATCGCTACATGTCCTATTTGTGCAGAGATAAAGCCTAGATTTATGAAATCATCTGGCACTTTAATTAAAGCAACTGCACCGTTCGAAAGGCTTTCTATAGACTTCAAAGGACCATTACCTAGCTCGTCAAAAAAATAAATACATTTTAACAATCGTCGATGAATTCTCAAGATTCCCATTTGCTTTTCCTTGCCCAGACATGAGTGCGATTACTATTAAAACAAAACTTACATCACTATTTGCTATAGTTGGCATGCCTGCTTATATCCACTCCGATCGCGGTACTAGCTTTTTATCAACGGAACTAAAAAGCTTTTTACATAACCTTGGGATAGCTACTAGTTATACGACGCCATATAACCCGCAAGGTAATGGACAAACGGAGAGATATAATGGGATACTTTGGAGATCTATACAACTCGCACTAAAAACTAAAAATTTGCCCATAACAGCTTGGGAGGAAATGCTTACACAAGCACTACACTCTGTACGTTCATTATTATGCACTCCAACAGGATGTACGCCGCATGAGAGGATGTTCTCCCACCCCAGGCGATCCTCTAATGGACAGTCAATTCCCACCTGGCTTACAGAAGGCAGAAGAGCCTACCTGAACAACAACAGACGGATTAGTAAGTACGATCCTATGGTGGAGGAAGTGGAATTAGTAGGAGTAAATCCGCTCCACTCTCATGTTAGACTAGAGAGTGGCAGAGAAATTATAGTTTCAAACAGACAGTTGGCGCCAACAGGAGAAAGCGAGCGGGAGGAAAATCAACTGCCAACAAATTTATATTCGGAACCTCTGTCGAGGCCAAGTGGAGTAAGAGAGGTGGAAGAAAATCAACCTCCGATCATTCAAAATGTTTGTTCGACGCCTCTATGGTAAATTCCTGCGTTTTCTTGTGGCGAGCAACGCCAACATCCGATCAATTCGTAAGTTCCCATCGACCAACCAGGGAGCGTCGTGCTCCGCGTTATTTGGAAAATTACGTTCAATAACAAACTTCAGGACTAAGCGGGGGAGAATGTAGTGAACCTCCTTTCCATCTATATAAAAGTACGCATGTTACGATTAATAAAATGACGTTCATACGTCTACCTAAATTCTAGCTGAATAAACCCTAATTAAGCTGGGAATGTATCTTATTAGTTATCCTTAAATATACTACATGCGCTTAAGTACATTTGAAATAAATTCGCAAATTACTTTGTATATTAATTATTGTAAATTATGTTTATTTTATGCTTTAAAATATTTGTCGCGTGAACACAGAATAATTATAATACTACTAGCTGACCCAGCAAACTTCGTTCCGCTTCAAAATCAATAAAAAAAACGCTTATTGATAATTCGAGACTGTTTCAACTTTAGTAAAGAATGTGATGAAAATTTAACCAGAAAAAAATAATTCGTAATCACAAAAAATGCCCGTTATTAATTTGGTTTGTCTATTATATTTAAATGCACATGTTGATTGACCTAAGTCAGGATATCTTATCTTTGGCATTATAAATTGTAGATAATCAAAGTAGAGAAAGTTCTCGCGCACTCAGCGGTAAATAGTGTCACTATCACAAAAGATCAACAAAGTAAAGTTAAGACTTAACTACTATTTTGAACCAATCTAAACTTAGGAAAGTCGTGTTCCTGCTTGAATTCTACAATGGCTGCACACGAACACACTAATTTACTGCATGATACACTCACATTCAACATTCAACTGCATTATGCACTAAAAAAAATTCAACCGAGACAACGCGACCTTTACGCCCAGATTCCCGCTAAAGTTCGTAAAATATTATAGTTGCATCAGAAATTGTTGGTTGTCAATATCAAATGTCAAAATCAAAAATATTCTTTTAAATTGTATTTGTGTCGTGTCTAAATGACGGGACAAACTTCAAATTTTTGACGTTTTATGTATCTAAAGTAAGGAGACCAGACATCTCGCTTTTAGCGGGACAGTCCTGATTTTTTTACTATTAATCCCGCGTCACGCGACGTTTTTCAAAAGTCCCGACTTTTAGAATTAAGTAAAATTTTAAATTTATGAAAATCATTGTTTTGCGTAACATATTGCTTTTGCTACCCAGTTACATTGTATTTGTCTCTCAAATGATACACTTTGTATCCGTACTGCGTGCTAGCAAGATAATTAAACAAATAAATATTACAAATCTGTTTCTTACCATAGAAAAATAAAGTAAGTAATTTATTTAAATATTTCATAAATGCATAAATTTTCTTAAACTTAGCTTAAAACACTCGTAGTCTTCATATTTTATATTGATGACAAACGTGTATCACCCACCTTAACCTCGAAAGAAATTTTAGAAAGTAATATACGAATAAAATTTTGCAAATATTTCAAGTCAATCAAACTAATTTATCAATTCTTGTGAAGATTTTTACAATATTTTACAAAATTACTACAATCTACTCAAACAAATTCACTTATATAAAAAAACATTTATAAACTGTACTTATGTTAAAACTAAAAAAAATTACGATATTATTATTCCTTCAGAGTTGTCCCGCTTTGCCTATCTAAAAATCTGGTCACCTCAATGAAAAAGAGAAATTGTTGTTTTTACCATATTCCAGGCACTTTTTCCATATTTTCTCACCTTACTAACCTTCCCTGGACTTCCACGAATAATTCAAGACCACATTTAGCCAAATCGGTCCAGCCGTTCTCGAGTTTTAGCGAGACTAACGAACAGCAATTCATTTTTATTATATAGATTGAAGAAGTCGTTATATTCTTTGTACTTCTGTTTATTATGTGGGGGAAATGCTTTTGTTCACTTGCCCTTACAGGGCCAAAGACAAGTTATATAGAACTTACACCAACTAAATCTTCTACGGTGTTCATCCTTCGTCACTATGGCAGGGCTAAGGGAACGCTTTCGCACACTTCCGTGAACCCCCCACAACGCCGGCCGTATCATACAGCCCCATCAAGTTAGATAATCTCCCCTTCCCTTTTGATACCATACCGGATTCCATCGAATCCATCGCCCAAAGCCTAAGTGAGAAAGTTCTTCCGGCTCTCTGTGGCGAGTACGGTCTTGGCCTCCGCCGCTAACCAATACACGGCTGTGGCGGATAGGAAGAATAGCCAACCATAACAACGACTAAAGCGAAACGGTGTTGGTTTAAAGCCCTGGCTTTTAAATACTTTAACGGCGCCCTGGTCGTGTGAGTGCGACTCACGGCAAGTCTTCAGGCCTTGAAAGCGTCAACTATAAAATCGAACTTTGTGATAATAGTCATCAAAACTATATACGTTTCAAAAAAATTTTTAAATCAAACAAAAAATTTTTCGTCAAAATACGGTCTTGTGCTAACAGCATAAAAATAATACATTACAAGAGACTTATGTCTAGCAGTGGACGTCCATCGGTTGAAATGATGATGATGAAAAAGATCTAGTTTTTTATATAGTGAAAGGCCTAGTATTTTTGGAGATTAGAGTTTACAAACAATTTAAATAGATAAATAAACTACCTTGTATTGTTCTTACAAATTAAACTCAAGGCTTTTACTTAGTAAGAGAAAGTCGAGGCTCTTTATTTAATATTCATTATCAAAATTTCATTGGTATATATTGAAAGGGAATATATAGAAATAATATTCGTCAAAACACAATTCTCCTACACAGACTGTGATTAATACACAGGTAACTGTGTATCACTAATCACTTTATAATTTTATATCATACTCTTATTTATACCATAACTAGATATATTTATGACTTGCGCCACTTTAATCTACGCTTCAGCTGAATATCAATGTTTTTGTTCTTATTTATACTAAGGTGGTCTTGATTGTACATTTCAATATACACTGTTTCAAGACTGTTTTGCAACGACCTGAATACATGAACGTTAGTTATTTGCTAGAGATTGAATTTTAAATTCAGATATCATGGCTTTCTATGAAGTGAATCCTGCGTGAATGTGATGATATTACAACAAATACAAGTTGGTAATATTTAGCAGCTACGTTAAGCCATGTTAGAATTTTGGATTGTATTTATCTTAGCACAATTTTTAATAATTTACATGTTCTCCGATAAAGAATGTGTCTTCTGACCGGCATTTGTATAAAAATGTTTGGCGGCAGAAATAGCGCTCTCGTACAGCAGTACCAACAAAGTCGATCTCCTCCAACAAAGACCTTATTCTAGTAGTTTGCCAAGACCCACCGAAAAAATTTTTAAGTTTTTTTACTAGATGCCTGGACACAAGGTTAATTACAATATTTTTAAGTTTAATCCAATTGATTCGTTATCCATTTATATATTTAAGTGCGTGTTAATTATGCAAAAATGGCTATACGAATTTTTATCGCGTTTTCTGTTTTCAAGGGAATAGATACCAATTTGAATTATAATAAGTATTTTTTCGATTGCACATGTTCAAGAAGTTAGCGACGATTACAGCTTAGCGAGAGTGTTAGTTACCTTCAGTTAAAACCGTTTTCCGTTTAACGGTTTATTTAAACTTTCTTTTTATTTCTTATGCTGAGACCTTATCGATTTATTACTGGTATTGGATATATACAAAGTAATAACATCGGTAAATGTAATAAAAGTTATTATTTCAGTGAAAAAGTAATAAATGTATGTAGTAAGCACAGAGTTGGTTTGTCGTAAATATAAAATGACCTTGCATGCTTTATTCGCCATTTTTGGAATTCTTCTTAACATTACTAAGTAATTTTAAGCATTATTTCTATTTAAAAAAATGCTTATTATATTATCTAATTTTACCTAAACAGAGAGTCAAAAGAGAATTTGTTTTATTTTTTTATTTACTTAGTTTTAAAAAAACTGATCTTGCCTAATGGTACTGTTTGTTTGAAATTCGCATAAACTTGCTTATATTTAGAAAAACTATTAATTTATTAACAATTCTGTTTAAATGTTTTTTTTACTGTTTTAGCTTTTCCAGTTGTATGTACAAAGGTGATATGCTCAAGCGCTTTGTGGTGGAAGATGGTTTAAAGGGGTATAATCTTATTTTAAACTATCCTTGGCTAATCTATTTTAAATTATGGATATTTTATTAAACATCAGCAGGCAGCAATCCTCCTGACTATTAGCTATATGTACATAAATTATTTGGTCCTAGTCATATTCTTCTGATTGCCGCTTCAGTTAATGGCGTGTACAAGGGGATTCCACAAATAGTTTTACTTATAAATATTAATTTATATTAGATTACAGTACAATTATATTTCATACTCTCATAAATGTTAGATTATCCCATGTGAAAGGATTTTTATGAAAAGCCTGGAGACTAATGAATACGCAAGTAAATCGGTAAACTAAGAATGTCTCTTTCATTATGTAGTATGTGTTCTAATATACTCGGATTTAGTAAAATTGATACAGTAATATTTTATTAAAGAAAACATGTTAGTCTATTTTTAATACGTACTGGAAAATTAATTTTAAACTAATTATTCATAATTTCATTTTCAGCGCAATTTTCGGTTCATACAGTTATAATCCTATAAGTGATAAATTTGAACCACTACAAATAAATAAAACCGATTATACCACTATAACTACACACAAACATGAAATAAAACCAACTGCAGGAAATCAAACGGTGACACAAAAGTTTAAACATAGGATAAGTCGCAGATTTCCTTTTAAACTTGTTTCACCAAATTGGTAAAAAGTGGAGAGTTAGAATATTGAGAAGTTTTATAATTCTTATTTTTTATTTCGAAAAATATATTTTCTTTTATCATCATCATCATCAGCCTATAGACGTTTTATTTTATCTATAATAACTAAATTCATATCTTTAAATGTCATTCGCTCGCTTGAAGGAACTTCGTACAAAGAATACAAATTCAATTCCTTATCCAAAGTAACATCTAATTCTCTTTTTATATGACAGACGTATCCTCAAAAAATAACATTTAAAACGACAATAAGGAATGAACAATATTAAAAAAATCTTGTTACAATTCACATAAGAATAAATCTTGGGCTTATATATTTTAATTCAATATATTATAAAATAATATAATTGTCCAAAAATATCCATTTTAGTATCTAAGTTTTTTACGTAAGTTTTATGTTAAAAAGAATTAGGTTTACATTCAAATTATAGTGCAATGTTTTATTTGAGTTTTCTGTGTGAGCCTGCTTCTTCATCTACAGACCCACTGCCCCTTAACATTTTTTGAAAATGAGAATCCATATACATAATTAAAATTAATAGCATAACCATTTACTACTAAAAAATATTTTTATTGTGTTTATTGTAGAAACTACCACAGCACAAGTAGGCACACTACTACCTCCAACATCATCTCCAAAATCAGCATCACTGTTATGTTTTTCCTAAACTGATCAAACCTTTCCATTCGGAATTTGTAGCTGTTAAGATAAATCTTGTCGTGAGAGAAAGCATAAATATCATGACAAAAAAGGACTACATTTAAAGGAAGGAAGTAATTTAAGGGACTGGAAAGCCTAAAATTCGGTAACGTAAAGGTGGATTTGTACCTTATCCTGTTTTTCTAAATAAATCAAACAATATTCAGTAGTAATATAGTATATTAAAACCTACTTAAAAACACAAACCACACTTTTCTTATTTAAAATCTAGAAATCTAAAGATAGCAACAAGCTAAGCGTAATTATGTCTTATGTTTTAAACTTTATATCAAATCACCTTAATAACAAACCTTGTGCATTGCTTTTCTCTACTGACTATTTTTGATAGAATATTGTAAATCAGCTAATAATATTCAATCTAATATTCGTGGAGTATCTATTACTAAATACGAATATATAAAATATAAATAAAAATAAATATTAAAATGGAAAAAATATGGTAACTACCATAAATTAAGGCTCATGATGGCTTACTTATTAATTATATTGACGTGACAACGTCTATTAAATTGGTATAAGATAGGACGCGCGTGCTGAGAAATGTCCCGCACATAAGTGGGCGTGGCTTACGCCGACCGCTAAGTCGGTATGCGTTTGCCCGAATTGGTTGAAAGTAAAAGATGTATTCTATTGCTCAATAATAATTAGAAATAAAATCCCTAACAAATATAATTGAGAGTTAGTATAACTTGATTTGTAACCCGATAAACATGTCAAACAAGAATAATAAAATTTATTATTAAAATTTTTTGTGATATAATTAATAGACGTTGTCACGTTAAAATACATAAGTGCCCTGCACATATAACCCAGAATTTTTTTACTTAAGGCATTATTGTGCGTTATTGTTTTATAAAAGATTTTCTACATTATCACCTCATCCTCAGCCGATGCATGTTCTCTGCTAAACATCTTGGACTTCAATTGATCATTATTTTTACTTTCAATGATTAAAAAATTTATCATTAATAATTATAACACTCTATTACACTAAAACAAACAAATTTGTACTCATTTTGGTACATTGTTCTATTAAAAAATTACAAAGTATTTCAAACATTTACACATATTTCTTTACTAATTCAATAATATATACATTGTTTGACTATTTAAAAGAGTGAACTGGACTTAAATATCATCAAATGGAAACAGTAGCTGAAAACCAGAAGTTTTCTGGATTTATGTGCCAAACTTCAGGATGAAGTATACCTCTCACAATGATACAAAAGTTGATCATTTTACAAAATTCATTTCAATTGCACAATAAATCTTATCAAATATCCTAATTTTCTACTGCAGACATTGGTAACAATAAACCTATAACACTTAAGCTATGTTCATTTCTGAATTTTTAACACAATGTTAACAATTATATAAACATGTGTCAAATGTAAAATGATATTTAACTTAATCCAACAATTTTTAACATAATATATTTAAAGACTTAAAGCTTTCTGTTTGTAATTAATTGCTATAAAGATTGTTAGTTATAATAATACAATTTTTTTACATTCTACAATTGCTACATTTCTTTTTCAATACACTATCATGAGCATTCAATTTATATTTCGTTCATTAAATTACTAATGATATGTCCTATACCAAGAGCAACAGATGTAAATGCTATCAAAAGTATTACACGAAAATACCTGCAACAAAGACACACTATATAATACAAGTAATAGATACTTAGTTGAATTCTGGTACACTCATCATTAATGAATGCAAGTAATTTTAAATGCAGACAATTATTGTAACAAACAATTACAACAAATATACATACCAAGTAAATTTTGATCTTTTCAGCATCGTTATTATACACTCGGTTTGATGTACTGTACTTGTGATATCACCCGAGTTGTCAATGACAAAATGGGACCGGGCAACTTTCTGTTCTAGTGGCATTTGACTACTGATTCTCTTCCTTGCAATTGCTTCAGAGAAGTTGTTACGTTTGCATAATCTTTCAAGCTGTTGATGATCCTCACTTTGCATACACATGAAAATGTAATATAAAAAGATTCATTAATCAAAACATGAAAGTTCACACCTTAACTTACACTGTATTTATATTTTATAACCCCAAAACATGAGAGACATAAGAAGCAGTTTGGTATTCATAGAAAGTTATTTTTGTTGGTAGAATGTACAGTTATGTATTTAAGGCAAGCTGTCCTTAGTTTTATTACAATGTCTTTTGTCTTCACAGAGGACAAGCACAATTTTGAGTTGAGACAACATTCCAACAACAAAGAAAAGTATTTATGTAAAAGAGTACTCACCAAACAACTGTGATAATTTTATGCATAAATGTTAACATTTTTCCAGTTTCAAAAAGCAATGGCACCTCCATCACTATGTATTTATGACCAGAGAAAAAATACATCATTGCAATGCTCATCATAGCTCTTTGTATCCTAGGATGTGTTATAGCATTAAGTTTCTTCCGTTTTTCTATATCATCAAACACTAATTCGCCTAGTTTCACCCTATTTACTCTACCATCAGAGTATAATACTTCATAGCCAAAACCTTTTTTCAATTCTTTCCATGCTTTTGTACCTGGTTCTAAAACTGCAATTGAAATAATTGAAGATCTATTTAAAAATTATTTTGCAAACTAATATTCAGAAATTTAAAACTAGCTCCATTATTAAAAACAAATAAATTTGATAATAAATCAAATTATAGATGATTTCAAGTAGAAAAAATAAAATTAATTTAGGTTTTGTTTATTATAACAAACAGGCTTTGTTTAAGATAGAATGTAAGGTAAATTTATGAATACATCATTAATAATAGTCAAAGCAATTATTCACTAACAACTGAAGTGTAGAAATTATTATTTACCTTTTCTAGCAATTTCATCTGCATCTATTACAGCTACACGATTCTCACGAAATATTGAAAGTACTGTGCTTTTGCCCGTAGCCAAACCTCCAGTAAGCCCTACTATGAACATTATAATGCAAAAGAAATTATTTTACAGGCTTACAAAACTGTGAACAAAAATATATTCCTGAAAAAAACAGTTTGTTAATTCTTATATATACGTGGATTTATGGAAGTTTTGTTATTAATTAATAGGTAGACGTTTCT
Organism: Byasa hedistus; assembly: GCA_029286795.1. Taxonomy (NCBI): domain Eukaryota; kingdom Metazoa; phylum Arthropoda; class Insecta; order Lepidoptera; family Papilionidae; genus Byasa; species Byasa hedistus. The sequence goes on from JAGSMW010000036.1 coordinate 1,345,093, forward strand.
ACCACGAACAGCTGTCAGTTTTTTTTTTATAAATTTGGGAGGCAGTTGCAACAAGTTCATTTAAATAACTTAGTACGACAGAATAAAATTACTTTTCCCATAATTTTGATATCGATTTGATATTGATTCGACAGCATAAAAATATTATAGTTTTATTTTTTCTGTTTCCCTCACTTTTTAGCTATACATTCTAAACAAAGTTGGTTTTTTATTATATAGTGACAAAATATAATGACACAAGGCAATAAATCTTCTATCCCAAAATTAGCACTAGTTTTTAAAACGGGCTAGATACAATATCTTTCCTTAAAATTCCTTGTTTTTTTTTTTGAAAAGACAGCTGAAATTATTTCAATTTAAATAAGAACAAATTTATTTGTAATTGCTTGATTAAGCAAACAACATTATTTTCACTATCTAATATACCGTTACAAATCTTAACAAATTTCAAATAATATAATGTAATATATATTATTACTATTTTCACAACCCCGCCCCACTCATCTCAAGTACAGGATAGTTAACCCAAAATGTTAGAATATTCCTTCCGGCGTTTCGTTTTCCCTCAGACGTTTAACCTCTCCCAAAGAACGGCTCTCTACATTTAAAATGTAGCAATCCCCGTTTTCTTGAAGAAGCCTTTGTTCAATTGTAAATATTAAAAGCCAGAAATCATGATATGGAATGATAAATCTAAATATCTTTTAATAATGGTTATTTTTATTTGTCTTTTATAGTCACTCGCCGTCGCTTGGTACTGCAATATAAAATTTTTATACAGTTCAAATAATTATAATGACGAATTGTTACAAATTATAAAACGATACTTTGGAAATAAAATTACATGGACATGACAGCGCCTGCCAGAATCTGTAAGTTATATATAAAGAGAATAAATATTTTAAATTGATAGGGAATAATATTATTTAAGATTATAAATACAAAATATTTTAGAGCGCATCGTTAATTCTCTTTGCCAATTCTATACATAATAAAAACACGTGGACCCTAGAGCCACGCATATTTATTGAGTAAACGGAAACTTTCTGAGGCGAGACTCAATTTATAATTTTCTTCAGATAACATTTGGATATTAAAGTCTCGCCTTCCCGCTACAAGTACTTCGCGGAAGCTAACAGCGGAAATAATATTGAACAGTTAAGATATAATAATTCGTAATCCCAGTTACAAACAATTTTGTTTGTAACTCCAGAGACAAAGAAGGCGTTTGTTATGGAATGCACTGTACCACATTGCGCTCATAGCCAAAATGATGTTGAATTTATTGATTTTAACATACTGTACAAAGCCAACAATACTAAAATATAATTGACGTCTTGTAGACTTAAGCTCCTCTATCTTCTCGGGATCCCGTAGTCTTCTACAAAAATAACCTCATAAAATTTGCCGAACTCACTATATTTAATATTATGTAACAACTTAAACCATCGAAAATAATTGCCTGTTTACCTTTATCAGCTTTTCTAATACAGCTACTCTTTTTGTATTGCCGGAACGTGGTACGCATTTAAAGTGATTACCTGTTCAGTTGCATTCGCGTATACTCTCCTCTTTTGGAAAGGATCGTTGTATCCGAAAGAAAATGTGAATACTGACGAATAATCAAGTCTTTATGTGTTCGCCAAACAGTTTTCGAATTAGATTTGAAAAATGACTATAATGTAATGCTAAGAAAGTTTTAATAACCAATGTTAAAAGTTTTAATTAATTATTTTCATTTGATCTGTCTCTTGTTATTGTATAAGAAAAACGCTGAAAAATCTACATACACACGGTTTTCCTTCGACTTGTTTTTAATTATTAAATGTGTTCGCAATGAGTTTAGTAAGAAATACTTTGTACATATATTAAAGAATCTTGATTAGTTTCAAAAGTAATGTATTGAAGGTTAATAAATAAATATGTGGAACACAGTAAGTATTTGTTTATCGATTTTCATAGTTCTTTACGAAGTGGTCGCAGAAATTCGTGGGCGGAGAATCGGCGTGTGGGCGGAGTCACCCCGTTTTCAGTGTGAGCCCTCTTCGTAACAACCCTCTAGTTTCATTACGCATTTGAGTGCGGTTAGGAAAGGCTCATTAGTTCGTAAACTTGTAGATTAATATGTAAACCGCGTTATAGTGGGACAAAATTGTTAAAATGTTCAACATGGACAATATGAACATAGAACACTGCCCGGGGTTGGAAAGCTCTAGTGTAGTTCCAGTGGCGCAAAGCGGCTCGCCTACGTCGGCTAATAGCTCTGATGTTTTCCTTTATGACGATTCATCGATGTCTGATAGTAGTCTTTACGCTAGTGATCAGGAAAACCTATCTACACCGCGCAAAAGGTCAGTATCTTATATTCACCTGTTATTACTAAATTTTTTATTGAACTCATGTAACCATACTTTGGCAAGTGCGAATGTAAATTTAAATGTAAGCTTTCAAAATTGTTGTTTAGTCTTCTTTCTCCGCTAAATATATTCTGAAGACGTTGATGAAAGTTTTTAAATTGAATAGTTCTCGTTGTGTGTGTGTAAAAGTACATTTAATCGTTTCTCAAGTAAACGTTTGTAAGGGTTTGAATTTTTATATTTGATATTAAATTACTAATGATATTGTGCAATTACGTAAAACGTAGTTTATGAAGATACCTTCTGTTATAAACATCCCGACGGTAAACATACATAGCTAGGTAATAAAAATCAAGAAGATTCAAGCAATTACCAAAATTCACATAATAGTCAGAAGACTGTTTAAAATTAATTAATGTTCTCGTATGCAAAATAACAATAGAAAAGTTAAACAAATTTATAAAGAAACGGAAAAAAATTTAATTGCAAAGTAGTGAAATGATCTTCAAAAAATCTAGACGTTTATTTCATGATTTATAAATCTTTAACTGAAAAACCTTAAACTAAACTTAAAACTGTGAACACAAATTTGTGCTGTGCTTACTTTCATGATCCTTTTTTCATGATTTAAGTCCATGGAACATGTTTCATCGTTAGTCACCTACCTAGATGAAACCGCATTATCTATTTCTTCCGTTAAGAACGCGTATCCAGACATTTAATTGAAATTATTTAAGAGGGGTTTATAATTCATCTAATTATAAGAATAATACGTAGATAAAGCTGTACAGCGCTACTTCGTTACGATCACTATGTACCGTTGACCATCAGATGAAAGCCGTGCTCTTATAGGGTTGTGTTATGAAAATGAAAAATATACAGATTAAACTTACTTTAGTATTTTTACATTACGACAACCGGGCTTACCGAGCTAATTTATTAGTGCATCGTGGAATCCCTATGAGCCACTGGACTCAAACAGCTTAACACCGTGTTTGTGGAATACATCACAAGAGACCTACGTCTATTACTGGTTTCATCGTGCCCACCGCATTTTAAAAACCTTACCATAGTACCTTTGAACCTTTGAAGACATACAACGGCAAGGCTTGACTATATTGAATCATATTTAGTATGTAGTCGCTAACGTGCTAACTCTGCATATGTCGAGAGGCCTGATTAATACAAAGATCTAGTGGCTAATAAAAATAACACCATTAATATATTTTACAGGACGGATTGTAGGCGTCTTCATAAGAGACGGTCAAGGTGCCCACAACAACAAATACAACAGAGGCAAGCAGCCAACCTGCGTGAGCGACGACGCATGCAGTCAATAAATGACGCCTTCGAGGGTCTGCGAGCCCACATACCTACCTTGCCTTATGAAAAACGTCTTTCTAAAGTAGACACGCTGAAGTTAGCAATTGGCTACATAAGTTTCTTGGGAGAACTGGTAAGCAATAACAATTTTTTAATCTTTAGAAATGGTAATCATCATCTCAGCTTATTATCAAAAAGCGACTGCTGAATATAGGCCTCCTTAATCGAATCACAGCGCGACTGTCTGGTGCCTTACAGAGATGGCCTGCGATCTTAAAGTGGTCGGTTCTAACCTGCGCTTGGAATTGCTTGGTCTCCGCTCCAAGATGTTTTATACCTATCGGGTTTACTAATCCTATATGTCGGCGGCATTTTATCAACTTCGTTTCTCATCATTCCTGATCCGATCGGAAATACCGCATACCCCTTTCCATGCCAAGTTTTAGTCAAGTGACTTATCATTAGAGACCATGTGAAGTCATTACAGTACAGTTTTTTTAAACGTGACTGTCTTTTTGAAATATAGATAAAGTATGTCCTGTTAAACTATCAACTGATAGCAAGTTTCCGGACTGGTGGTAGGATCGACGGAAATAATATACGAATTATTTTATTTACTATTGTTAATTATATTATTAATTAATTACATATAACATTATATGAAAAATCGTGAACAAAGACTTAAAATACATAAATAGTTAGAGTATGTATCATACAATATTAATACTTGTGAGTCAATCGAAAAAATAATTCTCAGTGCTCTGATACAGTTTCACCGTCATCATTTTCGCCAATTGTTGTCCACTGTTGATATTGCTTAATTGTAGAAAACAATTTAAGAACATGACAGTCTTATCGTTAAATTAATACTATTATTTTAATATTCTCTAATTTTTAGGTAAGATATATAAAAAAATAAATCTAAAGAAAGAAATTAACTTGAATATTTCTACAGGTTCGAACGGATAGAAGCATTTCGGATACTATGCTGAGTGGTGTTAGCAACACACATAATAAAGAAGAACAGAAAAAAGTGATAATCAGAGGTAAGCAATTTTTCATTATTGAACCTCTTATGTATATCCTTAACGCAGTTGCTTACAGCTGAAACATTTTACTAATTATATTCCCGTTAAATTGCGAGACGGTTTTTTTAACTTGAATGTTTTATTAAAATATTTTTAATTGGAAATTAAATCATACTGTTTATATAAAATATTATTATTCTTTTTTTATGTTCGTAAAGTTATGTGTGAATCTATAATTTTTTCTGTTTTTGTTTTTATTTTCGTTTTTCTATCATCTACATGTATATATATAAATAAACACATGTATACATGTAAAGATATATACATACATATACATGTACATATATATATTATATATTTATACGTATATCTATAGATAATTTTTTTTTTATCCTAAACTCGTATCTAACTTTCTTTACTTTTTCTTTTAACTATTTTTGCATATTTTTACTTTCACATTCCATTTATTCTTATTTTCTATTCCCTAAACTTTCCAATTCTTTGCTTAATTTTCTCTACTTTTCAAATAGTCTTTCTTGGTTACACATTCAAGATTAAATAATTTTATACAGCTTTTCATCTTATTTTCCAAACTAACTGTATTTAATTTTCAAGTAAAATATTACATTTTATACAACGCCGTTGTTTGAAAAACTTACCTATAATGCACCAGTGCCTGGGTTAAATCGTGCCAGGGTGCGACCCTCACCGCACTAATTTGTTTTTGTACCTTTTGATGATCGATATTATGTCAAAGCGATATTGCAACACCTTTGAACCCAGATAAATGTTTCTAATTTTTGAATTACTTTCAAATGTTCTACAACTTTTTTTATTAGATACTTTGAACTGTATACAATTACTTAATTATTTAGGTGTACCTACCAAATTATAAATTATAACGAAATCATACATAAATAAGAAAGTTACAAATAATGAATATTTATTGTTTTAAAAGGACACGGACATAAAACAGTTAAAGATTTAAATATTAACATAGGTAATTTTTTCCAAAACAAAAGTTACAATAACTAATGTATAAGAATAACTTGATGTTATTATCGTTTTTGTAGCACAGTTACGATCATTATTCAATAAATACAATAATAAAACCCCTAGTGTGTAGATATTTGTGACCGATTGGTCCAGGTGTTGTTCCCACGCGTTTCCCATGGTGCATCGCGTGATGACACCCTGTCTCCCACAGGATCCACTACCGTCAAAATTATCATGTCATTAAATTTTATCAGACAAACTTCCGTAATTGGTCGTTCATATAAATAACAACAAGTTATGTTTCATAAAGTAATAATCAATAGATTTAAAAAATTATACAAAAATTTCATTACAGCCGCAGAGTTTACTTTGCATTGAATTAAACAATTCAACTCTATTGTTAGTAGCACAAAGTTTTGCTTTAATTAAATAAGCTCGTTAATTGTTTATAATTTCTTAATATTGAATTACAAAATGCACGTATGTGCAGAGGTATTTTCCAAATAACATTTCTGTAAATATTGTACAAAGTGCACTTAAAGTGTCTTGAGCTTGCAAATAATACTGTAGCAAATTAAGTGCTCTCCCTCTGTAAATAGAAGGGAGAAGTGAATTAGAAATCTATTAAGCTCTTCACACCCCTTTCATTCATGATATGTATTTTTTATATGCCGTACAATAGCGTCACCAAATTTATTTCATGGAATAGGCGAATAAATAGATTGATTAATCTGTAGATTATATAATGCTAATTAAACAAAATAACATGGAGCATCAAATAAGTTAAGTATAATACTTTGATCATCAACAGAAAGGAACAATAACCTTCAGGGTTAGGATATATACACTCACGGGTCTTTAAGCTAATGCTTAAAGTAGTTTCAATTAAGTAAACAGTGCTAGAGTATATTTTTTTGAATGTTATGGGAAATCGCATCGTAATCTGTGTTCAGTTAATATTTATATTTAATTAACTTTAGCAAATAACACACACGTTATTTTCATCGGTTACGAAACAGTAGTAATAATGATTTTTAATAATCAGAGAAAATTAATAAACGCTATGTATCTGGTTCATTTAGTTAAGTTTTTTTTACTATTATGTTATTGGGCATGGTTAATAATGAAAAAACTGTTCCGGGTATTTCGTAATCCATTTTTTAATTATTAAAACACCTTATCGAAAATATAGGATTTACATAAGTATTATCGCGCACGTGTGCCGACGGACCCTCCATTTCTATTAACTCTGCCATTGTACTCAAAATCCTAATCCTAAAATATGCAACCCACAATTTATAAACATGCACCTTACAATTTAATCCTTTATTGGCCGAAAAAAATGTTTTGTTAAGAAAGATGTCTCCGTGACGTTTCAAAAGCAAATTTTGACTTACATAAGAGATTCTACAACAATTTTCTAATAAAACATTTATATATCTATCACAAAAATGCCGATTAAAATGTTACTCGCTCGTCAAATTTTTGATTCGACTGGAGTTCCAACAGTGGAGGTAGATATGGTTACAGAACTCGGTTTATTCAGAATTGGTGTGCCGAACACTGATGTTAAGAAGGTAGCTGAAGCTGTTCAACTACGCGATAACAATGCTGCCGAGTACATGGGTATGGGTGTAAGCAATGCTGTTAAAAATATTAACACAATCATAGCACCTGAACTTATAAAGCAAAACTACGAAGTGACGATGCAAAAAGAGATAGATCAATTCATGATTGCCCTTGACGGGACTGATAACAGATCAAGACTTGGAGCGAATGCGATTATGTGTGTGTCAATGGTCGTTGCGAAGGCTGGGGCAGCGAAGAAAGGAATGCCTTTATATAGACATATTTCAGATATGGCTGGAGTAACGAGCATAATAATGCCAGTTCCGCATTTTACAATTTTAACGGGTGGGGTCTTGTCCTCCAACGAATTACCATTCCAGGAATACTTGATTATGCCTACAGGGGCATCTTCGTTTTCGGAGGCTTTGCGCATGGGTACCGACATTTATCAGTTTGTAAAAAAAACAGTAAATACAAAATTTAAAGTTGAATCAACTTATGTTAGCGATAATGGCGGCTTCTCAATACCCTTGAGAAGTAACAGGGATGCTCTCATTTTTCTAACAGACAGTATAAAACAATGTGGATACGCAGGTAAAGTTGAAATTGCTATAAACGCCGCTGCAACGGATTTATATAAAGACGGCGCATATGATTTAGAGTTTAAAAATCCTAATAGCAATCCACAAGATTACATGTCTTCTGACAAACTAGCTGAATTGTACCTCGATAATATGAAAGAGTTTCCTTTAATCTCTGTCGAAGATGCATTTGAATTTGATGATTGGGCTGCTTGGTCTACTTTAACATCTCGCACTTCGGCACAATTGTTTGGAAATGATCTCACACAGACAAACCTGAGAAGAGTCGGTTTGGCCGTTGAAAAAAGAGCTGCTAATACTCTAGGCATAAGGCTGAACCAATCGGCTACCATGTCAGAATTAGTAGATGTATTTACATTAATAAAATCTAATGGATTTGGTGCAGTAGTTTGTGACAGGTGGGGTGATACAGACGATCTCTTTCTCGCTGATTTAGTAATTGGATTATCAGCAGGTCAGATTAAATGTGGTGCACCGGCGCGATCTGAACGAATTGGTAAATATAATCAAATTTTGCGTATCGAGGAAGAATTGGGCGCATTATCTAAATACGCTGGTAAAAACTACCGCGAACAAATGTGAATATATATATATATACAACATATATCTTACACCGTTAAACATTAAATACTTCGGGTAGTGTTAACCACTCAAAATATTCGGACATAGGTAATTTATGCTACTCTTAAATGCATGACAAGCGGTTTAATTACCGGAAATGTACAATATGTCCATTGTGATATACTCCTAAACTGTTATTAATGCACTTGCATAAACGTTTTTCATAGTATCGCTGGGGATGTGATACATGAATCTACGCATAAAGTCGATATAAAACTTTAAGATTTTAGTTAATTGAATTGTATTTGGTTGTAAAATTGAGATTATAATAAATTCAATAGTTTTTAATGTTGTTTTTGTTTCAACACTTCAATCAAGCCGAGATTAGAGAATTGAGATATAGTAACCAGTTTACTTTACGTATAAAAGTTATCTATTTTTATGAAATAATAAAATTTTCAATTGTTCGAATTTACTCCATTCATACGTAATTTCACCAGTATAAACGAATTCAAACATGTATCATGTTTTTATAATTTCAAGAGAAAAAACTTTTTTAGCGGATGCTGTAAAAGTTGTTAGATTTATTAAGAACTTTTACAGTTCCATCTGACCAGCGAAGAAACGTAGTCTTATAATCGAAGAAATAGTTTATGTATCGATATATGACAGACGTTACTAATAACTATCGGTATAGAAAGGGGATAGACGGACGCACGTGCAGGCGCCCTCACCCACGATCCCCAACGAAACACCCCGATATTGTACCACATCGCGAAATGTTTAGTTAGAAGAGCCCCCCGTAAAGAACTGTTTACGCTCTCTCCACTGTAATTGCAGATAAATAAAAATTCTGTTTATGCACGCTTAGGGCAGCACCCAAGCGATTGGGATCTAATTGAAAGTTCAATGATTGCAGATTCGTCATTTCGTTTTTATTCCTATTCATTCGGAGAACGGACAAGACGAGCTGGACGTTTATTTGTTAGTAATTGTTAGATCGTAACAATGCGGCGTTAGTAGAGATGATATACATTTCACGGAATTGTGCTCGTCGCCTTCAGATTTAAGATGTTTTGTCTCTTATCTTAGTATTAGGTACAGTGCCATTCAAACTGCAACACAATGATATTTGCACAATAATGTTCAGCGGTACCCACATAGACGGTCTCCGGCAACAGAAACCTACCATAACTAAATTTAATATTATCTATTGTCTCACACTTTGCGTGTTTCATATTTGCTTTTTCATTCTTTATTTTCTTTTTTATCGGGACCAACTTAAGTTACTCAGTGAACGTTCAAAACTTGTTTCTATAATACGATGTTTTATTTGAAAATAAGAAAAGATTAAAACAACTACACGATACAAAGAAGAAGAAGATATTATATACACGAATATTTTGGATTGTGGCTAGCTACTACTCTCATTGGAATCGGTCACCATTACAGCATGCTGTTACGCCTGTCGACATACAGAAGAGCCAGAGTATTCAGAGCGAGGACGCTTCGCTTTCTGTAGCGTCATTGTCAATTAACATCATGTAGAACAGAGGTCAGGTGTTAGACCACTGTTCATAAAAAAAAATGAGATGTGTTCATGATTTTCGATTTGATTGTTTACAGGGAGCAACTTTCAGGCGCATTCTTTGTCCTGGTCCCGACGCGGTGAGAGACCTCCGGGAGGTACGCTCCACGCAAAAATTTGGGTGCCCGAAGATCCGAAGCTGTCCTACAATGCAAATAATGTTATAGAGAAAGAAGAACTGAGATAAATGACCATCAAAATTACTACTAATTGTTGACCTCTTATTAGTTTTTAGAATGTATAATAACCACACAAACGTATAGCGTATTTTATTGTATTAATTAAGCATTAAATATGTAAATACAAATTATTGAAATTATTATATAAATCAAACACGGAATGTAGCCGATAAAGTTGTTTAACAAAAATAAACTTTATTCAAAAGGTGTTCTAACATGTTAGACACTAAATGTAATTTAAAATTATGTAAGTCTAGTCATCTTTAAATATAATTGTTGAAATATAAAACCTACGGTATCTTTTATTCCAAATTGATAAAAATAATCTATTGGTGAAAAAACTTGGTATTAGATTATTGATGACACGAAATTTTCTTCGAAAATTCCTAATTACGTGATGTTGACAAAAAAGACCCTAAACTCTTCTCTCGTTTTTTTCTGTAAGCTATCTATATGTGTCATTATTATATTAAAATAACAGCTTTTCACTTAATTCAATACAATATTTACAAGATAGGAAATGAAAAGAACAATTAAAAATAAGATTGACCGTTTATCTACTACCTCTGGATAACTTTCGAAACGGCCCGATCGATTACAACGCGACGTTTACAAGCAGAACGCTGAAGACAAAGTATATATTATATAATATTTTTGTTTACGAATCCATGTAATATTCGTTTATTCATATATATAACCCTGGCAATGAGAGATGATTTATGCAAATCTGATGATAATTTGATTACAAATGTAATAGTTTCTTCGTGTCTGAAATACAAAGGTAGAGTTTACTTATTATACCAAAACATTTACATAGAAGTTATACATATCTATGAATACAAACTAAAAGCCGAAAAGTTTTTGAGCTTTAATCGATCTGGAGTCGTTTAAACTATAGATGAAAATAAATTGAAATAAAAGCAAACATATTCAGGCTTTCGATTTACGCGATCTGAGTACTTTTCCTGCATTAGGCAGATGCTCAAGTTCCCACGGGGCGGCATCGCTTGCCCTTCGTGCAACTTACTCTATCTTTTTTTTACAGGATCTAACTTAATGTTGTATCTATAAAATAATGCGGTTATACGTAGTTATCAAACAGTGGCGAAACATTCACTGCGATGTACGAAGTGAATTGTTAGTAATTTTTAAAGAAAGTCTTTTTCTATTAATCTATAATAATTTGTATTTTTGTATAACGCTAGTTCTTTTTGTTTTTATAGCACAAGCGATACTTTCTCGGTAATAACTAATATTATTTATTAATGTTATGATGTTCTAAGTACTCGTGCCAACGTAAACGATGTATTACATGAAAATTAAATACAGTGTGGATTAATACTTTTAGTTGAGATCGTGGACCAATAAATTTTAAATATTTTGATTTTCCTCAAATATTTGATTTAGTTTTTATTTGTGTAATAAGAATCTTTACAATATAGAATAATTTAAGTATCATACGTTCGCACAGGTACATTCAAATAAAAAATATAGATAGTAAAGAATCTAATTTCACATACCATGAGTTATCCTTTGGGGCGTTGCTCGATCAATATCTAGCACAGTTCTAGATTGGTCGCAGGTGTCATTTCCCAGGCCCGCTCCGCCTCTTGTCGGATGCGAAAACATCAACACTAGATCAGTCTTTCTTAACAAAATTGCTTCAACTTGGTGGCTTTTAAGTAAGTGGTTGTAATAATAATATTAATCATGTATTTAAATAAATTAGTAATTACTACTAACAAATGAAAAAATTAAAAAGAAAACATCAAGGTTTCGTGACGGATTGTAATAATATTTTCTTTGTAATAGGAGACCCGCAGCATATCCTTTACCAAAGTTTGTTGATTGAAAATTATCATATTGCAAATATATTTCAAAATAAATAAAGACTATTAAACTAATTTATAACCTGCTTGTGTTTTAGCTCATTTTGTTGCATAATTTGTAGGTGGAAAGATCCATAGTGTAAAAATATCATAAATAATTTTTAAGGTAATTTATTTATAAACCTAACTTTTATTTTTATGAAAACTTCATTAAAATCGCCACTGCATTGCTAACATATGACATGCTTATTGTTTTAACGAGTGTTTAGAGTAGTGACTAAGTCTTGTCTCTGTAATCGCTTATTTTAGGGAAATGTTTAACTTATTGGAAATATGTCAACCCCTACAAGAGCTCAATAAAATTGGTAGATAACAACGGCAGCACTTAAGTTTACAACCAAACAGTAATAATAATAAACAAAAAAATTCCCAACTATCTGGTAAACACCCCATTAAAGCCTTTAACACTTATGCCATCTCTGTGTGCCACTCGTTCGGTGTTCTTAAATGGTCAAAAACAAACACGGAACATTTAGAACGAATGACACGCATTTTGCTTACGAAACACAACAACTTACACTCTAAATCTGCAATAGAAATACTTTAAAGAGGCAAAATGAAGGAAGAGGCCTAATAGATATCCAACACCTATGGCGAAAACAAATAAATAACCTGAAAACATTATTTTACACAACTTCCAATACGAGTAACATTCACAGGGTTGCTGTTAACTATCTATATTATATACCACGTAATTTAGATGAACAGACTTCATATATATACCACACTAACAACGACAAACCGCAGAAACAAAAAATGGCCAAAAGAGGCCTGGGAGAAGAAATTTCTGCATGGTCGTCACCCACATGATCTGGCACAGTTCCCTATTAACAATATAGCATCAAATAAACGGCAAAAACTACAGAAAATGTATAATTAAAGATCCTTCTGTCCCCAACGATAAATGTCGTATAACACCCAATCTGAAAAAATCCAGCATATCACAGGAGCTTGCGCAACACTCACACAGGCCGATTACACTTACAGATATAATCAGGTTGCAAACATCATTCACCAAAAACTAACACTAAAGTTTAAACTCATTCATAATATCACATAATACAAACAATCCTTACTGCAACTACACGCCACATACTGTTTCGGAAAATGAAACTGACAAAGTCTTCTGCGACCGCGCTATACTCACGGAGAAGACAATTCATTACAACAGACCCGATATAACCGTACAAGATAAAATAAATAAAGTTACGTACCCAATCGACGTAGCAATTCCCAACACACAATATACAGTTGCTGTAGCTAAAAGCTAGTAAAGTTACTGTGGTAACGAGACTTAACGCCTTATGTCTCAAGGCGACGAGCGCAATGTGGTGCAGTGTGTACCATCTTAACTAGCACCACGTTGTCATGGGCAAGTGTATCACTTACTATCAGGTGAACGTTTTGCTCGTCTCGTCGCAAATTAGTACAAAAAAAAATACAAAAGACATTCACTGAAAAAAATTGCATACATGTAGAACAGAACGAGTTTGCAAGAATTTGGAGACCCAATAAAGTATACGGAGTTCCTGTAGTCCTTCCACAACGGGTGTTATCCCATATAATCTCTTCCACAACCACAAGTTAAAAGACCTAAAAGAAACCCTCTACATAACCCTACAAAAATCTAAATTTTAATTTTAAACACCCGTAGAATCGTGAGAATGTTCATGCAATAGAAGTGCAATAAACACACTCAGCACACGTTGCATTTACTTGGCCTTGGCACGTAAATGCAGTTAATACCAGCCAAAAAGCCAAAAAAATAAAATAAACAATAGCAGTGGTAATACTTCTCCGACTTGAAGGGCACTGTTATTACTTTAAATTATTATTCAATTAAAAGGGATTTATCATCACGTGTCTCAAAACAAGAGTGCAATGTGATGCTGCAAGAGTAAATAATTAGTTGTGATCAATTGTCACAGGCAAAACGTTTCACTTTTTAAGTTATATATTGTATCTCTATATAATTTGTGATATAAATAACGAAAAACCTATGTCCAGCAGTGGACGTCCATCGAAATGATGATTTAATTTAAACGTTACAAATTTTAGAAGCAAATGTTGATAAGCAAGCGCTATAAGGACATCACAATTAGCATTTCAAATAGCGACCCCCAGTGTTTTTGTGACTTGTAAAAATTTATTAACATTGAATAAAAATAAATACCTTTATATGAAGTAGTCTTCGCTTTGTTAAACAGTAAGTTCGTTTAATAATATTAGCTGCTTTAGAATATTGCAAATGTAGACAATGATTCATGCTAACAATTACCATCAAGTTAATACACGTGCATATCGTTATTATTTTTAAGTAAAATCAATACAATAAACTTAAAGTTATAAATCTCACGTACTTTCCCATGATCCGAGGCGGTAACGTTTTTAAAAGTACATAACTTAACATCGGCAGAACTGATAAATGTACTGCTTGTCTGAAAATGAAAATTATTCAATTTTGATTGTTAACACTAAACTAAGACCCGTATTAAAACGAGGTGTACAAATTAATTTAATACCAACAGGAAATTCCATCAGGAATAAATGTTAATGTATTTGACAAATTTTGTAACAAAATACTTATCTAAAGTAGTGTCGTAACGGATGAAAACCTTTTAAAAATTGTGTACAAATATATATTTTTACATTTGTACCAGCAGTTTAAAAGTACAATGTGAGTTAAGTGATTGTGATTATTTTTTATCATAACTCATACGATAGTAACTAGGGCTAACATATTTCAAAATGCTAAATATCGATAAAACTAGCTAATAACCCTTTAGAGAATTATTTTATTTAGCGTTATTATGAAAATAATCTTTAATCATATAGTTAAACCAAACTGCTAGCTGCTACTAAATGCATAAAGTAGAAATTAAGTTTTAATTGCGAATCTTTATCATATTCACGTAAATAGCAATTAAAAAACAAGTCATGAACAAAAAAATCCAATCGCTATAAAAGTTTAAAGGCTGGTAAACCTGATAACTATAAAAATAATATAATGACGAGAATACGTACAAGTCTCAATGATAACAACTTTTTAAGATGTTTACACCGTAGTTACATCGTTAAAACTTCTCTTTTTTAGTTTTAACCATGATGTCTAGGCGTCTCATCTGAACAGATGTACAGATTAACAAAATGATATAGAACAAGTAAAAGCTAAAATGAATATATGAACAGAGCGTTAATAATTTCAAAACATTTTTCTAACGGTCTCTTGCCGGATACCGTTCAGGTACGTACCACCGCAGCTCTTATTTCTGCCGCCAAGTAGTAGTGTGCAAACATTACTGTGTTCCAGTTTTAAGGGTACTGTAAGCTAACGAAAATACTAGGGTAACGACACAACACTTTATCGCAAGGCGACGAGCACAAATTGGTGCAGTGTATACCATCTTAACTAGCGCCACGTTATGGGCAAGCGTGTCACTTACCATCACGCTCGCCTCATCGCCGCGTCGAATACAAAAAAAGGACGTGGTGCAGTATTTTCCATGCTATCAGGAGTATCGTTAACTATCGGCTGCTCAACCCGTTCCTTCAATGAATAAAAAAAAATATCCACTTAACCTATTGCAAATGTTGATATCCCTATTTTTAGTATAGAAGATATTTTAGTTATGTATTTTTTTAAATTGAACTGTATATGAAATAGCGTTAAAATAATAAAACAAATGTAATTTTTTTTTTTATTTACTTTCAGTACGTGGAAAACATAGTACGAACTTATTTTAGTTAACAATATTGTATGTATGATTTTAGAAACAGTACGTTTTTATACGCAAAAATTAAAACTACATTTAAAGTTATAAAAAATAGGAAAAAAGATAACAGCTAATCTTAAACTTATCGATGATTATAAAATGATGATAAAATATAAACTATTACTATGATTAAATTTAAACAACAGCTAATTTATGTTTGTACAAACATTTATTAATCGTACACTACTCTTTGTTGTCTATTGATAAACCATAGATCCAAAAACTGTGGGTGGGTACTGGATACATTTTATTAATAAATGAATATAACCTTTAATAACATTCAGGCATACTAGCACAAAATATTACTTATTAACTAAACAAACTTATAAAATGAAAACTTTGTATTCAAACTTTTTCAATCCATCAACCATACATTCAATAGATATTAAGTAAAGAAATATTAAAATGATTAAAACCTTAAAAAAACAATAAAACCCTCAACCATTATAAAAAGCGTAAAAATTTAATGACCTTTAAATGAAAAATTCTATGAGAAAAAGTTACCATGAGTATTTTATCTTTGATATCCTCAAGAAATAACGCTCACAAAATTTTTCCTTACTCATTTATACTTCTAAACAAAAATAAAACCCCAAAAATTCACTGATTTTAAAAACTGTCCTGATCCATCATAAATAATGCAACACTTACATGTTTTCTAAAAAAATAACCATGAGTATTTTATATTCATAATCCCATTGATATTTGCTTTCTCAAGAGAAGTAAATAAAGCTTTGACTGTTAAAACTATTTTCATATTTATTATAGATAAAAAAACCTATAAAGTTATTGACATTAAATCAAAATCCGTAAATTTTTAAAAATTCAGCCCTGATTGGATCAAAATTATTTATTGAATACATTTATACATACCTTTTTAAACAAGGGTTATTATATAACAACAGTTATAAATTTCATAATTATAATTTGCACGCAACAATTAAGCCTAATTAAAACTTTTATAGATTAATGAGATCTAAATAATAAAACAATTTCTCTCACTCTTATCACCTCATGGTTAAATGCTATGTGCATTATTTACATTTTTAAAGCAAAAAAAATTTTTCGAACATTAAGAGTACAACTAAAAATAATTATTATAGTAATAGGTTTGATTAATTTGTTTTTATCTCTTTTCTCTGTTTAACATTAAAACATTTCAATGCGAACTTTAACAATGGTTTATACAAAAATGCCCATGGTAAAAATATAATGAATCCCGAAAAATATAGACTGCTGTATATACCCCACCATTTAGAGAACACTTTCAAGTCAAATGGTACTAAACTCCAACCCATAAAGATAATTGTGTACATCTTCAAAAATATATACAGTAAATATCTGGAGAAGATATTGTCCCAGAGCTTGTGGTAAATCTCAGTTTTGGTTATGATAGCCTCTAATTCTTTTTCCATATATATTATAATGAATTCATTAAAGAATGTAACATAATAACCAGGTTTAACACCGTGCCATAAAGCCAAGAATAGTAATGTTAGGAACTGGCTAAGGTTACGGTTGCCTAAAAATTTGAGCCTCTTGAATATGTATTTTGCTGCAAAACTGTTAGTATTACAGTTAAAGCTGTCAATGTAATGTTGAAATTTGGTGGCAGTCTCGAAACGGTACAACTTTATATTATTGCATCCATCCACTTTCAGCGTCTTTTTTGTCCCATCCTCACTTTTTTCATAGCCATCAATTGCAATTTGAAACCTGATGCAGGCGGCTGAAAAAAAAAGCGTTTAACAAGATGTAAGATTTCCTCCTCGAAAAAAAGGTTTTTATTGTAGAAATAGGTACCAAAGCAGTGCCTATTTTTGCCTACAAACATTGCTGGTCCTAATCTTGGACGTCCTGCTGGTTTGGTCGCTTTTGAAGAATGAAAACATAACCTTTCTATGTGGAATTGATAACTCAGGGTTTCAATTTATTATTATAAACTAACATAAAAAACAGTCGCTGACTAGGCTTTTGCATGGCGCATCATTCCAACAAACAAAACAAAAAGGAGAAACCTTCAATAAATAGATGAATTAAGCTTATGAGAGAGACAGTTGAAAACTTCATGTGTATTACAATGGAAAATAGAATATTATGTCATTATAGTAAAAGAATATGTGAGTAATTGGCCTTCAGCAGCGAGGCCGAATGAGTTATCACCAAATGTGTAAATAATTTAGATAATTTTGGAGATTATAAATTTATATAAACTATTGATGAAATAGGTAATGAAGAATAATAAGTAATCAATCTACATACAATACCATTACTACATATTGTTTTGAATACAATGATGAATAACACATTTAATTTTATTGAGGTTTTAAGTTTGTAATGATTTACAATAGAAATCTGCGTGTTGTGTCAGGGTTACATTTTTATGGTTTTTTGTTTTTGTGGTTACAAAATAAGGAAGAATAGTTCCTCTAATTTTTGTTAAAAATGTTAATCAGTGGTTATTAACAATAAAACTAATATACATAAATATTGAAAATATTTGTTAATGATAAGTATGTAGCTCTTAAATTGAGAGAAAATAACATTCTATAGAGGCTTCGGTGATTGATACTTTTTTTTTGAAATGAGTATTTTAAATTTAACACCATAACAATTTTAAAGTCCAGGCTGGAGAAGTATCTAAATAGCACAATTAACTTAAAAAAAAATCTTACCTTCAGTTAATAACCAACACGATATATATTTGTAAAGAGTGAAGTGCGCCCATAATCCACAATATACATGTCTGGTAATAATAGAGATCTCCGAAAACTCATCCGACAGCATGTAATTTACATTGAAAACGGTTACTGTAAAAAAGTCACATTTAATATAATAAATATATATTAGATCAACAACTTTGTTATTTTAGGTTTAAGCAGATCACAAATCTATAATGGTAACAACGGTAATGTCTGTAAATCTTTAGTTTTTCATTTAATAAAAATTCTACAAATTGTAATAGTAGTTACAAACTAATTGTATGTCTCAAGAACTGTTACACTACTCATGCTAGATATTGATTATTAGGACGAAAATTTAATTTGTTAACTATTTCAAATGATCATTTATAAGAAAAAAATAAATTTCATTAAGCACATACCTCCAACTTGATATGCCACCAAATATAATAAACCTTGTATTAATCTTTTAAGGCCCTCTCTTTCACATGTGGAATTTACAATTTTATTTTCCAAACATCTGTCATTAATAAAGTATGAATATCTTTTGAATGAAAATATTGGACCAACCAAAAAACAAGCCGGAAAGTAAATGAATCCTAACTGATCCATGAACGATGGGGCCACACTTACAGCAGAGTCTTTGTTATTATCAGAAATTTTGAGGCCTTTTGACATCATTTCTCCATCCCACAAATCAAATGATAATGCAATTAGCTTCAGTGTTAAGACACAGTGTGGCATTGTCCATGTAATATCATAGTCTTCAGATTCGGTTAATATATATCCAATGAGAAGGTAAGTCATATTGAATACAAATGTTATAATGCAAGCTATTTTACCAGGACCAATAATAACATTTGTAAAATACATTACAATACCCGGTATTAAACTGTGCACAAATGCTGATCCAAAATTATAGATTGCCATGTCTATTCCAGTAGCTATAAAAAAAATATTATTTAAAGTAGGATGTCCTCCTACATGTTTGTGCAAGAGGCCTGCATAATAATATCCCATCAAAATGGATATCAATAGCTTCAGAGCCGGCTCTGTTGTGCCAATAAATTCTGCAGCTATTGCTATGGGGCTCCAACCCACTAAATCAAATATCAGCAATAATGATAACATTTTGTATCTGAAATAAAAAATACATATATTATTAACATATCAACTAAATAATAAAGATTGAACTACAACATTCATTATATTCTAATTGGTTATTTATATTAAAGTACACTTTTTATGTAGTTACAGAACTAATAAGAAACTAACTGGACTGGAGCTACCTAAAACCTACAAACAAAGCTACCTGTTACTAAAAGAGAAGAACAAAGACTGTGCATGCTGTGACACTGTGAACAGTGATACCCACTTATCTAGAACAACTTGCCCTTATTATCTTTAATGATAATTTATTGAAGAAAAACAAATACAATATCCTTGAAAAATCTCTGTGATAAGTGAATAATGTAAAGTGAAACCATAAATTATTTTATGATTAAAAGCTTTAAAAAACACATAAATAGATAGCATTTGAAACTAAATAATAATTATGATTGACTACAAAAATGTCAATAGACCAATAACAAGACCATTTTCACGTATCTTGCTACTTCTGCCCAACTGGTAAACAACTTGGTTGAATGTATACATCTTAGCTTCACCAGGAGTGATCAAGACACGGCTACTGAACTCCACCACCACAAGGCGAGAACCAGTTCGGTGGCAGTCGTTCCTCACCTAACAGGTCTTTGGCAACAAATATCTGCCAATCTAACGGTGACCGAAGTTTAATTCCTTTTTAAATAGAAGTATCAACCGGTAATCTGAATGTTCCTATAATACTTATAATTGTAGTTCCGGACTCAACTACAAAATTTAATAGTATAAACGAATACATACAACAATTATAGTAATAACAATAAAATAAATATAGATTACATAAATTCCGCAGTAAACTTTAAAGCCGGTACATTTATTTTTAGTCTTATTGCGATCCTTATCTTTTTTTAAAATTGATGTACTTAAAGCCCGTGTGCAGTAATCAAAATTCGACATAAATAAACAGAATAGACAAACGAGTAATTATTAAAGACTTACTATATTCGATTGTGCGTAACGCTCGCAATCCCACGCGATATATAAAATGCTGTGTCAAGGTTGTAATGGCCGACAATGCGTTTCAAAGAAAGCTTCGTCGTTATGTTGGTAGCGCGAGTTGAAACATATTTATCGTAACAGATAAACTAAACATGCTAACAATCACTGTGAATAGTTTTAACATCTGCACGTACTCAATATTTTCAACTAAACTGTAGTAAAAAAAATATATCGGTTTCACAGATGTTAACAGAGTACATTACCTTGTAAAAGTACTAAATAAATTTTTATTGCATATCCACAGACGGATAGAAGCATATAAGAGAAGCAGACATGTCAGTAAAAAAACAGGCCAAAAACTCACACATGCTTAAATCACACACATTTATACAATTCAATGGGTCGCATTCAGATACATTAAGAAATAATGAAAACCAGTTGTTCATTTTACGCGTCATCATTCTAAGATAAATACAACGAAATTAATTCACAAATTACTTTTCATAATGATTTTTGTACTAATGCTTATTTTTATGCGTCAAAATATATCTCGTCTGAACTCAGAATAATTATAATACTAATAAACTATTCGCTACAATCTTTGTACTTATGTTTCAACGTGGGGGAAATGCTTTTTCTCACTTGCCCTTACGGAGGCAAAGATAAGTTATATGGGACTTATGCTAGCTAAATCCTCTTCGATGTTCCTCTTCCGTCGCTATATGGCAGGGTTAAGGAAACGCTTTGGTACACATCCGAGAACCTCCACAACGCCGGTCAAACCACACAGCCTCATCAGTTTAGATAATCTCCCCTACTCATTTGATAGATAAGGCCGGTTTCCACCGAATCCGTCGCACAAAGGCCAAGTGAGAAAGCTCTTCCGACTCTCTCTGTCGAGTGGGGTCTTGGTCTCCACCGCTAACCATTAACGACTGAGGTGGATAGGAAGAGCAGCCAACCGTAAAAACGGCAATCCTCTATAGTAATTGGATGAAGTCGAAGAAAAGAGACAACTGTTTCAGAATCATTTATTTTTTAACAAAATTATTCTTTTCATATAATTCCAATCAGAAAGAGAACTTTGGAGCCTCATGATTTACTTTTAAAACAATGTACTCATTTTATATATTATATCCTTTACTTGCATACCTGTAACAAAGTAAAACATAATTAAGGCGGATAATTGCAGTCTTATCACTTAAAGCTGTCTGTTATATTATTTCAAAGCTTATATTCTGTAATTTTTGAAGAAACAATTGTTTATTTTTTCTTAATTCATGTTTTTGTCCTCAGTTGCCTGAATCCTGAAAGTAAAGAGAAGTTTAACTGCTTTTTTATTATTAAAATATTTAGGCACACAGAGATGAGAGACTTAGTCTATAAAGAATGGCTTTTCTTTATTGTATAGGGGAACAGTATTTCAAAAACAAAGGTTAGGAACCTATGGTTTAGTGTTTGACATTTCAATAACACAAATAGGAATGTAATAATAAAAAAAAAGAAAAAGGAACATCAATCATCGGGTGAAAGTAAAGAATTTCTTACAAGGTTCAGCACAAGATACTCCAAGCTGTATATTTTGAAAGTTTCCCAGAATATGTTCTTTGATTGTAATTGTTTAAGTAGGCATAGTCTGAAAACAAAATTTATCTGAGCATTGTTTTCTGTTCAAGCAAATGTTAATACAAATGGGGGTCAGGGACGTCCCTGACAAAATCAAACCGCAGAAACATTAATCTCAGCAAAATGCAGTTTAATCAGCAATAACTTACTTGTTTCATGTAGCTCATAGTTTTTTCGTTTAGAAGCATAATTTAAGTATTTAAAAACTAAGTAATTAAATAACAGTAAATGCTTACTTGTTTCGACAGATCAAAGATTGATGGATTACTCTTGGAGTAAGCACTCTTCCATAACCTCTTTTATCTGCTGCCCTGCCAGTCTTGTCTCTTCCTAATGGTCAACCACGCGAGTTTCTTATTGACACCCCTAGGAATATAAAAGTTATGATAAGCAAGCATTTAAAATACTTATAAAAAATAAATATAAGCATGATTAAATAAAAAAATATAATGAATATCTGAATGCGGCCCCTCAAAATATGCAAGTAGATAAAATGTCAAAATGAGCGCCCCGTTCGATAAATTTGTGAATTAGTACATGTTAATCAAAAGAAAAACTCTACATTTGTAGTTTACCACGTAACAATTATAAATAGCTTTTACATATCGAGCCATTAACAAGAAATATCACTATGATTTCATGATATTCAACAAAACGCATAAAAACTGTCCTACTATATATATGTATGTATGTATGTACTATATACATGTAAACTGGAAACTAAACTCGGTTGTTTTTTTAATATGTTGCGTTGCTACACAAAGGCGCCCAGCACTTCACTATCCTCTTCCAGTTTTAGCACATAAACACAACGATTCGCAGATATAAAAGCAAAAGAAAACATTTGTCAATTGTCGTCGACGCCATTTTACATATTATCGTGCATCTTAACCAACTTCACTTAAATTTTATCTGTGTTTGTTAAAGTCGCTACAAGAAAAAAGAAAGAGATAACATTGTTGTTCTACAGCAATATATACAATGGAAATATTGTATTATTTCTGTCCATATGGTTGGGTATTTAAGATTTTTATATGGCTGTGATTCATACTACAAAAATGATTTTATCGGTTTCATGTTCAATAGAGCATATACATTTTTAACAGAAAATTATTGCAATGGACTAAATATTGTGCTTTGATCAGATAGTATATTGTAACAGGTATTTGTAACAGATTCTATTGCTTTATTATTATTATTTTTATACGATTTGCAAGACTTCACCTAATGGTAAGTGATACGCTTGCCCATAACAACGTTGCGCTAGTTAAGATAGTATACACTGCACCACATTGCGCTCGTCGCCTTGAGACATTGGTTACAGCGCCTTCAAAACGGAACACAGTAACGTTTGCATACTACAGTGATATACGTTTGTATACATACCTAGATGGTTTCCGGCAACAGAGACCTACCACCAGCAAACTTACTATCAGATTTATTAAATTTTTTATGGTAACAAATTGACTAAACACTAATACGTTTTCTCATAAAACATTACCATAATATTTAAATTAAAAAAACTATATCCTTCGTGAAACAATTCCACCATAATCATGAACTCTGCGTCAAAAAAAAGGTTTATTTCTTTTTCAAATATAACTAGGTTCACCTAAAGGGCGCACACTCCATATGTTTTTATTATTTGTATTTAATATAAATCTATCCCCTTCATCCACAGAAATGTAGACGTAATGTTATCTTTCTACCATAACAAAGACAGTTATATATTATGACTTCTATCAAATCTACACATAAGTATAGATTAGTACCGACAAGAAAGCAATGATACCTCAATTTGTAAAACAGTCATAATCGTTAAACGTTCCGAAGAAGCGTGGGTTCGATTCCCGCTCTGTTTGAAAAAGTCCTGGAAATCCGACAGAGACAACATTAAAAAAATTGCCAATGACCATTAATGCAACTCGCCATCAAACAATCGAGTCTTATTCATTGTTGTAGTTCCCTTTTACGTGACAATCATAGCCCATACATCGCAATACGGACCGTTCCGATAACAAGTTATATTTAGAAACACAGATATTGACGTTTTAATTGTTAAGTTTTAAGTACAAGGAAAGTAAAAAAAATAGACTTTGAGGGTGGCAAGTAAGAATTTATTTGGATCCTATTTAATTATATAGAATCTGTGAAAAAATAAATTCTGTTAATACTTACGTTTTGGTTTGCAGCATTTTTCTAAAACAGACGAGCGTTTTAGAACGATTCTTCACTTACCACATGTATGTTATGCGCAATTGTCTATTAAATTATGCAATTCTTGTTTTCACTCTCCAAAATGCATTCAGTAAAAATCGGTAAATAATAAATTATATTAAAAAAATGTATAGTATTTTAAAAAGATTTGAAGGTTACTTGCGGTCAAGTAAGTATATATCAAGCAAACCGTATTTCAAAACCTGTAACGGCCATTTTACAAATATTAGAATATTTAAAAATTAGAGAAAATACTCAACTCTTTGTCTCCCTCAAAACGCAGGCATGTCTATTCACTGCGAAAAGGAGCTCATTCACCTTGACTCCTACTTTCCGTATTACGTTTCGTACTGCACCGACCGCCTTCAGTTGTTAGGAATCGAAATATCAATGAACCTCAACTTTGGTCGGTTCATTAAGTCTAAAGCAAAAATAGCCACAAGGAAACTCGGAATTTTTGCCAAAGTACGGTGGTACTTCACATTGGGACAGCTTTTGACACTGTATAAAGCCCAGGTCCGATCGTGTATGGAGTACTGCTATTACCAACTGGCTGTTCTGGACTCGATGGAGATGCGCGCCATGAAAATAATCGCTGACGAGGAACTCTTTGATGCAAAACTGGATAGCTTTGGTCACCGACGTAGGTAGCTAGTCTCTTGGTGTTCTACCGAATGCACTTGGAGTGTTCACAAGAATTGCACGACTTAATACCACCTTCCCCCTTTTATCGTCGGACGTATAGACACGCCGCAGACATCCATCCCTTCATTGTCGATGCCGCGCTTTAGAACAAAGCATTTCGCTTCGACCTTTGCAATGCGAACAGCGTGCGATTGAAATAGTCTGCCGGCGTCAGTTTTTCTGTCCCGGTATGACGTGGGGGTCTTCAAGAAAAACTAGTGCGCTTTACCAACTAGATTACGTCGCCGCTTACCATCAGGATGGACCGTAGTCAAGGACTAGACTATGCAAAATAAACAACAGAAACAGAAATACAAAAAAACAGAAACACAAAAAGTTTTTAGAGATAAAGTAACTAGTGTTACACAGCTACACTTATGCACACACACATGTACTTACGCATATACGCACCTTAACCTCATTACGTATGAATTCCATGTAGATTTCTTAGTTTTATATTTCATGTATTTTATAATCCAATAAGTTGTCTTATTTTATAGCAGAGTGGTGGCTCTTGACACAAGCATTATTAAAAGATCCATGAAATTATTGTACCTTCAACTTGTGCGTTAAATTAAATCAAAAATCTTTTTTTTATTCAAAGACTCAACGAGACGAGCTGAACCTTCTCCTGATGGTAATGCATCTGCTCATAATTTGGGACGATATACACCATACCACAATGAGCTTTTCACCTTGAGACATAAGATGTTGTCCAGTACTTGTAGTAATTTCACTGGTCACAAAGCTCATCCTGCATTACGTAATCCAACTGCTCCAAGATAGCCTACCTCAAGAGTTTTACAAATCGGTTAGTCTTTGAACTGGATAAACTCGACAATTGTACTATCTTCAGCATCGTCGAGGATACCGAAGACCGTAGATCTTCAAGAAAAGCATAAATAGGCTATTATTAGGCTAGTGCGATTTGCCACCACATACTACACAACCAGGATAGATTGTAGTAAAAGTAATAGAAATAAAATTCCGTCAAACTTTTTACACCATTATTAGGTAAAACTCCACCCCTATCGATGAGGACAACGAAAGGCACTAACACGTAAAATCTCCTTTATGGAAAAAGGTCCACAGGTCTATAGACCATTTTCGTCTAATTGTATAAAGAAAACGTAAGATCCATCTCCGTTGCCCATGCTTCACGCGACTAAACACAAACTGATGCCCATTGTATGATGAAGTTCTATGCCTATAACCTTTTCGGCGATAGCGGTGAATATGAGAATTAAACTATATTTCAATAGGTATGCACAGGATATTCATGGTCTTCTATCGATCTCTGTAATCTTCCGGTGGTGAATTTATTCGGTTATTAAAAAAGAACTCGGGCCGACTCCTACACTTTCTTCACATATATCGTGACCTCTGCGTGATTGTATGGCATGGTATGACTTACACACCAAAAACTAGTAGAGAAAAGTTAATTTTAGTTACTACACCATGCCACAAAGCCTCTACTAAATGGATGCAAAATATGTGTGATCGGAGGCGCTTTTACGACCAACAAATATCTTTCCGCCGGTCACCGAAAGAAAAAGCGGCAAAATATATATTTGTTAGTTTTTTATAATACTCATAAACACTTACAGAAATACAAATGTATTGTCAATCCTTTCTGAAAATAGTTTTTTTATATCTTAATAAAACTATTAAAATATAAAAAAAGTTCAGTGGTTATGACAAATCATAAATTTGTAGTTACAGGAATTAAATAATGTTACCTATTATGAGTAATGAGATTAATTTCTTATTATTTATCGAGATGTAGTTATGTCTTGCCTATAAATAGACTGTTGCTATGTGACTAAGCGCGGCTTTGGCCCCTCTTTGTTTAAATATACCGTAGTGATTGTGACACGCATCACGTTGACTATCCGCATCTGTTTTTTGTGGCGTATAATTATGAACACTGCAATTCTTTTAAGACTTAAATTTTTACTTAATATTTATGAAGGACAACGTAAATTTAAATAACTTAGATATTTACTTGCATAATAGTAAATAATGCTATTTCGGAAATAACTTGTATAATGTGACTACAGATGAAGTAAAATGTTAAATATATTTTTTAAGTTTTATAAGACAATTTTAGAAATTATAAAAGACGTGATGTAGGTTGTTCTTTAAAGAGTAAAATTCTTTAAATCTTTTGTCCTTAAGAGGAAGACTTATTTAACGATTTAGGTATTGCTGTAATAGCTTCTATTGGGTGAATAGTTGCCATTGTAATAATGTAGTCAGATCATGAAATGTTCAACTTCTTAAAACGTTGCTACTGTTTAATTAATATCAATAAATTCAGTTCATTATTTTTAAACATTAGATCAAATTTGATTATCTGTTTTATGTATAAAACAAAGTCATGATTTTTAAGATTTCGGGGGTACGACTTGGTAGAGCAATTTCCCTGTAATATTTAATAGGTTGTAATTAGTATTTTCCGAGATAATTCAGAAATTATGTTAATTTATATTCCGCTAATTAAATTAAGTAGATTATTTTTATATGTAGTTGCCATTGTTCACTTCCAACACTAAACAGTTTTGAATAAAAAATTAAGTTAAAATTATATATTAAATTATAAAATAAAGAGTGTATACATAATACTTTTGTTTAACCTATGAGATGGATAATAAATATAGTCTTCCATATAAAAAATTTACAATAAATAGGATAATTATAGAAAAATAACATATAAGTACTACAACATCATAGAATTAAAAAAAAGTATATAAAATGTTTATGAAGGGTAATTCAGAACCTATACTTATATGATTGTCAAAATTACCCCTGAATATTTTTTTTATAAATATACAAATGCGCAAAATAAAATATATTAATTATAATACATAAATAATAACGAAAATCCATGTTAGGTAATATTACTAAACTTACGAAGATGCAACTATATTTTTTAATATACCTCTAACTTTTCTTTCATGTCCTTGCTGAAAATTGGAACGCCATCTTTATTAACTGTAATCTATGTAACATGACGCTTACATGAATAACCCTATACATTATGTAGTACATATTAACTTTAAACAAAATTAGTAACGTATTTTTATAACTACGCTTTCATACTAACAAAATAGTAAAGAAGCAAGTATCAAGAAAATAAGGATTTTCGTTAAAATATATTTAAAAGGAAAATCTTTCAGTACATAAATAAAGTCTTTGAAATTACATACAAAACAGTTAAATTCGGTTTAGATGAAGTGTGTAGGCAACGTTATAATCGCGAAAATGCAGTGTTCACATATGTACGAAGTCTTATTAGAATTGAGAATAACAACACACGGGATTTCCTATACATGTGTTATAAAATAAATTCGCCTCTATCATGGTTTCTTAACTTATATATAGCACCGCAGCAAACTTTTAACGCCAGCAATCAGAATGACTACAAGAAAGTATGGTACATGGCATCGATAACACTGGCGTGGTTAAGGTAAATTAAATATTTTCATAGATACGATTATTCTATATTTTTTTGCAATATATTTTTATCAGCTTTAAAACCTTTAGCCGCTTTATGTGAATGTTCTCATTATTAAAATTTTATTTAATGCATCATCCCTAATAAACTTTATTAACAATTTAATTTCAGTAACAGCAGGAAGCTTAAGTGGGAGACATTGCGCGACAAACACGTAAGTTTTCACTAAAATATATTACAAATTAGCAAATCACACCGAATACTATTAATAACTCATAGTAGCCTTCAATAGGTACAATTTTGAGTATAATCTGTTATCGAAATTCAGTTATAGAATGCTATGTTTATCTATTATCTAGACCAAGATGAACCTTTCCATAATAAATTAAAAAAGTGGGTGGATATGAGGCCAATGACTTAGTCCAAGAAAGAATAATTTTAAATGAAATAAAATACCACAATTCTCTACCATTTATTGCTGTTAATTAACTTTTGGACATTTCAATATAAATAAAGATTTGTTTACACTGCATTTATGGACCAATAAACAATGTAAATACTTTTTAGTATTTTAAAATGGAGTATGAAATTGAGAAAATAGTACTCTGTAGAAAAACAAATTTTGTGAAAACAAATAGATTAAATAATGCTCTTAAACTTATTAATTAGAATACATGCTGTATTATATTTGAAAAATAAAGTTGAAATCTAATATTTTAGATTTAATGAACAAAATTATATTCAGTTTAAAAGTGTTTATTGCGAGTTTTAATGAATATATATATATGCAACATATTTAATAAAAAATTCAGATAAAATATTTTTACAGGTACTGTCGACATGTCTAGAAATATTATTTATACAAATGTAAATGTCAAATGGTTATAAAATCTTAAAATATTGCAGTTTTAACCCTAAAATGCGCATATACAAATTAATTTACTTTATCTGTATTTAACAATACTAATGATGAATTATTATTATTATTAGAAATAATGTCATATTAAAAAAAAAATCATTTAAGCTTAACTAAATACAGATGGTAAATTACAAAATATTAAAACCATTTATCCTATTTATTTTAATTTAAAATTCAGTAAACCCAATTTACATTTTTGGACAAAATTATAATCCCTAAAAAATAACATGCATTTTGTAACTTCCAATGCAGAGGAGATACAAAGAATCTACTATGAAAAAGGTTCTTTGTGCACTTTCTTAACTTACAACACAAAATAAACTTTGCACATATTTTTATTGTTTATTGACATCATCACATTTGTAAGTGTAATAATCTTGTGTAAGTAATAAGTCTTGCACTTAGCCAAGAGTGATCTTATGAACTATGACACAACAATAAATTTGGCATTGCTTCTTTTGCATAATTTAAGTATAACTTTACATTAAAAATTTAATGTAATTCATTGTTTTTTCAAAAAAAAATCTTATGGGCTGCAGGTAAAGATTTTTTTTGCATTAAGTAGCATGTGTGTCAAAACACATAATCCATAAGTAAAAACGATTAATTTACAAAAGTAAATAAAAATCACAACACAACATGCACCTTCTGTTTTTATGATACAAAAATAATAAAAATATTTTTAATAATCTGAACTATCTGGAAGTATAATAGCGTCTGCATTGACATAGAACAAAATACATGTTACAAAAACATACATATTCAAATTAATTCGCACTTCAAAATGTTTGCATGGCTTTAGTTATCTTAAAGTCTATCTAGTTTCGTTCTCTTAATAATTAAAAATAAATCTAAAAAGGCAATCTTATTATTATTCATGAAAACTTATGGTAGAGCTCTGCTACATCTAAAAACTAGGAATAGCATGTTTATTGCCTTGAGTGGATCAATAATCACACTATAATAATACAACCATAAATTAAAAACTTGACTATATTGTCAAACTGAACATAACTGAGATCCAATTATTAATATGGAAGTTACACACTTTTTTTTAACTTTGCTCTCTTAACTGTGTTAACTTAAAATCAAATAAACTGTTTGTGTATTCATTATTTATATCTCTCTCTAGTATCAGTTATTTCTATTTGTATTTTTTATATATATTCTAATCGCCGCCAAGCAGGAAAATTGATATTTATGTCACTCTTTCCTACATCAATTCAAAATAATTAGTATAAAATTATTGATTGTAAATCCAATCAATTTAGATTCTTTTCATTTAAAAAAATGAAACACGTCACATTATTAACAGTATCACTTAACTAAATAAACACAAGTTTTTGATGTTATCAATTATTTAACAAGTCAAGCAGTCCACCAATAGTCAAAACTCACCATATATTATGGATATGGAGCGTAATAACGAGGCGGTGGAAACCTTCCCATCATAAATTGATTAGATATGGTATTGTCGGGATGAACCGGGAACGCCGCTGTAGTCGAAGACCTAGGTGGTGTAGGTAGCGTGACAGGTGCGCTTGCTCTATTAGTTGCGTTGTACGTTACGTTTTGGATACCTGGCCAAAGAAATACACAAAAATCGAGGCATTATAATAAATATGCCATTATTTTGGTAGACATTCAATTTCAGAAATTAGTTCATCTTTTTTTAGAGTACATAAAGGTGCTATGGCATTTAATTATACAATATCATAGAAAGGAAATATATGTGTGATATCATTACTTTTTATCATACATACTGCATGATAAAACTATTTCTTCAATAATATACCATATCAAAATGATTATAAAAAATTTGTACTCAATTCGATTAACAATACTCACTAGAAGCTTGAAACATATTGTAGAATGGTCCAGTAGGTGGTGGAGGTGGGATATTTGGTTGAAATGATGGGTAAGGCTGCACAGGGGGAGCAGTAATTTGTGTCCCTGATGTGCTTGCTACCACTGTGCTCACATTAGGGTAAGGTCTTGGTGGCCCATTTGAGCTAGAATAAGTAACAGTTCCAGCCAATGATACTGGTGCTGTGCTATTCTCTGTTTTCTGACTAGCACTACATCCATTAAAGCCATTCACTCCTACAGAACTCCCACTTGAATTATTACCTATTCTGTTCATACTACTTGACTGTGATTTCTCTGAATTTATTTCAGCTGTAAGAAAATAAATGAATAATTCAGTAATATCTCTAACATACTTAGCCATAAAACACAAAACCATGAACAACTGTGATGATGTAAGTAAGAAAAAAAAGGTATTGATGGATTATTTTAGGAATTAACACACTGTTTTTTTTATGGGAGAAATCTTCGAAAACACACTGCATTCTGGGGAAAGCCAGAGTTATTATATTTTTGGTCTCCTCCTTGGTGGTCATCCCCAGTTTGTAGAGGGAAAGGGATCTCTGTTCAGTATACAACCAAGGCCTAGGTATTAGCATACAAACCCAACCCTGTAACAGCCACATATCAAATAGAGTGGCTTTAAACCTTAAAAAAAAACCCAAACCTGTAGCCACATCAAATCGCGTGGCTCTAATCTTAAAAAAAACCAACTCTGTATGCTACTGGACTACAATAGAGGTATAAATACCTAAAAATATGTTTATGTTAGTAAACATGTATAAGTACATATAATGTCCTCTATTCATGTATGAATAAAAAATACATAGTATTATAAGAAAAACACTTACAATTTTGTAAAAGACTGACAAACGCCTGTATAACTTCTGAAGGTGAATGATTTATCACTGAATTAGTTCTTCTTACTGCTAACGATTGCAGCAGGGTTTCGTTTAAACTGTTGGTATTACTAGTTTGAACCTAAAATTGTAGTATCAATATGCTATTATTGTATGGTACATACAATGCATAAAAAAAACAGGTTTTACTGTTTATATGTTTCTATAAGATATTGTTTAAAATAATAGCTTATGATAATTAAAACAAGAAAATACATTTAAAATAAATTCAAGATACTGTTAAAAACATTAACAATATTTTTTTGAAGAAAACTAGTCTGTGAATTACACACATCTATAACATAACAAAAATTTAGTTAAATACTTACATTATTAGATAAACTTCTTGAATTCGGAAAGACATATTCCAAAAGTTGTAATAAAAATTGTTTAGGTACAGTTGACATTCCCTAAAAAATGCAATGTAAAAAGTAAAATATTTCAAACAAATGTAATTTATATAATAAAAAACTTACCGAATCGAACGATGGTGAATTTAATTCAGATATAATGCTAGGCAACTGTATTTGTGGCACACCCTGTAATAGAAAAAAAAATATTCCAAAAAAATTGTAATCAATCTCAAGAAAAGGTTAAATTAAGTGAATATTTTTATATCAACAACCCAATTTTATTCCTTTAATTTAAAACGTTAAATGAATACACCACTCGATCGTATTACACGATTTCGTTATAATACGTTTTTAAATAGCACAAAAAAAAAGTTTTAGCCATATTCTGATAGTTTTGCATAATGACAATGATCAGTAACATTGATGAGCTTACTCTTTTAAAACTTATTTTATGTTACCAAATGCACCTTTTTCTAAAACTTCTATCATAAAAATTAAAGGCCATAACTCATAAGGATGCCATGGCAACACCACCAAACAAAATATGTCTAATCTTATTATAACATACCTAACCCTTATAAAAGAAGTTATGTATAAATTATTTTATTGTCTTTATTAGAAAAGAATACTGTTTAACTAATGTTTGTTTTTAATACTTTAAATTTAAGTTAAATGAAGCAATCACTCTTTTATTATTCAATCCTTAGCTGATTTTAAACAATAATGAGCATATCTTCATCTTTTTTAGGTTGTATGAACTCTGTACCTCATTTGACACAATTTCATTATGTATGTTTTTTTTCCAGAACGTAGGTACTGTATATTTATATATATATATTCACATACTTTAAACAACAAACATTAATATTATTATTAATATTTACTTTAACATGTAAGATAAACAAAAGGCAAAGTACTATTAAATTGATAGTTAAATATAAAATTAAATTATATAAAATTAACCTCAATATCTTCTTCTAAAATCCTAAATAAATCTTCACTAACAAAAGACCTCAATAGTTCTTTAGTAGTTTCGTAGCCTTCTAGGGTTTTTTTGTAAAGTAAAGTTTGATACTCCTCTTCACAATGTAGTTTATCCAATTCCTGCCTGTACAAATCAATCCTGAGAAAAAAGAAAAACAATCAAATAGATTTTTCTTTATTGACAGTAACTTTCTATATAATTGGGCAAAAAGTTTAATATAAAATTTAACTAAGAAAAGTAATAGAACTAAGTGTCGCATCCATTTTGGGCGTGGTTTGTTTTATAACTACGGAATAAAACTAAAAAATTGTAATCGCCGCGCAAACTTTTTCATATGATATATTCATGGAATGTTATTATTCCAACGTCCCTTCAGATGAATTTATTGTTAAATGAGTGTTTTGTTTAAATGCCAATTGTTAGTGTCTGGATCCCAAAACAAAAAGACTTATTGAACGAAGTCCATATCGAAAAAAAAAATGGGCAAAAATATCAAAAGGGTGGTTAATCTTTTTTCGCACAGCATATATAAATTTTCCGATATATTTGCGCGCTCAATTTCCAATAGTTAAACCTTTCTCTTCCAAATGAACGAAATTGAAGAAAAGCTAAAGCGGTCTAAAAAATATGTGGCGGGTTATTGAATGCCAAAAATTCGCACGATAAACCTTTTTTTTTTTTCAAAATAAGTAAAGACGCGCTCTGCATTATTATAGTCGCTCAAACAATATGACGAAAGGAAGAATCACTTGTAAAAAGCCACAACTAATATTTTATTAATAATATTTTATGACGGTATGTAATAAATATATACTTTCAGATTTAAATTCATG
This sequence comes from Byasa hedistus, assembly GCA_029286795.1. Classification (NCBI taxonomy): domain Eukaryota; kingdom Metazoa; phylum Arthropoda; class Insecta; order Lepidoptera; family Papilionidae; genus Byasa; species Byasa hedistus. The sequence continues at coordinate 1,379,581 of JAGSMW010000036.1, forward strand.
CAGACAATATATTAAAGACAAATTGCGATATTTCCAAACCTGATAACACGTTGAACACAGTTTTCGCAATGCGCGTCTGCTAGATTGGTGTCCTCTGGCTTCCTTACTTTGCTTGGTCCAGCTGAGAACAAATCAACAAGCGCCAAGCCGGATAGAAATTGATGATTTAATAATAATCTTTATGGTAAATAGTTACAAAAAACTACACCGCTCAATTATTAGCTTTAAGTATTAAATTTAGGTATGTTTACTATAGCAAAAATTTAAACAATTAAATGTTATTTGCAAATGCTAGCTTATTTTTTGTAAACTCTTGTCAGTTTGTTTTACCACATTTATAATCTATAAATATAAAATTTATTTTGTTTTAATCAATTTTGAAATTTATTGTGAAGATGTGTGAACATATTCTTAAAAAAAATATCACTTAAACAGGAGAACGGCACGGCTGGCTTATTAATGGTGTAATATTTTCGCATGACAACTGCATAGCCAGCTCCTAGTTTACAAATATACATAAAATAATTACTAATCAAGGCTCAACACATCAAAAATACAAGTAGCTGTAGAAATTAGCATGTGGATGACAATGAGTTAACTCAAATTAATACGTTGTGGAGTATTTTTTGCTGGCTCTAAAAGTTGCTTTTAGAACAAAAATAAAATACTAACAATATAAATTGTGTCATTATATTTCTTTCATAGAAGATTGAGCAATATTCGCTAAAGCTATTTCTTTGTCTATTATTACTTAAAACAAAAATAATGTTAAATGTCGCTTAGCATTTGGTAATACTGTTAAAAATTTTACTTTGTTAATATATGGAAAAAACTCACCTTCAGATAAGTTTTGTATTTTACGTTTCCCAGTACCATTATTTGCCTTTATTTGATTTGGTAAAGGGGGAGGTGGCCTACTAGCATCAAACCTTAAAGCAAATTAGGACTTGTCATACATATTGGTGCATTTTTACATACTTAATAGTTCAAAAAGTATATACGTACATTACAGGTAATGAGGGTGGTGGTTGGTTTATGGAAAAAACCACAGGTGTTGTTTCTGGTGGTGGTGGTGGTGGTGGTGCTAAAAAGATACAAAGTACACACTAAGTGAAATTTCATTTGATCTTAAAAAAAGTATTCATTGATAAATCAATCACTGCTCAATCTATTAACTACTAATTCATTGATTTTTTTTATAAAAGTACTGTTTTTGGAAATAAAAAATGCTTTGAAGGTAATAAATCACAAGTGTGTTTAAAATTTACCTATATAAACAGGAGTTGCAGCACTAGACACAGTTGTTGGAACTGTGGGAGGAGGAGGAGGAGGTGGTGGAGGAGGAGGAGGAGGTGGAGGAAGTTGCTGCATTGAAAGCATTGTCGGTATCGTGGGCAACATGGGCATTACTGGTGCCCGACTTGTTGATGGAATTGGACGTGACGTTGAAGGTAAGCTCGGCGGCGCCGATGCTGCAATATGAGTAGATGGGGTAGCAGACGGAGGGTGCGGTACGTAAGATTCTCTGATAAACATAGCTATTTGAGGAATACTTTCTCCATTGTTTACTGATGCCGACATCGCGGCGTGTCGTTCAGCTAGTACACGTGGTATCTGACCAGTAGCAAGAAATAAATTTTCTTCTTCTCTTGTCGTATGAAGATATGTACAGTCTTCTCTTGTACACCTAGACTTATTTTGATAGTCGTGGCAGAATTTAAGAATTTTTTTCATTTCCTCCAAATCCAATTCATGGCGAAATTTACATTTAGTGTTTTTAGTGCATGTACCCCACACATAGTTTCGACATATCTGCTTAGGCTGGTCATTTGATTTTGTATTTTCTGTTTCAGATTGTGTTTCGGATGGAGGCCGCGGCGGCGCGGGTGGCGGAGGCTGACGGCCATTTTGATCTCCAAGATTGCTCATGGACTAGAAATGCCTAAAACAATGGAGAATTTGTTTAATTGCACAAGGGCAATAACGGTATTACAGTTATCCATGTAAAGAAATATTTAAAGTGTATATATAATATCAAATTTTGTAGGACAAAAAATAGTCTCTCTAACCTGAACAGTTTATAATGAACACAAATAAAAGCGGTATTCACTACACACACTTAATAAATCCATCCAAACCAATTACATATCATAATAAGACACCAACATCTTTTTCTAAAGAAATGTACATCGATGAAAATTTTAAAAAACCATTAGAAAGGACATAAAGACATAAACAAGAAGATGGCCGATACTTACGCTTCAGTGTTGCCACAAACATAAAAATACATTAATTTAACTGATAATTTTCTATAAAGAACGCACATACTATTAAAATAAAGTTAAAATATTTATTTGAAACCTCGGTATGGGTTTATAGTTTTGGTTTGAGCATGGAAGTAATAAGTACTAGGTACAACAGAAATGAGCTGTCTGTGCATCTTGCAGCTAAAATAAAGAAAATTAAACCTTATGCTGAGGCGTCAGTAAGACTCTTGTTGCGCGCAAAATAAAAATGAAGCCGAGTGAGACCGCTACCAATGACCGCTGTGTCCCATTCTAACAGTGACCTAGAGATGCCAGAGTTAAATTGATTTCTATCCTTTCGTTGTTTGTGGAAAAATATACGATTGATGTAATGTAATGAAGTAAAAACCATTTACTTGTTAAATGTTTCTAAATATAAATAATCATGTACTGACATGTTAAAGCAACATTATTTGTTGCTTCGTGCAAAGCCTTATTAACGCAAAATTTTTGTGATTGGTCTATAGGTTTCCTTTAATTTGTCTGAAATTCGGACATCTGACCTGGCAACCCGACATGAAATCGGCGACTCGGACGTTAATGGCGGATTGTTTTTGTTTCGTATATTTTTATAGAATTTATTTAAAATGGAAAGATTTGTGTCGTGGAGGCTTGCGGAAACGAGTATTATCCTGATTGTGGTTTATTTTTTCACAAGTAATAGTTTTAAACATAATTTGTTAGTGAAGAATTACGGTGACCATGCATTACTATCCAATCCATCCAATCCTAGTTCAAGAACAAATAACATAAATACCTATGCATTTTTTATTCCTTTCTTTATTAAAATAATTCTGTTTCAATCTATATTTATAATCATCCTCCTCAATCTATATTTGAAGATACGCATGATATTCAATTGGTGAAGGCGTTAGCGAATTCCTATCTCAATTTAGGTTTAACTCATAATGCAAAATTAGAATCAATGAAACGTATAAGGAATAAGCAAGTTTTGCGGCAGAAACTTCACAAGACTGTTTTATTTAGCAATGTATTATTTAGAATTAAACATAAATTTAGAATAAAATTATTGTCCTGAAATCATATTTCAATATAGTCACCATTGCCAGAAAGAGACAAAAGGTACAATAACTGAGCCCTCGCAAGCTTAAATTTTTCGACAACTCATTCCTGTTGTACATAGTACTTACTACTTCCATGGGTTTGAGCATTAAGTTAATTGAGAACGTATAAAGTTAGGCAAATCAAACGTATGTAAAAAACGTGCCAAAACCTTAAGATGCTTAGGCTACGCACACTTAAACACTCGTTATAGCACCAGTTTCAGCGGTTCTCAAACATATTTTAAAATGAATGTAAAAGGTGATAAAGCGAAGTAGTTAGTATTTTGTTTTTTTTATAACCTCTATTTCAGTTACCTACAAATATATTGAATTAGGTTCTCTATTTTATAAAGGAAAATAGCGAGGACTGGCAACATTGAGCTTCTGAATGCTTTTCAGAAGCTTCGAACAAGTGAACTAAGTAATGTCTTTAACTCTTTAGCTTCATAAACTAAGGAACGTATAGTCCGTCTACGATATTTTAGCACATGCCGGAAATTGGTTCTGACACCGTCGTGTTGGAAACGGCTCTAAGCTAACGGCTATAAGCTAGTTTGCTGTCATTGTAGCCTAACGTGTGATTTTTGTGGATTTACTGTTGAAAATATAAGAATGTATAAGAAAATGCCGAAAGTGATGAGAAGGAATGTTAGAGATATATTAGGTCAGGACAAAGAGTTTTTTAGAAGGTAAAGCTCCAAAAACAAAAAAAATAGAAACCAAAAATAAACCCACATTCACACATTTTTTTATTTTTATTTTTGGTTTTTTGCAACGAATGGACATATCAATCCCATCGTATCCTTTTATTCTTTTAATCACTTAATTCATTCTATAACTAAAAATAAAATTACTTAAAAACTAAAGTCTTTCAAATTCTTAAAAGACATGATTATATTTACCTATTTATATACATTCATCGCCTTATCTATGTGTTTACCGACATGATGTTTTGTATAGAAACAAGAGACGTTTTATCAGCATCAGCATGGCACAGGAACATCGTCATAAACTTCGCGACGCTCGGAGGAAACACTCGTCGCACTTGTGATGATTGCCGCGCTGGGCCGCTCGCCATATTACAAGCTGAGCGAAAACAAACAAACAAACGTTTATTTCAAAAAAGTTTATGAAAAAAGTCATTCGATGTTATTTGGCTGTTTGACACCAACCGTAAAAACGACAATCCTCAATAGTAAATGGATGGAGTTGAAAAAAGACACGCATCTGTTCCAGAATCATTTATTTTTTAACAAAATCATTATTTTCAAATAATTTGAATCAGAAAGAGAACTTTGTTAAGAGCATCATGATTTACTTTTAAAACATTGAACTAATTTTATCTATTATATTCTTTACTTGCACACCAGTAACATGGTAAAATAAAAACATAATAAAGGCAGCAAAAGGTGGTCTCATCGCTTGAAGTACGGTCGACCTTTATGAAGAGACGAGACTTCACTGGTGGTAGGTCTCTTTTGCCGGAGATCGTCTAGATGGGACTACCGCAGCTACTATTTCAACCGCCAAATAGTAGTGTGTAAACATTACTGTGTTCCGGTCTGAAGGGCGCTGTAGCTAGTGTAATTACTGGGGTAACGAGACTTAACACCTTATGTCTCAAGGCGACGAGGGCAATGTGGTGCAGTGTGTACCATCTTACCTAGCACCACGTGGTCATGGGCAAGCGTATCACTTACCATTAGGTGAACGTCTTGCTCGTCTCGTCGCATAGTTGTACAAAAAAAATCCTAATAAAAATATCACTATGATTTTACGATATTCAGTAAAACGCACAAAAAACTGCCCGCTGGGAACTAGTCACGGGTGTTTTCTTGTATAATACGTTGCTGCAGTAAAGCGCACTGCACTTCACTATCCTCTAAGTTTTATCACATAAACACAACTATCCCCAGATATAGAGTCAAAACAAAACAATTATCAATTATTGTTAACGCTATTATCTAATCGTGCAATTTAAATTGCTTCATTGAAATTTTAGAAAAGATAACATTCGTAGATCTTTAAAAAGAATAAATTATATGATATTAAATTATTTCTATCCCTGTGGTTGTGCATTTGTGTTAGGTTAGCTTTCTTTTATATGTCTTTGGTTTATATTTACTTTTAGCTGTGTACATAAGCTGTTATCGATTGTTCATGGTGAGATTATGAAAAATTAATTTTCTTTTTTAAGAAAACATTCTTTGTGATTTTAATATCTCCATTTGATAAAATTTATTTGACCAAAAATATTTTTTTTGTCTGGTATACTTGTTAAAATTTTTTGTTAATGTCCAAACTACTAAAATCAATACAGCGCGAGAAACGAGGCGAATACTTTGGAATTTTCTCTAATATACAAAGACTATGAACAACTAGCTGCTGTCATCATTTTACTATTGCAGCAACGAAGGTAAAATTTCCGCAACAATTATTTTTTAAATGTTAATTTATGTTCACGTTTAATTTATTTCCAAGTGTTTTAAGATCATTTATGCAGAATCATGTTCGTTTATAAGGTTACCTGTTCCAAAGTTTAATTTAGAGTATAGTCCGTGTTATAAAACCCCAAAGGTACAAATTATACATATGCATTGGAACCAATTTCTTTATTGAATACATCTGTATCATTCTGCAGAAATTATGGAACAGTAACAAATAATTACTACATTATTTACATAATTTTTAAAGTTTACTCTAAAATCTGTTGTATTAGTAATTTTCTGTAATGCAGTGACTAAGTATACCGCCCATATAATTTTAGTATATTAATTTAGCTGCTCACTGAAATTTCCTATACAGACATCTATCGGATCCATAATGGAATCTGCGGGTGATTGGTGCCTCATAGAGAGTGATCCAGGAGTGTTTACCCAGCTAATTAAAACAATTGGTATTTTTAAACATATTCACTTATATTTTTTAGAAAATGTAAAATGTAATTTTGAACATTTATGTAGTTGTTTTGTTTATTTATTAAATTTCATTTCACTAAATAAATTGCTAGTTATTAAAGGATTTTGTAGTAAATGGATTTCAGTTAAAGAGGAAAAGACTTTCTACACAAAACAATAGTAATGCTTTAGGTATTCACTTAAATCTTGTGACCTCATTAGAATTGAAACAGGTAATTTAAATTATGAGTTATTTTGTTTATCAATAGTAGCATTTGTGCATCCATATTAGAATGAGTGTTTTATAAAATTGCCTGCTATCAAAGACTACTCTAATCATTGTTTGAAATAATCATTATTTAATTTTACTTTTAGGTGTGAAAGGGGTCCAAGTTGAAGAATTGTGGTGTATTGATGATGGCATTTTTGAGCGATTAAAGTCAGTTATAAAACATTTTTATTTACCCCTTAATTAAATGTATGGTCTAGAATATTATTCCCTATAATTATTATGTATGTTATATCCAAGAACTTTGCTAATTAGTGTTGATGAATGAATCACTGCCTGTTTCTATAAAGTGTTAACATTTATTTGTGTCAATGGTTACGGTGTTGCACTATAGTCTTTTTAATTCTCTTTATACATAATATTTCCTTAATTTTTCTTTTTCCTTTTGACTTATTTTTTGATTATTTTATATTACCTATTATTTTATATACATATTATGTTCACCAAAATTTAAACATGACTTATTATTTTAGGCCAGTTCATGGGTTAATCTTTTTGTTTAAATATATGCAAAATGATGAACCACCGCAACCAATCGTTACAGATGACCGAATTAAAAAGATTTATTTTGCCAAACAGGTAAAAAATATATTTATTTATTTTAATCAGTAATGACAATTTTTTTAATGTGATAAATTATAAAATCAGTATTAAGAGTACATTATTTTCAGGTTATTAATAATGCATGTGCTACACAAGCTGTTGTAAGTCTTCTATTAAATTGCAATCATCCTGATGTAGACATTGGCCCTGAATTAACAAAACTAAAGGAATTTAGTTTGTTGTTTGATCCAAAAATGAGAGGACTTGCACTAAGCAACTCACAAACCATCAGAGCAGCACACAATTCAATGGCTCAACAACCTCTTTTTGAGTTTGATCCAAAAATGGCTACAAAAGTAAGCTGGTTTTCTCTTTACTGTTTTTTGTGTCTATAAAGAAAGTTTTTTTATACAAACTTTATTTTAATTATTATATTTTAATGAGATTATAAAAAATCAAGTAAAAATTTCAATATATGGCAAATATTTCAGGATGATGATGCATACCATTTTATTGGATATATGGAAATAGATGGCCATCTTTATGAACTTGATGGATTATGTGATGGACCTATTGACCATGGGGCAATAGCACCTGGGAAAGAATGGCTTGATGTTGTGCAACCAATTATAACGAAAAGAATCAGTGTGTAAGTGTTTTTTCAGTAAACATTCAATCAATCATCAACTGATAAATGCTCACTGCTACACAATGACCTCCCCCAAAGATATCCACTCCTAATGGTCCTGCGCTGTCCACAACCAGCATTTTCTGCATTTGTAAACATTGACATGTCAAAATATAGTTTTATTAAGTGCATATTACAGTACATTTTTCTTTGGAAAATTAGTAGACCGTCTTTATTTAGTAATATTACTAGAACTTGTATTTTATACAAAAATATTAATAATTGTAAAAAACTGTTTACTAAATACTGACCTTTACAGCTATACAGAAGGTGAAATTCATTTCAATTTAATGGCTCTGGTTTCGAATAGAAAGATGGTTTATGAACGAAAAATTAATGATCTTTTGATCGAGAGCCAGTGCATAGCTGTGGACGCAGATGAACTGGAGCATGAAATTCGCAGTCTCCATATGTTGATTGAGTATGAAGATATAAAAATGGAGAGATATAAAGAAGAGATGATTAGAAGGAGACACAACTATCTTCCTTTTATAATAACTCTTCTGAAGATATTAGCTGAAGAGAAAAAGTTAATGCCGCTGTATGAGAAAGCTAAGGAGCGCGCATCGAGGAAGGGTACGAAAAAAATAAAAGTATAACAGGAGCAGTGGGGGGGCACGCGTGTAGCCCGCGTCCGCTCCTCCCGCAGAGTTTCGCAGTCAAGCCCTTCTAGAGTGCTACAAAACATAGAAGATATGCAATATTCCTTAGCAGATTTAAATGTAATTTACTCCGAACCCCAAGACTTAGTGCAGCAAACCATTGAGCCGCAAATAGCAGTAGTGGGCACCAGTTCAGTGGATGTAGTAACAGACAATTTTAGTAGTTTAATGGAAACTGAAGACTTTTTAAAAGATGGGTTATATCCCGACACCTTTATGAATGATCAATTTTTGAATGACAATTTCCTCCACGATACTGTTTTAGAGAATTGTGCTACTGGACAAGAGTTGTTAGAAACAAGTGTAACTGATAATACTGAAACACAGAGGAATCCTTCTGAGGGTAACTTAGAAGGAGAATAAGGTGCAACAATGAAACATTGTATCATTGGACAGATAGTTTTTGGTCTCTGTTCATAATCTTTGAGATTATGTAAACCTGTTGTAACATATTATTAATTAAAATTCATGTAGAGCTTTCTAGTAATGTAAAGAATCTTCTATAGTAATTTGGCAATAAGAGTGTTAAGTTAAATACACTAGTTTTTTCCATATTTCAGTGTTGTATAAAGCCTTAAAACAATGATGTTAAAAATTTTGAATAACATAAAGTGTATTGTTGTTTGTAAGAAAAAGTGTTATGATAAATACTTTAGTGATTTACATATTTCAGTACCATGAAAATTGTTAACGTATTATTAAGCACTGTAAACAATTGTCTATAGTAGTTCAGCAGTAAAGTTTTATGATTATTACACTAGTTGTAACATTCTATAATGTTGAGCAAAATTTTCAAACGATCATATTACAATGGCATTTGAAATATATTTTTAACTATTCTAAAGAATGACAGCTCATTAGGGCTTACTCAATTTTTACGTAAATTACTATTATTATAACTAGTGAATATTCTAATGTATAAGAGTTTTATTATTGATTATAACACATTTTTTAAATACATTTTTACAATTTTAAAAATTAATTTATAGAATGCGCTTTTATGGTTATACAGGTTAACATTAGCACTTGACTATGGTCCCATACTGTTTGGCGGCGGTACAGTCTGATGTAAAGCATACCGATTCTATAAAATTATTAAGGTTAAAAAAAAACGGATGTAATATGTAGCTATTAATTTATTATAAATGTAGTCTAGCAAGACTTGTGTACATCGATTTAAATAGCAACATATAAATTTAATTCATTTTATTATTACGATAAATTCTTCTCAAAGTTATTAAGTAGTTGGAAAAAAATAGTAAATTTACAGGTGTATATAAAATATGTTAGCGGCAGGACCCTGGTAGGGGTGGTAAAAAAAAAACAAATAATACACAGGATATACAATTTGGCTTAGCTTTTGACGTTAGTTCAATTAGTACCGTAGTTGTTTTATTACTTCAGTCTATATATAATAAGATTTATAATTTTCTTTTGTAGAATAAAATGTATAAGATTATAGAAAAATGTATTGTAAAGCATAAAATTTTTAAGTAAGAAATTTGTTCATAAATCTATATCGGCTATGTTGATTTATTGATATAGCCGATATGATTACGCACATATTAGCGTATTACATATAAACTACCATATAATGTAATAAATAGAAGCCTCCGCCAATTGAGACGAAAGTTTAACGTAACAGTGACGTGACTGTTAACCACCAGTTGCATCTTTTCTCCATGTAATTAACTGTATGCTTAATTATTTACAATTTTAAACTTATAAATTAGCGTAGTAAACCTAATTAACGTGAGATTTAATGTATTAAAGATAGGAATAATAAATTAATGAATTTTGTGTTCGTGGCACATTTTCAAAATGACATGGATACCTACAATTTTAAAAAAGATAATTTTAAACATATATACATTTTTTTTAATTTTACATTAGTTTAAAAACGTGTTTTCAAACTATTTTATTTACAATTAAAATGTTGGTACACTGACTATATTTACAGAGAGGGGCTTGGATTTATTAAACATTTCAAATGATTTTTCACTTTTTACTTCTTTTTTTAACATTAGTGTATGGTTTTCTGCTTATTAATGTAAAGCGACATAAAATTTTTCCTAAAATTCCGTTGTTGTTATTCATACTCCTTTTTATATATGTATGATAAGGTTTCGCAATGGGTGATTTTGTTTTTTAATGTTTTGAAATTAACGAACATGAATTCGTGATAAATAGTAATATTATGAAAATTAAATATTTTAATTTTAATTAAATACGGCAAGGGATATAATTATAGTTCCGAAGTGTGTCGCTTGCGGGTATGCCTTATACATATATACAAATATTTTTCCCCTTGGATAATAGATATCCACTATTTGACACGCGGAATATTGGGTTACAAATTCACTTGAAGATTGAACAGAGGCTGAAATATAATTTTAATCTGTCAAAAATTAGACCGCCTCATGTGTTGGTGAAGCCTTTTGGTTTGATCATCATAGAAGCACGTTTCAGTGTATAATCCCATCCTCGCCAGCGGAACCAAACGATACCTGAAATTATTAATTAATCAGAGTTAGAATACTAATTTGTTTAAAATAGTTTATGTATGTTTCGATGAAGTTGGCAAAGTAACGTTACGATTGAAATAAATAAAATTATTTTTTTTATTGAGGATTGAATATGAAAATCTTGAGAGAACTTTATAAATATCACAAGTTACTGTTTGACCTTGAATCGAGTGTTAAAATGACATACATGTAAAACGTTTAATGTCATTTTAAACGAAAGAGAAACATTACCTTGTCTTGCAGTGAGATCTTGCGGGTCGTGTAAGTACAGACCGTTAAGGCCGCGACCGCATGACTTCCACCACCAACCGCCCTTAAGCATCGACGCACAGTTTAAGGATGATCTATCATTGTCTCTGAAATATGAAAGACGTTTTAACAGATTTGATACTGTGTGAGAAAAACTGTTATTTTTCACTTGATTATTACAAAGAAGTTGTGCACAAGTCAGAGATTTTTATTGTTTCATTGTTACTTGACGTGATTAAATTTGGTTTGTATATGTATTTCATAAATGTACACGTAAAATCTTCTCAAAAGTTCCTCTAAGATTCAATGTAGTAATAATAATTTATAAACGGTATTCTTTATAATAACTTGTGTTTTTTGAAGCACCTTTAAGGATTTGTTTCCTTGGTCCTCATTACATACTATAAAAAGAAAAATTATATATTCATTATTATTAACTAATAAAAAAATTAAATGAATATATATGTGATGAGTGATATATATGTACAGGTCAGATAAATACAGTAAATTCATTCATCACATAAGTAAATTCACTGGATACCTTAAATTTTTTTTCATTACAACTTAATTTCTTTTAAACTGTGTCTTAATACATTCACAAAGCGCTGACAAAGCAGTAACTTGGCGGATGAAGCACCTGCTACGATAGTAATTCTTATAAGTACCGATCTTCATGAGAACAATTAGTTTTACGACTTCGTTTGAACTCCAATAAATAATCTTATTAAAAGAAAATGTTCTTGTGATTAGGAGTAACTATGACAAAATCATAGCTATTAATTATCCAAGCTTTTTTTCGTATTGATGAAATTCCTTTTTAATATATTATTAATTCAAATGGATTACCTATTGTACGTAGAGAAAGGACTGTTATTAGACCCGTACCATGGGTCGTTTAGCGAATCGCCTGCGTTTCCCTCATAACCATCAATCTCTAATTTGTAGTATTCCGCTTCTGAATATATTTTGAAGTGCGAATACTGCGCATATCTGTTAAAATAAAAAATTAAGCCTACATTTTTACTACATAATTGGAACAAGAATAATGATATAACTTAATAGATAATTTTTAAAAAAGATGTTTCCAAAACACTAGCTGTAGGCCAGCGAGCAGCTCAGTATATAGTGATACAACAATCCAGACTAAAAATAGAATGCCTTCCTTCGAGTGCCTCTCCATTACTGGAGGTTGACCGTCAGATTTTCGAATTTATGCCTATCTTGAGCCACATGGATCAGTTGCTCAAAGTTAATAGAATGCTAGACTACGTTTATTCAGATCTTCTATATTTCCGGTAAAGTTATCCATGAAATAGTTTTTGAATATAATACCCAAAAACAAGCCACAGTAAGAAAAATGTTATTTCTAATGCTAATTGAGTTTCAACATTAATATTCCTTTACGGTTCTTAATTGGTAACTGTTTGTCACATGAAAATAACGTGGCTCTAAAAATTGGCGTAAATGTGAATTTTTCCACCTACAATGTTTTTATTTTACTCCTTTTTTAACATTTTGCCATCAGACGACGTTGCAGTTTATCAACTTCTGTACCGTATAAAGAATTTATACGTATTTAAAGTACATTTATAAATGTACAAAGATAAAATTAATAAATACTAGCAGAGCAACCTCTGAAGGGTATCGACAAAGCTTAAAACCAGAAAACGTTGAGAAGGTTACTACCGCAGTGCGGAAAATAATAATAGCGTTTTGTGTTGGTCACAAAAATTAATGAATTGAAAGAAAAAAATATTTGATTACCTTTTTTTACCATCGAAGTCTTCAAGCTCTACTCTGAGCATGTAATCATCGTTATTTGTTAACATGTATATGTTTTCATTCCCAAGCCAGAATTCCTTGTTTGGATCTCCAAAACCGTTTTTATAATCACTCCAATCGCGGTTAAAGTTCTCAGCGGGTACTCCGTAGTCGTCTCGACGATGAATAACCTATTACAAGATCGGTTAATAAAGAGCATCTTAGAAAATTAATGGTGGTAAATAAAAGAAAGATAACAAAACATTTGATTGCCATATGAAATTACGCTATATGAATATATTACTGATATACAAATTTTTCTACGATTTTCTTTATGCTTCATCTAGTTGATTATGAAAAGAAAAAAGTTCCAAATCATGCAAACTTACCGTCCAACCTCCGTCGGCAATGCTTTGTTCGCAGAAAACTTTGAGAAACCAATAGGTAGTACCGCGAATTTGTAAATAATAAACACCGGATTCCCGCATTCCCGCGTTTAGAAGATCGACGCACGAGTAACCCTGAAAAAATATAACTCAGTTGCAGATAGTTCATTTATAACTATCAAAAGACGATATTCAGTTCGCCATATGAATAGTTTGATACAATGTTCGTTCGCAATAGTTTTCGATCATATTTAAATAATTTCGCGACGCATTAATAATTATATTTAGTATATTAAATTTTATTTAGAATACACAAAGTTTTTGATAGTAAGAAAGCTTTTAGTCCTGCGGAAGAATTAAAAATGGTAACAATTGGAGATGTCCTTATAAAAGCGCTGGTTAGTAACATTTAGAGACTGAAAAGTAAAAACAATCAACCAACTGAAGTAGAGAACAAGCTATAATTGGAATATGCAAGCAGATTTTTTATATGAAAAGTATTTAAGGGTGGATCCGTGTAAATGGCATACCATAACATGCATTGTTCTCAGAAGTTTTTATTTGCGCGCTGTATAACGGTTGTGCTATATTTGTATCGCCAATACTTTTATTACTAACATTAAAATTTTAAAGTCGGTATACGCCTGTTTTATTTGTACTCCGACTGTACAGCAATGAAAACGAAAAACAAATATTATGAAGTGATAAAGATTAAAATCAATTGAAACAATATCTTTTATGTAGCAAACGTTAAATGTGATCAAAACTTGATTAACTTGAAATGCTCCTCTGATGCAATACGGTTTCGTTGAGAGTAACGTAATGCACTCTCGATCCGTATATATATCCGTATATATATGTATATTCATTTCAACACTTCTACCTGTTGACTTTCGATAATTTGCTTGACTTTTTATGTACATTTTTCAATATGTACATGTAATAAAACTATATGAAATGCATGACTTTGGGCAATAGAGTGCATTAATTTTATTTCTAAATCCCAATTATGCTATTCACGGGAATGCGCCATCTGGTGGCGACAAAAATGACCGTAGGTAAGAAAAAAAATCGCGTGCATTTTCGTGACCATTTTTATAGTGATCAGTTAGCTAATTGCTACGGATTGTAATCATTCTCAAACATTTTACCCAATTAAATTTTATGTATTTAGATTTTTATTATAAAACTTGGTAAAGGGTAGAAGCAATGGTTTAGAAAACCACTTGCACTACCACTGTAATGTTTTTAAAGAAATATTTGTGAACACTATTAAATTGTTAATTCTGTTACTACATTTTTGCATATAATATAAAGCGATTCTTATTTTCAAAACATTTGGTTCATTACCTTAAAAGTTTCATGTATTCATATTTTATCAAGGGAAGAATTTTATTTGAATAACAAAATGTTTTCCTTGAAGATATTTTTTGAAACTGTATCGTCTTACCGTCTGATTAGCGCTACAGTATTAAAAGTTATATACTTTGAATAAATATCTCAACGCCAATAAAATTAATACCAACTTGGATCGTTGGTTTAGTCGAAGGTGTTTGGAAGTGATTTTTTCGAATTGTATCACAGTCATTATTAATTTGAGCGAGCGTGAGTCAAAAAGTCATTGTTTTAATATTGATCGAGGCGGCTGAAAGATTCATGATTCCACATTGAATCTTGGAGACATTTAGTATCATTTACGATTAGGGTTGCTGATCAAGCTTACCACGTATCGTAAACGGTTACATCACATGTTCAACATAACTACATGTTCTCGCAAGTAAAGACAATAAACGCAATGTAATCATTGGTTATTTTCCTTGGGTGGGAAGAACCGGTTTTTGCGCTCTCAAAGTCGCGGAAAGCGTCGTCTTTGTAAGCATGAACTAGATTTACGTAATGCAAGCAACTTTCCATGGTAGGAACTCTCGTTACGCCGACCATTTAAAAGTAAAATAATCGTCCAACTTTCATTTATCAGTCCGAAAATTAATGCTATATTGTGTAAACGTAATGACAATTTGTTAATGTAAGAAAACTTACTAAATTTATTTAATTAACAAAGTTAGTGGCTAAATTCTTCAGACTTCGTTCCGCAATTGCATATTTTTTCTTGTAAAAATGAAAATTCATATTGATTGTGTGTTGTACTATGTAAAATGGAGTATTGTATATATTAAAAAAAATGTTCTTCGTGATGATCCTCATGTACATACGCTTTTCATTTTAGCTTTCAGGTTTATACAAACAGAAAAATGTGTTCAATGCCAAACTAAACATGTAAATAGTAAATATTATGGAAACATTTACAAATTGTATTTAAGTTTGAAAACGATACAAAAATTTATTAAAGCTTCTATTCTATTATCTTACCGAAAAATTTATTGTCACTCATATATAGTTATAGGCAGTATGGATAAAAATTCAATCGATAACGTCTAACAGATATATTTATTCTACAGTTTTATCAGCTGTGAGTGTAAACCCTAGATATAGTGAAGAAATAAAGTATAGTAATTTAATATATTATTACATTATGCAATAAGTGATCGTCACAAATTCAGAAACGTTCTTACTTTATACTTAAAACATTTGACGACCTGACCTGATACACAATACAGGATGTTAAATATGTAGTTAAGTGACTGGTAAAGCAAAGTCAGTATTGCGTAGCTGTGTTCCTTATTGCTTAACTAGGGGACGTAAATGGTTCTGTACTGATAGATTAGGTATGTGCATTTCGCTTGGAGTTACCGAGACCGGCTAGCAATGAAGTTGATTAAAATTCCGAAAACAGAATTTAGTTCCATTTGTGACTACTAGACTGGAAACTGTTCGATTCGAATGGGTAACTATCAAACCAGAATTCTGTTCAAAATGATAGGTAAGTCGCTTTTGCCGTGCCCTGGTATATTTTGTAGATCTTGGAGTCCTTCGTAACCACTAGCAGCTACCACTTTAAAAACTAAAAACTTCAAGTAAGAGCAACAACCTCTCGAAGTCATGGTATCTTTCGATGATTTCCTGTGACGACCAAAAAACTTATTTCTTTTCCGAAGTTGTCTAGGTAGGTGCAAATATAGCTGTAGCTCTAGGAATGCATTCGTCGGTGTTGATATCATTACTAACATAAAATTTTAATAGAATGGCGTATCGCACACAGGTGATAGAGTGCCCAGTTTCGTCGCTTACCCGTAAAGAAAAAGAATTATAATAGCCAAAGATAAAATAAATATTTTTCCCCCTCGTCAAAGTAGACTTTATTTAAATTGAAAACTATAATGAATATTTCCTTTAACAAACAAAATGAAAAATGAAAAATGCTAAATACCTATAATAATTATATAATAAGAGCTTGTTTTAAATTATGTTACGCTGTGCATGTTTTCGTAATAAATATTTATATAGAAAAACGTAAGCACTGATAGAAGTATTATTCGCACAGGCATAATATTATTAATAGTCTCATCATTTATAGAAATGATTAAAAACAATAGCTGTCATAAAGAACAATCACGGTATATTTTGTATAATATTAACTCACTTTCACATCTTTATAGTTGGCGACGATCTCTGAGGCGAAAGTGTTATTGCCGACGATGGGTTTGTTTTTAACGCTGGGAAAGATGATGCCACCTTTGCGGCTGGCGGAGCGTGGACCTGAGGTTGTGGCGCCACTTGGGGTACTACCATTATTGCTGATAGCGCTCGTCTGTGTTGTAGTAGCCGTGCTTGTACTGTTTGAGTCGCTGGGACTGCTCGGACTGCTCGGAGTGTTCAAGCTGCATGCGACATAATTATTAGACACTATCCATTAAAACACAAAAGCGCCACGCATTAAATTATAAGAAAAATTCGCAATATAATTGTTTTTAATAATTCGCAAAACTGGCAAAAATCGCTAATAATTAATTTAAAATAAAAAGAGTATATTTAGGGAGATGTCACCTGTTATTTATTGTAGAAGAGACCGTTGGCGGAGTAGTAGCTGCAACGGTACTTGTGTTAGGATCCGTTGAAGGGTCCTCATATCTATATTTGTTTGGAGCATACTCCACAAGCCTGTCTATTGTCGGGTCTAGAAGCAATTCCGCGGGAACAGGGTGTTGTGCTAATGTTGCTACGTCGTCTTCTTGCTTTTTAAGCCGTTTTTCGACCATATCCAAATTTTCAATAATAAGATTAGTTTTTACTCTCAGATCGTTGTGAATCTGACCAATTGCCCTCTCTTGTCTTTGAGTTTGAGTTAGAAGTTCATCTGATTTAGGGACTAAATCATCAACCGAACTTTTTGTTCCTACAACCACATCCCAAACTTCATCCATTTTTTCAGACACGCTCATCATAGGTATAATTTTATTGACAAGGGTATCGATTTTACTACCCTTCGTTATTGGAGATTGCGTACTCGTGGCTGTTCTGTTTTTGAATATGTTATTAACATTAATAGAAGCAGAATCGGGTTCTACAATAGCTGCGTGTACATCTGCCATCATATAAAGAACTTTTCCTAAATTTTCAGAAACAAGGTTTATGTGAAATTGCAGCTTGCGATCTACAGTAGACATTGATGTTCTCAACTGATCGACTTCTTTTGTAATAGTTTTAACCACTTCTGTATTTAGGCCTTTTGCTATTTCTACAACATTTAGGTTAACTGGTTTTTTTTCGCTTGCTTCGGCGTTGATATCATCAACTGGTAAGAAATTATTATCAATTTGAGTTTTAAGCCCAACTAGTTTAGAGTCAATATCTGACACTTTTTGATCTAGTGATTCTAATTTTTTGTCGAGTAATTGTGCATCGCTAACTGTTTTTTCATTTTTTCTCTTGTCTGTTTTTTCAGTAAATGTCTTTTCGTCGTCGGTGTAAGACTGGCTGAATAGTTTTAAATCAAGATTACTCAATTTAGAAATAATAGCGTCCGTTTTGTGTATGTTGTCGTTAACACGAGAATCTAAAGCTTCTACTCTACGCATTAAATGTTCAACAGCTTTATCCAAATTCTCAATTCTTTGTAATTTAGTCTCTAAAGTACTTACTATAACTTCAAAGACATTAAATATGTATTGTTCCCTGAAACAAAAGAAAAAAAACAATTAATGTTAATAATAAAAAGCAAGAGAGAGAAACTGTTCGTAAAAACTAAATGACAGGAGTATTTATAATAAATACAATGATGGACAATAAATTTTATAATTTTTTTAGTCGTTACTACAATACATGTATATACAAATACAATGCCAGTGTAAATTTATTTTGTTTATCTTAATATGGCCTGTTTAGCATATATCAAATATAACTATGAAATGTTGAAGAAGTTAATATATGCATTGCTATCCGGTGACAACGAAGTTGATAGCAAAAACAGTAGTTTTTTATTGTAATCGCTCGGCTGGTTACGATTAGTTAAGATCTGTAGTGGTGACCTCTGATAGATAAGTTTTGTCACGAACGACATGAAAGTTGCGATCTTTTAAAGTATGATATCCTGGATACAGCGAAGTAGAATTGGAAAAGCAGGAAAGCAGACCTTTTAACTAGACGGAGTCAATGCTGAGAAGAAGCTCTATCTATTGCGAAAAATGTGGTAGATAGAAACGTTCTGCTTTGGCATGTATATAAATTATATCCGAGGTTATGGCTAGCCCAGAGTGATGGTGATGCTAACTCACTGTCTGTCATTACACAAGACGCATTTTAGCTGAGCTGAACGATGAAATCCGTATTGTACAAATCTGAATCTGTTTATAAATTTTAGTTGCGCAACTTGTAATTTGCATATTTTCTTGAAATTCTATAAGTAATTTCACAATTCTGAAGCCTTTAACGTAATAAAATGCACATGAGGAAGACTGTTGAATGTAATTAGGACAATTTGTGTAGTACGTAACCAGAGTGAGAACACTGAGACGTTTACTTTTATCAATTTTCATATAACAATGATTTTTAAGTAGCTGAATTAATACGGATATAATAGTTATTTTAATTCAAGAGAGTCGGATTTCATTAACATAATATGAGCACATCGTTCAACGTTGTGAAAATTTACATTTTTATTTAACTCTTAACTTTTCCAGAACGTGTAGCTTTCAAATACATGAAAACGTTTGTTGTCACGTAAACGTAAAACTTTGTTTTAACATAAATGACATTCCCTTTAAGTAATCTGTATTCTAAAATTTTTATGTATAATCGTAATATCTAATTGTACTACAATAACACTAATTTTACCACTGTAGCTTTTTTATTTAGTGGAATTTAACAGACAAACCCATAAAGCATCTGTCAACTAGTAAAAGTTCTTCCTAGGTTAAGTTGCAGTGCATTGGTTGTCGGTACAATGTAATAATAAAATAAATATTAACAATTTAATGTTCATATTGAAAGGACTCGGAGCCTTCCTGACAAGAAGAGAGTTATATCATTAATCTATCACTGTGAAAGTTAACAAATGCCACATGTTTACGAAAACTCTTATTTTAGGAAACTGCCGGTTTTCACGTGACGTTTTATTTCAAGTGAAGCTTACGCTCAATGGGATGCGAACCAAAAACTAAATAGGATATCATGGTTTCCTATATCCATATAGTGTGACTACAAGTAACTAAATAAATCACCTGCAGTTATTTACTTACAGCCCGCTTTAGAAACTCTGCGAGTATTCATGAAGTCCAGGAAGAACATTCATAACAAAGTTTCAACTCGTTAAAACAGCTTTTAAAACACTAATTGTATATTAAAATGTTAATGAATGCAATAAATATCTTACCTTATTCTCTAAAATATCTACTGAATACATAAATTAAATAGCTAGTCTCAATGCGTTGACTTATAAGGATTGATAGTTACAGATCATTGCTATTCGTTACTCGTTTAAATGGGTCATAGGTATGCTTTATCTATATAATAAAAATGAATTGCTGTTCGTTAGTCTCGCTAAAACTCGAGAACGGCTGGACCGATTTGGCTAAATGTGGTCTTGAATTATTCGTGGAAGTCCAGGGAAGGTTAATAAGGTGAGAAAATATGGAAAAAGTGTCCGGAATATGGTAAAAATAACAATTTCTCTTTTTCATTGAGGTGACCAGATTTTTAGATAGGCAAAGCGGGACAACTCTGAAGAAATAATAAAATAATAAAAAAATTTCTTTCGAGGTTAAGGTGGGTGATACAGGTTTTGTCAACAATATAAAATATGAAGACTACGAGTATTTTAAGCTAAGATTAAGAAAATTTATGCATTTATGAAATATTTAAATAAATTACTTACTTTATTTTTCTATGGTAAGAAACAGATTTGTAATATTTATTTGTTTAATTATCTTGCTAGCACGCAGTACGGATACAAAGTGTATCATTTGAGAGACAAATACAATGTAACTGGGCAGCAAAAGCAATATGTTACGCAAAACAATGATTTTCATAAATTTAAAATTTTACTTAATTCTAAAAGTCGGGACTTTTGAAAAACGTCGCGTGACGCGGGATTAATAGTAAAAAAATCAGGACTGTCCCGCTAAAAGCGAGATGTCTGGTCTCCTTACTTTAGATACATAAAACGTCAAAAATTTGAAGTTCGTCCCGTCATTTAGACACCAAATACAATTTAAAAGAATATTTTTGATTTTGGCATTTGATATTGACAACCAACAATTTCTGATGCAACTATAATATTTTACGAACTTTAGCGGAATCTGGGCGTAAAGGTCGCGTTGTCTCGGTTGAATTTTTTTAGTGCATAATGCAGTTGAATGTTCAATGTGAGTGTATTATGCAGTAAATTAGTGTGTTCGTGTGCAGCGATTGTAGAATTCAAGCAGGAACACGACTTTCCTAAGTTCAGATTGGTTCAAAATAGTAGTTAAGTCTTAACTTTACTTTGTTGATCTTTTGTGATAGTGACACTATTTACCACTGAAAATTGAAAATTGAAATCTGAAAACAGAAAATTGAAAATGGAAAATTGAAATCTGACATCTGACATCTAAAATCTAGAAACCAGAAAACCAGTAACCAGATAGCAGTAACCAAAAAGCAGTAACCAGAAAGCAGTAACCAGAAACAGAAAGCAGTAACCAGAACCAGAAAGCAGTAACCAGAAACCAGAAGCAGTAACCAGAAACCAAAACCAGAAACCAGAAAGCAGTAACCAAAACCAGAAAGCAGTAACCAGAAACCAGAAAGCAGTAACCAGAACCAGAAAGCAGTAACCAGAAACCATAAACCAGAAACCAGAAACCAGAAACAGAAACCAGAAAACCAGCAACCAGGAACCAGGAATCAGAAACCAGTAACCAGTAACCAGAAACCAGAAACAGAAACCAGAAACCAGAATCTAGAATCTAGAAACCAGAAACCAGAAACCAGAAAACCAGGAAACCAGAATCTAGGACACCAGAAACCAGAATCTAGACACCAGAACCAGAAAACCAGGAAACCAGAAACCAGAAACCAGAATCTAGGACACCAGAAACCAGAAACAGAATCTAGAAACCAGAACCTAGAAACCAGAATCTAGAAACCAGAATCCAGAATACAGAAACCAGAATCTAGACACCAGAAACCAGAATCTAGAAACCAGAAACCAGAATCTAGAAACCAGAATCCAGAATACAGAAACCAGAAACCAGAAACTAGAAACCAGAAACCTGTCACCAGAAACCAGAAACCTGTTACCAGAAACCAGATCTAGAAACCAGAAACCAGAAACAGAAACCAGAAACCAGAAGAAACCAGAAACCTGTTACCAGAAACCAGAAACCAGAAACCTGTTACCAGAAACCAGAAACCAGAAACCATAAACCATAAACCAGAAACCAGGAACCAGGAACCAGGAATCAGAAACCAGTAACCAAAACCAGAAACCAGAAAACTGTAACCAGAACCATAAACCAGAAACCAGAAAACCAGTAACCAAAACCAGAAACAAACAAACTATCTGTCTATCTATGTATCTACAAGCTTTCACTGCTGTCTAAGCAATGTAGGTGCGTTCGTAACGCTAAAGAGTCAATTTACACTTTATTGCAGCTGCACAAAGTTCAAATTCAATTATTCTATCAAAACAGTGTGCGTATGCGCGTCGGAGGATCTAACGCCGCGTGCCGAAATTAAAACGAATGAAATAATAACATAGAATAGTCACAAAATGTAAGAGCTAAAGATCCATCTTACTGATTTTCAATTAGGTCGGCTTCGCGATATTATTTATTTTGTTTTAGTTTCGGCGCGCGACATAAAATGCATTCGTTTTCACGTCAATACATCAGTCGAGCACAAACCGCGTTACCATCTGGCGGACCTGACAGACTACATTCTGTCAAAAAGATTCGGAATGTGACAGTTATTTGTTTCCTAAAAAATTATAATAGTAAATACAAAACTTATGTAAACCATCAATTATAACTTGGCCACTCTTCTGGAACCCACTAATATTTAAATATTAGTTATTATATGAATATATACAGTGCTGAACCCCACACACCGCCCATAACCAGGGTGACGGTTCTGTTCAGGAGATTTTTTGCCCCGGCTTTAAAATAGGCAGGAACAAAGAACATTCCAATTTTTTTTGACAGAACGAAGTCTGTCGGGTCAGCTAGTAGTTTATAAAAATTTATGAAGGCATATGTATTCACAATATACTTAAAACATGAATCGCGACCCGTTTAATATAATAACCAAATAAGTTTCGCGTATTCGAATTCAAGTTAACAAATTTTCAGACATTGTTGAATGTAATATTGCTAAGTTATTTAAGCTGGCATTAGACACGACCTGGCCAACATAACGTAAAACACAGTCGCTGTTACGCAAATGTGTCTTAAAATTAAACTGTCTGCAAAATGGAGCGTACCACCGATACTGTTTACTCTATTAAAATCGGCCAGTCGCTGTAATCTGTCGCAATCAATTATATAGATTATCTGCGTAGTTGAATTTCTTCTTGACATCGAAATGCCTATGCACTAGCTCGGCAGGTGGTATTACTTATTTTGCAACTCAGAGCCAATTCAGGCGTAAAATACTACTGCGCGACCGTCGGGCCTGCTGACTCGACTACGTAAGCCATTAATCGGTAATAATTCCGCTTTGCTAAGTTTGTACACAAATGTTTTATTGTTATAACTTTTTAAAATTATCACGTCTTGTGATAGAAATTTTGTCATACATTAAACTATATATTCTTCAACATGAACAGTTTACATCAATTGATAGATCTTAAGAACATAGCAGTTATATTCATGTATATTTTTTTTATTTACAGTGTTACATAGCGACTAACATTGTTAATGACTTACAGAATGTAGATATAATTCATCGTAAATTTAATTTTATCGTCAAATAATTTACTCTGTTGTTTAAATCTCAAAAGAAATAAGAAACTAAATACCAATGTTAATTTTTGTTCAAAAATTGACTACTTAGTAATTCATGAAACTAATAAGGATCACTTGATGAACAGACACCACTTGGGACAACTGATCATTAAATATATATTTATGATCATTTATAATTGTTTGCAGTCTCTTTTGCAATAAACAACTTTAAAGATTTAAATTAAAATAAGTCTTGAAAATTGTTGAAAAGGCAGGACGTCTAAAATATGTGTAGCAAATATGTAATGAGTAACTATATCACTGTATAAACACATTTGAGAGTTATAAGTTTTGTACTTGTAAATGTTATTTCATCGACCTAACTTCTATGTATAGTTAGCTAACTTGTTGAACGGTGTGCAGTTAAATATTAAGGTCGCTAAGCTACGAGTTGACAGCCCTATGCACGGAGCGCTGTAGTTGTGCGCTAACGATCTGAATGTGGCTCACGGCCTCGAGCATTGTATGGTTAGTGATATGATTGCGAGCACTCCAGCCGCGCAACGCTTTGTCGTTGGCCATTGTAAGGCGAATATATTCGTTCTTCTCTTAAAACTTTAATTACTTGCTCGTGTTAAGTCCGTATAGAGGCTAAAAACAACGACGGCTGTCATCGATTGGTACACGATTCTGCGTCAATCGTAGACAACTAAAGCGATTGTGTAGCTTCCACTGATAATCGCAATTAGAACAATATTATGCGAAAACGTTAATATTATTGAATAATGGCTACTGGAGTAATGGCTAAAGGTATTAAAAATAAAATAGAATAACAAAAGGCAAACTGTCATGGTTGTTCACCAATTGAAAGTAACCGGATTTTTCGTAACTCTTTTTGAACACAAAATAAGTAGATCGCCTTCCTTGCTTATATTTTTAGACTTAACAGTGAGCTATAAAATTTAATACATAATTTGTATTTGAATTTATTAATAAAATATGTTAGCGCATATCTTATAAAAAGCGACGGAAAAGAATATTTATTGTGTACGATATAATTTTTTTGGTGTACTTAGGTTACGTCTTTAAATTTTTAATTGCTCAAAAAGACTATTTAGTGACGTAAACTTTGCACACATGCTCGCGGAATTCGCTTTCCCCATGGTGTTTGAAAAGAAAGTTTTTGGGTACACACATTGGTACCATGTTTATTCTATTCAGGGTTCTTTTAAATCACATAGTTAACAGCCATAAATATTTAAAAAGTTTGGTTTAAAGGGCATCATTTTTCTAATTATTAAATTAGACATTATATAGTGATACAGTTGTTTCAGACAGTCTCTAGATTTTGATAAAAGTAATGAAGTTTATATTTAAAAATCATGTCGTTATTCATGTTACATTAAACTATTTTCATAATACCGTCATAAAACGATTCTTATGTTTTGTAAACTTTTGAATGATTTGACTAAGTTAATTGTTTAATAATTACCTATGCGATACCGTCTTTATTTTTATAAGATGTCATAATTATTTTGGTAACTAAACGTTTCCGTTTAACGCAGTTAGTTAATTTAGGGGTTCATATTAAAACATAAAAATTATTTTAACCAAATTGTTGCATAAACTTCATTATAAACGGCACATATGCTGGTTAACTCTTCAACGTTTTTGATCATTTACTCTTCATATCATCATTTTACTTATAGTCATTACTTTAATAATAACTTATTATAAGAATAAAAACCTATTGATATTAAGCGGATACTATTTTTAAATGTTACATTTTAGTAAAAGATATATTCATAGACATATTGCCACTCAACGGATGGACTTCCAATGCTGGACATCGTCTCTTATAATATTTTTCACAAAACAGTCTTTCGCTGTTGGATCTTTATGTCTATGCATATGTTGACAAAACAAAGGGTTCTATTAAAGTAAGTCTCTTTTGAATGCTTATTACAACATGCATGTGTAATAATTAACGTAATCTGACTAATGATATTTCATTACGCACTGTCATGCATACACAAGTAGCAGCTTTCTATAGCATTAGAATTCGTGCCTGCCCGAGTCGTTAAGTATTTCGAGGGTGGGACGATGAACAGTGCTTGTGTTTGGTTACATTACAAGTTTATTTTAACACTATGTTGTTTAAATAAATTTAGAAACTGGATACTTAATGTCCCCCGGGATTAAGCTTTCTCTCATCACAAGAAAGCCAATGCCATTTATCCATAAGACTGGCCCAGTGCGAAGTAACATGTCCCTGAAAGCAGTTCTTGGAATATGTCGGTTTCCTTACTAAGTTTTCCTCCACTGAAAGCTCCAGCTCTGCGGAGGTCGTACCCACGTCTCTTAGAGATGTATAGCGTGTACGGCAGCCTTACAGACTGACCTGAATATTTTTTTCGCAAAATATATATTGCATACAATATAATTAACTGTAATATATATGTATTACAAATAAAATATACAAATAAAAGCTTATATTTTTTTACATTATTTATAAAAAAAATGTTTCGATCTTACTGAAGTTTTAGTGTTTTGCAAGTCTTTGTATAAGATTTTTAAACATCAATGCCTTATTGAAAATTAGTGTTTGATATTGATATATGACAACAGATGAGCGTAAACAGTAAATGTTTAATATGAAATATAATCTATTGTTTTAGTTTTTATTATATCACACATCAAAATAAATTATATCAAACTGTATCGAAAAGAAAATATGGAAATTTGCTTACTGCACTCTTCCTAAATATAAATTTGTACAAAGTTGCCTCTCCCAATTCTTTGTATCCGTGACGAGCTCAAAAAGTGTACAAAATTATTCGTTCAAATAGGTAATATATTATTTATAGACATATAAACAGACTAGTACACCTGAAAACATTAAAATGATCAAACAAATCATTACTTCAGTTACCCACGCATTTAATGATTATCAATTGATTCTGTAATCTCAAATGTTGGGTGCATTTTGTGTAAATTTACTTACACAGACATGTTTAAATTCGTGTAATGGCTGGCTGCATTTGTAACGATAATAAATGATTATGGACCTGAATAGATTTACGTCCAGAGGTGTTTAAACACATGTGAACAAATCGTACGACTGTAGGTAAATTAGTAATATACAAAGTAGTGCTGTGTGTGACAGGTACCAGAAAATTATGTTTAAATGAAGTTAAAATGGTTGAACATACACCTACGGACATTTGTTCTTGCCCCATATTATCTCAATAGTCATTTCAGTTTTAAAATAAATATACTTTGAAAAACTAAACTCTTGCTGAGTTGCAGACATTTATAAACGCGAAACAATACATATGCTTAAGCGTGTCAGTGTAATTTAAAATATAAGCGAACGTAAGTTGTAATGAAGTAATAGAGTATGAGACCACAGTAGTGTGATTGATTACGTGCACAACTTATCTAGATGGTTAGTACTCTTGTATTTGTTATATGTTAATCTATTTATGGTTGAAATATTGATTGATGCCTTTAGTAAATGTATGCAGACGGAGATACATAACATGTTGATGATAAACCAATCGGAGTCCGGGTGGTCCTGCAGCCTCTGTCTTAGACGACTGTTTCTTAGTCAGATGATTGACAGCAGGTGCGACAGCGCCCACCCGGGGAAAGGAGCTTACGCAATGCCCCATTAATTACACATGACTCAAAAGTGTAACACGGTCGATGGTCGAGATATCGCAGCATATGTTTGTGCCCCGTGTCCCAGAACAACTTTTAAAGATTGAACTTAATCTGCCATATGAGTATTTATATATTAAATTGCCTTAATTCATCTGTCAACTCTACAAAAAATCTCTTAGATAGATATATACATAACTTATTTGATCAAAAAATTCAAACATAAGTACAAAAACCAGCGTCAATTTTTTAACAGCAAAAAACTATTACGTTACCGTAACGGAATTAAATTTTTCGGATAAAATTCCAAGTTTTTTGCTAACTTAGAAAACGTTTTTTTAGGGTTAACAGGTCTCGGTACCATTTCAATCGGTACGTGTTACATTATTGTAACAAATAGAGACCTTGACTAGAGCCTCTTTGAAAGCAGCGCTATCCGGTGAGTGGCAGTCCAGCCTCCGCAGGCATGACAATGGCTCTCGTATCTTCAGAATCAGCATCATCAATCACTCAATATTTATTATCCAACATCAGCGAAGCGCCGGCCTCACAACTATATCTAAATGTCGGTAATTTTCTGTAAAACAAAGGGTCTGTAATAATATAGCTGTTAGTACTAACAATGAATTACAGCCATCAGCCATCAGGATCTGAAGATTGTCGGCACGCCGACGAGATTACAATTGTGTTAAAATAAAGGAAAAATATTTATAACTATCAGCGATATACAAAGGATGTATTTAATGATTTTTGTTATAACTTTCTGAGACACCGAAGGTCAATACTCATAAAAGTTAACAACAAAGTGTTTCACTAGGAGCTAATAATTACAATGTAAAAATATTTTTTTTAATTTTCTTACACGTACTGTTATTACTAGATGTTGTAATCTGGTAAGATAAAGAATTGCGATAATTTAAGTAAACATAAAGGCTTCTTGTTGCTTGGACTTACTCTGTAACACAAATGCCACAATTAAGAGAATCTTTTTTTGTTGTGGGGAAGAGATGTTTACGACTGCTTTAGATTTAAATTATATTGCCGGAGAGGACATTGTTGTGTCTAATAATAGGTACTCCTATTCACAATTCAGACCTAATCACGATGAAATTTGGTCTAACTTTAGTTTGAATTAAGATATGTGAGATTACATTATTACAGTAATGTGATATAACGATGTGAAATAATGTTATATCGTATGTTTATACGAAACATGCGACATTAACTGTCCCACAAAATCTATATTGTTTGTTGAGCTCATATTTTATATCAAACAAGTTCAAATCCATTCAATAAGCGCACAGGTGTTTATTATCTAAGCTTTATGTTTCAATGATTCTCAACAGGTTGACGTTTGAACGAAGATGTTTAATTTTTTTTATGTCTGTATCTGTATTTACACAATTTTAAATTTTGGTGTCTTTGGTGTTTTTTATAAATTCTTGTCATAATTTTTTAAATTTTACAAATTCACGAAGAGTTTACTGTGCGTGTAAAGTTTAGAAAAATAAATAATTATGTTTGACACAAATACCAACATGAACTTAAGCATAAAAATATAATTAAATGTTTTCTCTTTGCGTTCATTTATAGACGGCTCAAATGCTGTTTCGTTAAGAAACACTTTACCTGAAAACCTGTTTAGTATTGGCTTTAATAAACTAAGTTTAACAGATACCAGCCATAATAAAAGTTTATCGTTTAAAAGATACCAGATTTATGATACATAGAAAATGTTATACATTTCCTACCGCAATCAATTGGTTATTTATTATGTTTAATATATTTGAAATTAATAATCATTTAATTAGTGGCTGGTTAAGCTTTTCAATTTTAATCACGAATATATAGGGAAATTTTAAAAAGCAGAACAAATATTCATCGTGTCGTAATTTCTCGAGTGCGATGTTAGTTTTCGTCACACATATTAAATATTCATAAACGTAGCGACCAAATGGGACTACGTGAAATATATTTTGAATCACGTATATCTAATAGTTATTACTATCAATTGATGTGAAAATAAAATACACTTCGGTATAAAGTACACATTATAAATTTTCAAGAAGAATGAGTGTTGCACCGGTGGTGGTGATCACCTCGTAGTCAATATTTATGTTTAATGAAGTAAATATCACTAACAATAATTTATTTATTACGTATCATGGCTGGTTTAAAAAATATGAATTCTTCATTTGTATGATAGAAGTATTGTAGGAGAATATAGTGTAATTATGTCTAAGTCGTTAGATATAATTCCTTCGGTTCATATCATCAAAGTATGATTGTACAAGTTAATGCAGCGGTTCTTGGTCCAATCAAAGACTCGAATTTTAAAATAGCCAATAAAACCCAGGGTTCGACGATCTAATAAAATAAAATTTTAAGGCGATTCACAATCCTCAAAATTATCGAAAATTCTCAATTTGTGTGTATTTAAAATATGTGTGGGTATAAATTTGCATCAACACAGTATTTTACCGGTGTTAAGTCTTTGTTGCCGGAGACCGTCTAGGTAGATACCACCGCACCTCTTATTTCTGCCGTCGAACTTCAGTGTGCAAACATTACTGTGTACCGGTTTTAAGGACGTTGTAGCTAATGAAATTGCCGGGGTGACAATATTTAACACTAAGTTTTAAGGATGCTATGATGGACGAACGCAATGTGGTGCTGAGTTTGTCATCCTAACTAGCGCCAACTACTTACCAACAGATGAACGTCTCACTCGTCTCATCGCTTCGTCGCATAGAAAACAGCATAATCGTGCTTATTATTCTACGTTACATATCGCTATGTACATAATTTTAAAATATATCAAATAGTACGTACATAAAGAATGATAAAAAGCGATACTTTTCTTGGCGTTAATACTTTTTTCTCGAATGATCTTACAAATATGTTATAACTTAATATAATTAAGCAAAACGTTGTCCATTGTTAATCGATGAAAAACAGTTTATTGACATCTGTATTTTAGTGTTTATCACAAAGTCAAAGCCGTAATATAACGGATCATTGAAAAAAACACGTAATAAAATATGTTAATCAATTCAAACAGAACTTAATATAAAATTGAAAAATCAGCATTTATAAATATGTAGTTTCTCGACTTTGATGATATTGCGACGGGAATTGGTTATTGCCCCCTAACTATGTAGTATTATTATTTCACAACAAAACATGTTTTGAAATTATAATACTAAATTGATAACGGTATTATCACAGACTTTATATACATATATAACAACTAATTTCTATTATTCTATATTTTTTAATTGTAACAACTTAACTAAATTTAAGTATACAACGTCAGTTATTTCTAAGCAGTAAGCAATACAAGTATAGTCCGCGAAGAATGATCGTTTGTAATTAACTTGCTTGAAATTATGTAAATAAATTTAATTGAAATATAACATTAAATCATCATTGAACATTAAATGTAAAAATAAATATACATAATTTTTTTAAATATGTCCAACAAGATTCAACTCAATTCAATAAAAGATAAATAAAATAATAACTAAGGAAAAGTAGGTCCAAACAGCACAGCGTTTAGTTTTTCACACTAAACTTCATAAGTATTTGTAAAGAAGTTTTTAAGAATTTTAAAAACGCTACTACGTTTACTAGATGCACTTTATTTATTAAATTGGAGCTAAGGGAAAGATGTCGATAAATGGCATTGAAAGAATATAAATACAAAATAATAAAACTCATCGTATATAATACGATTAAAGTCTATAATACTTATGAAAATGTTAGTAATGTAAATAAAGACCCACTTTAGTTTCATAATTTAACTTTATTTTTTAACAACTTTAGTTAATTTACTTTGTAATTATTTTGTATACAGTGTGTGTAGATAATTTTTGGATATTTTCTATGGTCAAAGCTTTACCATGCACAACCCTAAAAGGTATAAGCGGCCCGGGGCTAAGCGGTGTCCATTTTAGCAATGGCCGCTAGTCAGCGCGTAATTCTTTTTTCTTCGTATAAGATTATTTCGCAACTGCTCAACTGGACCGCATTCAGATGTATAAATTGATCGCTATCGAGCTTCGGCTTTTGGTGGTTAACTAATGAGGTCTTTGCTACTACATTTATTGCAAATGCTAAACTTATTCAACCGTCTATACCATACTTGCTCCACCATTGTAATTATTTAGCTAGTCTTTGATTACAGACTATGGAAGCCTCCATTAACTATTGCTATACACCTTAATAGTGTTTTTATCCTATTCTTTTTTCTCAGCTTTTTGGCTGGTATTAACCGCATTTACGAGCCAAGGCCAAGTAAATGCAGCGTGTGTTGAGTGTTTTTATTGTTGTTCTATTTGCATGAACTTTCTCACGATTCTGCAGGTGTTTAAAATTACGGCTTTTTGGAGGGTTATGTAGAGAGTCTCGTTCAGGTCTATCTTCCTTTAATTGTTCTATTGTTTCTTGCGTCAAAAGTTTGTTTCTTATTATAATTCTATAGTGTTTTTATTATTATTAACGCGAAACTTAATTAATTTAGACGAATTTTGTAAATTAAACATATAAAATAAATTTATTAGACCCTTATAAAACTATATGTATTATTTTTATAACATACCTTTGAGACACATGAACCTCTATGTAATAATAAACTTTTATAGATTTATAATCAAAAGTAAGAATATTTAAACTCTTGTCTCTGAGGGTAACAACCGTAGAATTATTAATGGCAAAACTTTGAAGATGGTTTAAAAAAAAAATACATTGATGTATTAATAAAAAAGAACTACTAAAACCGTTAGTCGAATACAAAAATTTATTTTAATTAAAAAGTAATTTACAATTCATACATATGAGTAATAAAATGCAAACAAGTTTTATATGCAAAATTATTTATAATGATGCGAAATTAAGTACGAAGAGAACCCATAAAGAAGTTCTTTGACTTGTGATTAGCACGACTTGTTTCACTGTTTCCAATTATATCTTTTACCTCTAATTAATAACATTAATATCTAGCTAAGTTTGATACGATTGATGAACTGGTTTCATGTTATTTTAACTTTAGTTAATCTTTAAACCTTCTTTCACCGACGGCGTGGTTTTAAAGCACCACTAAGAGTTTTTAGAAACTTTGTTAGAATATAATTTTATGCGCGATTTTTAATAGCAAAGTTGTAAATCTAAGTCCTTGAAATTGGTAATTGAAATGATTTTACTAATAATGAATAAAGGCTGCTTAGAAAAATGTTAGCTTGTATATGATGTAAACGTTAATAAAGAGTAAAACGAAGGCGAATGAAAAATACAATCATTTTTTGGAAAAAATTACTAATTTATGTATTTCAGTTGCAAAACTTAAAAATTATAGTAGTTGTTAAGGTCATTTACGTTATTCAGTAATTAAGAGCACTTAAGTCGTTGTTTATTGAGAGACTGTTACCAAAGGTAACAGTTACAAAGCGTTCTGTTGGCAAACTTGCGAAGGTTAATCAGTCACATTCTGATTGCAAGTAAACTTATTAAGTCGACTCAAAGCTGAAGAGAAAACAAATTGATATCTGGGTGCTTGGTTACATAACGTTTTGGGACAAAAAGTTCAACGTCCTATTTAATAAGAAAACCACTTTTTAAAACCAGTTCTTTAATTCGATCTTTGGACAAGCGAATACGAATTATCAATCAAAAGTTTTGTATTTACTAACAAGATGTATGAATTTATAATTGTGATCGATTTTAATAAGTACACGCGAGATATTTTAGTATCGCGTCATAAAAAAATTATAATTAGTTTAAATAATAGATATTTACCAACAAAATACAGCCATGATTTTCTACAGGTCCATACTTAGAGGAGCAATGTAGACTATTTGGTATTGTAACGAATTCTTATTAATAATAATTATGACAAAATATTATTTGCATAAGAAACAATATTATGTAATTAAGTAACCATGAGAAGAGTTTTTATCAAAGGTCAACAGTATTCAGGAAGTTTATTATATTTAGTATATAATACTGTTAATTAAACTCAAGCAATTGTAACATATTTTTTTAGAAAAAAGACTAATATAATTGTGTACCTTATTCTATTATTCATAAAACTGTTTATTAAACATTGAACAGCTAAATTAGTTTCAATGTACGTAAAATACGTTAGTAAAGTATTGCAATGAAGGTTATATGGCTGTTTTTGTATCTAGAAATTAAATTATATGTAAATAAAATGAAAAGGTAAACTAAATCGAAAATCGCCCCATCGAAATTGAGATTTGAAGTTATATGTACAGTTTTCGCTTGCTACGATCTTTAATCAAATAAACTTAGGCAAAATTCTTACAAATGAGAGCATAACCTTACAAATCTGTGAAAATGCAAAGATATTTGAAGATCTTTCTTTTGTAAAATTAATTGTAAAGTCAAAAGTGAATTCACTCACGTACAGAATTACGAATTATATAAATTTATCAAACTTTTTTTTTTGTGGGATAAAACTCCATGCTGCATTACCAGTTAGCTTCTCTTAGATATATCTACAATAGTATTACGTGAACTTCGAACTGAACTGAGAACTAATACAATATGTATAGACAAATCTGCTTGTAACACAAAAATATTCGCTGAAATCGTATTAATTTCATGTTTTTACAGAAGTCTAGATTTGATGTGCACGATTAATATTTTTCCTTACACTGGTATACAGTTCTTTGTAATATACAGAACCGCATAACAGGAGATATGTAATAATGATATTAACATTTAAACTCAAGAATTTCATACTTTCGAATATATTTGGTGGTGCACAAGTCGAGCGTAATGTTTCCATTGCGTAATACGAAAATCGTAAGTAAGGCAACAGGTAAGTGCACGGATATTTTTTTTATAATAAAACTGTTAAGAACCGCCGGTTTATTATTGCCGTTGCTTATTATTATACAGATCTAATGCTGTAATCAAAATTGCGAATACATTCGATAGATCAATTTATCATTAATGAAATAATAACGTGTTTCATTAAGTGCGATGGCTATAGTACAAATTAAATAGAACTTTAAAATAAATTCAGCCCATTATAACTTTTTATGAGTTATTATAAAATGTCTGTACGTTGCATTAAATTTTTAAACATTTCTATTCCTGTAATTCTTTGATAATGAAAATATAATTGTTTAATTTCGCTACGTCCTAGTTGTTGCATTATTATAGTTTTTTTAGAACAAGATTTTTTTCGTAACAAATAAACCTTGTGAAAAGACAAAATGTAACATATAAGAACCTTCGTTTTATGTGTTACAAAGAAATGATCTCGGTAAACGGCCTTAAATTTCATTTGTAAATTACACTAAAGTAGAATAATTTGTACCGAGCAATGCCCGCATAACTGCGACACTGTTGTGACATATTTTGCCAGTTCCTGCATTTATATTAACAGTGCAGTTAATTGCAACAATATTCAACTTGTTCGCGATTGCAAACTTGTGCAATTTAATTTACGGCGACCCTAAATGCTGAAATGCCAATAGAAAGAACCCATTACTTATCCGCCGTGAAAGTAGATTTATAGATCAACTGAAGTATAACACCACCTTGTGGACTCCATGTACATTTCATCATATCTCCATCAGCTTGAAAGTTAAAGTTCTGCGACTGCTCTTAATTTGTATTCGCAACATAAACCTCTGATTATTATAAAATCTATCCACAAAATAAATATGTTATTACTAAAGAAGTAAAAGAGCTTCCGTGGCTGAGTGACTAAGATTCAGATCCACATGTTGTGGTTTTTCGATTATATTAGGGTCTTTTTGAACCCGCCTGGCTAGTTGTCACTCTCACATTGTAAATCTGCCGCCATAATAGCATTTCTGTCAATATACATGAGCCGGAGTATTCGTAACGAGCACGCTTCATCGTCCACGATCTCATTGTCACATAATATCATGTGAAATTGAGGCCTAGTTTTAGCCTCTGGTAACTTCGTAACCAGTACATACATATATGTTGATAGAAGTGTATAAGTATATTCGAGATTTGTTTAATTATTATGAATAATGTATAAACTTTTATCTACAAAAAATGCTCCATATTTAAAGAACGACATGCCTAATATATAGGGATAAAATAGAAAAATTCATTTCCCTTTACTGTATGTATTTGAATTATTCGTACTTAGACGTATCGTATTCGTCTATCATAGTCATAGTCATAGTCGTATATCGTATCGTATACGTTATTCGTATTAGAATCCTTCGTACCTAGACGTTGTCTTTTATATAATATTTAAGTATATATATTTATAAATAATTCATGTATTTTTTTTTAATTCCAATCAAAAACAGATCTGTAACAAACCAATTACACTGATCGACTTCTTATGAATGATAACTGCTATGTAGTTATTGGCTCTATTTCTGCGACGTACGTTTTATGTTCTTATAAATTAATTAGGTTTTGTTTGTAATTAAATTTGATAATTCATTGCAATTAGAGTGTTGGGAATAATAGGCACATTTTTAACGAAAAATGTTTTTGTTTTTATAGATAATACGTATCAGAACGTACGATTTAATTACCACAATCCTTGACCAAGCGAACCCACGAGCGCACACCTCGCTATCTCGTGTTGTTACGGCTCTATTGTTAACGAAGCATTTTTCACACAACAAGGGCGGAAGGCGTAAGCCTGTAATTAACAATAACTTGGCGGATGTTAAAGAAATCCATTAAAAGAGCATTGTCATAGCATTCCCCGCCAAGGTTTATTACGTATTTTGATGTTAGATAACATTTTTTTCTCTATAATTTTTATATGCTTTGCCATATAA
Organism: Byasa hedistus; assembly: GCA_029286795.1. NCBI lineage: Eukaryota > Metazoa > Arthropoda > Insecta > Lepidoptera > Papilionidae > Byasa > Byasa hedistus. Next base: position 1,415,740 of record JAGSMW010000036.1, read on the forward strand.
CATTAATTAACATTGTTTGCTTGCGATTTCATCCGCATAGAATTTAGGGTTAACAAAACTTCATATAAGCTTATGTTCATTATCATGAAATAAAATGATCTCTATTTGAAGGCATATGCAGAAAATAGAGTAGTAGATTTCGTATTTCATTTTAATTCGAATAAATAATCATTAATGAATTATGTTCAGTATTTTACTAATTCATGCATCCTCAAGTAATGCTCTAATAAAATTAATTACAGTAATTATAACCAAAGATCTTAAATAGGACATTATATATGCAAATAATACAATAACATACTTATTGTTAGTTGTGATGTAACGGTACATTTTGTACATTTGTAACTTTCTGATTCATAATAGAAATTACACTGTACGCCTTTTTTAATATTAAATAAGTTTTAGTGAAAATAATGGTCATCGTCAAAATTGGTACGAAATTATTTTCTATATGCGATATAAAAGAAAATTATATTTTTAATGTATATCGATAATATTAGCATCATTCTATTTCACTGCTCGAACTTAACAGTTTGTGGTATTTTGCCTTTTGAATACTTTATATAACAAGTGTATCCTAGATAACAACCTTAATTACTTAAGATTTGACCTCCTGTCGTAATTGCTTGAGATAAGTGTTTACCGTGAGAACCATATGTTGCCTATGTATTACAGTTATAACATTCTTAAATTTATTACTGTTTCTGTTACCAACTCACCCTGATACTCCGATTTTATTTAATTTATAATTAGACTAACTCTTAAACTTACACTGTGTTTTCGACAGCTTATGGATGCACGCTTACAATAATTTTTAATCGGAGACCACGAAGGACAAGGAAGTAAAATATAAAAATTAGAAAAATAAATTACCTAAAACTTTTGTTTATTTCTTAAAATGACATCAATAAAGTCATTTTCGAAACAGTCAAGTTATAGAGAAGATCGAAGTGGGAAGGCCTGTTCCTGGATAAACTAGATTTATATCGATTTTGTCACTACTATGTAAAATTACGTCTTTCTATTAGATTTACAATCCTATATTAATTTTCATTATCTATACGGAATAAAAATTAAATCAACATCGACATAAATATAAAGCACAGGCGGGCTATGAATAAAATAATGTTATAAGACATTTAAGGCAATAAGAATTATAGTCCTAATAAAACTACAATTTTTTTCAAGTGCCTAGGTTCATCATTCTAAAGTTTTCCCATAAGAATGACTTTAAAGAGTTTTAAATAATGCTACAAACATTGTTTACACGATAAAATTATACTTCGCCCATTATAATACTCTCTCGCAAGTGCTTTGTGTTGTCTGGTATGTGCGAAATAGTTAAAAGTATAACAATGTGAAGCGAAAGTTTATTTTCACGCGCATTAACCTGTGCATTCACTAGGGGAAGTTTAGTTTAAAACATACTTTCATACTAATTTTCTTTACAAATTATGTATCGAAATTTAAGTAGTGATCAATAAAGTCAAACTTTCATCATAATCATGAGGTGCCTTCTTCAATTTTTAAATAAAGAGAGTGGTGGTGTAAAACTTTCTGTGTATAAACTTTTTTATTAAGATCGATATCATTCGGATGACATTTACTGCTAGACAAGACCTCTATCAGGTATCATCACGTCAATCAATTAAATTGTAATGGAGAAGAATATATGTAATAATTAAAAAATCAACGTTTTTCGTAAAATTTTTGGGTTTCTAAAACTAGTCTAAATAAGATTTACCTCTTAAATAACATGTTATTGATACTGCGCAATTGATTTACGACTCAACTGTCGTTTTTATGAAGGACATCAAAACCATGAACATACAAAATTTTGATCCACACGATATTAATCTTTAAAATAACCATCTAACGAAATAAATTTAACTACTAATGAAAACATAAATAGACTAAAGATGAGACCGTGTTAAAATCAACTAGGAAATCGATTTAATTTAAGTTCCTCGGAGGATACAGTATCCAATAAAAAAAAATATGTTAACAATAAATTACAAACTTAACTAAATTTAGACATTGCCATTCAGATAACTGAATGGCAATGTCTTACACCCACCACATATATACACCACATATATTATTATATCTGTCCCTTTAAACTATTTTGCTGTAAAAATTAAGTTTAAAAAGAAATGCTATTTGATATATTCTTAACCATAAATAACTATTATGCAAAAATAACTAAAACATGATTAACTGTAAAACAAAAATAAATTTTCCTAAAGTAGTAAACAAATATGAAACTTTTTCTTAACAGAAGCCGATGATGCGTAAATGTTTTCAAAATAATTGCGCTTAAACGTACCCTTTAACAATTAGTTCTGAAAAAAAACTATATAAAGAAAATGTTTCCACGTTTCTGGTATTCAGATTCCTTACAATTAATATTACGAAAAATCGTTAGTATTGTTATTTGCCGGTTTCTTTTACGATGATATTACCCCACAGAGTACTCCAAATAATTGAAAGTTTACTTTCGTTTTTTCTTCAACGCTCTATTGACCACTGAAGTCAATGTTAGATGTGTCTGTTGCTAACGGACGTTATTAATAGTTGGCAGTTAGTTTCAATTTTAAGTAGGTTATAAAGTGTTATAAATGAATAATGGCATAAATAACACCTAATTTGGTCAACGTGCCGTTTCGATTTACACACGGTAAAGGAAATCAGATTAAATTTAATTTTTACATGTAAATACTGCACGATATGAACGTCTATAACCGTCCCAACGACGGATATACGTTATTGGTAATTGATCTCGTAACCTCGACGAATATTCTAGTTTGTACTTACGTACTTACGCAGGTCATGTCGAGACCGATTGGTCACATTAAATTATAATTGAAGCTTTTATTATGCAACACTGTAAAGTTAAAGATAAAAATATCTATTTGGATATTTATAACAATTTTTTTTTTGCAAAACTTATATTCGGTGTGAAATATTTTTAAATATTTTAACGTTTAGCACATTTATCTTATGGCGTATTCATTAAAGCATATTTATATTTTTAACTGAATTTAAAATAAAGTATCGATGATTATAATTTATCCACTACTGAACATGTACCTAACATAAAGTTAAAACATTGGTTACTTATATAGATATCTTCTATATCGGTAGTTTATAATCATAACAAATCTAATATAACCACTTGACAAAGTCACAAGGGATCTATTGTTAAAAGGCTTCATTTTTAGTTATGTAGGAACTTTTTAAAACCCAATACTCAATTTTAACTGCATGAAAGAGGGCTTAATTTGAAATACAAAAAACACTCATAATAATAATATTAATCTCTATAAGTTAGGATACATTTTTAGAGCAATTAAATAAAATTTTATGAAAGTAAATGGGTTTCTTTCTTCCCTTCTTATATTCCCTTAACCATAGGGTTACAATTACTTTTTAATAGCTTCCTGAACGTCTTTACATAGATAGAAAAAATTATATTGGATACTTGTACTTTGTAACATTATATTGTATACTTAAGGCGCAAAACTAAAACCGTTTTACGAGAGTAATCGTGTAGATTAGTTTTTTGTTAAATTGAGTCGTGCCAATGCTAAAGATGGGAGCAGCGCTTCTTTAAACGTGACTGAGGTTTTTTGTTCCCTTTCCGCAAGAAATCTTGAATAAGTTGATAGTCATTTAGTTCACTAGAATATACACGTGAATGCTCATACGGAAGTGAAGACAAATCTTCATATAATAATGTCTCCGTAGATCATACCTTCCTGCATTAAAATAGGCCCGTGTTCGACTTTGAGGAGAATTCGGTAATTTAAATTGATATTGGTTTTTTGTGACAAATAAATATACCCCCATCTGTCGTTGTATTATCAATTTAGAGATATATAGAAATAATAATGAATAGGCTTTACTGTCTTTTGTCAGCTTCTATCTGGTTATTGTCAGTTACATGGTAAAGTTAAGCTCATCTGTTAAGTCATTGTAGATGAAAGTATAAACTAAGTCATGTTATAAAATATTTTTAATAAACAAATTTAATTTTATTGGAGCACCAAAAATATTTTTGCAAAGTTTTAGTTGTCGTTAGCCATATCCGTGCAAATTAAGTTTTTACAGTAACTTATATAGTTATTCCCTTTAAATATTAGTTATGATTATATTTTATAATAACTTGAGCAATACTGTAGATTGTTATCAGCTCTCAAAGAGGAAAGAATCGTGCAGCTCTGAAGTGTTTGCTTATATTATGCTAGTCGTTGATAAATTTCGCCTACCTAATGCAGAAGATTGATAGTTTAGTTGTAATTTACATAACCAATCAACTTCACGGCGGTAACAGTTAAGCACTTTAAAATAAACTTATACAAAGTAGGCCACTCTTCTAACAATCCGACGCAATAATCTTTTGATATAACGAATAAACGATAAACTAAATAAATTCTCTGTTAATACAAACTTTATTTATTTTCACTCTTCCTTCACCTTTTAGTTAAATTCTTAAACAGAATCTAGAAAATTGTTTATTTGTTTACAGATTTATCCATAGAATTGTAATTTGAATATATATTAATAACAAGAAAGGCATCGTATTTCAAAAGCAAAATATAAAAATTTTTTGTTCATTGCAGAAATATTGCAATTTACGTTATTTTTTGCGACTGCCATTTACTGTGTCGATTAGTGACGAAATCATTTCTGATCTTACTCGTTACTTTACTTTTCATATTATAAGAGAACTTTAATTAGGACTTAATGTAAAGTCGATTAAATAAAAAACATTTTTAAGTAAAATATTGCAGATTTAAAGGTTCGGAATACATTGGTTTAATAAGTTTCAGTGCCTCGGTCGGTATGTATTAGTCGTGCAATGTGCAAAATGTTCGCTTGTGCAACTGTTATGCCATAACTTGACTGCACGTTATTTATTTTAATCGGTAAATGTACATTTGTGCAAAAGGAATAATCATATTACTAATAGTGAATGTACTTTTTATCCTTCAACCTTCAATTCACGCCGCATCAATTTTTTTTATTCCTTCCATGAATTCCGCTACAAAACTAAATTTATTCAAATGGGTTCGTCTTACAATACATTTATATTAAACCCATAAAGCTGTTGCATCAACCTATAAACTTTATACGAATTCGTTTAAAATCCAATGCAAATGTACCATAATACCTAAGATAATATTATTACTAAGCAATTTTGCTTAACCAAACATGCCGTTAATGCAGCTTAGCTTATGCGTACTCCATGTATTTAATACACTAGTACTGCTTTAATAATTAGTACAGTTGTAATAAAATATAAATAGCAATAACGTTTTGGTTAGTTTAACAGCAATCAAATTAAATTATTGAACCACATAAATGATACATACAAGAAACAAGTTATTACCTAATAGGAAATACGCATAAAATTCAATACATATATATGTTTTATAACCAACATTATTACTTCAGAATTATGCCTCCATTAATCTATCTATAACAGCTTTATTGAGTTTGCCTTTGGATATAAGTTTCCTCTCCATTCCTCCAAGCCTGGCCATACTTTCTACATCCATCTTCTACCAGTTTGTCAGTAGATGTCTTTTCACCTTTCGGGTGATATTTTAACAACACTTTCATTATAATTTATTTTTAAATAATTGTTGACAAAGGATGAGTAATTATAATTTTTAAACGCGTCGTCGTTTAATAGTATGATTGCATTCGAAGTCTTCTTATATTTGTTCAAAATATAATCTGGAATGAATGTTTGCAGGACTTGAAAAAAGACATTCCATTGATCTCAATAAATTTCGAAAGTTTTAGCTTCAGATAAAAAAAGATATTAGTTCATAAAACTTAAATATCCTATGCAAGGGAGCGAAACGTTAAGCAAGTTGCAGCAGTTGTAAGTTTCTGCGAAATGGTGTTTCGTAAGATTGCGTGAATTTGTTACATTCGAATTAGTTATGAATTTTACAGGGCGGGCTATTTATTGCGTCGCCTTCGGTTACATTTACTATGGCTTCTGGCGGAAGCGGTTCGCAATTTTTACCAACATACAAATGCTTATTTGGCTAAACGTTTATAATTATCACATAATTAAGACAAACTTAATACTTTTGAAGTTGTTAATTTGAAGTTTTTAATTCCTGCCTTAGATAAAAAAGCTTAAAATTCATTAATTCACAGAATAATTGGAAAGGTGTATCAGTGCAATTTTGTTCATGAAGATCTTTTTATTTTATTAGTGTTTGCGAAATGGTATTGTTTACCACCATATCACTGCCGGCGGCAACAATAACCTTACAATGTTGTTCGCTAATACGGCCGACCTTTCACGCGATTCTACCGCATACTGCAGTGTTGCTTAATTCACTATCATTATGACATGGACGATTATGCTGTTGAACTCGATGCAATAGAAACCTAGGAAACATGAAGAATTTTTCTATATTTACTGACAGTGGTGGTGGTGAGGTATTACCTTTAATATCACAATTATGAAAATTTTATTAGTATCTTCATAATTCTTCACTAAGACTGCTATAAATACGAAGTCCATGAGAATTTTTTGAAATGTTCTATTTTCTTTAAACATTTTATATTAATTATTTTATATTAATTAATTTTTATTTTGCATTTCTATTGCTACTATTAGCATTGCGTTTGTAATTGTAAGCATTCATAATTTTTTTTAAACAAAATCGACTCTTAGCTCCCCGCTCCTCTTTCCTAGCCAGTTTTACGTAAGAATTTCCTGACAGTACATAGCAGTAATTCATTAAGAATGTATCTGTCTACACATGACCAAATACATTTGTCATCATCATTACATCAACTCCGTAAAGTATTTAGAACTAATTCATTGCCTTTAGGTAGATACAACTGAAATACCAAAACCATGCGAAGATGTGTTTTGTTTGCCTTACAACTTCTTCGTATGGAACAAGGCTAAAAGCTTATAGTCAACACTTCTTTCCGTAAAAGGAAACTTGCATTAGATTTAATAATGTCTCTTGTCAACTTAATTTTCATGCGATCACACAAAATAATTTTTTTTTAATGTAATAGGTTATTTTCTAATGGTATTACATAAAGCAACAGCAGATATTGTTTTCCTGTATATCATCTGTAATGACGCCTAGGCGTTTTTGCTATATTAGACGCAAATGAGATCGATAGATTTTTTATAAGTATTATTGTGAAACTTGTTGGCTGAGATTCGCATGTTTCTTCAATAGATTGTGAGTTCAACGTACGTCTTATTAGACATCGCTTTACCGTTTCACAAATATCGATGTGTTGTTTTGTACATTTACTCTTTTTGAAATTTAAAATACGTAATTAGTCTTTATTAATATTATAACAAATTCTCTCTTATTTCGCCTTTTTTAGAAGTGCCTGATTTATATATACTAATGAGGGAGAGAAATGATAAGTAAACACTCATAGATACAATTTGTTACTAGGTTTTGATCTAATTCGATTCAGAATATGTATATACATAGAGAAAATAATTGATTAAAAAACAAGTTACAGGATTTTTTTAGTTTAGGCGTTGGCAACGGCATTTTTCTTTTGGAAAAACTCACATTTATTCTATTCATGTATATATTAAAATTGAAAAAAAAATGTTAAAGTACACTAATTTCCGAAACTATAAAACCACTTTTAAAAATAATATTTTAAAAAATATGTAAGTTCCCATAAAAATTGGTGAATATATGCAATTAGAGGCTTTTATTTATGTACCTTACTTGTAGATGTATCTGCAGCAGATAAACATTTGTCTGTGCTGGTCGCCCACTTTTTATCACCATAATTATTGTGACTCAACCACCCAATACGCAAATACAACTCTTTAAAAAACTTAAAAGGTCAAAACGACTTCTATTTGGTACACCCGGTTAGATAAATGATTGTAGTTTAAGAAGAAAAGCAAAATACGGTTGAATTACTTACAATCACTACATGCCCATTGTAATGTGGTAAAAAAGGGGAATAGTAAAAAAATAAATACTGTTATCGAGTTATAAGTACGCGGAAAATAACAAAGTTATACGAGTCACTGTAAATTATGATTGTCAAACTTACCGATAATCTTTTTGTATGTCGCCGTCAATACACAATTTGACCATGACGGATGTTTGTATATGCAAATGCTACTAGAATGTGTAAAAGAATCGTGACAAATTCTCTACATGTACGCTTGTCGTTATAATCCTTTAATATAAAACATACTGTAAAATACTTTTAGCATGTTCCTTTACTCCAAGAATGTGTAGTAAATCAAAGACTAAAGAAAGATATAAGGTAAACAGTTTGAAATGTGTATAAGTTTTACTTTATTATTTAACATAAATTTACATCATACAAAATGATTACATCAGCCTATTACATATCCAAAATTAAGAACACCTGGTTTATACTTAAAACAACAAGCGGCCGCGAACCGCAATCTGCCGACTTTAAAATAAAGGTGATTGTTTTGTCATGAAATACAACTCACGGCGATAATAGACGGTAGAATTTATAAAGCTTGATCAAAAGCTAAGTTACGCAAACGTTCCAATGCCTTTAGTACATAAGTTTTTTTTTTGTAATAATAAAAATCCGCTCCACTCCAATTACCGGTGCGAAATTTACGAAATCGAACTTCAGTTATAAAAGCCGCCGAAAGTGTAATTTACGGAATGCGTTACAAAAAAATAATCATTTCATATTGTTTATAATAGCAGTGTTCTTATATTTGTAATTAAATTATTAACTACTTCTATTCATCTTCAGTTAAAAAAAAATCGATTAGAAACCTGTTACAAAATCAATGTGATTTCTATCAACCCATGTTCAGCGTAAAAAAATTATCTAGTTAATAATAAAAATTAAACTATGCCAATTTAAATCAAAACATTTGATAGATACAGTTAAAGAATAAAGTGGCATTGGATTATTATTACATAAAACTGTTATGTGATTTGTCATAGTTATTAAGGTTACGAATTAATTATAGTAAGAAACGGATATGATATTTGTTAAACTTAGTATGACGAGAATGTTGTCTACATTAAGTAACCGCTGTAACCGCATGAAGGACAATGGTATGAATTGTTTATAATGTAGTTTAAGAAATTTGCAATTTTATATAATGTAAGGTTATACCTAAAGATACACGATAGATAAGTACAGCGGCTGACGAATCTAAAATGTTAACAAAAATGGTATGAAATCAATAAAAAAGTTCAGTATCTATAACGGGATGACATTTGGCCACAAATTTCCACAGTTTTAAGTGACATCGAGACCGTGGATGATGAAGCGCTATATTACAGACCACAAATATCTGGCTCTCATATTTTGACAGCCAGGACACAACAATGCTGTTATGGCGGCACATTTATAATATAAGGATTCACCAACCAAGAAAGATATCACCAATCAAATAATTAAAGCGCACTGAGCAAAAAATCGCAGCATGTATTTTACTATTTAAAAAAGAGCTACCACATGACATATGATAATTTTTACTCTTAATAACATGTAGTGGTCCTAAATATCTTGTCGTTGGTTATGGTAAAGCATTTCTTAATGAAAAGAAAATCTATATAAGCAACGAGTAAAAAATTTTAAGTTGTTACTTTAATTACTGCTTAAAAACACTCTGAAAAACCTATGTAATGACCAATAAATAAATGATCGAATAATATTTCATAAGCTTTTATTTAGTTTCACCTGTCCCGTTGTCTGTAATCAAATCTTACAAGTTAAATTTGATCCACTTCCTGGTTTCCGATTAAGCTGAAATTTTACACGCATGTATAAATCGGATGACAATGCAATATATTTGTGACATAGAACTGAGCTAAGCTTTCCTATTTTCCAACCCTTGTAGTTACTCCAGTAGTAGTTGTTGTTGTTGTGAGACTCTACTATTTTCGAAGTTAACGGCTAACCTTCAGGCATGACAAGATGAAGAACCCTTGTAGTATTTTTATTATTATAAGCTTAACATGAGGTAGATGTGTGGAAAAGAGAACTTCCTCCTTGTAATCATCGGTTCGATGGGAAATTATCAACAATCATTGATAATCAAAGCATAGGCATCTTATTCACTCATTATCAGAATTTAATGGAATTCTCTGTCGGCTCCAGTATTTCTATTAACATTTTTATAGTATTTAATTAACTTTTAATTCAAAGAAACATTAAAATCTTATAAACATACATAATTTTTTTTATTAAATGCCTTATTCAAATAGCGTGGCAATTGCGGAAAAATAACGACAAATAATAAAAACTTATCGGATCGATGGATAAATTGTTACTTGAAGTCATATTATAGCGAGGAAGCGATGAAAGAAATCGACCTCGATCAGCAGGTCAAGGGTGCGACGCTGTTTTTGAAGCTGCGATTGATAATCTTCGCTGTTATTGGTGATTTTTTTTACATCCAGCGATAATACTACTATGTGAGAAAACAATTGACAAATCTTTTTTAATATTCGTCACTATTCCTAAGCAAAATATTAATTTATTTATACTTCATATGCACACCACAACAAAGGAAAAAGAAAAAAAACATATGTATAACAAGGCAGCAAAAGCTGGTGCTGTGATTCTAATTTTATAGAGGTATACTATAAAATTATAGCTGAAAATGCCTTGTTGCGATCCTTATAATCTTCATCATATCATTCTATTGTCATGCATTGCTGGACATAGGCCTTGCCTCGATGTAAAACTGCCGAAACATTTAATACGTTCATATATATTTTGTCTTAATTATCAAATAGGTAATGTTAAAGACACGGCCGTAACTTCTGTCGTAAGTTTGTAGCAATGGTTCAAAAAAATAATAGCGGCGATGTTTTATAGTTGTCTCCAACGAAATGGCCATAACGGCATTAATGAGTTAATAAATCAAACTGTGTTACATTATGGCGGTCAATAGGCTCCCGTTTATTTTATAAACTAACAACGTTGCCCAATCAAGATACAGTCGATATGAGAATGTAACAAAATGCAATGGTAAATAGCATTAATGTTAACATACGAGTTGATCGAACAATGTCAACTTAATTTGTTACAGCGGACGTCGTTCAACAGTTTAAATTTTCGATGTTTGAAGGTCGTCAGTTATGAAATTTAATCCTCTCAATACGTTTGTTGGCGGCCGGCCGCAAATCATATGCACACAAGACTTAATTAATTCATTGTTTCGCTAGTATATGTTGTACGGGTTTGAGGTTCCTAAAAGTGAAGGAAGTTTGTAATAAATAAATATTGAACGTGGCAGATACGATTACAGAGAAAGTAAGTAGATAATAAATAATTTTTGGTTTACTTAGCAGCTCAACAAAAATTATGTTTCAACAGAGACTAGTAATAACTATATACCTTTTTTTAATTTATTCCGACAAATGAAAATTCTTTAAAAAAATTATACATATAAGTACAAGAGAGAGGATCTCACTCATATCTTTTAAAAATCACAGCCAATATTTTCCGAATGGCGTTACAACCGTGAAAAATTATAAATATTGTTATGATTATGTAACAAATAATAAATAAATTTAAAACATATTATAATTTCTGATAATACTAAACTTATGAGTACTACATGAGATAATAATTAATTCTTTTTACACTTAAATAGTTTTTTTTTATTCTATGTGGCGACGCTTGCCCAACGTGGCGCTAGTTAAGATGGTACACACTGCAGCACATTACGCTCGTCGCTCGTTCACTAGCTTACAGCGCGTCCAATCCGGAACACAGTAATGTTTGCACACTACTGTTTGACGATTGAAACAGGAACTGCAGTGGTACCTACCTAGATGGTCTCCGGCAACAGAGACTTACCACCAGTAAGTAGTGCCAGAAAAGTAGGCGACGCACGTAAGTTGGTTTCACTTGTAACAGTTTGGTGAAATAAATCACAAATAAGTGGTAGTTGTACACATAAAATTCTAATTAAATTTTCTAGGCCACAACTAATTTTCTTTTCTTATTTAATGAATTGTATAATGTTTTACATAAATCATAATCTAAAAAACATTTGTCACTGACAATATTCAAGAAGTTTTCTTCATCACAAAGTTATTAGCGCAAAAGAAATGTAGCTTCTTTTTTATTAATAAGGGACATACGAAAATATAATAATATACGTAACCAAAAAATACAGGCCAACAAACCAACAAACATTTGTATAAAATATAATCATAGTGTTCGTCACTGAAACATTAAACCTAATTGTCATTTTTTTTAACTAGTTTTTTCATAGACTAGTCTTAGTCCTTTGATATAATATATTACCAATAACAATCTGTTAACCGGATATAAGATTTGCTTTTGTCAATACTGGTTTGTACAGTAACAGGTTTTTTTAAATCTATATTTAGTTCTATTAAAACAGTAAATTGGACGCTTTTAATATTTTACCAGGATTGATTTTATTCGTGAACCGTTTTCGCCGTATTTTATTATTAACTATTCTGTGACAAAACATGCATATATATGTCAGCGAAATTAAGACTAACTTAAGCTTGTTTAAAGTAAATATAATGGACGTCATTTCTGACGTTGGGTTTGAGGCCTCTAAAAAGTACAGAGGTTAAAGAAGGGCTCTACAATTGTGCGGCATCAAATGTTAATTTATGCCTGTTTTAGGACAATATACAGCCTTACTTCTTATTACGTTATGCACATAAATAAATAATATACCTTATTAAAATAAAAAAATATTCAAGCGGTAAATATATAAAGACAAAAGACTTTTTTTGGAAACATGTTTCGCAAATTGATTCTTCTTTTTAGCAAATGATAGAATTTGTAAGCTTGATGTCAAGTTAACGTACACCATTTCGTGTGTGATTTAAAATAATTTTAACTAATAACTTCGAACACAATTAATGACAAGTCACTCGGAACAGGCGTGCTAAGTTATTATACATGTGTATATTGTCTCACTTCAATATTGAAGGCTATTTTTCACAAGCACACGGTGAGTGGCAAACCAATTGTGGATTGAGCAGTAACTCAGAGTAAATGGAAAACATGTTTGCTCTCGCTTCGAGATTTTTTTTTAAATAAACTTGTTCATATATAAAACTACAAAATGAATCATAAAAATGTATATATAATGTAGCAAATGATGTAATAAATGGAATAAAGATATATTCTGACGCATATTATATTCGACGAAATGTTGCGATAAGCAGGACGTTCACCTAATTGTAAATTAGACATCTGCCCATAAATATGGGACTCTAGTTTGAATGATCAACACTGCACTAATATTAGTAAGTTAACTATCCAAAGAGCCTTTCAAACCAGAACACAGTAATATTTGCACACTACTATTGGACGGCAGATGTAACTGCCGGGGTGGTACCTACCCAGTCGGTCACTGGCAACAGAGACCAGTAATGCATGAGTATTACGATTGTGAGTTAAAAAATAACTATATTTTTGTATTTATTATACAACCAGGGCCTTCCTTATTTATTTTACCAGATGGTAGGTCTCTGTTGCCGGAGACCGTATGGGTGGGTACCACCGCAGCTCCTATTTCAACCGCCAAATAGTAGTGTGCAAACATTACTGTGTTCCGGTTTGAAGAGCGCTGTAGCTAGTGTAATTACTGGGGTAACGAAACTTAACACCTTAAGTCTCGAGGCGACGAGCGCAATGTGGTGCAGTGTGTACCATCTTAACTAGCGCCGCATTGTTATGGGCAAGCGTATCACTTACCATCAGGTGAACGTCTTGCTCGTCTCGTCGCATAGTAGCATAAAAAAAAAAAACCGATCTATAAAGTTATACAGACCAATTTTTAATATTGAACAAAAGTTTACCTATTGGTTTAAATTTAACTTCTGTGTATGTTACAAAAACTTTAGTTTTGCTGCAACCATATCACAAAAGTACTGTTTATCTTTTTAACATATCGAAATTTGTAAATGAAATAGCAACCTACAATTGACAATTCTGCAGAAATAAAATATTTCTATAACCATAAACAGGCTTCCGTTCAACAACCAGGTTAAATTATATTATCTCCTTGGCATTATCTGCAATTGTGTCTAGAATGCAGTTGAGAATTGATCGCTGCAATTTAAACTACATACATTTACAAAAAAATATACCTATTTTAAACAAGTCAATTATTTTCTTCTACTTTTTGTACTAATTTTTCTTTAACTTTAATGGTCTGTAAAGAATCTTTGCAGTTTTTTTTAACGCAAAAACATTTTAATTAAAACAAGTTCTGCATTAAAAAACAAAGAAAAATATTCCCTTAAAGTTACGCGGTAACTTTATGGTATTTATTCCTTCTAAACTGGGTCTATTTTGTAGGAAAACTACCTAAATCAAGAGATTTAAGGACTAATTTTATGACATTTTTTTCTTCGGATCTAAACATTTCCATTAATTACAAGTTCAATATTGCAGCTATTATATAATATTCAAATTATTTTATAACAATGGATACAGAATTCCTATCTTATAGATATAATACAGTTTTTTTTATGAATTTTTCGAAATATACAGATAGTAAAGTACATAACACTAGAACATATATTAATTTTAGTTTCATTTTAAATACGGCAGTACAACTGACTGCGAGGTTTTCATAAAATTTTCGCAATACTGCGATAAGTAGAACAGTCAAGGGACCTAGTTGATCCATGCCGTAATGTCCCGGAAGCATTCGCTTACTATTACCCAGTCATGACTTAACTAAAGAGGTAAGTTAAACACTTTTATTAGATATTTCTAGCCCGTAATACACCGTTAATAAATATCGAATAGCAAAAAAGGTAAGTGTTCCAATAACGTATAGGCTTATGTTTAATAAAGGGTAATAATATACTTTTTAAAATATAACATCAGAATTATATCACCATCAATATTGTTTATTATAGTTTCTTGTATATTTGTTTTATAGAATCTTAATATTTAAAAAGAGACGCCATTAGTTAAAACGCATCGCACAGATATATAAGTACATAAATAGAAAACGATACATACCCAAGAATATTTTGAATTTACTGAATGAAATAATTCTAGTGGTTTGCTTGGTTTAATAATTACAAACAGATGATATCAAGTACCTAGCCATTTTCTGTATAGAAATTAGAAAGCCTTTTAACTTCAATAGTCCCGCGAATTATCCTTAGTAAGACGATGTCCTTTTGCAAGGATCTGTGCTCTTTCAAATCTGATGTAATGGTTTGGGTGGGTTTGCGGCAAATACCAAATATTCCACTTGAGGATTTCAAAACATAATGAGCTCGTTCGGCGTAGATGGGATTGTTAATAATAGTTAAAAATCTGTATGTACTCCGTGATAATTCTGAAATCTGCCATCTCAATCCTCTCGTGACCATGGGTGCTGCACAGCACGCGAAATACCGGGGCAAGAAAAAAATCATAATACCGTAAAATTTTGAAGTCTATAATGACAAAAGAATATACATGCTTTGAGTTGTTATAATCTTGTTTATAAAAAAAATATCTTATATAACAGTAATCGAATTAATGAAATATGGGACCTTCTGCTGATTTCTTAAGAAAAACCGAAAAATTGCTGGTTTTTCTTAGCGCTCTCGTTAGATGAACAAGCAACCAGATCAAAAGAAGTCGTAATACGCCCAGACTGCCCTTCCTGTATACCTGCTTGTGTTGACATTGACATTTAGTTGGAACACTGCGTAGGGGACACTAAATACCGCCGTCAATTAGTGTGACTGAGATGGCTATATAAAAAATCTGTGTGCGATAAAATAAATTGTTCTTTAATCTATATTCATCAGATACAAAGTTTGCTCGTGTGCCATACGTTCGCCTAGCCGCGATGCCCTTGGCCGATTGCTGTCCCTTCGAAACTCAAGATGCACTCGCAGCTGGCGGTGCTTTTTGCAACGGTTCCATAATCCACTAATTCATTAAGGTTATACAAGTGCAAATGAACGTTAGATATGTAGATGTCGGCACCATACGTGTGTTAAATACCTCCACAGTTTCGTGTAGGTAATCCGCATACCGTTACGGACACACGATCAGGCCAGCCGTAAATACTAGCGCGCACAATTAAAAGTTAGACCAACAACAATAACGCCTTTTGACCTTGATCTCGTTTCGAGCGCCTCCAACTGTCTGCGCTTGGAGCTTAAGAAAAAGTCGTTCAGCGACGACTGTTTACCTAAACGAACTGTTGGCAAGTAACCAAAAATACCGCAATATCTTAAAAGATAAATGAGTACTTATAACTAATACATACATACCTAAACTATTTGTTTAAGATAAAACAAGACGATGGTAAAAGAAACAAAAGTAACTAGAGCTAATACATTATTTTTTTGATATTTATTATGTTTTACTAACTACGACATTTAATTGAGTACAAAAGCAAAAAATTGTTAACCACAGATAAAATAAAGTTCTTTATTACCACTAACAAGATAATATAACTTCAAGCACTATAAAGTAATGTATCGACTTATGAGTAGTTACGATGTATAACATACCTATAGTGTAAAACAGAAGCTTTAAGTACAATAACAATTGCTTTACAAGCTAATTTATAATTAAACTAATTATTATGAAAATAACCAAAACATTTTAAGGCAAAAAATAACACAAACTTTGATCCCGAGAGTTATAACAAATTATAACAAAAATAAATAGTTTGGTACGTACATGTATATTAAAAGGCAATTGGAAATAATATTAAGATCTGAGGTGAATGGCTTAACGTTCGCATGACCAGATATTATTCCTCCTCGTATTTCATGCCGCTCATATTTTGTTAATAAATTCCACTTATAAGATTTGTGTTTTGAACATTGTTAGTCAATACATAACGATGTTTGTCGCGGATATTTATTCACTTGAACTAGAAAAGAAATGAGTGTTAACAAAATACTACATGAATACTATTAACAAAAAGTTGTTTGGACGTTATTGGTATATGGTATAAACTGCAGATTGTTAAGGAAGTGAATGTGGCCATGAATTTTTAAACGCACCTCTCGTTTCAAAGTGCACGTGGATATTTTAATTAAAGTAACAAAATCCAGACGAGAAAAAAATAATTGATTAAATATAAACCGTAACAAGTTTCTGTGTATCTGACGACATATACATCAGTAGATATATAGAATCCACCTTCCGTACGGGATCAGAAAAAAGTTATCTCAGTTATAGCCTTAAGTTTGCTAAATATTTTTAATTTCCTGTATATACTTTTTGTGAAAATTTCTTTAAGATTTTTTATGTAGCTGATCACGAAGTCGCCACGGTAGAAAAATGTAGTTAAAAAGTTCGCATAACCAAATGTAGTTCTTACAATTCACGAATGCGGTCGACATTTAGTTGCGGTTGCGGTAAGCCGTGCACATGCACAGTGTGAGGGTGTGCGTGGCAACGCAGCACTCGAAGAACGGTTTGCTTGTCAAATTCCAGAATAATGTATCTTTAGCTTGTATATTATTTTGCACATCGCATATTTTTATCTATGCTTATTGAACATTGTTATCTAGAAAATATCAGTTGCATATTTGTAGAGCAAATAAAAAAGAACGAATAACAATTACTTCTAAATCGATAATCTATCGATATCTATTTGGAACAAAATCAATAATATTTATATTTAAATTGTACGTGACATAAAAATGAAATATATATTCTCCTTTAAAAATAAATATTTACTACTCAATATCATTAATCAAATGCTGTTATAAACATGTTTAAATCTTCTTATTTGTATTTTTTTTTTGTAAATATTTTTACGGCTCTGGATACGAGTCCTTTTGAGTCTTCTTATTTGATAATACATGTATTGCTGTCAATGAAAATAATTTTTTTCACGGCCTATGAGTCGCTTGGCAATACTGACATTTTTTTTTTGTTTCGGTCGAATCAATGTAATATAAAACTATTAGCTGATATCCTGCCTGGGTATGATGTTAGCCTTGTACTTATACTTATGCGATAGCTACGAGCATATCAACCAACGCAATAAAATTGGTTGAATGAACCCGAAGTTGAAACATTGGGCATCGTGGTCAGGTGGTGAGTAAAAACAAAGGAATATTACAAACAGGCATTCATCTATATATCATTTGCATATAGAAGAACACTAAATTATGCTTTATAACATCGGTTATATGCCAGAGAAAGTCCACTTAATCGGTCCTGCCGTTCCGGAGGTTATCCGCCACAAAAAGATAATAATTTTTAAATCGGTTTTTTGTGTAAATATCGAACAAAAATTCATTTGAATCGAATAGAAAGTTGTTACTTTGTTATTACAAACTAAAACGAATAAAAAAATATAGTAATACATAAATTGCTATAATACACCAAGAAAAGTGTTATGACTAAATTTAATTCACCTGATACCATACATAAAACATAAATATCTTTTTATTTATCTTCCCACGGATAGATGTATTTACCTATACTTATTAAATAGCAATAGTTAGAAATCATTATTTGAACACTAGATTTTTTTTATGTAGTCGACGAACTAACGAAACGATCAAAACGGGCACCTTATGGTAAGAGATACGCCTACCCATAATAATGTGTCGCTGCATCCAATTGTATGGTCTCTAGCAACAGAGATCTACCACCAATAACACATAGCAGAATAAGGTTCTGCATAAAACATCCTATGCGCACTTAAACGGTCACCTAAATTCAGAGTTTAAAATACATGCCGGAAATATCAACTCGGAATCAATAGACATGAGAGGTCAGCTCATGGTGACACATAATGACATTACAAACGGTGAAAGTTCCAGGGTACGCTGTGATATAAATCCTACGGAGATTGAAAATGAATACGCTTGCACGATTACTGCGAGGTGGACTACGTCTCTTACTGGTTGTACTTGACAAGTGAAAAAATTGATCTGCTCTTAAACTATATACTTAAAATTGATATCTCGAAAGTGTCTCGTGCCAGCATACGTTTAAGGCAAATTTATCAATATTGCATGCAATTAAAAGGAAGTGATAATGTCGTAAGCTTTTTATTGGTATTGTTGATTAAAATACTAACCCACTGCTCGTGGACCTTGATGTATTTTAGGTTGCTACTTTAGTACACGTAAAGAACTTTGCTTTCATAACTACTCTCAGTATATGTGTCGTGTATATATATGATCTAACGACGACCGTTATTTATTAAACGGGCCGCTTTCGTAAACGTTATTATAACGCAAAATATTAACATTGTATCGGCCGTCGTATAAAACTTGTTTAACGTAAAGCATGAATATTTTTTTTTATAAAACTATTCAAAACAATAAAATACCTATTCATTGTTATTTATGCGCTGGTGAATTAATTACTTACCTAAAGATAAACAAATTTTATTATAACCATAAGCATATGAATATGCGGATGCGGGGATGAAAAGAAGTAGGTTCAGGTAAGAAATACTTAAAAATTTCAAAATACATTCTTTATCTAAGAAAAATAGAATATTTATGTTCAACACACTAACTAGTATAATAACTGCGTTAGCCGGAAGGATAAACATAATATATTTTTTATATTCATTCAGATTCAAAAACTTTTATCCAAATTTATTGCGCGATCAGTGTACGGTGTTTATGTGATATGTTCATGTATGCGCAATACAAAAATATAAAATCTCGAAATCCGAATAATACGTTATAAACAAATAAAGTTACACCAGTTAGTTTTTAAAGTTAAATAATTAAAATAATCACCAGTGCTAAAGAGCTTCAATGGGGATGAATGTACTGTTAAAGGACTGACCTGTTCCGCACGGATGATCGGTTGGATAAAGTAAAGTTCCTTTGCGGGAGACGAGGAGCAGCCGCAGACGCAGGCACGGGTGCCGACGCTGATGCAGGAGCAGGCGGCGAGGTCCTAGGCAGCCGGCCACCGGCCGCCGCGCTCGTCGCCAGTAGCACCACCAACCACCACTTGGGCATCGCGAGAGCACGAGGCGAGTACGAGACGCGCAAGACACGCTCGAAAACGCACTGTCAAGCGACTGGCCGACTCGCGTGGTATGCGCTCTCGGCGACGTTCACTTTTGTTGTGGCGGTGGCCAGCTTGCCCCACTACGATGAAAGTGAGGGCTTTCACTGAGCCGCCTACCGATCACTGTGGATCGGGCTGTCAAGCCAATCCCTAACAAGTATACTCATAATCGTATCTTCAATCCATACGTATCTGTTATCTTTACTTTAACAATGTTTCAGTGATTGCGAATTTCTTACCACATGTTCGGTAAAAATTAACTTTTTTGGAAATATAATGGTTTAATCACTGTAATTCAACGTGCAAATTTAGTTTCAATTTAGTCTGAAATTTTTTATTTTAGTGCGCTACAATAATTACAACCCTTTTGTATGTGGCACACAGATAAGAAAAGGTTGTAGATGTGGAGGTACAAAGCTATAAAAGAAATTCTATTTAGATTACAATAGACTTATGGCTTTTACAAACTTCCTATCAAGTTTTTAGTTAGATGCCCACATATTTTTTAAGTTATGGTCTAACAGCCTCTGAATATATATTTGTGTAAACAGACAGGTATCAAAAACAACAAAATCAAATGGCAATTCGAGAGAGACAAGATATGAGTTCGAAAACCAGTTTTTAAGTCCGTTGTCCGTCGATTTAGCAATCGTGTGGTATACATTATGCGCAGTGGTAGGAAAATTTAATCGCTCCTTTGCACAATATTAAAATGGTGCTCATTAATATTAATATTTAATTGCATATGCGATTATTACTAGTAACGGAGTAATTCATATTTACTTCCAGAGATAAGATCTTAACCGCATTTCAGGTATATGTAGGAAGGAATCGGAAGTGGTATGGTCTATGTGGATTTTTTCTTCATTAATTAAAGACAGTATATACTAGTTATCCTAAACAAGCAAAATTCAAATAAAATAAAAAAAATTTTTCATTATCCTTTATTACAAAATTAGGCTCCATCGTGTTGCGATTTTTTTGTTTGATTGAAATCAAAATAATATAAAATAAATAATCCGCCACGCAGGTCCCAACTCCGCTGGTCAGGGGATAAGAAGAAATACTTATAGGCAATTTATAAAAGGCGTATGTCCGGGACTTTCAATCAATACTTTTATCGACTTTTACAGCTTTACCCAAATGAAGAATCACAAATTTTAAAAGCCACTTCGACGGACCTGGTGGTCGCTGTATCAATGTATTGTTTTTGGTAAAAAAACATTATACTTGGTCGTCGAAGGCTCGCATTGCCCAAAACCAAACTTTTTACATATATAGTGACTTTATAAAACAGTTTTGGGAGTTATAGCGGAATATTTATTTAATTTAATTTAGTATATATTAAAAATCAAGGTATACACGCCCTTTGATTATAATTGAAAGGACCTTACTATTAATAGCAGATTTAATATTTTTTTAAGCGTCTATGACGGTATATTAAATATTACATGGTAAACATCACGGAGTATAAAAACATTCTGTATCATTTTACTTGTAAAATTGTATCCAATAGCCAAAAATGTATCCAGTATGAAAACTAAGAACAATACCTGAACTATCCCTGGTTTAACTTTCATGAGAATAAATTATAATTTCGAAAGAAATGGAAATAAAACATAAGATTTTTTTATTATTTATTAGAAACCGTGAAATTAGAAGTGTTGAGGCAAAAAGATAAAGAAAAATTTGTAATAACATTAAACTTTTGGACAAGGGGTCTTCCTCAAATATTTTTTGCCAGATGGTAACGGGACAACAGAGACACCCTGGGGGAACAATGTGTCCATATTTTCTTCGGTCACTGTTGGTAGTACCATGCAGTCATCGCCCATCTATAAAATAATACACAATATTGCCATTTTAGTACTATTACACTAATGTATGGAGCATACCAGTCATTGTAACAGAGAGTTATTGCCATAGTTTAAGAGATTATGTCATACCCTACATTTTCTGGTAAGAAAATAAAAAAATATTTTGATTAGAAATTATTCATTCTTAATTACCATTCAAATTTATTTACTGCTAGTTAAAGAAATATCCACCTGCCTACTTTCAACCTCTATAATTAATATATGATTTTATTTCTTTCTATTTTTGAAATGATTACAATGAATTGAGGAACTTAAACATCTCCTTTGTCAATAATATAATAGTAATTGGCTATTGTTGTAAGTCAAAATAAAAGTTCACAAAACAATTGTTTTAAGTCATAAAGAAGCTAAGTGGTCCAAAGGAGAATAACAAAAAGTTGGACTGTATAGCTATCCCCTGACCTAAAAATATATAAATCCAATATATATATGCAGCACAGTCAATAAACAATGTTTCCAGGTCCAATAATTTTAAATTTATATGATAATTATTTATTACATCATGCTTACCTTCCAATCTACAGGGGTTGCCACCTTGGCTTTGTCAGTCAGTTGGAGAGAGTCAATTACACGTAAGATCTCACTGAAAAAGAAACGGAAATTGGATAAGACAAGTGCACAAGCATTGATATTTTTCAACATAGTTCCACAGATCTTAAACACACTTAATATGTTGATCAACCTTAAGAAAATATTGCAAATCAATATTATTAAAAATTATTTGACTCAATGTAAAACTCAAAATATTTTAAATTTTTGTTTTTAAGTATATTACACTCTTTTGCAAGCCAATTTATTTATAATGCAAAAAAATTATGTTATAATTCTATCTAGTTTCTATTGACAATGCTATATTTTTTTCTCAAATATAGCATTGTCAATAGAAACACAATGGAGACAAAAATGAGACCGACATCCAATTTAATTTTATCTAAGAATTTCTAACTGAATTTTATATATTGTTTGTAAGTTCACATAATTCGTGGTATTTCGCCTTGACTGGAATATAAACGTTGCTATAATGACATTATGCATTAAAATTGTAGAACAAGGTTAAGTTCACTATAAACATGATTAATAAAATGTAATGTAACTGTGTAACATGTATTAAATGATATATAAACAATAAGTAATTGATGAGTGCAAAACGCAATACTTACTCAAAGTTTCTGCCAGTAGTAGCAGGATAAAGAATGGATAGTCTATATTTTTTCCTGGGGTCAATTATAAACACTGCACGAGCAGTCAGTGGCATTCCTGATGCATCCAGCTCGTCCTTATCCACCATTCCTAACTTAGCAGCTAAACTTCTGTCCTTGTCTTCAATAATTGGATATGGAAACTTTTCATCTTCATTGCAACCTGTATAATTAAATAAAAATTACAACATTCTGTGAGTAGTAATTTTGGGAACATGCTATTTACATAGTGGATTAACAGCTTCAATACTAAAAAAGAGAAATTTTACCGTTTTACTCTAAAAACATAGAATAGAATAGAATATACTTTATTGCACACCAAAAGATACAGAAAATTAACAGATCAAATTGCTTGTTATATGGATAAATGCACAATGGGCAGTCTTATCACTATGAGTGATTTCTTCCAGACAAAGTTTGGAGGGAAAATATGTAAAGTAATAAGTAAATTTGGTGTGCGTTTTTATTAGGAAATATAATATATAAGAATAGATGTAGTAACATATACTTATATACACAAACATGAATACTCAAAGTGACTTATTATTACATTTATAATGAAAGATAGAATTTACTGACAAGGTTCTTAAAAGCTTGCAGTGACTGTGCCTGTCTAGTTGTTAAAACATACTACACAGTTCATTGATTACACTATTAAATTTGTTCAATCAAAATTACTCGCTATAACATCTACAGGATCATGTGTAGATCATATTACTACACAAATTTGTTTTTCCAGAAATAATCTAAGGGTTGTATACTAAAGAGCAGGATGTTACTGGTCTCCATGGGACATCCTTAAGCATATTGCAGTTCAGCCTTGTCATTCTGTATACCTTGAAACCTATGATAGCTCACTGTGATGACTATTGAGCGTGTTTTACATAAGAATTCTAAACTTCAGGGTAAGTAGAAACTTGCCGAGACAAATCTAACTTTTGAAGATTTCGCTTTAAATAATAAAAAAGAAAACAGTATGCATTCACTTGGACGGGAATGCATTTCATATTATTTTGAAATGTATAACAAGAATTAGGTTATTAAATTTAATGTGTGAACAAACCAGCATAACACTTAATATCTTTGCACCAGTCATAATGCGCCGAAATAGTATCACATGATAAACCTATAACCTTTACGTTGCGTTTTTCAAATTCAGGAACTAAATTAACTACTCTAGCAAGCTCTGTCGTGCACACTGGAGTAAAATCTGAAGGGTGCGAAAATAGAATACCCCATCTGTAATTAAATAAAATATAATATCAGTAAAACATCGTCCAAACTTTTGAAAAAGAAGCGATATATGTTTATTACGGTTATTTAAAACTTACGATTCTCCAAGCCAATTATGAAAATCTATATCACCTTTAGTTGTATTAGCAGAGAAATTTGGAAAAACATCACCTAAGTGAAGCATTTTGTTTACGTTCATTTATTTCAATTTTAATCAAGTTATTCCCTTTCTATGATAGATATATACAAACTTCTGGTTACTTATGGCGAAATTCAATGAAATGACCTAACATCGACACCGTTCTATATTCAATTCTTTTTTTTAATTAATCTAAATTAAGTTGCCAAATTCTTTTATAATATAATATAACATAAAAAGTTTTCATGTTCCTCATGAATTTTTGCCACACAGGTTTTTTTTTCATGAGTTCAGAATAAAGAGAATCGATATGGACGATACATCGATAATAACAAAATTTTGCACTATCGATGATACTTCGCATTTTATGAACCATATTTTGTAATGTCTGCGATGTTGTACATACCTATATCTGCCCATCGATTGAAACTTCAGACGTTCGTACATTTTCTATACTATTATTAACTATAAATAATTACACTTTATGAAATGTACAAAATTTTAAAAATCTTTATGCAATTTTTATTCATTAATTACAAAAAAAAAACACGGAATTTTAAAGGTGAACAGACCTGACATGTCAATAAAAATGGTTGCCAAAAACTCTACATGCTTAGGTCACGCACACTTATACAATTTAATGGTCCTCGTTAAGAGACCTTTAAATTAAGCAATAATAAAAACCTCTTGTTGCTCATCTTGCTCGTGATCATTCTAAAATAAATACAATGGAATAAATTCAAAAATTACTTTTTAAATTGATTATTGTAACTTATGTTTATTTCGTGCTTTGAAATATTTATTGCGTGAACACAGAATAATTATAATAGAACTGAATTAGTCGAATTTAATTAAATTGTACTATATTATGTGGGGGAAATACTATTGCACACTTGGCCTTGCAGAGGCAATAACAAGTTACATAGAATTTACAACAACTAAATCCTACACAGGGGGCTTCCATCGTCGCTATACTTCTTAACCTCGCGGGCAACGAATTACACCGAATCAGCGGAACAAAAGTCAATCAAGGAAGCTCTTCCGGCTCTCTGTGGCGAGTTTAATCTTGGCATCCGTCGCTAACTGTTACACGGCTGTGGCGGATAGGAAGAAGTAGTGCAAATCTCGCCTCTCACCATACCTTGCCACCATAATTCACCGGCATACATCATAGATAAGCTAAGCTAATCGAACTCACCTATAGCGGTCACATTCCTCATAGCTTCACGGTGGGTGTCCAGTTCATGGACTCTGGGCTTACCGTTAACGATAAGGCGCAACTACAAGATTGGACCTAATATATTAGAAATTGCAAAATTAGTACGTATTTATCAAAAATACTACTATTTACTTATTCAACTGCAGATAGCTAAGAATTACCTACAATAGTAACTGGATCGGGTTAAAGAAAAGACAGACCCACTGATCCAGAATCATTTAATTCTGTACAAAATCATTATATTCAAATAATTCCTAACAGAAAGAAACTTTTATTTTTAGCAACATGCTTAATTCTTAATTAGTTGTCTATTTTTTCTTTCTTGTACACCTATATCATATATTTGCATACGTGAGACAAAATTAAAAAAATACGATTAAGGCAGGAAAAAGCTTTCTTATCACTTAAAGCAATTTCTTCCCGCAAACCTGTAAATGGACATGATTAAATGGAGCGGGTGTGCCAGATTTAAATACAAATGATACATAAAGAGCTACATTTATGAGCATAAGTGAAAACATACAAATATAAAAAGGGGGAAAAATGTATATACGACGACGCGGTAGCGTTGTAAAAATATTTGTGTGTTGAAATTTCATTATTTATAATTTAAATTCACAGGTGACTCATGCTTTTGTAATTCTAGTGCGGTATAAAAAGGAACTCGTCAGCATTATAAAACAGTCGCACTCCATCTGCTATAATATTAATTGCGTACCACAATATATGTAACATATTTGAATGCCTCAGTAAAACAACTGTTCGTTTATATTACAATCAGAAGAGAAGACATAAATATTTTTAAAACGGATCGCAGTTTTGTGATACATATAAATGTTCTTAACAACATAATATATACACTTTACACAGTTACAAGATTACAAAATATCTACTGTAATTTAAATAAATTAATTGTAATAAAAAAGATAATATATAGTTTAAATTAAATACAACAACTTTTTAAAAACGTAATTTTATTATAAATATATATATATTTTTAAAAATAATTTTAGTAAATAGCGTGTAATTAGTAATTAATTTGTTATTGTGGCAAAGTTTAAAATGTAATGTTCACTGCAATAACAAGTACGTATTGTAGCAAAAATCGTCTTTAAACATCGTTATCGCATACCCGTTGACGTCAAGAATTAGTTCATAAATGACACTTTTCTTATCTGTATAGTCTATCAGAAAAAAAAAAATACAAAGCGATATTGATTGGACTTTTTCTGGTCTTCAATATCTAGTGTATTTAATATTTTATAAAGCTTTTATAAGCATGTGCAGTAAATTTCATTGATTACGTTTGTATTATTTACTTTTAATTGTTTATTTTCACATCCAATCAAATCTGTTCTTCTCATATGGTACAAAACACAATGGCTGGGATTAATTCTGAATCGCAAGATCGATTTAAATTATATAAGTTCACAAAAATATTAACTTTGAAAGTGGCACAAATTGTCGTTCAAAGCAGACAAGGAAAGAAAATATCTCAAGAGTACCCTGTTTCAAAAGCACTTGAAGATGGACTTCACTCTCCATCAAACAATTTACAATGGGTAAGATTATTTTGAATTACCGGATACTATTAAATGTTTATTGAATTTCGTATACTTAGTTACCAAAAAATATTATTGATATTATATTTGCAATTAAGAAATTGTATGTTTAATTTAGATGCGAGGCTTTTTAAAATTTGCGCAAAATTGTTATTTTATTATGTAATACCTTTTATTTTTATTGGTTATTTTATGTTCGTAGTTTAATTTATCGATACCAGATGAACCAGAGGTAAATACAGAGACAAAACATATTTTAAATGGTGAAGTTGTAGAGGCACTCTCCAAAGTTTTGTCTATAGAAATTTTACTAAGAACCAGTGAAGGAGACGAAATGGTACTTGAAGTATGGACGGTTAAAATTCTACCAAGCTGTGATACCAGCTTGACATCAGTGTCAACAATTTACTACAGAATGAGTATTATGCTTAAATCAACTTTAAGTATCTCTAGGATAACACCTGCATATAAATTGTCAAGAACTCAATTTAAGGAATCATATAAGATATCACATAAAATATATGGTGGCCAACCTAAACTAGATGCTTTAGGTGAGTCCTTATAGCACACTATTAAATAATAACTATTTATCTCTATAAATTGTTTTAGAACATCTTTATAGTCACTTGTGCAAAGCAAAATTTTGCCCAATGTTAAAATGAGGGTCAATATTTTAATAATAATGTTTTTCAGGAGAAAATTATAAAACAATTAAAGTAAGTGAACTTCATACACCTATTGGAACAATACTGATTGAGGTTGCATATAGAACTAAAATGACAATATTATCAACACACAGAGAATATTTTATGGAAAAGAATGTAGTTAACTCTTGTGATAGCATTATGATGAAGAGTGATCATTTTCCAGTTGAAAGTCCAAGGTAATTACAATATGTTATTAATGTTGTTAGAAGTTTGGTGTTAGCGACTATAACATTTAGTGGACATACAGTAACATCAACTCTTAAAACATGGTTTTCACTTGGTTCGGACATGTTTCATTACTATATAATTAATCAAATTTATTATTAGATCTATTAATGCCTCAATTTTGTGCTCTAGCAAATTTGAGAGTTAAAAACAATACAAACTATGAATACTAGAGATAATCCAAGTGTGATTGTATTTTATGGTATTATTTGTTAGATATTAAGGAAAAATAATAGTGGTTACAAACATTTTCATCACATTTTAAATATTAGTTGTAAAGACTTTTTAAAAAACTAAAATGAAAATAGAGAGGGAATGACATGACATGGTTTCTCTATAAAAGACAGATACTGTAAGTCTCACTACATTCATGTTTGGGCAGTGTTCAAAGTGTGAATTCTGTGACTGGAAAGACGTGAATGTGTGAAATATGACAGATTGAATTTATATTTGAATAGATGTTTCTAGTATATGGTTTTTCATACACTAACATAACAGAATTGAAACTAATTAATATTATTTTTCTTTTGTAAAAATACAAATTGATATTTTGACTGATAAAACATGCATTTTTTAAATAAAACTTTTAAAAGAAAAAGTTGAAGTTGGAGCTGTGATAGACTAGTGGTTTGAATGCCTGCCTTCCTACCCGGAGGTACTGGGTTCGAATCCTGCCTGCACCAATGATTTTTTAAATTTATGTGCAGTTAGTATAACACCAGCTAATATCACATGCTTTGACGGTGAAGGAAAACATTGTGAGGAAACCTACATATCTATGTCATGACCGTCCATGGTCGGACTAGTATGTGAAATGGAGAAGGCAATTACAAACCACTCCATTATAACTGCCAAGTACAGTCTTGTGTTTCATCACACATGATGACCACAATCCTCAGTCATAAGGAAATACGACTTAGAAGAAGAACATGGCAAATTTTTTTCAAAAAATGTGTATGTAGGCGTTAATAATTTTTTTTTGCTAAAATTACATTCCCTGTATGTTAATATATACAAATAAAACATAAAAAAATTCAAATTATTCCAATCTTTTGTTGTATAATATTAATATTTCAGAAGAAACTATACTGAAAAGAAGCAACTTGACCTGTCAAAGCCATTAACTGCTGGAGCTTTTGTTGATGTTGAAAGAATTAAAGAGTTACATGATACACTCTATCAACAATTACCTCCAGAGCCTTCAATGACATGGCTCTTGGCTGAAAAAGATAAGATGGAGGAAGTATGTCAGATTCTTGATAAACATTTTATTTAACAAATCATTTTCCTTCTCCAGTTATTTGTAGCAATAAAAATTTATTTTTCATGTAAAATATCTTACTTTTGTTATGGTTGTTATTTTCTTACTTTTGTTCTATTTTTCTGCAGAGAATGAAGTTGCTAGCAATATCAGATGATTTGAAGGAAAATATCCCCAGTAGCAGCAATAAAGTTTCTGATATTGATGCTGCACACTCCAGCAAGGCAATTGAAGTTCCAGTGGTCAGAGATAAACCTAAATATTGTAGTTTAATGGTAAGTAAGTAAACTTTATTTAAACCAATATACTAGCCATGTGTACTCATATGATACTGCTATGCTTGTACTCTTTGTGTTAAAAGGTAGTACTATTAAGTATTTACTTGCACAAAAACAAGATTGTCAGCTTAAGACATAAGTTTGGGTTTGTACATTATTTGTCTACAATTATATTAATCAATTTTGTTTATTATCAAATATGTATAACACAAGTAGATTTTTTCTTTATTCTACAATGAGATGACCAATAACTTCCCCTGATAAGAAGTTTTAGATCCACCCATGACTTTTGGCTACTGATAATAACCACTAAACCATATTGTTTGTGACTTTGAGACAAAATATTAAGACTTTTTACCTCTGTAACTTCTACAATGCTCTTCAACCCAGAATACAATATAGTTTGACAAAAATAAAAACAGTGCAGCTGGTAGACTTATGCTCTCCAGCAAAAGGGTCCTACCACCAATACATACTAAGAGAGTACTTGCTTCACATATTCTTTTTAAATTTCTATGTGATTGGTTGTCCAGGATTTTCCGTTTGCTGATGGCAGCCCAATAGCCGAGTTAGCGAATTTCTATCAAGAATGTCTGCAGGCTAGATCAGCCACTGAAGATTGGCCAGAAATTACGGATGCCTCTGCCTCAACCGACTCCGAGTCTCTCGCACAACAGTTGAAAGCTTTTGAAGATGCAGTACCCGAATTTGACAGCATGGTTGCATCAATGTTTAGTAACTCGGAGAACGTCCCTGATCACTCGTAATTACTTTAAGAATGTATAGCTTAACTCCCCCGCAGTATATATGACATTCAGGTTCAAGTAAGTCCTAAAATGAATTAATTTATTTATTTCATGCATAGAATATTAAATGTTACATACTATATATGAAATATTTACACTAGCAAAGCGAAATACTAGTCTCACATATAAAAGATTATAAATTTTGTTGTTGTATATTTATATTTTGTGTATTTAATATTCTATACTGTTTGGTCAAAAATCATTGCATTGTTGTAATTATGATGTTGTTATATAAATGTTTACTATATTATAATACTTTATTATCAGCGCATCTTTATATGTTTCGAATATCTATCTGTGGTAAAAATTATGGATTATTAAAAATATGGAATGTCTTATGTTTACATAACTATAAATATTATGTATAATTTGAAACTCCCGAAGTGTAGAAAGCTTTTAGGTGGACAATAATCATTGAGTTTGCTACTTGTAACACCTCTAGGCAAAAAAGTTATCATTGTACACAAAATGAATATCAATGTGGTATAAGAATTTTTTTATTTACTTTAACATGAATATTTTAATATTTTGCATGAAGTAAAAAGAGTAGTACCCATTTGGACAGTGTGGCGGGCAAAAGGCCTATTTACTCTCTGCTTGTGAGCGAAGTCTCAGTAGCGGGAACATTAGGAGGGCTGGTTATTTACAGTCAGCAAATACACCCAAACCTCACTTTACAGCCTAGATACATTCCACGTAACTTGGCCGCAAACCGAAAAGCCCTATAAAGAATCAATTTTTCTAATACAAACTCATACAAATTCAATGGGATCGGTTCCAAATTTGTTAAATATTTAATATGGTTTATCATTCAAAGCGCGTTTAATCCGATACGCATAGCACTGCAGGCAACACTGGCTGGTCCGCGAGCTCGTACACCGTGTACACTCACACCGTCACACTCGAATCTCCGGGCGGTTCTCACCACCCACGGTTCGCGACACAAACGATGGTGGTCAGAGGACGGGCCCGCGCTCTCCTCTGACAACCGCATAGTTCTCGCTAGCGACAAGCGCACATCGTGCGCACCTAGGACACCTTATTGTCTACATATCTGTGTATTTATTTCGCTATTCTTTAACTTCTCTCCCCTATTATATTACTGCCCCGCTCTTCACCCTTCCCTCACCAATTCCTCATCTTTCTCCTCTTTTATTTATATTTTTGTTATGTAAATATTTATGTATATATATATATATAAACCAATTTTTGCTCGCGGATTCCGGCTCCGCGAGCCCTGAGTCTAATGTAGCCGTGTTAAGTAGTCGCCGACGAGACTCATGGCATCAACATCTACCTAAAAAATAATTTTACCTGAAATAGTGACAGACTCCAAAAGCCAACAATAATTTATAAACAATCTCTTGTTACATAAAATATGTGTACGTATACATACATACGTTTTTTTAAATGGCTTTTATTTGAAAACCATGAAGAAATGGTAACTTGCAAATCTCTGTAATCATAATTTTTCGCTTGTAAGGATGAGCCTGGCTAAAAAAATTGTCCAACGCTGTTTTTCTTGTCTTCTTGTCTATTACTTTCTTCAGTGATTTATGACAGATAATGGCTGAGTTAATTAATCGAGAAACTTTAGCGCTACGTTCGACGTCAGGATCGTTTTCAAGAAGGTTATAGCTAGTGAAATTGCAAGTAAAACGAGACTTAATACCTTACGTCTCAAAGTGTGTGCAATGTGGAGCAGTGTACATCATCTTATCCAGCATCACGTTGTTATGGGCAAGCTTGTCACTTACCATCAGGTGAACGTCTCGCTTGTCTCGTCGCCTAGTCGAATAATAAAAAAATGGTTATAACTACCTTATTCGAAACAGGAAAAAGTTTTCGACAAATATGGTCTCAGCTGTTTGG
This sequence comes from Byasa hedistus, assembly GCA_029286795.1. NCBI lineage: Eukaryota > Metazoa > Arthropoda > Insecta > Lepidoptera > Papilionidae > Byasa > Byasa hedistus. The sequence continues at coordinate 1,448,131 of JAGSMW010000036.1, forward strand.
TCTTTGGATTTACGAGGGTAGTTCTGATAGGAACGAACGATTTCAGTCAGATAGAACAGTCCTTCATCGATAAGGACTCGTGAAACTTTGGTATCTAGAAAATGAACGTGTAAGACAAGCAGTCCAAGTCTACAATCAGATGATTCATGAATTCAAAATTCGATTCAAGACCGACGAAGTGGTTCATTACCTAACAGAATTTTTCAACAGTATAACTCTGCAATGTCTTACTCTTACAAACTAGAATCTAGGATTTGTGTGTTCATCATACTACTTCTACTTGAAAAAATAAATAAAAAAATATGTACAAAAACAAAACTTCTTATATATAAAAATCAATTGCTGTTCGTTTGTCTCGCTTAAACTCGGGAACGGCTGGCCTGGTATGGGGTGATTGTGGTTTTGAATAATTTGTCGAAGTCCGGGGAAGGTTTAAAAAGTGAATAAATAGGAAAATACTGTTTGGAATATAGTAAAGTCAACAATTTCACCTTCTATTAGAAACTGTTTTTTGGTTTTGAATGTCAAATATTTATTGTTCGTCGCGTCGTTTAGAAAATAATTACATTTAAAAGTCATTCAGACGTCAAATACAATTTTATTTTATTTTTATTTTTGACATTTGTCATCGACTATCAACAATTTTTGATCGCAACTGTATTATTTTACGTACTTTGGCTTGAATCCAGGCGTAAAGGTTTTTTTTTTTGATGACGAGTTCTTTTTCTTAAGGTTAAGTTTAGTCCACATAGTATACTAAAGTTCAAACATTCTGAAATTATCGTTGAGTTTTTTTAATTATTGTATTTGAGGCGATACGAAGTTTGCTGGGTCACCTGGTCTATAAAAGTCAATTGCTGTTCGTTAGTCTTGCTTAAACTCGACAACGGCTGGCCTGGTATGGGATGATTGTGGTTTTGAATAATTTGTCGAAGTCCGGGGAAAGTTTAAAAAGTGAATAATTAGGAAAATACTGTTCGGAATATATTAAAGACAACAATTTCACCTTCTATTAGAAACTGTTTTTTGGTTTTGAATAATTTGTCGAAGTCCGGGGAAAGTTTAAAAAGTGAATAATTAGGAAAATACTGTTCGGAATATATTAAAGACAACAATTTCACCTTCTATTAGAAACTGTCCTTTGGTTTTGTATGTCAAATATTTGTTGTTTGTCGCGTCGTTAAGAAATTAATTACATTCAAAAGTCATTCAGACGTCAAATACAATTTTATTTTATTTTTATTTTTGACATTTGTCATCGACTATCGACAATTTTTGATCGCAACTGTATTATTTTACGTACTTTGGCTTGAATCCAGGCGTGAAGGTTTTTTTTTTTGATGACGAGTTCTTTTTCTTAAGGTTAAGTTTAGTCTACATAGTTTACTAAAGTTGAAACATTCTGAAATTATCGTTGAGTTTTTTTATTTATTGATTTTGAGGCGAAACGAAGTTTGCTGTGTCACCTGGTCTATAAAAGTCAATTGCTGTTCGTTTGTCCTGCTTAAACTCGAAAACGGCTGGCCAAGTACGGGGTGATTGTGGTTTTAAATAATTTGTCGAAGTCCGGGGAAGGTTTAAAAAGTGACTAAATAGGAAAATACTGTTTGGAATATAGTAAAGTCAACAATTTCACCTTCTATTAGAAACTGTCTTTTGGTTTTGAATGTCAAATATTTGTTGTTTGTCGCGTCGTTAAGAAATTAATTACATTCAAAAGTCATTCAGACGTCAAATACAATTTAATTTTATTTTATTTTTGACATTGTCATCGACTATCGACAATTTTTGATCGCAACTGTATTATTTTACGTACTTTGGCTTGAATCCAGGCGTGAAGGTTTTTTTTTGATGACGAGTTATTTTTCTTAAGGTTAAGTTCAGTCCACATAGTATACTAAAGTTGAAACATTCTGAAATTATCGTTGAGTTTTTTTTATTTATTGATTTTGAGGCGATACGAAGTTTGCTATGTCACCTGGTCTATAAAAGTCAATTGCTGTTCGTTTGTCTTGCTTAAACTCGAAAACGGCTGGCCTGGTATGGGATGATTGTGGTTTTGAATAATTTGTCGAAGTCCGGGGAAAGTTTAAAAAGTGAATAATTAGGAAAATACTGTTCGGAATATATTAAAGACAACAATTTCACCTTCTATTAGAAACTGTTTTTTGGTTTTGAATGTCAAATATTTGTTGTTTGTCGCGTCGTTAAGAAATTAATTACATTCAAAAGTCATTCAGACGTCAAATACAATTTTATTTTATTTTATTTTTGACATTTGTCATCGACTATCGACAATTTTTGATCGCAACTGTATTATTTTACGTACTTTGGCTTGAATCCAGGCGTGAAGGTTTTTTTTTTTTTTTTTGATGACGAGTTCTTTTTCTTAAGTTAAGTTTAGTCTACATAGTTTACTAAAGTTGAAACATTCTGAAATTATCGTTGAGTTTTTTTTATTGATTTTGAGGCGAAACGAAGTTTGCTGTGTCACCTGGTCTATAAAAGTCAATTGCTGTTCGTTTGTCCTGCTTAAACTCGAAAACGGCTGGCCAAGTACGGGGTGATTGTGGTTTTAAATAATTTGTCGAAGTCCGGGGAAGGTTTAAAAAGTGACTAAATAGGAAAATACTGTTTGGAATATAGTAAAGTCAACAATTTCACCTTCTATTAGAAACTGTCTTTTGGTTTTGAATGTCAAATATTTGTTGTTTGTCGCGTCGTTAAGAAATTAATTACATTCAAAAGTCATTCAGACGTCAAATACAATTTAATTTTATTTTTATTTTTGACATTTGTCATCGACTATCGACAATTTTTGATCGCAACTGTATTATTTTACGTACTTTGGCTTGAATCCAGGCGTGAAGGTTTTTTTTTGATGACGAGTTATTTTTCTTAAGGTTAAGTTCAGTCCACATAGTATACTAAAGTTGAAACATTCTGAAATTATCGTTGAGTTTTTTTATTTATTGATTTTGAGGCGATACGAAGTTTGCTATGTCACCTGGTCTATAAAAGTCAATTGCTGTTCGTTTGTCTTGCTTAAACTCGAAAACGGCTGGCCTGGTATGGGATGATTGTGGTTTTGAATAATTTGTCGAAGTCCGGGGAAAGTTTAAAAAGTGAATAATTAGGAAAATACTGTTTGGAATATAGTAAAGTCAACAATTTCACCTTCTATTAGAAACTGTCTTTTGGTTTTGAATGTCAAATATTTGTTGTTTGTCGCGTCGTTAAGAAATTAATTACATTCAAAAGTCATTCAGACGTCAAATACAATTTTATTTTATTTTTATTTTTGACATTTGTCATCGACTATCGACAATTTTTGATCGCAACTGTATTATTTTACGTACTTTGGCTTGAATCCAGGCGTGAAGGTTTTTTTTTTTGATGACGAGTTCTTTTTCTTAAGGTTAAGTTTAGTCTACATAGTTTACTAAAGTTGAAACATTCTGAAATTATCGTTGAGTTTTTTTATTTATTGATTTTGAGGCGAAACGAAGTTTGCTGTGTCACCTGGTCTATAAAAGTCAATTGCTGTTCGTTTGTCCTGCTTAAACTCGAAAACGGCTGGCCAGGTATGGGGTGATTGTGGTTTTGAATAATTTGTCGAAGTCCGGGGAAGGTTTAAAAAGTGAATAAATAGGAAAATACTGTTTGGAATATAGTAAAGTCAACAATTTCACCTTCTATTAGAAACTGTCTTTTGGTTTTGAATGTCAAATATTTGTTGTTTGTCGCGTCGTTAAGAAATTAAATACATTCAAAAGTCATTCAGACGTCAAATACAATTTAATTTTATTTTTATTTTTGACATTTGTCATCGACTATCGACAATTTTTGATCGCAACTGTATTATTTTACGTACTTTAGCTTGAATCCAGGCGTGAAGGTTTTTTTTTTTGATGAGTTCTTTTTCTTAAGGTTAAGTTTAGTCTACATAGTTTACTAAAGTTGAAACATTCTGAAATTATCGTTGAGTTTTTTTATTTATTGATTTTGAGGCGAAACGAAGTTTGCTGTGTCACCTGGTCTATAAAAGTCAATTGCTGTTCGTTTGTCCTGCTTAAACTCGGGAACGGCTGGCCTGGTATGGGGTGATTGTGGTTTTGAATAATTTGTCGAAGTCCGGGGAAGGTTTAAAAAGTGAATAAATAGGAAAATACTGTTTGGAATATAGTAAAGTCAACAATTTCACCTTCTATTAGAAACTGTTTTTTGGTTTTGAATGTCAAATATTTATTGTTCGTCGCGTCGTTTAGAAAATAATTACATTTAAAAGTCATTCAGACGTCAAATACAATTTTATTTTATTTTTATTTTTGACATTTGTCATCGACTATCGACAATTTTTGGTCGCAACTGTATTATTTTACGTACTTTGGCTTGAATCCAGGCGTGAAGGTTTTTTTTTGATGACGAGTTATTTTTCTTAAGGTTAAGTTTAGTCCACATAGTTTACTAAAGTTGAAACATTCTGAAATTATCGTTGAGTTTTTTTATTTATTGATTTTGAGGCGATACGAAGTTTGCTGTGTCACCTGGTCTATAAAAGTCAATTGCTGTTCGTTTGTCTTGCTTAAACTCGAAAACGGCTGGCCTGGTAAGGGGTGATTGTGGTTTTGAATAATTTGTCGAAGTCCGGGGAAGGTTTAAAAAGTGAATAAATAGGAAAATTCTGTTTGGAATATATTAAAGACGACTATTTCACCTTCTATTAGCGAATGTCCTTTGGTTTTGAATGTCAAATATTTGTTGTTCGTAGCGTCGTTTAGAAATTAATTACATTTAAAAGTCATTCAGAAGTCAAATACAATTTAATTTTATTTTTATTTTTGACATTTGTCATCGACTATCGACAATTTTTGATCGCAACTGTATTATTTTACGTACTTTGGCTTGAATCCAGGCGTGAAGGTTTTTTTTTTTTTTTTTTTTTTTTTTTTTTTTTTTTTTTTTTTTTTTTTTTTTTTTTTTTTTTTTTTTTTTTTTTTTTTTTTTTTTTTTTTTTTTTTTTTTTTTTTTTTTTTTTTTTTTTTTTTTTTTTTTTTTTTTTTTTTTTTTTTTTTTTTTTTTTTTTTTTTTTTTTTTGATGACGAGTTCTTTTTCTTAAGGTTAAGTTTAGTCTACATAGTTTACTAAAGTTGAAACATTCTGAAATTATCGTTGAGTTTTTTTATTTATTGATTTTGAGGCGAAACGAAGTTTGCTGTGTCACCTGGTCTATAAAAGTCAATTGCTGTTCGTTTGTCCTGCTTAAACTCGAAAACGGCTGGCCAGGTATGGGGTGATTGTGGTTTTGAATAATTTGTCGAAGTCCGGGGAAGGTTTAAAAAGTGAATAAATAGGAAAATACTGTTTGGAATATAGTAAAGTCAACAATTTCACCTTCTATTAGAAACTGTCTTTTGGTTTTGAATGTCAAATATTTGTTGTTTGTCGCGTCGTTAAGAAAATTTAAACGATCTGTGAATCGCCATATCGACCTGATCTGCTGTTGGTGGACTTTGGAGACCTTGTCTGTTTGTTAGTGAATCGTGTATATATCCATTTCCACGATGTTGTTGATCCACCAGTCAAGATCATTTAATGTGAGTCGATGCTTAGTTCAATCGGCTCTGTAGAGTGAAGTAACTTCATACACGAATTATTAAAATCAACAGACACGAGATTACAATTTGATGGGTAAATAGTGTGTATTCTCTGTATGGACATGGCTCATGATTCATACTTTCCACTCTGCGTCGGCGATATCTTCCCACGTCGCGGTAGCTCTGGTTTGATGAGTACCTGAGTGGGGCGAGCCCGTTTCCGGAATTGGACGAGCGTTGGTTTATAATTGCATTGAGAACCAGAAGGTCTCGTGTAGGACTTGCTCATTTGCAGACACTTTCGTTCTGTGGCTTTGGCTGCCCTGATCCTCTCTGGGCTATTATTTCCGAACAAAGATTCGTCTCTTTCGGAGTCTTGGGCCACGTGGAGGAAACTTTTTTCTAGATTTGGTGTTATGAGTTTAATGCGACTATTCGTGTTTATCGTACAAAGAACCAAGAGCAGGCGGCATGCTTTGCCGAGAAGTTAAACGACTTTCTTTATATCGTCCCCGCTTAAAGAAATTTAAACGATCTGTGAATCGCCATATCGACCTGATCTGCTGTTAGTGGACTTTGGAGACCTTGTCTGTTTGTTAGTGAATCGTGTATATATCCATTTCCACGATGTTGTTGATCCACCAGTCAAGATCATTTAATGTGAGTCGATGCTTAGTTCAATCGGCTCTGTAGAGTGAAGTAACTTCATACACGAATTATTAAAATCAACAGACACGAGATTACAATTTAATGGGTAAATAGTGTGTATTCTCTGTATGGACATGGCTCATGATTCATACTTTCCACTCTGCGTCGGCGATATCTTCCCACGTCGCGGTAGCTCTGGTTTGATGAGTACCTGAGTGGGGCGAGCCCGTTTCCGGAATTGGACGAGCGTTGGTTTATAATTGCATTGAGAACCAGAAGGTCTCGTGTAGGACTTGCTCATTTGCAGACACTTTCGTTCTGTGGCTTTGGCTGCCCTGATCCTCTCTGGGCTGTCATTTCCGAACAAAGATTCGTCTCTTTCGGAGTCTTGGGCCACGCGGAGGAAACATTTTTCTAGATTTGGTGTTATGAGTTTAATGCGACTATTCGTGTTTATAATATAAAGAACCAAGAGCAAGCGGCATGCTTTGCCGAGAAGTTGGATGACTTTCTTTTTATCGTCCCCGCTTAAAGAAATTTAAACGATCTGTGAATCGCCATATCGACCTGATCTGCTGTTGGTGGACTTTGGAGACCTTGTCTGTTTGTTAGTGAATCGTGTATATATCCATTTCCACGATGTTGTTGATCCACCAGTCAAGATCATTTAATGTGAGTCGATGCTTAGTTCAATCGGCTCTGTAGAGTGAAGTAACTTCATACACGAATTATTAAAATCAACAGACACGAGATTACAATTTGATGAGTAATTTGTGTGTATTCTCTTTATGGACATGGCTCATGATTCATACTTTCCACTCTGCGTCGGCGATATCTTCCCACGTCGCGGTAGCTCTGGTTTGATGAGTACCTGAGTGGGGCGAGCCCGTTTCCGGAATTGGACGAGCGTTGGTTTATAATTGCATTGAGAACCAGAAGGTCTCGTGTAGGACTTGCTCATTTGCAGACACTTTCGTTCTGTGGCTTTGGCTGCCCTGATCCTCTCTGGGCTGTCATTTCCGAACAAAAATTCGTCTCTTTCGGAGTCTTGGGCCACGCGGAGGAAACATTTTTCTAGATTTGGTGTTATGAGTTTAATGCGACTATTCGTGTTTATAATATAAAGAACCAAGAGCAAGCGGCATGCTTTGCCGAGAAGTTGGATGACTTTCTTTTTATCGTCCCCGCTTAAAGAAAATTAACCTATCTGTGAATCGCCATATCGACCTGATCTGCTGTTGGTGGACTTTGGAGACCTTGTCTGTTTGTTAGTGAATCGTGTATATATCCATTTCCACGATGTTGTTGATCCACCAGTCAAGATCATTTAATGTGAGTCGATGCTTAGTTCAATCGGCTCTGTAGAGTGAAGTAACTTCATACACGAATTATTAAAATCAACAGACACGAGATTACAATTTGATGAGTAATTTGTGTGTATTCTCTTTATGGACATGGCTCATGATTCATACTTTCCACTCTGCGTCGGCGATATCTTCCCACGTCGCGGTAGCTCTGGTTTGATGAGTACCTGAGTGGGGCGAGCCCGTTTCCGGAATTGGACGAGCGTTGGTTTATAATTGCATTGAGAACCAGAAGGTCTCGTGTAGGACTTGCTCATTTGCAGACACTTTCGTTCTGTGGCTTTGGCTGCCCTGATCCTCTCTGGGCTGTCATTTCCGAACAAAAATTCGTCTCTTTCGGAGTCTTGGGCCACGCGGAGGAAACATTTTTCTAGATTTGGTGTTATGAGTTTAATGCGACTATTCGTGTTTATAATATAAAGAACCAAGAGCAAGCGGCATGCTTTGCCGAGAAGTTGGATGACTTTCTTTTTATCGTCCCCGCTTAAAGAAATTTAAACGATCTGTGAATCGCCATATCGACCTGATCTGCTGTTGGTGGACTTTGGAGACCTTGTCTGTTTGTTAGTGAATCGTGTATATATCCATTTCCACGATGTTGTTGATCCACCAGTCAAGATCATTTAATGTGAGTCGATGCTTAGTTCAATCGGCTCTGTAGAGTGAAGTAACTTCATACACGAATTATTAAAATCAACAGACACGAGATTACAATTTGATGGGTAAATAGTGTGTATTCTCTGTATGGACATGGCTCATGATTCATACTTTCCACTCTGCGTCGGCGATATCTTCCCACGTCGCGGTAGCTCTGGTTTGATGAGTACCTGAGTGGGGCGAGCCCGTTTCCGGAATTGGACGAGCGTTTGTTTATAATTGCATTGAGAACCAGAAGGTCTCGTGTAGGACTTGCTCATTTGCAGACACTTTCGTTCTGTGGCTTTGGCTGCCCTGATCTTCTCTGGGCTATTATTTCCGAACAAAAATTCGTCTCTTTCGGAGTCTTGGGCCACGCGGAGGAAACATTTTTCTAGATTTGGTGTTATGAGTTTAATGCGACTATTCGTGTTTATAATATAAAGAACCAAGAGCAAGCGGCATGCTTTGCCGAGAAGTTGGATGACTTTCTTTTTATCGTCCCCGCTTAAAGAAATTTAAACGATCTGTGAATCGCCATATCGACCTGATCTGCTGTTGGTGGACTTTGGAGACCTTGTCTGTTTGTTAGTGAATCGTGTATATATCCATTCCACGATGTTGTTGATCCACCAGTCAAGATCATTTAATGTGAGTCGATGCTTAGTTCAATCGGCTCTGTAGAGTGAAGTAACTTCATACACGAATTATTAAAATCAACAGACACGAGATTACAATTTGATGAGTAATTTGTGTGTATTCTCTTTATGGACATGGCTCATGATTCATACTTTCCACTCTGCGTCGGCGATATCTTCCCACGTCGCGGTAGCTCTGGTTTGATGAGTACCTGAGTGGGGCGAGCCCGTTTCCGGAATTGGACGAGCGTTGGTTTATAATTGCATGAGAACCAGAAGGTCTCGTGTAGGACTTGCTCATTTGCAGACACTTTCGTTCTGTGGCTTTGGCTGCCCTGATCCTCTCTGGGCTATCATTTCCGAACAAAGATTCGTCTCTTTCGGAGTCTTGGGCCACGCGGAGGAAACATTTTTCTAGATTTGGTGTTATGAGTTTAATGCGACTATTCGTGTTTATAATATAAAGAACCAATAGCAAGCGGCATGCTTTGCCGAGAAGTTAAACGACTTTCTTTATATCGTCCCCGCTTAAAGAAAATTAACCTATCTGTGAATCGCCATATCGACCTGATCTGCTGTTGGTGGACTTTGGAGACCTTGTCTGTTTGTTAGTGAATCGTGTATATATCCATTCCACGATGTTGTTGATCCACCAGTCAAGATCATTTAATGTGAGTCGATGCTTAGTTCAATCGGCTCTGTAGAGTGAAGTAACTTCATACACGAATTATTAAAATCAACAGACACGAGATTACAATTTGATGAGTAATTTGTGTGTATTCTCTTTATGGACATGGCTCATGATTCATACTTCCACTCTGCGTCGGCGATATCTTCCCACGTCGCGGTAGCTCTGGTTTGATGAGTACCTGAGTGGGGCGAGCCCGTTTCCGGAATTGGACGAGCGTTGGTTTATAATTGCATTGAGAACCAGAAGGTCTCGTGTAGGACTTGCTCATTTGCAGACACTTTCGTTCTGTGGCTTTGGCTGCCCTGATCCTCTCTGGGCTATTATTTCCGAACAAAGATTCGTCTCTTTCGGAGTCTTGGGCCACGTGGAGGAAACTTTTTTCTAGATTTGGTGTTATGAGTTTAATGCGACTATTCGTGTTTATCGTACAAAGAACCAAGAGCAGGCGGCATGCTTTGCCGAGAAGTTAAACGACTTTCTTTATATCGTCCCCGCTTAAAGAAAATTAACCTATCTGTGAATCGCCATATCGACCTGATCTGCTGTTGGTGGACTTTGGAGACCTTGTCTGTTTGTTAGTGAATCGTGTATATATCCATTTCCACGATGTTGTTGATCCACCAGTCAAGATCATTTAATGTGAGTCGATGCTTAGTTCAATCGGCTCTGTAGAGTGAAGTAACTTCATACACGAATTATTAAAATCAACAGACACGAGATTACAATTTGATGGGTAAATAGTGTGTATTCTCTGTATGGACATGGCTCATGATTCATACTTTCCACTCTGCGTCGGCGATATCTTCCCACGTCGCGGTAGCTCTGGTTTGATGAGTACCTGAGTGGGGCGAGCCCGTTTCCGGAATTGGACGAGCGTTGGTTTATAATTGCATTGAGAACCAGAAGGTCTCGTGTAGGACTTGCTCATTTGCAGACACTTTCGTTCTGTGGCTTTGGCTGCCCTGATCCTCTCTGGGCTATTATTTCCGAACAAAGATTCGTCTCTTTCGGAGTCTTGGGCCACGTGGAGGAAACTTTTTTCTAGATTTGGTGTTATGAGTTTAATGCGACTATTCGTGTTTATAATATAAAGAACCAAGAGCAAGCGGCATGCTTTGCCGAGAAGTTAAACGACTTTCTTTATATCGTCCCCGCTTAAAGAAATTTAAACGATCTGTGAATCGCCATATCGACCTGATCTGCTGTTGGTGGACTTTGGAGACCTTGTCTGTTTGTTAGTGAATCGTGTATATATCCATTTCCACGATGTTGTTGATCCACCAGTCAAGATCATTTAATGTGAGTCGATGCTTAGTTCAATCGGCTCTGTAGAGTGAAGTAACTTCATACACGAATTATTAAAATCAACAGACACGAGATTACAATTTAATGGGTAAATAGTGTGTATTCTCTGTATGGACATGGCTCATGATTCATACTTTCCACTCTGCGTCGGCGATATCTTCCCACGTCGCGGTAGCTCTGGTTGATGAGTACCTGAGTGGGGCGAGCCCGTTTCCGGAATTGGACGAGCGTTGGTTTATAATTGCATTGAGAACCAGAAGGTCTCGTGTAGGACTTGCTCATTTGCAGACACTTTCGTTCTGTGGCTTTGGCTGCCCTGATCCTCTCTGGGCTGTCATTTCCGAACAAAAATTCGTCTCTTTCGGAGTCTTGGGCCACGCGGAGGAAACATTTTTCTAGATTTGGTGTTATGAGTTTAATGCGACTATTCGTGTTTATCGTATAAAGAACCAATAGCAAGCGGCATGCTTTGCCGAGAAGTTAAACGACTTTCTTTATATCGTCCCCGCTTAAAGAAAATTAACCTATCTGTGAATCGCCATATCGACCTGATCTGCTGTTGGTGGACTTTGGAGACCTTGTCTGTTTGTTAGTGAATCGTGTATATATCCATTTCCACGATGTTGTTGATCCACCAGTCAAGATCATTAATGTGAGTCGATGCTTAGTTCAATCGGCTCTGTAGAGTGAAGTAACTTCATACACGAATTATTAAAATCAACAGACACGAGATTACAATTTAATGGGTAAATAGTGTGTATTCTCTGTATGGACATGGCTCATGATTCATACTTTCCACTCTGCGTCGGCGATATCTTCCCACGTCGCGGTAGCTCTGGTTTGATGAGTACCTGAGTGGGGCGAGCCCGTTTCCGGAATTGGACGAGCGTTGGTTTATAATTGCATTGAGAACCAGAAGGTCTCGTGTAGGACTTGCTCATTGCAGACACTTTCGTTCTGTGGCTTTGGCTGCCTGATCCTCTCTGGGCTATTATTTCCGAACAAAAATTCGTCTCTTTCGGAGTCTTGGGCCACGCGGAAGAAACATTTTTCTAGATTTGGTGTTATGAGTTTAATGCGACTATTCGTGTTTATAATATAAAGAACCAATAGCAAGCGGCATGCTTTGCCGAGAAGTTGGATGACTTTCTTTTTATCGTCCCCGCTTAAAGAAATTTAAACGATCTGTGAATCGCCATATCGACCTGATCTGCTGTTGGTGGACTTTGGAGACCTTGTCTGTTGTTAGTGAATCGTGTATATATCCATTTCCACGATGTTGTTGATCCACCAGTCAAGATCATTAATGTGAGTCGATGCTTAGTTCAATCGGCTCTGTAGAGTGAAGTAACTTCATACACGAATTATTAAAATCAACAGACACGAGATTACAATTTGATGGGTAAATAGTGTGTATTCTCTTTATGGACATGGCTCATGATTCATACTTTCCACTCTGCGTCGGCGATATCTTCCACGTCGCGGTAGCTCTGGTTTGATGAGTACCTGAGTGGGGCGAGCCCGTTTCCGGAATTGGACGAGCGTTGGTTTATAATTGCATGAGAACCAGAAGGTCTCGTGTAGGACTTGCTCATTTGCAGACACTTTCGTTCTGTGGCTTTGGCTGCCTGATCCTCTCTGGGCTGTCATTTCCGAACAAAAATTCGTCTCTTTCGGAGTCTTGGGCCACGCGGAGGAAACATTTTTCTAGATTTGGTGTTATGAGTTTAATGCGACTATTCGTGTTTATAATTGCATTGAGAACCAGAAGGTCTCGTGTAGGACTTGCTCATTGCAGACACTTTCGTTCTGTGGCTTTGGCTGCCCTGATCCTCTCTGGGCTATTATTTCCGAACAAAAATTCGTCTCTTTCGGAGTCTTGGGCCACGCGGAGGAAACATTTTTCTAGATTTGGTGTTATGAGTTTAATGCGACTATTCGTGTTTATCGTATAAAGAACCAAGAGCAAGCGGCATGCTTTGCCGAGAAGTTGGATGACTTTCTTTTTATCGTCCCCGCTTAAAGAAATTTAAACGATCTGTGAATCGCCATATCGACCTGATCTGCTGTTGGTGGACTTTGGAGACCTTGTCTGTTGTTAGTGAATCGTGTATATATCCATTTCCACGATGTTGTTGATCCACCAGTCAAGATCATTAATGTGAGTCGATGCTTAGTTCAATCGGCTCTGTAGAGTGAAGTAACTTCATACACGAATTATTAAAATCAACAGACACGAGATTACAATTTGATGGGTAAATAGTGTGTATTCTCTGTATGGACATGGCTCATGATTCATACTTTCCACTCTGCGTCGGCGATATCTTCCACGTCGCGGTAGCTCTGGTTTGATGAGTACCTGAGTGGGGCGAGCCCGTTTCCGGAATTGGACGAGCGTTGGTTTATAATTGCATGAGAACCAGAAGGTCTCGTGTAGGACTTGCTCATTTGCAGACACTTCGTTCTGTGGCTTTGGCTGCCTGATCCTCTCTGGGCTATTATTTCCGAACAAAAATTCGTCTCTTTCGGAGTCTTGGGCCACGCGGAGGAAACTTTTTTCTAGATTTGGTGTTATGAGTTTAATGCGACTATTCGTGTTTATCGTACAAAGAACCAAGAGCAGGCGGCATGCTTTGCCGAGAAGTTGGATGACTTTCTTTTTATCGTCCCCGCTTAAAGAAATTTAAACGATCTGTGAATCGCCATATCGACCTGATCTGCTGTTGGTGGACTTTGGAGACCTTGTCTGTTGTTAGTGAATCGTGTATATATCCATTTCCACGATGTTGTTGATCCACCAGTCAAGATCATTTAATGTGAGTCGATGCTTAGTTCAATCGGCTCTGTAGAGTGAAGTAACTTCATACACGAATTATTAAAATCAACAGACACGAGATTACAATTTAATGGGTAAATAGTGTGTATTCTCTGTATGGACATGGCTCATGATTCATACTTTCCACTCTGCGTCGGCGATATCTTCCCACGTCGCGGTAGCTCTGGTTGATGAGTACCTGAGTGGGGCGAGCCCGTTTCCGGAATTGGACGAGCGTTGGTTTATAATTGCATTGAGAACCAGAAGGTCTCGTGTAGGACTTGCTCATTTGCAGACACTTCGTTCTGTGGCTTTGGCTGCCCTGATCCTCTCTGGGCTGTCATTTCCGAACAAAAATTCGTCTCTTTCGGAGTCTTGGGCCACGCGGAGGAAACATTTTTCTAGATTTGGTGTTATGAGTTTAATGCGACTATTCGTGTTTATAATATAAAGAACCAAGAGCAGGCGGCATGCTTTGCCGAGAAGTTAAACGACTTTCTTTATATCGTCCCCGCTTAAAGAAATTTAAACGATCTGTGAATCGCCATATCGACCTGATCTGCTGTGGTGGACTTTGGAGACCTTGTCTGTTGTTAGTGAATCGTGTATATATCCATTTCCACGATGTTGTTGATCCACCAGTCAAGATCATTTAATGTGAGTCGATGCTTAGTTCAATCGGCTCTGTAGAGTGAAGTAACTTCATACACGAATTATTAAAATCAACAGACACGAGATTACAATTTAATGGGTAAATAGTGTGTATTCTCTGTATGGACATGGCTCATGATTCATACTTTCCACTCTGCGTCGGCGATATCTTCCCACGTCGCGGTAGCTCTGGTTTGATGAGTACCTGAGTGGGGCGAGCCCGTTTCCGGAATTGGACGAGCGTTGGTTTATAATTGCATTGAGAACCAGAAGGTCTCGTGTAGGACTTGCTCATTTGCAGACACTTTCGTTCTGTGGCTTTGGCTGCCCTGATCTTCTCTGGGCTATTATTTCCGAACAAAAATTCGTCTCTTTCGGAGTCTTGGGCCACGCGGAAGAAACATTTTTCTAGATTTGGTGTTATGAGTTTAATGCGACTATTCGTGTTTATCGTATAAAGAACCAAGAGCAGGCGGCATGCTTTGCCGAGAAGTTAAACGACTTTCTTTATATCGTCCCCGCTTAAAGAAATTTAAACGATCTGTGAATCGCCATATCGACCTGATCTGCTGTTGGTGGACTTTGGAGACCTTGTCTGTTTGTTAGTGAATCGTGTATATATCCATTTCCACGATGTCGTTGATCCACCAGTCAAGATCATTAATGTGAGTCGATGCTTAGTACAATCGGCTCTGTAGAGTGAAGTAACTTCATACACGAATTATTAAAATCAACAGACACGAGATTACAATTTGATGGGTAAATAGTGTGTATTCTCTGTATGGACATGGCTCATGATTCATACTTTCCACTCTGCGTCGGCGATATCTTCCCACGTCGCGGTAGCTCTGGTTTGATGAGTACCTGAGTGGGGCGAGCCCGTTTCCGGAGTTGGACGAGCGTTTGTTTATAATTGCATTGAGAACCAGAAGGTCTCGGGTAGGACTTGCTCATTTGCAGACCCTTTCGTTCTGTGGCTTTGGCTGCCCTGATCCTCTCTGGGCTATCATTTCCGAACAAAGATTCGTCTCTTTCGGAGTCTTGGGCCACGCGGAGGAAACATTTTTCTAGATTTGGTGTTATGAGTTTAATGCGACTATTCGTGTTTATCGTACAAAGAACCAAGAGCAGGCGGCATGCTTTGCCGAGAAGTTAAACGACTTTCTTTATATCGTCCCCGCTTAAAGAAAATTAACCTATCTGTGAATCGCCATATCGACCTGATCTGCTGTTGGTGGACTTTGGAGACCTTGTCTGTTGTTAGTGAATCGTGTATATATCCATTTCCACGATGTTGTTGATCCACCAGTCAAGATCATTTAATGTGAGTCGATGCTTAGTTCAATCGGCTCTGTAGAGTGAAGTAACTTCATACACGAATTATTAAAATCAACAGACACGAGATTACAATTTGATGGGTAAATAGTGTGTATTCTCTGTATGGACATGGCTCATGATTCATACTTTCCACTCTGCGTCGGCGATATCTTCCCACGTCGCGGTAGCTCTGGTTTGATGAGTACCTGAGTGGGGCGAGCCCGTTTCCGGAATTGGACGAGCGTTGGTTTATAATTGCATTGAGAACCAGAAGGTCTCGTGTAGGACTTGCTCATTTGCAGACACTTTCGTTCTGTGGCTTTGGCTGCCCTGATCTTCTCTGGGCTATTATTTCCGAACAAAAATTCGTCTCTTTCGGAGTCTTGGGCCACGCGGAAGAAACATTTTTCTAGATTTGGTGTTATGAGTTTAATGCGACTATTCGTGTTTATCGTATAAAGAACCAAGAGCAGGCGGCATGCTTTGCCGAGAAGTTAAACGACTTTCTTTATATCGTCCCCGCTTAAAGAAATTTAAACGATCTGTGAATCGCCATATCGACCTGATCTGCTGTTGGTGGACTTTGGAGACCTTGTCTGTTTGTTAGTGAATCGTGTATATATCCATTTCCACGATGTTGTTGATCCACCAGTCAAGATCATTTAATGTGAGTCGATGCTTAGTTCAATCGGCTCTGTAGAGTGAAGTAACTTCATACACGAATTATTAAAATCAACAGACACGAGATTACAATTTAATGGGTAAATAGTGTGTATTCTCTGTATGGACATGGCTCATGATTCATACTTTCCACTCTGCGTCGGCGATATCTTCCCACGTCGCGGTAGCTCTGGTTTGATGAGTACCTGAGTGGGGCGAGCCCGTTTCCGGAATTGGACGAGCGTTGGTTTATAATTGCATTGAGAACCAGAAGGTCTCGTGTAGGACTTGCTCATTTGCAGACACTTTCGTTCTGTGGCTTTGGCTGCCCTGATCCTCTCTGGGCTGTCATTTCCGAACAAAAATTCGTCTCTTTCGGAGTCTTGGGCCACGCGGAGGAAACATTTTTCTAGATTTGGTGTTATGAGTTTAATGCGACTATTCGTGTTTATCGTATAAAGAACCAAGAGCAGGCGGCATGCTTTGCCGAGAAGTTAAACGACTTTCTTTATATCGTCCCCGCTTAAAGAAATTTAAACGATCTGTGAATCGCCATATCGACCTGATCTGCTGTTGGTGGACTTTGGAGACCTTGTCTGTTTGTTAGTGAATCGTGTATATATCCATTTCCACGATGTTGTTGATCCACCAGTCAAGATCATTTAATGTGAGTCGATGCTTAGTTCAATCGGCTCTGTAGAGTGAAGTAACTTCATACACGAATTATTAAAATCAACAGACACGAGATTACAATTTGATGGGTAATTTGTGTGTATTCTCTTTATGGACATGGCTCATGATTCATACTTTCCACTCTGCGTTGGCGATATCTTCCCACGTCGCGGTAGCTCTGGTTTGATGAGTACCTGAGTGGGGCGAGCCCGTTTCCGGAATTGGACGAGCGTTGGTTTATAATTGCATTGAGAACCAGAAGGTCTCGTGTAGGACTTGCTCATTTGCAGACACTTTCGTTCTGTGGCTTTGGCTGCCCTGATCCTCTCTGGGCTATCATTTCCGAACAAAGATTCGTCTCTTTCGGAGTCTTGGGCCACGCGGAGGAAACATTTTTCTAGATTTGGTGTTATGAGTTTAATGCGACTATTCGTGTTTATCGTACAAAGAACCAAGAGCAGGCGGCATGCTTTGCCGAGAAGTTAGATGACTTTCTTTTTATCGTCCCCGCTTAAAGAAAATTAACCTATCTGTGAATCGCCATATCGACCTGATCTGCTGTTGGTGGACTTTGGAGACCTTGTCTGTTTGTTAGTGAATCGTGTATATATCCATTTCCACGATGTTGTTGATCCACCAGTCAAGATCATTTAATGTGAGTCGATGCTTAGTTCAATCGGCTCTGTAGAGTGAAGTAACTTCATACACGAATTGAAATAGTAAAATAACCTCATTCACGCACTTGAAATTTGATACTACGCACAAACTTATCCTTGCGGTTTGCACGACATCGAAAACCCCGCTGGCGATGTCCAGCCGGGGTAGGGGCTGGGCTAGCTCGTGACGTCACCATAGGTCCGCTCATAACAGCGTGCTAAAGTTTAGATTGTACTGTCCGGAATATACTTAACTTCACTTTTTTTTTACTCTACTTATGGCACTAGTTATCTTTGTGCCAGTGCTGAGTTTTGATTTTGTTATAAAAGGTAGTGAAACTAAAATCTGTAACATAATATATTTGTTCATAACAAAAGGAAAATGTAAAAAGTGCATGCACGCTTATCTTGACACAAGTATATACATATATATATATATATATATATATATATATATATATATATATATATATATATATATATATATATATATATATATATATATATATATATATATATATATATATATATATATATATATATATATATATATATATATATATATATATATATATATATATATATATATATATATATATATATATATATATATATATATATATATATATATATATATATATATATATATATATATATATATATATATATATATATATATATATATATATATATATATATATATATATATATATATATATATATATATATATATATATATATATATATATATATATATATATATATATATATATATATATATATATATATATATATATATATATATATATATATATATATATATATATATATATATATATATATATATATATATATATATATATATATATATATATATATATATATATATATATATATATATATATATATATATATATATATATATATATATATATATATATATATATATATATATATATATATATATATATATATATATATATATATATATATATATATATATATATATATATATATATATATATATATATATATATATATATATATATATATATATATATATATATATATATATATATATATATATATATATATATATATATATATATATATATATATATATATATATATATATATATATATATATATATATATATATATATATATATATATATATATATATATATATATATATATATATATATATATATATATATATATATATATATATATATATATATATATATATATATATATATATATATATATATATATATATATATATATATATATATATATATATATATATATATATATATATATATATATATATATATATATATATATATATATATATATATATATATATATATATATATATATATATATATATATATATATATATATATATATATATATATATATATATATATATATATATATATATATATATATATATATATATATATATATATATATATATATATATATATATATATATATATATATATATATATATATATATATATATATATATATATATATATATATATATATATATATATATATATATATATATATATATATATATATATATATATATATATATATATATATATATATATATATATATATATATATATATATATATATATATATATATATATATATATATATATATATATATATATATATATATATATATATATATATATATATATATATATATATATATATATATATATATATATATATATATATATATATATATATATATATATATATATATATATATATATATATATATATATATATATATATATATATATATATATATATATATATATATATATATATATATATATATATATATATATATATATATATATATATATATATATATATATATATATATATATATATATATATATATATATATATATATATATATATATATATATATATATATATATATATATATATATATATATATATATATATATATATATATATATATATATATATATATATATATATATATATATATATATATATATATATATATATATATATATATATATATATACCGAGAGCTTGGCAGTGAACCGGTGGAGCTATCAGCCGCTCCTCAAAGAGAGGGTGTACGGCGCCCAATTCGCCTTCCGGCTGGTGCAAATCCCCTCCGGGGCCGGTAGCTTCGGGAAGGTATCTCTGTCACAACCGCAGTAAAGCGACCGAACCCGCGAGTGTCATCATTGCGATTGCGATGATGACACAGCTCACCATACGCTGCTCAGCTAATGCTCGCTTGATTCCGCCCCTATGAAGCGGAAACTGCGGTGTTGATGGAGGTCTTACAACTCGGTAACTCACAGCACGGAATGCGAGCAGCATGCTGGGCGTTTTCAGCACGTTGCTCTGGAGCAGGGAAAATGGCAGGCTCACAGCCTATCCGCGAAGGTGGAGTCCCAGGACCCGCGCGGGGCGTACATGCGATCCTGCATGACTTGTCGATCTCGGTTTGCCGCCTTATCCCTCGAAAAAAAAAGCGTGGTATTTACAATGCGTGATGCTACAGAACATCAAGCGTAACAGTTGACAAACCGTATGAGTTGACAATCCACGTGATTTCTCGAATCGTGGGCGTTTGTACACCTAAAGTCGAGCCTTGTTATGTTATTAGCAAATATGTGCAATACGAGAGGGTCAAATCTTGACGACGCTAAAAGCTAATAGACTTGATATAAAGTAAAAGAAATTATATTTAAAATCAACAGACACGAGATTACAATTTGATGGGTAAATAGTGTGTATTCTCTGTATGGACATGGCTCATGATTCATACTTTCCACTCTGCGTCGGCGATATCTTCCCACGTCGCGGTAGCTCTGGTTTGATGAGTACCTGAGTGGGGCGAGCCCGTTTCCGGAATTGGACGAGCGTTGGTTTATAATTGCATTGAGAACCAGAAGGTCTCGTGTAGGACTTGCTCATTTGCAGACACTTTCGTTCTGTGGCTTTGGCTGCCCTGATCCTCTCTGGGCTATCATTTCCGAACAAAGATTCGTCTCTTTCGGAGTCTTGGGCCACGCGGAGGAAACATTTTTCTAGATTTGGTGTTATGAGTTTAATGCGACTATTCGTGTTTATAATATAAAGAACCAAGAGCAAGCGGCATGCTTTGCCGAGAAGTTGGATGACTTTCTTTTTATCGTCCCCGCTTAAAGAAAATTAACCTATCTGTGAATCGCCATATCGACCTGATCTGCTGTTGGTGGACTTTGGAGACCTTGTCTGTTGTTAGTGAATCGTGTATATATCCATTTCCACGATGTTGTTGATCCACCAGTCAAGATCATTTAATGTGAGTCGATGCTTAGTTCAATCGGCTCTGTAGAGTGAAGTAACTTCATACACGAATTATTAAAATCAACAGACACGAGATTACAATTTAATGGGTAAATAGTGTGTATTCTCTGTATGGACATGGCTCATGATTCATACTTTCCACTCTGCGTCGGCGATATCTTCCCACGTCGCGGTAGCTCTGGTTTGATGAGTACCTGAGTGGGGCGAGCCCGTTTCCGGAATTGGACGAGCGTTGGTTTATAATTGCATTGAGAACCAGAAGGTCTCGTGTAGGACTTGCTCATTTGCAGACACTTTCGTTCTGTGGCTTTGGCTGCCCTGATCCTCTCTGGGCTGTCATTTCCGAACAAAGATTCGTCTCTTTCGGAGTCTTGGGCCACGCGGAGGAAACATTTTTCTAGATTTGGTGTTATGAGTTTAATGCGACTATTCGTGTTTATAATATAAAGAACCAATAGCAAGCGGCATGCTTTGCCGAGAAGTTGGATGACTTTCTTTTTATCGTCCCCGCTTAAAGAAAATTAACCTATCTGTGAATCGCCATATCGACCTGATCTGCTGTTGGTGGACTTTGGAGACCTTGTCTGTTTGTTAGTGAATCGTGTATATATCCATTTCCACGATGTTGTTGATCCACCAGTCAAGATCATTTAATGTGAGTCGATGCTTAGTTCAATCGGCTCTGTAGAGTGAAGTAACTTCATACACGAATTATTAAAATCAACAGACACGAGATTACAATTTGATGGGTAAATAGTGTGTATTCTCTGTATGGACATGGCTCATGATTCATACTTTCCACTCTGCGTCGGCGATATCTTCCCACGTCGCGGTAGCTCTGGTTTGATGAGTACCTGAGTGGGGCGAGCCCGTTTCCGGAATTGGACGAGCGTTGGTTTATAATTGCATTGAGAACCAGAAGGTCTCGTGTAGGACTTGCTCATTTGCAGACACTTTCGTTCTGTGGCTTTGGCTGCCCTGATCCTCTCTGGGCTATCATTTCCGAACAAAGATTCGTCTCTTTCGGAGTCTTGGGCCACGCGGAGGAAACATTTTTCTAGATTTGGTGTTATGAGTTTAATGCGACTATTCGTGTTTATAATATAAAGAACCAAGAGCAAGCGGCATGCTTTGCCGAGAAGTTGGATGACTTTCTTTTTATCGTCCCCGCTTAAAGAAAATTAACCTATCTGTGAATCGCCATATCGACCTGATCTGCTGTTGGTGGACTTTGGAGACCTTGTCTGTTTGTTAGTGAATCGTGTATATATCCATTTCCACGATGTTGTTGATCCACCAGTCAAGATCATTTAATGTGAGTCGATGCTTAGTTCAATCGGCTCTGTAGAGTGAAGTAACTTCATACACGAATTATTAAAATCAACAGACACGAGATTACAATTTAATGGGTAAATAGTGTGTATTCTCTGTATGGACATGGCTCATGATTCATACTTTCCACTCTGCGTCGGCGATATCTTCCCACGTCGCGGTAGCTCTGGTTTGATGAGTACCTGAGTGGGGCGAGCCCGTTCCGGAATTGGACGAGCGTTGGTTTATAATTGCATTGAGAACCAGAAGGTCTCGTGTAGGACTTGCTCATTTGCAGACACTTTCGTTCTGTGGCTTTGGCTGCCCTGATCCTCTCTGGGCTGTCATTTCCGAACAAAAATTCGTCTCTTTCGGAGTCTTGGGCCACGCGGAGGAAACATTTTTCTAGATTTGGTGTTATGAGTTAATGCGACTATTCGTGTTTATAATATAAAGAACCAAGAGCAAGCGGCATGCTTTGCCGAGAAGTTAAACGACTTTCTTTATATCGTCCCCGCTTAAAGAAAATTAACCTATCTGTGAATCGCCATATCGACCTGATCTGCTGTTGGTGGACTTTGGAGACCTTGTCTGTTTGTTAGTGAATCGTGTATATATCCATTTCCACGATGTTGTTGATCCACCAGTCAAGATCATTTAATGTGAGTCGATGCTTAGTTCAATCGGCTCTGTAGAGTGAAGTAACTTCATACACGAATTATTAAAATCAACAGACACGAGATTACAATTTAATGGGTAAATAGTGTGTATTCTCTGTATGGACATGGCTCATGATTCATACTTTCCACTCTGCGTCGGCGATATCTTCCACGTCGCGGTAGCTCTGGTTTGATGAGTACCTGAGTGGGGCGAGCCCGTTCCGGAATTGGACGAGCGTTGGTTTATAATTGCATTGAGAACCAGAAGGTCTCGTGTAGGACTTGCTCATTTGCAGACACTTTCGTTCTGTGGCTTTGGCTGCCTGATCCTCTCTGGGCTGTCATTTCCGAACAAAGATTCGTCTCTTTCGGAGTCTTGGGCCACGCGGAGGAAACATTTTTCTAGATTTGGTGTTATGAGTTTAATGCGACTATTCGTGTTTATAATATAAAGAACCAAGAGCAAGCGGCATGCTTTGCCGAGAAGTTGGATGACTTTCTTTTTATCGTCCCCGCTTAAAGAAATTTAAACGATCTGTGAATCGCCATATCGACCTGATCTGCTGTTGGTGGACTTTGGAGACCTTGTCTGTTTGTTAGTGAATCGTGTATATATCCATTTCCACGATGTTGTTGATCCACCAGTCAAGATCATTTAATGTGAGTCGATGCTTAGTTCAATCGGCTCTGTAGAGTGAAGTAACTTCATACACGAATTATTAAAATCAACAGACACGAGATTACAATTTGATGGGTAAATAGTGTGTATTCTCTTTATGGACATGGCTCATGATTCATACTTTCCACTCTGCGTCGGCGATATCTTCCACGTCGCGGTAGCTCTGGTTTGATGAGTACCTGAGTGGGGCGAGCCCGTTTCCGGAATTGGACGAGCGTTGGTTTATAATTGCATTGAGAACCAGAAGGTCTCGTGTAGGACTTGCTCATTTGCAGACACTTTCGTTCTGTGGCTTTGGCTGCCTGATCCTCTCTGGGCTGTCATTTCCGAACAAAGATTCGTCTCTTTCGGAGTCTTGGGCCACGCGGAGGAAACATTTTTCTAGATTTGGTGTTATGAGTTTAATGCGACTATTCGTGTTTATAATATAAAGAACCAAGAGCAAGCGGCATGCTTTGCCGAGAAGTTGGATGACTTTCTTTTTATCGTCCCCGCTTAAAGAAATTTAAACGATCTGTGAATCGCCATATCGACCTGATCTGCTGTTGGTGGACTTTGGAGACCTTGTCTGTTTGTTAGTGAATCGTGTATATATCCATTTCCACGATGTTGTTGATCCACCAGTCAAGATCATTTAATGTGAGTCGATGCTTAGTTCAATCGGCTCTGTAGAGTGAAGTAACTTCATACACGAATTATTAAAATCAACAGACACGAGATTACAATTTAATGGGTAAATAGTGTGTATTCTCTGTATGGACATGGCTCATGATTCATACTTTCCACTCTGCGTCGGCGATATCTTCCACGTCGCGGTAGCTCTGGTTTGATGAGTACCTGAGTGGGGCGAGCCCGTTCCGGAATTGGACGAGCGTTGGTTTATAATTGCATTGAGAACCAGAAGGTCTCGTGTAGGACTTGCTCATTTGCAGACACTTTCGTTCTGTGGCTTTGGCTGCCTGATCCTCTCTGGGCTGTCATTTCCGAACAAAGATTCGTCTCTTTCGGAGTCTTGGGCCACGCGGAGGAAACATTTTTCTAGATTTGGTGTTATGAGTTTAATGCGACTATTCGTGTTTATAATATAAAGAACCAAGAGCAAGCGGCATGCTTTGCCGAGAAGTTAAACGACTTTCTTTATATCGTCCCCGCTTAAAGAAATTTAAACGATCTGTGAATCGCCATATCGACCTGATCTGCTGTTGGTGGACTTTGGAGACCTTGTCTGTTTGTTAGTGAATCGTGTATATATCCATTTCCACGATGTTGTTGATCCACCAGTCAAGATCATTTAATGTGAGTCGATGCTTAGTTCAATCGGCTCTGTAGAGTGAAGTAACTTCATACACGAATTATTAAAATCAACAGACACGAGATTACAATTTGATGGGTAAATAGTGTGTATTCTCTGTATGGACATGGCTCATGATTCATACTTTCCACTCTGCGTCGGCGATATCTTCCCACGTCGCGGTAGCTCTGGTTTGATGAGTACCTGAGTGGGGCGAGCCCGTTTCCGGAATTGGACGAGCGTTGGTTTATAATTGCATTGAGAACCAGAAGGTCTCGTGTAGGACTTGCTCATTTGCAGACACTTTCGTTCTGTGGCTTTGGCTGCCCTGATCCTCTCTGGGCTGTCATTTCCGAACAAAAATTCGTCTCTTTCGGAGTCTTGGGCCACGCGGAGGAAACATTTTTCTAGATTTGGTGTTATGAGTTTAATGCGACTATTCGTGTTTATAATATAAAGAACCAAGAGCAAGCGGCATGCTTTGCCGAGAAGTTAAACGACTTTCTTTATATCGTCCCCGCTTAAAGAAATTTAAACGATCTGTGAATCGCCATATCGACCTGATCTGCTGTTGGTGGACTTTGGAGACCTTGTCTGTTTGTTAGTGAATCGTGTATATATCCATTTCCACGATGTTGTTGATCCACCAGTCAAGATCATTTAATGTGAGTCGATGCTTAGTTCAATCGGCTCTGTAGAGTGAAGTAACTTCATACACGAATTATTAAAATCAACAGACACGAGATTACAATTTGATGGGTAAATAGTGTGTATTCTCTGTATGGACATGGCTCATGATTCATACTTTCCACTCTGCGTCGGCGATATCTTCCACGTCGCGGTAGCTCTGGTTTGATGAGTACCTGAGTGGGGCGAGCCCGTTCCGGAATTGGACGAGCGTTGGTTATAATTGCATTGAGAACCAGAAGGTCTCGTGTAGGACTTGCTCATTTGCAGACACTTTCGTTCTGTGGCTTTGGCTGCCCTGATCCTCTCTGGGCTATCATTTCCGAACAAAGATTCGTCTCTTTCGGAGTCTTGGGCCACGCGGAGGAAACATTTTTCTAGATTTGGTGTTATGAGTTTAATGCGACTATTCGTGTTTATCGTATAAAGAACCAAGAGCAGGCGGCATGCTTTGCCGAGAAGTTAAACGACTTTCTTTATATCGTCCCCGCTTAAAGAAATTTAAACGATCTGTGAATCGCCATATCGACCTGATCTGCTGTTGGTGGACTTTGGAGACCTTGTCTGTTTGTTAGTGAATCGTGTATATATCCATTTCCACGATGTTGTTGATCCACCAGTCAAGATCATTTAATGTGAGTCGATGCTTAGTTCAATCGGCTCTGTAGAGTGAAGTAACTTCATACACGAATTATTAAAATCAACAGACACGAGATTACAATTTGATGGGTAAATAGTGTGTATTCTCTGTATGGACATGGCTCATGATTCATACTTTCCACTCTGCGTCGGCGATATCTTCCACGTCGCGGTAGCTCTGGTTTGATGAGTACCTGAGTGGGGCGAGCCCGTTCCGGAATTGGACGAGCGTTGGTTTATAATTGCATTGAGAACCAGAAGGTCTCGTGTAGGACTTGCTCATTTGCAGACACTTTCGTTCTGTGGCTTTGGCTGCCCTGATCTTCTCTGGGCTATTATTTCCGAACAAAAATTCGTCTCTTTCGGAGTCTTGGGCCACGCGGAAGAAACATTTTTCTAGATTTGGTGTTATGAGTTTAATGCGACTATTCGTGTTTATAATATAAAGAACCAAGAGCAAGCGGCATGCTTTGCCGAGAAGTTAAACGACTTTCTTTATATCGTCCCCGCTTAAAGAAATTTAAACGATCTGTGAATCGCCATATCGACCTGATCTGCTGTTGGTGGACTTTGGAGACCTTGTCTGTTTGTTAGTGAATCGTGTATATATCCATTTCCACGATGTTGTTGATCCACCAGTCAAGATCATTTAATGTGAGTCGATGCTTAGTTCAATCGGCTCTGTAGAGTGAAGTAACTTCATACACGAATTATTAAAATCAACAGACACGAGATTACAATTTAA